>CAXIVR010000002.1:177828214-178428214 GCA_964035755.1 Teleogryllus oceanicus
GTCAGGTGAGCGTGGAGGCCAAGCAATTCGGCCACCTCTACCTATCCATCGATCAGGAAACCGTCGATCCAAATACCGTCGAGCAGTACGACTGAAGTGTGTAGGAGCGCTTTCATGCAAGATATGGGCGTGTTGACGACTGATCAGTGGAGTGTCTTCATAAAGATGAGGTATGGTGTTTTCCAGGG
Organism: Teleogryllus oceanicus; assembly: GCA_964035755.1. NCBI lineage: Eukaryota > Metazoa > Arthropoda > Insecta > Orthoptera > Gryllidae > Teleogryllus > Teleogryllus oceanicus. The sequence continues at coordinate 177,828,403 of CAXIVR010000002.1, forward strand.
TGTTTGTGTACGCCCCCCTAAGTCTGTTTACAAGTACATCCAACTACCGCCAAGTTACAAGTTTACAAGTACATCCAACATACCGGCCCACATGTTGAAGGAGAACACTGCTGGGAGAACCACTGACAGAACCTAACTCGTGCAGGGTAATCTGCTGGTGACAGAGCCTGTACACGTTGCAAATGATAAGAATACAACTGATACTCTTGCATCAGTCGTGCGAGGAATATTCACTTGCAACGCTAACCTTCGTGCGCTGATAGAAGGAGTCCTGACGACAGCGTCCAAAATCTCCTCCTCTACAGCTGGAGTTGTAGATCTTGGCCGTCCCCACCCCCAACCAGGAGAGTTACATTTTCCATGTTCGCACAGACGGCGATGGAGACGTAAAAATGTCTTCTGATCTGGACCATTTCGCTGTTGATACCTCTCCTGGCACAAACTACGTACCAGCGCAGCATTGCGATCCGCCTTACCGTGCATGAAGTGCATGTCTGCCAGCTCCTGATTTGAGTACATCACGCACAGTCGAAAGCCAAACACAACATTGAATGTAACCTTCGCCTCGGAATGAACTGCCAGAGTATCCTGTTAATGTCTCCTTTCACGGCAACGACCTGCGAAAGGAAAAGCTTCCGGTGAATTCAGTGTTGTGAAGGCAATAACTCGGAAATAAAGCATTGCCGAACACATGTTGTAATGAATTATTTTGTCTACATATAGGGAAAGCATACCTGAAATTATGCCCCCTTTTTTCGAAACATTCTGTATAACTGAATATCGGGACAATTTTTGGGGGAAGTCATTTGACAGTTATTGCCCGAAATTTAGCTACATGAATTCCCATTTATCTTCTAAAGCTAAAAGTGATCCATTAAGAGAATAATGCATCAGAAAGATTTCAAATTCAATGGAAATTACAATTAAACGTTTTGAATCGAAAGTATCTTGATTTGTACTCATAGTTGCTTAAGAGAGTAGTAATTGCATCAACTTATCTATATGAAGGTTAGGAGGTTTAGCAGACAAAGATTCTTGTCTGTTAAAAGAGCAGTCAGTACGTAAGCGAGATTTATTAACTTACGAATGCTTGTTAACTTACCTCACATTCTTGTCAGTACAACAAACACCTGAATATTTAATAAAAATAATACAACGGAAACAAGAGAAGAATTTGCCAATAAACATATACCTGCCATTTGGCAAAAGTATTTACACAAGGCAGCAGCGGCTGCTCATACATAGGTTGCATGGTTGCGCAACCCTCAGAAAATCAAAAAACGATCGCATAATTTCTTAGGAATAAACATTTTCCTTTTAATGTCTATCAATATTCAAGATTTTGCAGCAATATCGATGTATATGAAATCAGTTTAAAACTAAAGAGCGTCCAGCTGGCGCTCTCTCCGGGCACTGGTGCCTTGTCAGGAATTGCACCACGCTCTTGCCTGTATTATGGGTTCACTGACTTTACTCTTTGGCCCCTCGATTTAACACGGAGAACCTGCGAACTTTTGATGGTGTAACCAGGCCAGTGGAGTTGTCTAGCACTGCGCAGCGACGGAGGGAGTCTCAGGGGAATAACCATATTCTATCTTCGTCTAACTCGCTGCAACGTAGTTTTATGAATTTCGCTTGTTAACGAAAGTACACAATTCAGTCAATTATTGACGATATTCAATGCACTGTTTTTGATATTTGGAAATTTTTTCATTTGAAATTTGGTTGTTATTCAAGACGTGCATTTGATGAGTTCTTTGGTAAAGGTGCCGCTCTGGATTGATGTCCTTTAGTGTCTCGCGGAAGCAAGTGTGGCTGCAGCTGGCCAGCAGTTTGCGAACGTTCCTGTGAATACGAACGTGTATTGAAGATCTTTCATTGTTGCCAAATATACCAGGGTAGTGAAGTTTTCGAAATAAATTAATTATATTTGTGTGAAACGTGACGAAGCAATAGTGCTTGTTGCAATGTGTGGAGTCCAACATAAGTGATCAGTGGAAATCAAAGCCAGAAAAAAGTGCGCGGACGATGTATATGCCTTACGCGGACATGACGTATAAAATTATGTAAGTAGTGTTTCAATATAGACTTTTATTTAACTTATTTTTAATTGATTTGAATTGTTTACATTTTTATAATATATTCGTCTTTTGAATTTTGGAAATTACATTTTCCGTCATTCGATGGAGGTGCAGCCTCCAGTCTGTTAGGGCACCAGCCACCACTGCAAGGCAGAATTAAAAAGGAAGCAAACATAAAAATAGTAATAAACAGAAAAATATATAATTACATATCAAATCTTGGTGGTTTCATAGAATAAATCTGGTCTTGGTTCGAATCCCAAGGAAGGAGGATATTCTCGACCAGATGACGCCACTGAAAGAAGGCAATTTATCTATTTAAACGTTTGCCTGGATCCCTTCCCTCAAGTCCATACAGATGTCAGTAATTTAAGTAGTATATGACTTAGTGTAGGGATCACAGAATTTTGAAAATGTGCACACAATTCACTTTTCCCATAGCACGTCATACGCAGTTCTAACTGTTTTTTGAAGTAAAATAAATAAATAAATAAATACTCCATGGGCTGCAGACGTGATCAAACAATGAGGCCTTCTAATTACATTGAAATGTGTAATATGAATTTGAAAATAATTATATTACTGATTAATATTTAACATTTTATAATTAGTACGAGTATTTCAGAGTGATTCACAACCATTGATAATTTACAAATTTACAAAGGTTTAAATTCATGGGATATGGTCAGTAGGATACACGTTTCGTAACCATTACAAATAATAGGATATTGTGATGTAGTTTGTTTTTATAAGTAAGATTGGTTCTCTAATAGTATTTGAATAGTATTGTAAATTATTGTTCAGTGAATTTCTCATTTGTATATTGTATCATAAAATAATTTAACACTGTCGGATTTTAATATTTCAAACCATTGAAGAAGGAATTATCGGGAGAAATGGATCAGGGACTGATGCCACTGTAAAGCTTCTGACCGGGAGGTCCTGGGGTTGGAGCCTGAGGGTGGCAGGATTTTCAACTCTAGGTGCTAAGGTCTAATTCAGTTACTGCCTGAAGAAGAATTCTAGCGGCCTGCAGCTCTGATTTCTTCCATGAGTACCAGGGAAATGCCGGAGCAGCACCCCACCAAACGAGTCATGGCCTGAGCGTGTTCTTTCCTTGCCATTCCTTGTCCAATCTTACCCCTTTACAACACTTACATTAACATACACTACACAATCACAAATGTCCGGAGACCGGAGTGGGGCGGTGCTCGCGGGTGGGAGATATCTGGTTGGGGAAAACCTCGTAGGTTGGCGCTGGATCTCGCCATCAATAGGGACAAGATCGCAGTCACTTCCCTAGCAAAAATCATGTGCTATATCTATAAGACTAATGACCTTAGACGCATCCGGAATCATTAGTAATCAATCAATCAAAATGGAATTAAATATTTCGAAACGACATACATACAAAATAGTATACACATAAACTATTCTAATCGCAAGAAGAGAGCACTTCGCGTATTATTCAAGTTTGATCATCTGAATTAAATACAATTTAAGTTACATACGTCGGTAAACACGCGATTAGCTCCTTAGCAACCAACCATCGAAACAACGCATTAAGAGCGCGCCCATAGCAACGGTCGTTAAAACGCTGAAGAATCCATTAAAATATTGTAGCGGACTTTGAGATTTACATTTTGAAAGGGCTCTTAAATCTTTGGATAATATGTCGTTGCCACAAAACCAAATTCTTAGGAATAAATGTGTACAAAATTAATTTTTACAATTGTTTTGTTACAGATATATTATTGAGTTGCAATTTTTGAAGTTAACACTGAATGTAATGATATTGAAACCGTGGTATTTCTTTGTTATGTATATCTTCGTTATTATTACAAGAAATAGATTTTGAAATTTTTTCCCTTTTGCTTACATGTCCCTTTTGCCTTCATTTCCAATTTTGTCTCCCTTTCCGAAAAATGTTTAATTTTTGCAATTTTCGAAAAATCAGAGTTTTTAACGAAAATTCATTGAATCGAAACGAACGAGTATCACTCTCTTCCAACGAAAATGCATCACTCTCTTAAACGTCCTTAAAACGTCTAACAACAAAATTTACTCAAAAACGATAAAGGGGACGGATGCAGATTGCGCGACGGTTGGCTGGACGGACAGTCAAACGTTTTGCTTTTAATCAAATTTTCGGTAACAAGGACCCACAAAATAAGGATTCTGGCTACACTACGTGTTAAGGTATTTTTTTCTTCTAAAGTTAGCAGCTGGATTTATCCACTTTGTCGTTTGCAGGGCCCTGTAATAAGACTTTTCCTGCCGAAAATATGCCGTTTTTTTAACGCAGCATTACATAACTTTCTCTCTACCGCGGTGGCTGTAGCGATAAAGTAATAAGTTCGAAGAACTGAAAGGAATAGCTCAAACTACCTTTCAATGATAATGTTAAGGATTCTTTTATTCTAGAAGGTCAACACTCACAACCAACAGATTGGTAAAGAATTATCGAAAGACATTCGGAAATCATTTGGCAGCGGGCTGTATCTAACAAACGCTGTAAGGTATTGCCAGTGATAAGCACAAAATCACTTGTAGATTATGATTCATTAGGAAAGCAGTATTTTTCCCTGGGGTGTCCATTTAGGATTGGAAATTTCCTCTTAGAACCGCCGAGAAGGGGGTAGAAGGCTGGAAAAAAACAACTTTTCCCATTTCCTTTCCATCGTTGAGACCTTACATCACATCGTTTCACACATCATCGTTTTCTTCCCCCAGCCAGGCAGCAAATTAAATAAGCCACCAATCCAGAAATTTCCAGAAGGTTCTGACCTGGGGAGGTCTGAAGATAAATAATATAAATAGCCTTTGAGAAGTATACACTATATGCGTGCGTATACCACTAAATATTATACCAAAAGAAAATCGAACATCACAGAAGAGTGATTAGTCACAAACTCAGATTATATCCTTAATTACTCTCCGTCCACGAAATCCAAATTTTTACCTTAATGTTACCAAATAATTGGAACAAAAAAAATAAATGTGTGTTTGGTATTGTCTCTGTCATATATTCAATTTCATCGTAAGGAATATATTAAGAAATAAAAATTAAATTGATGTCTGTATAATTTTTTAAAATTTTTTTTTTTTAACGAATTGAAAACGTAAAATCAACTATTGTCAGCGTGATAACTAAAGACTGGATGTTCGTGCTGTAAAACTCTCTACAATGTGCAGTAAAATCACCAAAACGTGCAAAAACATGCAATAAAAGAAACAAATTTTTTTAAATGGTGTTATGTCGTCTAAAAACTCCAATTAATCTACTTATCAAATTATGTTTACGTTTGAGATGTGAAATTGAATGAGAATGAAATACTATGCGTTTAGTGTTTTTATTAAAATTAATTTTGTACTTCTGTTTAAACAACTCATATTTGATTTTTAAATATTATTTACATACAGTTAAAGTGGCACAAAAAATTAAAAAATAAAAACAAAAATTGAAAAATATGAAAACATCTTCACAAACCAAAAAGAATTAAGTTATACAATAAAATAACTCAATCGTTTTCATTACAATTTTACAATTATGTACATATCCATATTATTTTCTAAGAATATTATACATTCTATCATCTAATATATGTTTCAGAAAGAAAAAACTTCATTCAACATTTACCCTTGTCTATGTGCGGAGCTTCACTCTGACGTACGTGTCCGCGCAGCTAAAGGTCGTCAAAAACTGCGTTCATTCTCTCTCTATCTCGCAGGGCAACATCTGTTCCGAGAAATTCGATGAAATTGAAACGCAGTGCAGCTTGCCATTAAGCTTCGCGCTCGGACATAAGGTCAAATGAGATTCGCACAAGCAGTCTCGTGTTGGTAAGTTCAGCGAAGACTGACAAAACCGACATACTCGTATCGCGGGGGAAGGTAGACCCCAACATAGCGTTGGCTGGCAACCAAGGGCCGCGGACTGAGTTCATGGCAACATCACGTATCCCTGCTGAACTGCAATCTCAATTAGAGTAGACGCTTAGTTCATAGTGCGCCAAAATTTCAGATTTCATACATACTAAGCGGCACTCGGGTTTCGCAGAACACCCGAATACACTGTCACTGCCGAATGCAAGTACCTGTCACTTTTTTCTTAGAGGAAACCTATAAAAGAGGTAAATTAAAACTGCTGATAATATTAGAGTTATATTTTATGCTATAAAACCATTAATGTGGCAAATTCGTGCTGTAAAACCCCAAAACGTGCAATTGCGTGCAAAATAAAACAAGTACTATAATAACGTTCATTTCATGATTCGAATATCTGCTAAGATTTCATCCAGTTGCAAGTTACCAAAGAAAATATGTAGTTACACGGGAATACGGTCTTTAGTGAAACCAGGACTCGAATTCTGATATCTAAAAATTCTTTCAAAAGACCTATAAAATGACTTAAGAACAAGAGAAAATTACCTATAAAATGATTTAAAAATAGGGGAAAATGTACCAACTTTTAAAACAATACTCAACAATGTGTGAAAATTTTATTTATTCAATGTTTTACAATTTTAAATAAAAGTTACTTATATAAAATTATATTTAATATAAAGTCTTTATTTTAGGAAGAAATGTAATCCTTAGTTGCGATCTTCCAACCGACAGTTTGAACGGGTCAAGGAAGTTATCGAATATCGTGTAATTTTGAGAGTTCGAAAAACAAAGTTCACTGCAGTAGTGAATTTCGTCGTTAATTGATGATACAATACAAAACTTTTTTTTTGTCATTGTAAATTCATCATGACAAAAATTGAAATTCACTAACAAAAACACGAAAAAGAAATAAAATGCGTAATAATGACAAAAGTGACACAAAGTTTAAAAAATGACCTAAAAACTGAAAGAGAGCAAAAAATGACCCAATAACCATACATTTCCATCATTAATATGCCCTGATAAACATTATTTACAAGTTAGCACGTCTAGAAGGACTAATAAAAAGATGACTGGTCATCAGAATCCGAGCTTTCGTGATAATATTTAAATACTTCTAATGGAGAAGTAAAACCTCCCAAAGAAAGGAAAGAAGACGATTTCTTCCTGTGAGACTACAATGAATTTAATTATTTTACAGTTCTCTTAAGATGCCACAACTACTTCCAGTTACCAAAAAAACAAGTGCGTCACCATTTAGTATGATTTAATTGCTAATAATTATGTGAATGCCAATTAATTAATATTTAAAATTTTCTAAATAGTAACTTTTTTGGGTTGAGCAATTGTTTGAGCGAATTTAATTTTACATCTGCTGACCAAATATTACACAAACAATTAACGAGCAATTAAGTTAACTTTTGCGCAATTCATTAGTAATTAATCGTGTCGTATGCGTTCTCTTGGTAACCGTTTGTGGTTTTGCAGTCGTAAGTTTTGCCCTTCGCCTCCAGATGGCCTTGAAACGCATATTTCCTTCTTCCTAATCAGCCATTTACCGTCGTTGTTTGTTGGCCAGTGTTCTTCAGCTGAATCACTCGAAGCGTCGCGCCTGCACAATACAGCCGTTCGCGTATTGCGGCGGCGTGCGCGACGCGCGCTGGGTGCTTCATTGCTCCTTGGGTGGGAAACGCGCCGCGGCTCCGCGTGGGGCGCTGGCGTTATTTGCGGAGGGGGCGGCGCGCGGCTGCACGTCCGTCAACGACGCTCGTTCCGGCAGATGCCTCGACGAGACGCGACGCCACGGCACGCCACGAAACGAGGCGCGGGAATATTACGCGCCGGGCCTTGCGACCTTGAAGGGGCACGAAGGTGCACAGGTGGTTGCGAGCACCGGCCGGTGGGACACGAGTGCTCGGAGGGACTGTGAGTTGGAGTGGGAGGTGTGGGTTTATGAGAAGAAAAGTGCGAGAAAGATGAATTAGTGCTGGGTGATTAGGCAGGGGCACACAGGTGGTTGTGGGCACCGGCCGGTGGGACATGAGTGCTCGGAGGGACTGTGAGGTGGGGTGGGATGTGTGGGTTTATGAGAAGAAAAGTGCAAGAAAGATGGATTTGTGCTGGGTGATTAGGCAGGGGCACGAAGGGTGATTAGGCAGGGGCACACAGGTGGTTGCGGCACCGGGCGGAGGAACATGAGAGCTCGGAGGGACTGTGAGATTTATGAGAAGACAAGTGCGAGAAAAATGGATTTGTGCTGGCTGATTAGGCAGGGGCACGAAGGGTGATTAGGCAGGGGCACACAGGTGGTTGCGGGTACCGGCCGGTGGGACATGAGTGCTCGGAGGGACTGTGAGGTGGGGTGGGGGTTATGGGGTTTATGAGGAGAAAAGTGCGCTCCAAATTAGCTCTCCCGGCGCCTTTCAGTTTTAGAAGAAAGAATTACACAAGATGGGCGGAGTTTTCTTTGTTAATAGTTTTGAATTGTTTTCGAAGTCTAGTACATGCAAGATTTGCTGTTCTTATTACACATGCTTGCTACAATGCCAAAAGACAAAAGTATAAAGAAGTGCATTGCTAAAAGATTCGATTCGGGGAGAAGAACATTCACGACGGGCAGAAATGTAATTTTTTGTCAGTAATGTGAAAAGGTGATGCACTGTGCCTAAATGTTTATCTTACAACATAAAAACACTGCAACTAATTAAAAAATGTGAAAAATTATTGAACCCTTTCTTCAGCACGTGAAGTGAAAAGATAAATACAAAGAAAGAATTCAACACTGACTTGTGCCATGCAACATGCCAGCCATGTGCTGATTTCAGCAAACCTTCCGTTTTAAACCGTAATGCCCATTTCCCAGCCTATTTTTTAGTTCTATTTGCCTACCTATTTCAAACTAATATGCTTTTTTCCATGCCAATTGTTAGGTTTTTATGTGATTATTTGCCTGCCTATTTGCGACTTTTTTGGTGCCTACATGTCCGAGATCTATTCATGATATAAGCGTGAATTTTAAATGCCAAAATTATCACAGTTACAAGTCATTGAAACAGAAACAGATAGGCACTTTTTAAGTTATTGCATCTTTTATTTCAATTACCCCTTCATCATGTCATTTTTGGTTGTCCACCGTTGAAAATCGTCACTTTATGTCTTTTTCAAAATGTTTCTCAACACTTCTTGCTCCCGTGCACTTGATAGCAAACATCTGGTCTCGCTTTACAACCAAAGTGTCAGTGACGTAGTCACGTGGTTCGTGACTAAAACTGATGCTGCTCAGAACGAACAAAAATCGGTGCACGCGAAAAGCGCTTCCATCTCTTTCCACCATGGGAATATCGTGAGCGAAAAGATATTATTGGCAACATGCGAACGCAAGTAGCACCCTGGGATGCTGCTCCCACATAGCCGCTATCATTTACTCGTTGGGCATAGCCTCGTTACTTGGCGAAAATTGTTGAACCGTCAGAAAGTTTGTGTGACTGTTTATAAAACGAACGCGTAATTCCAGTTATTGCAGAATACAGTGACAATGCTTAATGGTCTATTATTGCCCAAGTGTCAATGATTAATACATCTGCAGATGAGTAATTTGATTTACATTAAAAACAATACATAAACATAAAAATAAAAGGGGTTTGATGATTTTATTTCGATAATAAATACTTTCCACATAAACACAAACATTTGTCAGCAAAAAGTTGTAAATCGTGCTGGTCTTTTCAATAATTTACATATAAATTGTTTAAACATTGGTGAAACAATTTTTTCCAATCACATTTTGGCGCGAATTTGAAATTTTTTAAACCGATAAAAATGGTTTTAAGTTTGTTCACTATCGTCCACGTGGTTTAAAAATCTGAAAAAAAAATATATAATGTAATAAGACTCATTCTAGGGAAAAAACTGAGACAGTACACCAACATTATCACGCTGAAATTTAATCTCAAAAATTCATTAATTTTTTCTATATTTTTTAGCCAGATACATGCAATAGCTGAGAAAAAATAAAAATGAAAAACACTTTTCTCGTATCTCTGCAGTGCCCTAGGAGGCTGATTTTTGGGGAATCTACAGCATTTTTTCTCTTTCATATGAGAAACGCGATTATCGATTTGGTTTGGGGGCATTTTTCATCGCCTTATTCGGCCATATCATTTATATCACAACTTAATTATTTTATACAAACGGTGAGGCAAAGTTGAAAAACATTAATCCCTACCAATTTCTATCTTCATTCCTGATAATATATTTTTTTGAAACATGATACATACTCTGACGTACTAGTAGAAAGTGGTATCCAGAGAGGAAACGTCTAAACTTCAAAAAATACGCTCCTAAGAAAATTTTAATCCTATTTTGTCTAGTAAACTCCTTGAATATTTCGAATGAATGAGTCGTAATAAGCACTCAAAAGTCGAAATACTTTCAAGCAAAAATTTGCATTGTAAAGCAATAATTTAAAAAAAATTAAAAAAAAATTTTAAAATAATTAATTTATTTTTTACCTTAAAATTATCTTAAAATCATATTTTCGAAGTTTCGACTTTTCCTCTCTCGTCACCTGTATACGTCGCTCAGAGATTTAATGACGCAAAAATCAATGCAAGATTTTGTCGAAAATACAAGTTTGGGGGCCCCTGGATGCGGAAAATTTTTGTTTCTTAGCCATCTGTGATCAACAAATTGACAGGTTTTCGCGTAAAAATTTCCTTTCTTCTTTGAACATGAAAAGTAACCAAACTATTTCTTATTGTAAACATGGCATTAACGGCGTTTTAAAAGTTTTTGCACGAATACAGTACTTTTAAATACCGAATAAGTTGGATTTGAAATAATACCTCCTAAGTCTTCAAAAATTGGAATCGAATGTCCCATGCTTCGTTTGCCGAAAGATGTTTTAAAAGATAGCAGAAAAAATCGTTAATATAATTTTTAGTATTATAATACTACGTAACTGTTAAAAATAAAACGAGAAAGTTTCTTTGTATTAGAACACTAGCTTTTAGTTGGGTATAATTAGGTCTAAACCAGTCCTCTACCACTAGATAGGCTGGGGCCCGTTCTTGTTTGAATTTGGGCAGAGAGAATTATGGGTAATTCCGCCATATTGCGCACAACTTTTGCGTGAATAGCGTCGAAGGGCGCAAAGGCGCTGTGTTCGAAAATGCAGCGATCTACAGGCCACCCCCAGCAATTCCCAAAGTTATTTTGAACTCTGTCCAAAAGTTTCGAAGTTTCCGTTGATAAAAATCGTTTCACGTTGTGAGGCGCGCCCGTGTGTTTTCAGAATGCAAGATTTTGAAGAAAAATGCCGCATATTCGGCGTTGTTGGGTTCCCAATTGCCATAACAACCAAACAGAAGACGCGGAAGGTATAAGGCTAACTTTGCAGTGCGATTCCAAACAGTAAGTAATATTATGTTTTGCATGATTGATGTTTCGTTAAGATTGGTTTCATATTATTATGACAATGAGTGTTATTTCCTTTATTTATAATATAGTCTTATTATTTTGGGTAAATCCCGAGTTTAAGGTGGCACGGTTTTTTTGATTCACTGATTCGGTTCATTAGAAGAGAATCGACTCCATGAACTGAATCCTTGTTTATACGTAGTAGTCGCGTGTAGTTAAGTTCATGATGTTACAGCAATAAATATAATTATTTAAAATAAAGGTAGATCGGGAGAATAGCTACCCCCTGCTCCAAAGCCCCCCTGTACTTATAAATCTCCGTAGCAACGTACTCTAAGTGAACTGATCATTCGCATTTTTCACGCTACAAATTTAATTTTATAACCTACACAATTCTTTAACCAACGCATTTTTTTCACCAAGTGGTCCGCGACGTGCTACCGCACGTCGCTACCCGACGGATCCAACGTGCTACGTTCGCGAGGGCCTTCCGGCCCTCGCTCTCGAGACCTGGTTCGCGCCTCCGCTGTCGCTCCGGTGCTCACGCTGTATTATATACCTCCCTCAATTTTAAGAGAATTTATTTTAAAGGGAACACTCACCTTTAAGAAAATTCATACCTTCCATCTGAGTAGACACACAAACCTATTTGAAGAAGACCTGAAATGCGAAAATACACACATTCCACGCCAACAAATTATCAGGTGACTTCTTCTCATTTAACATTGAACATTAATAATTCAGTTGTTATAGTGAACCGCGCAACTATAAACATAGGAATCGCGGGAAATAATGAATCATAAAAGGAACCAAAGGAACCGTGTCACCCTAAACCCGGGATCAACCTTATTTTGTTGCAACAACATTAAATTGAATATTTATTTTGTGTATTAATGTACATGATACAAATTTTATTATAGGTGCTGGAAATATCTGCTGGCTGTTCAGGATCAAGTTAGGATCTGCCTTGTCGGTGGAGGACATTATTAAGGAGGAATGTGTGCGTTGAGCACTTCATGCCAGTAATGTTGACTGCAGGAAATAGCAGGGTGGAATGCGGTCCCCTGAGAATTCATTTTATGTATCATTCATTTTGACTTCCTCTCATGTCCTGGTGCATTTAGAAATCTTATTTTAAGAAGATGAGACACAGCACTATACACCTTGAAATCTATAATATCAGTTTTTTTTATTTCAGGCACCTCCCCATTTGCTGAAAGAGACTGGAAAACAAGTTGGAAGTGCTGATTGTTCCATATGATATGTAATACAATATTGTCACTTTTGGTAATTTTTTAACATTTCTGTGTAGTAATTTTGGATTTCAAGTCATATGTTCTTGTACAGTGAGTTAATCATTGTTCATATCATTTATGATCCAATCAGGATAGGGAGTGAATTTTACCAGAGGTTAGAACTAGTTTAGTATCACACTCTGAAATGTATTTTTTCACCACTGTCAGTTCAGCGTGTGTAGTTCAAGGTTAGGAATAGTTTTCAAGTGTGATTTACATTGTTCCAATACCATCATTATAAAGGATATTACATGAATATATACAATTCTTGTCAAAAATAAAATGCAAATGTATATGCATGTAAATTAACTTATAGATGTAAAGGGGTAGGCCATAAATTCTGTATTTCAAAGACCCCAATTGTTGAATTTCATCATGCTTTTAATTAAACTTGCTACAGAGTAAATTTTCATCACAAAATTATGTGTATAAATAATACTCTTGGAAAGCACGTTTTAAAAGTGAACATTTCTTGAAATCTAGCTATATAAATACACTGATATGAACTGAGAAAAATTCTAGCGGCCGGCTGCTCTGATCGGTAGTTTTCCGTGGTTTCTCTGATCAACACCAAGCGAATGCCGGAGCAGTTCCCTACCAAACGGGCCACGGACCGCGCGCGATCTGTCCTATCCTCTCCCCTTCCACACTCACTTACACTAACATGCACTACACTACCACATTCCGGGAGACCGGTCGGGAGCTTAGAGCTTGTCCCGACTGGGGCGGTGCCCCGCTGGTGGGAGAGTCCTGGTTAGGGGGAAACTCCACTAGCCGACGGTAGGTCGGTGCCGGATCTCGCCATCCAGCGGGGGAAGATTACTGCCATCTCCCGAGAAAAAACATGCACTACACTAACGGGACTAATGATCGAAGCAGTTGACGCGCCCGGAAACACGAAAACAACAATCAATCAATCCTACAGTAATAATTGAATATCTGAGAACAGAACCTATAACAGGTTTTAGAGAAGAATGTATGATAAGTAAGAAGACAACTGATAACTTATTCCATTATCTTACCTCTTCCGTACCTACCTCACCCTGCAGAGAGTTATTTACGTTTCATTAATTTGAACTTCAATTCTCTTATGAGAAGGAAGATGATACTTTGGTATAGAGAGATTTTCCTAAGGATGAGCCAAAGTGATAGCTAGTGCTGGCAACATAACTGAGTTTCTGTAGTCATTATGCCCTTGAGCCCATTAGACTCCATTCCCGCATTCATTCGTTTGCAGTTGGCTAACTTGCAAATGGCTTCGACGCTTCCTTTTGTGATGTCCTCGTCCGACAAAAATAATGCGCCGCGAGAAATAAAAGAAATTAGGAAGTGTAGTGTTATGTGCTCTTCCGTAAAAATTCTTTTTTTCTATAAACATTACATTAAATTTACTTTTTGTGTGATAATTATTATGTTTATTTTAAAACCGAGACATGAATGCGAGATGCGTACCTGTGCACGCGTTTCAGGCTTAAAATCATTTTTCTTTCTATTTACATTCGTGGCTGTTTTCTTTTACTGATTGTGAGAGCATGTTAAGATATTTTCCTCATAAATAATTAAATTTAAATATTTCCCGGATTCACGTACGTGCATATACCTCAAACTCTTAGACTTCTTCATAGGGATGTTTTCACAGGAGCCATTAGCACTTTACGAAGGGGCCTGACTGAATAGCTGTCGCGGCGGAGGGATACTTTACTCTGAAATACATGTGATGTTCACTTGTTTTCACGAACTGTCACTTTGGCTCATCCTTAGGAAAATCGTTCTATATGCAAGGAACTGCAATATAAAGATGTTCCCACAATATATTTTGTCGGTAATGTTCGAGGGAACATATCCGAGAAAATATAGTGGCCTTAAAATATATTGTGTAAGAAAATGCGAGAAAGTAAAAAAATAAAAGTTAATAAAAAATACGGTCCACCCGCGGCGGCCTTCGCTACAGCTCGTTGTTGCCAGCGCTACTTTAAAGCAACAATGGACGGTTTGTTTGGAATATACATTTCACAACGCAGTAATACTTATAGCGCTGACAAGCAAATGCAAATAGTTCTAAACATATATAATAGTAATTATTAAATACCACAGCATTCCAATTTTCTTCAAATCAGCCCGTTATAAGAGGAATTACATGTTACTCCTTGTCTGGACATGTAATGCTAAATGCACCATATGTTTTCACACACTAAGAAAAATTCATCCAAATTCACATTAGTAGTTGCAGAGTAAACGCTCGTTTTTTGTGTTCAGAATCAAGCTGGTATATGTTTTAGGGTAGCGATCCCGGAATTTAAGATAACGTTCACAAAATACATTTCTCCCCATAGTACGTCACAGATTTTCACTGTTTTTGACGTTAAATAAACCCATAAACCAAGCATAATAGTTCCATGTCCACGTCCAACAATCAGAAAAATTCAAATAAATTTCACTGACTACTCGTGAAACGAAACGTGGAAAATTCAAATATGGAGTATAAAAAGTTCATAAAATGCCATTTAACTATCTACTCACATTTTTAATCAATATTGTATGATATTTTTTAGAGAACTGCTTTTCAGAACAGATTACATGTAACAAAAACTCTCTCTATCAACATTGTACTTTTGCAATGTTAATGTTTCGTTTGCAATTTCCGAAAGAACAAACTGCGTCAAAAATGGGACCAACATCATTTCCTTTACCATATACTTTGATATGGACTTTGGTATATGCAAGAAAAAAATATTAAGAAAAAAATTTGGAGCCGTTTTTTAGAAAATAATTGTTAAAAATGGTTTTAAGAACGCGTATGTTTCACGCAAAATTACGTAAAAAATATTCAAACTTTCGAAATACTAAATTTCACCTTACTTGAAGATATTTCTGATGAACGCATTTCATTAAGAAGCATTTTTTTTTTCGTAATTGTGGCAAGAAGTCGAAAAAAGTTTCAATATTTTCATTTTTTTTAAATCAGGGATTTTAACGAAAATGTCACCTGCACCATTCTTTTAAGTATCCTTTTCGCTATCCGAAGTCAATATTTAATCAAGTAATGTTAACACATTTTTTTGAATGTTTGGAAAATGTTTCAGGGGCTTCAAGTAACGTACCCCCAGAATTAAAATATGTTTTAAATTCTAGGGGCCGCGGCATCAGCCAGATCGATTAAGTAATATCAGTTTTGGCGAAAATCTTGTTTATGGTTTAGGTGCTTGCGTTGTTCACAGACATGGACTGACACATGTTTTGCCGTCAATCAATTTTTCGATATCAAAGACCCACAAAACGTGAATTCTGAGTGCACAGCTTGTTAGAGGAAGTAATTTACTATAGTACATAGAAACAATATTTATCCACTTTTTTGTTACCAGGAATCAGCAATGACAGTTTTTTTTAAAAAAAGTTTAAAAAGAATTCGCCATTTTTTCTCGCAGCATTGCAATACTTTCTCTATTCTGCGTAAGCAGTAGCGATATAGTAAAAACAAGATGAACTTAAAAGTTGAGGAAATGTGATTTCGTTTACACACAAACATCTTTTAAAATAATTGTGAAGCGTAACGACAGTGGGGAGAAGTTTATTTCTCAAATCGAACTACGGATCCCGAAGAATGTGTGTGTGCTAATTTTCGCTATCAGAGCTAAAGACATTTCAAAACAGAGTATTATTCATACTTCTAATGACGAGGAAGACATATTCTAGAAGAAAGACGTTTCAATATCTTTCGTTTTGGTAGATAAACATTTCCTTGTGGATCTTGACTTGTTTGAGAAAACAAGCACCCAAGTAGGAGTAACACATCTCGAGGTCACTGAAGAAGCTGCTTTTATCCGACAGGAGGCAATGTTTGAGTGAATCACTTGCACGAACGTGCGCTCAGAATAAGGAAGTTTGGATCCATCTAGAATTACAGTCAGTTGAAGCTCACTAGAGAATATTGATGAGAAGATTATCAAAAAAATGTCATTATGACATAATAGTACTGACAATAAAACATGTAAATTCATATTTTTGTCATATTTGTTCCGGGGATCAAAATAGAAACTTTGCCAACAACATTCTTTATTGAAATAACAGCTATCGATGACTTAGCTATCATCAGTTTCCTGATGTCTGGAAGCCAAAAATGACTACGTCAGTAAAAATGGTCGTAAACGCAGTAAAAATATAAAATTAGCAAAAATGAAATAATTTTGACAACGATAATGCATTAGTAGCTACACATAAAAAGTAGTTAAGAATGGCCAATGTCGAACGCAACTTTTTCTCAAAGCTTACTATTTGAATTTTTTCACTTTGTAACTCAGTATATGTGATTATTATAATGACATAATGATTTGCAAAATTTAACTGTTCAATTTTTCCGTTTCAAAACTCTAACAAGGTTTATAAATGAAGATCACATTGTATCTCTTCGTTTGATTGATTTTTTTCGTGTTTCCGGCGCGCAACGCTTCGGTCATTATTCCCGTTAGTGTAGTACATGTTTTTTTTCCTCGGGAGGTGGTGGTGATTTTCCCTCGCTGGATGGCGAGATCCGGCACCGACCTACCGTCGGCTAGTGGGGTTTCCCCCTAACCAGGACTCTCCCACCAGCGGGCACCGCCCCAGCCGGGACAAGCTCTAAGCTCCCGACCGTTCTCCCGGAATATGTGGTAGTGTAGTGCATGTTAGTGTAAGTGAGTGTGAAAGGGGAGATGATAGGACAAGGAAGGGGAAGGACAGATCGCGCGCGGTCCGTGGCCCGTTTGGTAGGGTACTGCTCCGGCATTCGCTTGGTGTTGATCGGAGAAACCACGGAAAACTACCGATCAGAGCAGCCGGCCGCTAGAATTCTCCTCCAGACAGCGATTGAATTCGACCCATCTGAAAAGCTAGTATCGAAAATCCTGCCGCCGTCAGGACTCGAACCTAGGACCTCCCGGTCAGAGGCGCTGCAGTGGTATCAGTTGATGCACTGAGCTACCGCTCCCGGTATATCTCTTCGTATTTGGGCTACTTTGGCTTTTATCTGGCGAAATATCTGAGTACACTAGTCCTAGAAGAAACAGGAGGAGGAGAAGCAGAGAAATAAAAAGAACTCTTTGAGTAATATGAAATAAGGAAATCCCCTCCGGCTGAACCGCGCAGTAAGACACTGGGAAACCCTGGCGCAAATAATGAATACGAAGTTGACCAGGGCCAGCACATCGTGGGCGCGCCTCAATCTGCAGGTAAAAATAGCTGTGAGAAGCGAATGCCACCCATGCTCACAAACAGCAGCAGCAGAGCGTGACGGAATGAGCGCTCCCTCATTAGGACATTCGCAGGCGGCGCGGCGGACGGCGCGAGGCGGGGCGAAGAGGGGCGTCGCCAGGAGGAAAGTCACGGCGGACGGCCGCGACGGGCGGAGAGGGACGGGGCCGGACGCGGTAGGACGAGAAGGCAGACTAGAAGGCGGGCGGGCGGGGGAACAGGCCAGGAAGACGACGGGAACATGCTGGGGCGGATGAGGCCAGAGGGAGCGGGGGGGCAAGGCGGGAGGGGGAGCTTGCCTGGGAACATGGCACGATGGAACTTGTCGAGAGGTGCCCGCGAGCAGACGGAGGGAGGGGCGAGATGGAACAGGCCGAGGCGGAGCAGGCTGGGATGGAGTATGCTCAGTGAAGCGTGGCTGGGTGAAACATGGCGAAATGGAACTGGTCGAGAGGAGTAGGCCGAGTAAAACAGACTGAGAAGGAGCAGGGCTGGGGTGAACCAGGCTGGGGCGGAAGCCGAGATGGAACAAGCCGAGTAGGAGCAGGCTGGAACGGAGCAGGTCTAAGGTGAACCAGGTTGGGGGGAAGCAGGACTGAGCGGAGGAGGCCGAGATGGAACAGGCCGAGGCGGAGCAGGCTGGGATGGAGTATGCTCAGGTGAAGCGTGGCTGGGTGAAACATGGCGAAATGGAACTGGTCGAGAGGAGTAGGCCGAGTAGAAACAGACTGAGAAGGAGCAGGGCTGGGGTGAACCAGGCTGGGGCGGCCGAGATGGAACAAGCCGAGTAGGAGCAGGCTGGAACGGAGCAGGTCTAAGGTGAACCAGGTTGGGGAAGCAGGACTGAGCGGAGGAGGCCGAGATGGAACAGGCCGAGGCGGAGCAGGCTGGGATGGAGTATGCTCAGGTGAAGCGTGGCTGGGTGAAACATGGCGAAATGGAACTGGTCGAGAGGAGTAGGCCGAGTAGAAACAGACTGAGAAGGAGCAGGGCTGGGGTGAACCAGGCTGGGGCGGAAGCCGAGATGGAACAAGCCGAGTAGGAGCAGGCTGGAACGGAGCAGGTCTAAGGTGAACCAGGTGGGGGGAAGCAGGTGGGATGGAGTATGCTCAGGTGAAGCGTGGCTGGGTGAAACATGGCGAAATGGAACTGGTCGAGAGGAGTAGGCCGAGTAAAAACAGACTGAGAAGGAGCAGGGCTGGGGTGAACCAGGCTGGGGCGGAAGCCGAGATGGAACAAGCCGAGTAGGAGCAGGCTGGAACGGAGCAGGTCTAAGGCGAACCAGGTTGGGGGGAAGCAGGACTGAGCGGAGGAGGCCGAGATGGAACAGGCCGAATAGGTGCAGGTCGAGTAGGGCAGACGGACGAAAGGGCTGGGGCGAACCAGACGGGGCAAGCCGGCAGAACTGAGGAGGAGATGGAACAGGCCGAGGCGGAGAAGGCGGGGTGGAGTACGTTCGGTGAAGCGTGCTGGGTGGAGAAGGCAGTGGAACTTCTCGAGAAGGGAGTAGGCCGTCTATGAACTGGCTGGGTGGAGCATGGCGAAGTGGGCAAAGGGGGACAGGGGGCGTGGCGGAGCGGGAGGCGGAGGGCGGTGGCGAGGTAGACGGGAGTTCCGCAGCACCGCCTGCTGCGCGGCGCAATAACATTCCGCGAACGCCGCCTGCTGCATGGGAATCGCCCGATTGGGACGCGACGCGACTTTGCTGGCCACCGGGTGAGACGCGCGAAACTTCGCCACGTTTTGTTGGCTGCCCGATGGTCACACAGGGTAACCGAAGCCTGACGCTGGACCGAGCTTGCTACGCAGAAATTGAAGTTCGGAGGCTGCAGGAACAGCACTGGATAGCCCCGAGTTTTTCAGAGACTCATTTATGATTCCACTAGTTTTGTGGACGCTACCGGAGACTAATGAACAGCAGAATCCAGAGAGAATGGTTTTTGGAATTGTGGCTAGTGGCGACTGTTGTCTTCCAGGACGGTAATGGATCGTTTATTCATCCTTGAACTGCTCTGCATCCTCCTTACTTGAGCGCGCTCTACATATCTGTTGGGATGCGGGATTTCTTTTTGTTGCGTTTTCACAGAAATGTCTCATTTAGCTTTCAATGCTGATTAATTATCAATCTCTGTTTCATTTCTATAGTGAACAAGGAATGAAATGGATCATGTATTTGTTTTGGGAGTACAGTATTCAGTTTGGCTTACACCTTTGTGTTTTGAGAATGTTTGATTCACGTTGTTCGTGTGTTTTCTCAAATGTGTTGTGAAGAATTAGAAATTCGTCAACAAAAATTCTGAGCAATATCCCACACTGCACAAAGGTGAGTAAGAATTACATTCGTCTGCCCTAGAAGAGCGTTAAGATAAGCGAATATTATTTTCAGCACTTTACGGAATGTTGCAATTAGGACGTTCTGAACCACCACGCATTTGTTGTTAATTTTCTTTTTGTTTTGTTGTTTTGAGATATACTTCGGTGTGTTTTCTGTGGAGTTGATAGTAGAATAAATTCATGGTACTTCTTCAACCGTCCTTCAATACGATGAGCCAGGTTGCTATACATTCTAAATTCTTTTTAGATAATTTCTTTTTATAAACAAAATTTTCAAACAAATTTCACTGATTCTCATTTACAAACAAATTCGAACTTTCTACTCAACCAAACTTCGTAACGTTTGATCGAAAGGTAGTGGGTTCTAAATGTGTAATCATTTGCTCTTATTAACAGGTTTTAGAGGATAAACATTAAATTGTAATAATTCCTTAAAATTAATCGAATAAACGCTAATTCTCTCTCAGTTACCATTACGTCGATTTCAAGACCAATTACATTGCGTATTGGAAATGTAGAATGTAGTTGGAATGTATTGGCATTTTCTGGCTCCATTGGCAATTGATACATCAAAATCAGTTGCGTTTTGTCAGGTAATAGTTATGAAAGCGAACATATATTTGCGTGTGTAGATTAGTGTTTTTAAATACAAATATTATCAGATGTTTACAAATGTAATGTACAGCAACCGTTTGACAAACCGTGTTCCGTAAAAACAGTTTTTATAATTGTGTAATACTTTACTTTTTGAAGTAAAGATGAATAGCAGAATTCCCTCTTACATACGTACATACTAGATTCTGGAATGATATAAAATATTTCAATTACATTTTCATCAAACATGCTAAACTATGTGCATAATTAACAGTGATTGTATAGTTCCAGAAGTCCTTTCATTACTCTTTGTAAGTACTCAGCAACAATCAACATCTTTTGGGGATTTCGATATGTTGTACTTTTCTGTTGTAACACTTATTTTGTGCGGTACAATCGCAAGGGTTCAGCTAGTTTAACCCATGAGTGCCCGCAATATATCTTTGAGATCACAGACACGGCAATTTTAGGTTTCTGAATTATTGCTATGCATTAGTGGTCTGATATTTCATTTATTCCTTCACTGTACTTTTCTAAGAATGCTTGGCCTTCTATTTTTATCCTTTCGTTGAATTATTTGCAGGAGCTTGCTGAAACTTGATGGCTGCGCTGAGCGATATCTGTCAGATACGTTGCACGCACTGGCATCAGTGCTTTGTGAGCTCCTGGCCTAAGCGGTAAGTATCATTGCATTATGTTCAGCTGTGTATATGACTAGAGCTTATTCAGAAAATATAATCATCTGTCGTATCTAGGATTGATTGTCACAATTTCTTCCCAACGAGAAAGAAGATATGTAGATGTCTGTAGGTAAATGAAAAAAATGCTAATCTTGTAAAATGAAAAAAAAACAATCATTTTTGTAAGTTATATTTATTATTATTATTATTATTATTATTATTATTATTATTAATTTAATAAGGTAATAAGATTTTTCCGCGTACTTTGTCATTTTTTCCCTTTCTCGCCATAAGTATTCAATGTTTCTACGGTGTGGTATTCATTAACAATTGTATTGGGATACACGAACAAACTTAAAAAAAAATACGTTTTTTTCAGTAAATAGAGCTTTAAATCTATTGCGGGCACTCCCGGATTAATATTATCTAATTATGTGTGATCACACATTTTACGTTATTGTACAATAACACAAAGCTCAGAATATTGACCGGAAGCGGTAGCTCAGGGCATCAACTGATGTCGCTGCAGCGCCTGTGACCAGGAGGTCCTAGGTTCGAGTCCTGATGGCGGCAGGATTTTCGACACTGGCTTTTCAGCTAGGTCGAGTTCAGTCGCTGTCTGGAGGAGAATTCTAGCGGCCGGCTGCTCTGATCGGTAGTTTTCCGTGGTTTCTCCGATCAACACCAGGCGAATGCCGGAGCAGTACCCTACCAAACAGGCCACGGACCGCGCGCGATCTGTCCTTTCTCTTACTTGTCCTATCCTCTCCCCTTACTCACATACTTACACTAACCTGCACTACACTACCACATATTCCGGGAGGCCGGTCGGGAGCTTAGAGCTTGTCCCGGCTGGGGCGGTGCCCCGCTGGTGGGAGATACCTGGTTATGGAAAAGCCCGTTAGCCGACGGTAGGTCGGCGCCGGATCTCGCCAGCCAGCGGGGAAAGATAACCGCGCATGTCCCGAGAAAAAAACATGCATTACACTAACGGGACTAATGACCAAAGCAATTGACGTGCCCGGAAACACGAAAAAATCAAACCAATCTCAAAATATTGAGGGAAGTAAGGCAGGTGTGTCTCCTAGCGCGTACGCGCACCACGAGGTCTCCCACGTGCAAATGCAGAATCCGACTTCCGCAGTGGCCGCCCGCGGCATGGGAATGGCCGAATTCGGCCCGCTGCCACGGCCGCCAGCCACGCGCCGCGAATGTTTCGCTCAGCAGCCGGGTTAGGCGCACTTTGTGGGCTGAAGGCCACCACGACACACACCCACAGCCAGCGCGCAGGTTAGGCACGATTGGCTGGCCGGTTGGCCTGTGGACGACTGCATTATTAGAATTACTAGAGACCGGATTTTTATGATTGATTGTTGATTGATTGATTTTTTCGTGTTTCCGGGCGCGTCAACTGCTTTGGTCATTAGCCCCGTTAGTGTAGTGCATGTTTTTTCTCGGGAGATGGCGATGATATTCCCTCACTGGATGGCGAGATTCGGCGCCGACCTTCCGTCGACTAGTGGGGTTTCCCCCTAACCAGGACTCTCCCACCAGCGGGGCACCGCCCCGGTCGGAACAAGCTCTAAGCTGCCGACCGGTCTCCCGGAATATGTGGTAGTGTAGTGCATGTTAGTGTAAATGTGTGTGTGTAAAGGGAGAGGATAGGACAAGGAAGAGGAAGGATAGATCGCGCGCGGTCCGCGGCCCGGTTGGTAGGGTACTGCCCCGGCATTCGCCTGGTGTTGATCGGAGAAACCACGGAAAACTACCGATCAGAGCAACCAGTCGCTAGAATTCTCCTCCAGAGAGCGATGGAATTCGACCTAGCTGAAAAGCTGGTGTCGAAAATCCTGCCGCCGTCAGGACTCGAACTTAGGACCTCCCGGTCAGAGGCGCTGCAGATTGATTGTTAGTGATTCCGGGCGCGTCAACTACAATGGTCATTAGTCCCGCAAGTGTAATGGTTGTTTTTACTCCGGCCTGCACGCCAGATCCTGCGCTGACCTACCGTCGGCTAACGGTCTTTTCCCTAACCAGGTATCTCCCATCAGCGGAGCACTACACCGGGACAAGTTCTAGGTCCTCGACCTGTCTCCCGGCACTTATAATAGTGTAATGCGTGTTAGTGTAGATGTGTGTGTGTAAAGAGTGAGGAAGAGAAAGGAACGATCGCGCGCAGTCCATGAACCGTTTGTTACGGTACTGCTCCGGCATTCATCTGGTGTGGATGGGAGAAACCACGGAAAACTACTGACCAGAGCAGCCGGCCGCTAGAGTTCACCTCCAGACAGCGACTGCATTCGGCCTACATGAAAAGCTAGCGCCCCGCCGCCGTCAGGACTCGAACCTAGGACCTCCCTGACAGATGTAACGTCAGTTAATGTCCTGATATACATCCGTTCCCGGTGATTTTTATCTAATTACATATTTTTTCTTTCTATTTACCGTTCTCAAAACTGTAATCTTGACAATCGTCGCCATCCTAACACAATATCTTTTTTTTTAAGTTAAATACTTTTGCATATTTGGAATAATATTACATATTTAAAATTTTTTTCTTTTGTTATACATCTTTTTTTTGAAAAGAAGTGTTTTCAAGAAAATCATAAATTTTGCTATCCAAATGAGTTGCGTTACATGAAGACGCGGTTGTATGTTCTTACAGTCCGGCGCGCCTGCTTCAGTAACGAGTTTGTATCTAGGTGGCGGGAAGTGCGTGCCAGCGACCGAGATCATTTTCACCTTAGGAGTGAAAAATATCACTGACGTTGCGTTTCGTGACCGATAACTTTAATTTCCGAGAGACTATGTCGATCGGCGTCACTGTAAGAATCGCTGATAACGATCGCCGTAACGTTAGCCTTCGATGTGAATGCTGCACGCTGAGTGATTGTTTGCTGGTGGTAGATATCGCCAGTTTTTACGGGTGCTTCTAGTCAAGCTACTAAGATACAGCCGTCCTGAATAGCAATAGATGAAGCTTTTGTTACTGAAGGGTAAGTTGTATGGTACAAAATGTGAATCTACTTGTGTACTTGGAAGGCCCCCATCGATCCAATGAAGGACTTTCTGAATGAGTCAGGTGCAAAGAAGAATACTATCGTTAAACTGGGTGAGATTTTGTCACATGGGATGAGAATGTGTCAGGCTCCATTTCTTGAGATACTCGTCTCATATTGACAGGCACAAGAACTTTGCTATTATTTGAACAAAGAACTATTTGTGGAAGTTCGATACAGTTAAGTCCGACCTGGATGGTCGAGGTGGCTAAGAGAGTCTTCCGACACAACGCTTCGGTCCGAAGGGTCGCGGGTTCGCGTCCCGCCTTGGTCATTGGTTGTTTGTCCCTTGCCTCTCATGTATGTGTTGTCGCGGAGGGCCTCGCGTTCTGCTGACGACAGATCAGAGTAGCCGGCAACCGTGTTGGCGTCTAGTGTATGGTCAAATATGCGTCCTATTGCGATCCAAAAGGTAACCAACAGTCGGCTGGATAAAAGACCTAGGAAGAAACCAGTGAAGTCCTTATAGATGTCAATAGAATGCGAATATCTCAAGGAATGGAGCCTCAGCCAATCTGGGACCGTCTCGCCCTCATAAAAATGTTACGTAGTCCATTCAGCCTTTTATTTTCAAAACCCAATATTTATTGGGTTTATGAACAGTTAATATTGGGTAAAAATATACGGTTCAAAAATGGCTTTTGCCACGCCATCTTCACGCCACTTCCAGGGACATAAGACCATCTTGAGACACCCGTTACATTTATTGCAATGAGGGCCATGGATAGTAGCCGGTGGACGCCTAAAACAGAGGATTCCTAACATTCTCAACATTAAGCAGGTCAAACCTGCAGTACTGAAAGTACAAGGGATAAAAATATATTACGTAGTATGTTCAGGGATGGATATAGAAAATCAATATCGGGGGTCAAAATCAATATTGGCTGCATTGTCGCGGTTCGTAGTAGTATTATACCTAAAAATGTAAGTATTGTTTACAAAAATAATCAAGTCAAAAGATAGTACTGCAACATGCAGTTTAATTACGTGTTTCTTAGTTTCTACTAGTAATTATTCAAATTAGTTATTAGTTCTGCTTCATTTTATTCTGGAGATATTTCTTTGCCTGTACATCCCGCATTATGCCCGTGTACGCTGCTACCATGCTTCGTGAAAACACGTCAGGTGTTGCTGTGCGGTCTGCTCGGTGGACGGACAAAGATATTACACGCGCACGTTTTCTTGAACCCTGGGATACCTACCCCCACTCCTTGACGAATATTAGTTTAATTCACAATAAATGATACGACAAGCTTTGTTGCCACATTCTGATAACCAGAAATGTTTGCTCCCAGGTAATAGAAACTATTTTGCATCGAAAAACGAGCGACAGATTACATACAATAGTCCTGTCAATAAAATAATCAACCCTCCCCCACTGCCCTCGCATTTAACGAAATGAAGGCTCAAGAAAACGTGCGAGGATAATACTTGTGAGCCGGGGCAGCTGAAGGCTACCACGGCGGTCTTGGATGCAGATAGTCCCCAGCGAGTTCATACAATGGATTTTCTGTAAACAGAGACAAATTTATAACAATAATCAACAAAATACATGCGTGTATTCAGTACCGGATGAAGACAATCAGTTTGAAGGTTACTCTCGCTGCGTTCCAAGTACTGAAATTAGGTACTATTTCGCACAAGACGGTAATTTCATTAATAACAAAACATAATATGGTAAGTTATGTATATTATAATAAACTCAACACGTTCTTTTAATCAACGATGGTCTTGGGTTTTTATTCTTTATTAGTTATATGACTCGTTGGTAATCTTTTATTTTATTTAACGTGTTTATTCTGGGGTACGTTTTCAGAATCGATCACCTCGCGCCGTACGCCGCAGCACCTCCAGCCACGCATCACGATTATTCGCCAGGTTTTTCAGACCAGTCGAACCGGCGGTGGCACGTGCAGACTAACCTTCGGCTGAGGGCCACCTCAACCGCCCGACCACGCGGCGGTCCCCGAATTCCACGATTGTAGCCCGCACATGGACTCGCCGCATTGACAGTCCGGTTGAAGAGAAATGTGAGAAAATACGGCATAATAAATATCTACAGTAGTTTACTGTGTATTTGCGGAAATGTTTTTCGTCGTGTTGTATTTCTTTGATCACACTCCTTTCCAATTCATTTAGGAAAATAATAAGGGGTATATATGAGAAAAGATTTACTTTTGAAAACGCTCGTACAGTATTAACTCATATTATTGGTAGTCCACTTTAGTGTATTTTAATTTTTTTGTATTTTCGTTATTCCAAGATAAATAGACAACAATAGTATTGTATCTATTAAAAGCGCAATTCTTGGATAAATTGATAATTTTAGTGCATAAATAATATTTCTTTGATAAGAAAGATTCGACAAAATTAAAGCAATACAGACGTGGTAGTCTAATTCCGGTTTGCCGACAGCAGAGTTTAATTAAATATTAGAAGAACGTTTCAGTTACGAAGGTAAATGCGTCAACAGTAGAGATGATGCAATTGTTAAAAGAATTACCTTAATTGGCTTTACTATTTATTTTTTAGTATTCTACTATTTGTAGCGTTGTTAGAAATTTTAGATCTGATCTCGCCACCCGACATGCAAATTCTAAGCTTTTCGGACCTTCACGAAAAATTGCTGGTCCTATTAGTTTCACAGAAACGGTAACGCGAAAGGCTACGGCGACTACCGAATCTGCGATCATAATACATAAACAAGAGGGTATGCTACCATGGTGGGTGGATTTTCGCTTGTACCCCGTAAGACAAGTATACACAAAAATAGTCACTCAACTTCAGTGCGTAACGAGGCCCTCTGAACTATGCTTAACCATCACGAATGAATTCGAAGAGCACCAACGGCGACGGAGACAAATGAAAACAGAAGGTGGCCAGCAGCAACCGTCACTTTCTACAGTCATTGATATACTAGTCATGAGTCATGGCCGTGTGATGATGGCCAAGGCTGCCATCGGCAAGAGTGTTTATGATCCTGTAGGAAAGGTGAAATCAAGTAATAAGGAAGTTAGTTAAATATGGAAATGCGTAGGTTTCGCTAATATCATCACGGGACTGTTTATACTAAGTGCGACCTGATTACATCGCTGAGCATGGATCTGCCCGTTTTGTACACGTCACTTGTTTTGAAGCAAACTTGCTTATTTCGCGTTAATGTCAGATAAATGTGAAAGTCATTTGCCACAAAACGTATCACAGAAATGCGTCATTCTTATGTTTATTACTTTTCTCTCACCCATTGTTAAGAAATCTGTGAGTTTTGTGAATGTGGCTGTGAAATCTCAAATCTCTCACAAATTAGAAATTATTATAAATATTTCACAAATCAAATGTAAAAATGTTAGAAAATGTAAAAGAAAGAAATCTGCAATTATACAAGTACTAGAGGTCTGCAGAATGAAAAATGCAGCTGAACAAAACCACACAAAATTATTTCAAAAATCACTCACACAGCTTAAGAACAACAAATATAATACTCTCGAATAATATTACAATGAATTAAATATTTAACAAAAACTGTTCTCAGTGGTATGCAAACACAAATTAGATAGGGATACACAGTTTCACGTGGTTTACATACCAACAACATAAAAAAGTTCATGTTTCATTACTCAGCACATGAATAGCAAATATTTAAGGGTGCATGTCTCTTCCTTGGAGCCTTGCTGACGTATGATAGCTGTGACGTGAGCTGTCACTGACTGATAGTGAGAGTTCACACGGTAAGCGGGCGATGAGAATAGTCGGAATAACACAATAAAATATTTGCCTTTCAATCAATGTCGAATCTTTCTCTGACCGGGAGTGGTGGCTCAACTGATGTCACTACAGCGCCTCTGACCGAGATGTCCTCGGTTCGAGTAACGATGTCGCCAGGATTTTCGACACTAGCTCTTCAGCTAGGTCGAATTCAGTCGCTGTCTGGAGGAGAATTCTAGCGGTCGGCTGCTCTGATCGGTAGTTTTCCGTGGTTTCTCCGATCAACGCCAGGCGAATGCCGGAGCAGTAGCATAACAAACGGGCCACGGACCGCGCGTGATCTTTCCTTCCTCTTCCTTGTCCTATCCTCACCCCCTTACACACTTACACTAACATGCACTACACAACCACACTTCCGGAAGACCGGTCGGAGACTTAAAACTTGTCCCGGCTGGGGCGGTACCCCACTGGTGGGAGATACCTGGTTGCGGGGGAAAACCCCGCTAGTCGACCGTAGGTCAGTGCCGAATCCCGCCATCCAGTGAAGGAAGATCACCACCATCTCCCGATGAAAAAGCATGCACTACATTTACCGGACTAGTGACCTCAGTAGTTGACACGCCCGGAGTTACTAACAATCAATCAATCGAATAATTCTAGGTCCATAATTGTATTTTGATTTTTCCGAGTTCCTAGATATTAAATAAAGCTATGAGCATCATTCATGGTCGGATGATGCGTAGTTTTCTTTCCATTTCTGCGTCCATCGCAAATTAGTGATATAGATGTTTGTCTTTTTCCCGGATTCCTGTGTATTCAACGAATCTATAGACAGCCATGTCAGGGTCGCAGGGAAAAGTAACACGCTCGCTAGAGCTCGCGAGTAGTGCCTCCAAAGAAATTTGCGCGAGTTTTAAAATTAAGGGTTGTGCAAATTGCTCCAGGGTAGCGCTATGTCATTGAAAACCTGGTCCATGATAGTCTTTGGGAGAAATTTATTGACAGTTATTGTTATAAATTTAGCTATATTAATTCCCATTTCCTCTAATAAAGCAAAGAAATGATCCTGAATCCTATCACTGGTGGGGTAAATGCCTGCTACTAATTTGAGAAAAGATGTCGTCAGGTATCATATTTTTATTCTAAGATATTTTCATCATATAGCGATCATCATCTGATCTAATTAGAATCTTCATGTATTCTTTTTAAAATCATATAATTCCTGTAATTGTCGGTCCAAAAATGTTTATACAAGGTAGAATTGAAGAAGAAAGTAAATATGAAATAGTAATGAATAGTAAAGAATGTACGCATAATTAAAATCTTACTTCGGAATACTTAAAAATCTTAAATACTTAGCGGATACATAGACTTTAGCTGGATTCGGTGATGTAACGGTTAGCGTTGTACCCGAGTTTGCGGGTTCAAACCCGATCGAAGCCGTAAATTGTTAAGGGCGAAAAAATCCTTCGTACGCCTTCCTTCGAGGAAGTAAACCGGATGTCCTGTGTAGATTTACTGCATGTAAAAGATCCTCAAGCCTAAAAGAAGCCTCTGAGCAAAATTGAGATCCGCCTGTTTCGTCGCCCAAGATAATACCTCCTTTCTCCGCTAGGTGGTGAAAGGAGCGTAGCGAAATTTGCGTGGCTAGACGCAAGAGGCCTGATGGCCCGAGTCTCGCCACGTTAAGGCATTAAGGCATAAGGCATTAACTACTTCTCCAAAGGGTGGGTACTGCGTAGTTTTCTTGCATCGGAAAATAGTACTTATAGAGATAATGTTAACGATGTGATATTCATGATATTAATATTATTATAGATATAGTTAAAATACATTGCATTTGATGAAGAGAAATAGGAATCCACTCTCATGAAGATATAAATTGACGAAAACGTAATGATTAATAGAGAAAAGAGCTATGAATTCTCGGATAAGATGACCTTGACCAGTAAAGCAGTTGTGTAATTTTTGCGAAAATTGATTTCAATGGGCATCAGGGACGAAACATCTTGTACTTATATCAACACCCATCGTGAGTAGTATAATTTAGCACTGAGAGGTTATATCGCGACCCACTCTTTTGGGGACACTTTTTCTCTCTCAGGCGATCCCACTTGCACGACTTACCTCGTATTGCTGCTCTGAGGAGTTTGCCCGCCTGCTCTGCAACGGGGGAATAGAATAATGCTTGATTTCAGGCTGTGGCATACATAAACCAGTGAAACACATTTGCATGATTTGAAGGTAGGAATTTACTTCCTCACATTTTGCCTAAATCTAAACTTAACCTACCTTTTTTACATAAAGAGGTTGTTGACCTCAGCAAGACGCGCGCAATGCGTACAATAGAATCACTCGACATTGGTGCAGGCATGCGGCATCTTCTCAGCAGGCGTAAGTACTAATCGCGCAACTTTTCTGGAACGATGGCTTGTACAAATGTGGGTAGAGTGGGGGTATTAGTTCCGACGTCGGCCACTACATTTTATGAAGCAATACCAATCTCTGAAATATTAGTCATGCCTTCGAAACTGTCTCAATAAATTGAGTTCTAATTTTCCCAGGAGTTCGAGGTATCTCCTGCAATGGATCTAGGTCTGCTTTGGCCATTTCTTTAGATATTGCTTAGAAAAAGGGGTTCTCGATTTCCGTAAATTTATTTTGTTACGCGCCAATGAAGATGTGTTTGGAATGTTGTCATCAGTTGTTTTTTTTATAACACACATTTATTCATTTGGAAGATTTACATAGTTCAGTACATTACTTTATAGATGTATTTTTTCAGACTTAATCTAGTTAAAATAGCTAAGCTAACTTAGTCTATACATTGGAGAGGATACTCTAGGGGAGAACCTCGGTGTTAACAATCGTGGTTGGCTAAAATTTTGAGGAATGCTTCAAAAGGGAATCTATTTTTTATTCGAGTGTGGGTTGGATTTTTTCGGTAGATAATAATGGGATGCTGCTGGTATGTGTGTTAGGTTTTGGTAGAAGTTGTGTGATATGTGTGTTGTCATCAGTATTCGCTGCGAGCTTTTGTCTTCAACTGTTGATTGCTCTAGGGAGAGGGAAGCAAGGTCGTCGTTCAAGAAAAGTTGCGCGGGTAATAATTACAGAGGAGAAGGCGGCGGCGGGCTGTGATAAGGGTGATGGTGGCGCGCCGCGGCAGCAGCAGAACACGGTGCAGTGTCGCGCAGAGGATCGTCAGGCGTTGCACACATTTCAACAGTCCACCGTTCGAGTGTCGTCACAGCCCATTGGTCCTCGTCGCTCGTCCGTCATCGGCTTTCATCGGAGCAGATCATTCGCAGCGATACTTGTCAGGCGGTGTATTGTTGAGCGCAGCAGCACATGACTATTGATGGAGGCGCGGTTCCGCAGGAGTTCCGCATCAGTCCCCACGGCGACTAGCGCACGAAGCGTTGGGGGAGTCCGCGAAAAAGTCAAAGAACGTTTACAACAAAATAATTATTTTACATAATGATTTTAACTGCCAACAGTACAACAAGAAATTAAAAATTTTAGCCGTAAATATGTCAGCAAACTAGAAAACCATAAAAATGTACTAGCCATAAAGTTACTGGACAATAGTTTAGAAGTCTAAGTTAAAGACTGAAAAAGTTCAAACCATTGGATTGCCAAATAGATTTTAAAATGACAATAGTGATAATACTGTAATAAAATCAACACCAAATGTTTTGTCAACATTACAAGTGTGTAATATGGTAAAGGAAGATCACTAGTGGGTGACCTTTCCATGCAAGTTTGTATTTTCTAATAGCATGTTCACTTATTGTTCTTGTTTTGAACAGATTGTAAATTTACAGATTTAAATTTTAAAAAAATATTTTAAAAACTATTACTTGTATACAACTAAAGAGCTCAAATAGGCACCAATGTTAGTTATTAAGTTAAATTTAAGATAGTTTTAATTAGTTTATTTAAGTTAAAAGCCCTTACCAAACTGCATAAGCCGAAAAGTCTGCGGCAAAATGTATCCCCTTCAGTGAATCAATTCCTGCCTCTCCAGGGCCACTGGAGAGGGGAAAATTGAAGAAAAAAAGTCCGCGAAGGAGGTGGCGGTCCCTCCTGGCTATCCATTCATGAAGTGAATCTTTTAGATGCATTCGCCCTGCAACCCTCTTAGGCCTCATTCACAATGCAAACTTAAACGTAACGTAATGCTGTAAACTTAGTCGCAAAATTTACACGTAAAAACAAGCATTCATAATGACGAACGTAAGCTGGAATGTAAGTTTCATCTGAACCTTTCAGAATTCAACGTACTGAAACTTGATCGAGTCGTTTTTAGCACGGTGGAAGAATCTTTCCACCATAGTTTCTAGCTTTTTTTCGACATTCTATCGATTGGTCTTTATGTATCGTTGTAGTTGCATTTCCTTCATCGCATAAACAAGGATTCTCTTGTACCAAACTCACGAGTAATTCGTCGAACATAATTAGTTTATTCGTCATGTCAAGTTAAAAACACATTAAAAATTGCCTAAATTCTTACTTTGAATTCACTACACGCATCAAAAGTGTTCGCAAACTATTTTTGTTTCATGACAATAAGAAAATAACATAACCACAAACTACCTCAACACAATCTGAAATCGACCTTCCACGCTGCTCTCTGATTGGTGTTCGGTAGAATTCCGACGTAAACTTAACGTAAAAGCTTGGGGCTTGTGAACTCTGAAATTTTCGGAGTTAGTCTACGGTTACATCAAGGCATTGTGAATGGTCTCGCTTAGTAACTCATTTTTAGGTTTTGCGGCTACGTTACGTTTACGTTTAAGTATACATGAGGCCATAGTGCAGTCTATAGGGAGCCAAAAGAGGGCCCCCCTTGCAAAAGGTGAAGTAAATCTTTTTATTTTTTTATATGATTATTATTGAGAAAACCCTAAGTTTTCCACCTCGAAATACTTCGGGAAAAGGTTTGGTATCCAAAAAAATTTTTTTGTTTTTTCTGTAATAACTTTTTTAATAGTTGATCTTAGCCCAAACATAGTTACTTACTATTTTAAAGGTGGTAAAATTATCTACATTTTTTCTTTATAAATTATTTTTCTCAACCAAATAGTAGAGAGCTACAGATTTTAAAATTTCACCAAATTTCTTTTTTTTTCTGAAGTTGCTCAAAATTACTAATGTAATCTAATGTAATTACTAATTACTAAATTACTAATGTAATTACTAATGTAATCTGATGTAGTATTTGTGAATTTGTAAGATCAATTTAAATAAAATTCGATTAAGTAATAATACTTAAGTATTAATACTTGCTGACGTTACGCTCACGTTTCTAAGTTTTGGTAAAAGAGACTATATGCCTATACGTTCTGTCCACTAACACGATTTACTTAGACCAAAAGTATCTCAATAGAGTATAATAATTAATCAATAATAATAATAATAATAATAATAATAATAATAATAATAATAATAATAATAATAATTTTCAACATCAAGGATTAGGCCTGTAGGCCTGTTCCGTCCTCTTCAACGTTGACATCATCAATCCACCGAGTCTTTGGTCTTCCAACTCTTCTTCTGCCAGTGGGTACATAGTTTATTTGTTTAGGGAGTCTGGTTTCGTTAATTCTTATAATATGGACATACCAATTTTGTTTTTGTTTTTCGACTCTTTCTAAAAGATTAAAAATATTTAGTTCATGTCTTGTATCCACATTTTTCATATGATCTAATAAAGAATAGTAGCAACAGTTCGCGGAACTTCATTTCGCTAGTTTGAATTTTCCTTTTTGATGACCTATTTAACGTCCAATTTTCTTTTCGCATCTATAGATTAATGTTCATTCAACTAATAATAATAATAATAATAATAATAAATAATAATAAATAATAATAATAATAAATAATAATAATAAATAATAATAATAATTATTATTATAAAAATAAGAAATGACCGTCATTTCACTCTATTGAGGTGCTTTTGATCTAAGTAAATGGTGTTAGTGGGCAGAACGTATACTGTCCGTGATTGTAACGTTAGTAAGTATTAAAAACATTCGTATTTAATCGCTTTTAATTTATAATGACCTTACAGATTCACAAATACTATATTAGGGACAATATTAGTAATTTTGGGCAACTTCAAAATAAAAAGGAAATTTGGTGAAATTTTAAAATCTCGTATCTCTCTTTCTATTTTCTTGAAAAAAAAATATAAAGCAAATTTATAGAGAATTTTACGACCTTTAAAATAATTCATAGCACTTTTTGCGCTTAGATCAACCACTAAAAAGTTCCTTTTTTCAAGCAAAAATCAAAAAATTCCTTTTTTTGGGGTCTACCAAAACTTTTCCCGAAGTATTTCGAGGTGAAAAACTTACAATTTTCTTACTAATAACAGTATAAACAAAATAAAAATAAAATCTTCTACCTCAGTCATTGGGAGGCAAAATCACTTATCGACTGCACTCTCTAGGCTGGTAGCACAACTCATTGCCCATCGCCGTGACAGAAGCGGCTACCTCTCCCGGCTGTTCGTATACGGAGTGAACTTTTTAGAAACGCCCATTCATTAGGCTGGGAGCCAACGACCGAAAAATTGAAAACGATAAAATACCAGTATTTTTCACACCCTCTCAAATACTTTTATTCTTTTATACCGGTAAAAAAACTTTATAGGACATCTATTCTGGAATGATGTCATGAAGGTATTTTCCATGAAAATTTTAGCTCACACCATCACCCAAAGAGAAAATAACATCCTTTGTTAATTATTTTTCAAAATGCTTATTATTAAAATAAAATACGCACGCCCGCGCGCGCACCACACGCGCGCACGCACACGCTCGCGCAGCACACGCCGCGCACGCACACGCTCGCAACGAAAAAAAAACTTGTTACATCAAGCTTCCACTCATCTGAAGATTATCTCCTGTGTCCTCACTATTCTTTATCCGAGAGAATGAAGTGGAAGTAAATAGTGACAGGTGGGTAGGCTGTTGCTGATTGGTTGCAAGTCCGCGATACACAGTCCTTCTGGGACTTACAGTCGCGGGAAGTATACGCGTAAAAAAATAGATCCGTTACATTCAAGTAAATTTCTGCAATATACTCTAGAAAACAGACGAACACATTTCGAATAAATGTAAATTTAATTTACATTACGTATTGTTTCCCACGAGAGAAGTAAATTAAGATGCACATCAAGCGAGGAAGTACTTTCCAAGAATTGATGGGCCGCGTAACACACGCTTATCCTAATGAAACTTTAAATTGTGCATAAAGATAGGAAAAAAACTTTTGTTTTAGTGTCATGATCGGTGGCTTACAATTATGCGAATGTAACTTTACACGTGACGTCTCGATTTAGTGAGCATTTACACGTAAATGCCAAGGCTAACATTCGTCTCCATTGCGTAAAGTCTGCCATTGTAAAACATTCCGGGAAAAGCCGACAGAATGTGTAGAAACAACTTATTTTAAATGTGTTCAATTCATTACGCAGTAATTCATTAAAAATACAGAACATGCAGTTGGTAGATAAAGAATGAATACCTTTTTGTTTTTAATTGGTTTATTTAAGGTCGCTTCAACATCTAAGGTCATTAGCGACCACTATTGCTGTAAACGGTATGGTAACTATGTGGATGAAACGATATGGTGATTGATGATAAGGGGTGAAAGGACGAACACAAATACAACCATGCCCGAGGCGGGACTCGAACCCGCGACCCTTCGCTTCAAGGTCACTACGACACTACTGCCTTAGCGATCTCGGCCACCGGGCCGGCTAATATCTTTTTCTTTTCACGAAAGTAGCAAGTTTTCATGAAAGTAACGTCTCATTTTCATGTTAAATCAATGATAGATTATTGGAGTGCTTTACCAATTTTTGACTTACGTGTAAGGAAATTTTATATATTATGACAAAATTTTGGTAATTTTAGAAAAGCAATTGCATCCTTACTACTGCAACAAGTCGATCACTGATTGCCAAACAAAAGTTTGTCTCTTTCGCATCCTTCACATTTCATAGATAACGGGCAACGTGTGGATGAATTCGAGATTGCCAGCAGCCAGATATGGCAGCGGAGCTCAGCTTGTCAGACAGTAAGATGGCAAGCTCAGCGGCTCCGGACCTTCTGTTACTAGTAATAGAAGGTACTGGCCCGGACCACGCACTTCAGCGGAGGGATACATTCCTGTTTGTTTACATCCCCTTCATTCGTTGGAGAAAGAATAGATGATTCAGATGCTAGGAATGTTCTTAGTTCTTTGATTTCAATGCACGTAGTGGAAGGATCTAAACACACGAAGGCAGTTGAATACATACTACTAAATCAGAAAAACGAAACGATGAAGGCAATATTCTACGCATCAGAGGAGCAGAGCATTCTCCACAGTTTATCAGGTTTTGAAAGAAATGATAGAAAATCAAAGTAATATTCAATGGTAAATTTGAAAATAGTATGCATCCCAACGACGTATAATTACCAGCAGTTTTATTTTCTTAACAATTAATGTTTTTGACTAAATAGGTTCGCTAATTCAAATACCTCATTAACAATCAACAATCGAGATCTAACCATCCTACTAATATAAAGACGTACATACTCATCACAAGCGAATTCTAAGAGGTCATTTGTTTGTATTATTTTATTATGCCTGCTTCTGCGGTACGATACCTGGCGAAATCTTAGCTGCGGCCAAAGACGAATGAAACGAGATGGAATTCGAGAGATATTGTCCTCAGTTAACTCGCAAACACAGTGCTGAGAAAAGGTAAATTTTTTCAAGAACAATTTTTTTCTCCTTAACACCTAGTCATCAGACAGTGTAGAAGGCGTGACTTTGCACGCAAGCGAGAACTCTGTTGAAAGAGTTAGTTACGAAATTTTTCCACAATGAATCAGAAATGTCGAGAGCTGATCATAGATCGTGCATACACTGAACTGAACATAACTATGTACAATTGTCGAGTTCTCCAGAAAATGGATGGAAATCATTGGAGTGGATTACTCAAAGTAAACATATAAGTTGTGTTATTATGCTTATGCGAGCTTTCATAATCGCATTATTCGTTAACAGAATTGCTGAGATACAAACATTTCATAAACCGACATGATTTGTGATTGAGATGCACGTTAACGAGTGCTGCACTTTCCAACTGGCATCCAATCTAGCTTAACATCGGCCAGAAAATTTTCACCAATTCATTGTGCAAGTGAACTTGCTAAGAATCATTTCTATGACTAATTGGATTTTCTTTTGTGTACAGTGTTGGTGAAGAAAAAATTATACCATTGAAAATTGTGTGGAAAAAATGAACCAGCAATTCATTTTTCTCCATATCAAGTGTAGTGAAGCTTTGTGAGTACGGTAAATGTCTACTTAGATTAGATTCCACAAAGAAACAACTTTTTTCTCGAAATTTTAATTTCCAAAGGCAAATTGTAACAAAGACTGCCCCACTGATTTTATTACTTGTCTTTAGTTCCAGTAGGCTACAATTATTTAAATTTTACGAATTCTTAATCACATATTGGAGAAATATATCAGAAAATATTTCCGTCCATTGACACATTAAAAATCTTCAAAAATATTAAATAACATATTTTTTCAGGTATTGAGGAACAGAATAATTTACAGGGACAGACACTGCATTTCAAGGTGTACAATTCTTTAATTAAGTTCCATTACAATGATTCCAGACAGAAGATTGGTACAATACCAGGATCACAACAGCAAGAGCCTGTATAGCAAATCACAGTGTCGAGCAAAGCCTTCAAGTACATATGAAAGACATATTGGAAATAATATTCATCTCTTCAGAAATTTTCGAATTTCTCACACGAAAACGTTAATGGACATTATATTGTTTTCTACAATAGACGTTTCCTGAACACGTTCAGTAATTAGTGAAAGAGATAATTTGCAAGTATTGAACGCATGATTATCAAAATCTTCGAGATACTTTCTTCATTCTGAAAGGAGTAAGTTCGAAAATTTTGAAACGAATACTCGAAGGCAAGGCTCGCGCACACAGAAACATAGAACATTT
Organism: Teleogryllus oceanicus; assembly: GCA_964035755.1. Taxonomy (NCBI): domain Eukaryota; kingdom Metazoa; phylum Arthropoda; class Insecta; order Orthoptera; family Gryllidae; genus Teleogryllus; species Teleogryllus oceanicus. The sequence goes on from CAXIVR010000002.1 coordinate 177,866,725, forward strand.
GCGGGAGCTGGTTCTCGTGATATCTGGTTAGATCTTCCACCTTCTGTTAATCTTACCACAATCGTGCTTTTAGATATATATGTACACTACACATGCATCGCTTATTCCGTTGAAAAATAGAGATTTCTTTTAGTATATATATTCTAATGCCACATGGTGAGTGAGGACACAATGTGGAGGGGATTCGGAGCGCGACGTGGCCACTGGTAGGAATTTACAGTCGCCAATTGGTCGTTTACAACTGGAAGATTGTATTCTATCTACAAACTACTTCTCTCCGAAGAACCCCAACCACTTATGTACCAACATTACAACATAGTATCCATCACTCACAACAAACTTTTAGGCTATTTTTATACATTTATACATTAACTGTCATTTAGCATTGGGATAACAGTCACACAACACCACACAATGTCCGATACGATGAAGAGAGATGGCATTTTAGGCGCACAACAAAACTATATTGACAATAAATATCGTACACCTATGGTATTTGTAAATATGATTAAGCTTTTGAAATACATTTTTGAACACCCATGTTTATATTTTTCTTTCCTGGCAGGTTGCTGGCAGGCTGCAAAGGTTTAGGGTCGGAAGATTTCGGTAATAAAGATTCCCTCAGGATCCTAAGTAATGCACCGAATTTCCACATACGGAATTTTGGATACGTTAATGGCTCGTGACAGGGCCAATGAACACATAACTAATACTTCACATCGAAAATATACACGATATAGACACCGAACAAAAAACGTGTAGTACATAATGGCATTGCGTCAATACACTGACATTTCGCTAGCGGTGCCCGCGGTGGGAGAAACCAATAAAAAAAACAGACAAGTTCGCATCGTATACACCCAGCTAGGCTGCTTCGCTCCGCTCGCCAAACAGGAAGCACTGCTGGCGGACCCTCAACCTGCACGCCTGGACACGCGGGATCATCCATCTGGCCGGGAAGAGGCGGCGCGGAATCGTGGGAAGGCACGGGAATATGGGACGTTCTGCCAACAACAGGTGTTCTGCAAAGTTTCGCGCAAAATCATTTACCACCACTCTACAACGTCAAACATCCACTCGGAGGTGAAGGGGAGTTTCCCATCCACTGTTGTCATGTACTGTACAGCGCCCATTCTCCGAATGTTCGTTGACCAGATCGTGAACTATCTAAAGTACTTGGAACCGCCTGCAAATAAGTTCCATACTGTAAGATTTGGATATTTTCAGTTATATTTCTGAATAGACTTCGTTACCTTCGAACAGCGTTGGACTTTTTTTGAAGCCAATTGAAGTTTGTTAATGTTTGATATTGAGTTTGTGTTAATTGTCTTCCAAAAGAAGAAATTATAATAATTTGTATAGTGTTAAATTACTATTTTGAAAACAAATGCAAGATTCAATAGTTTATCAAAATGTTCAATGGCAACATAGTCATATAACATGAGAAGTAATAACTATGTACGCCTACTACTATAATTCTTTTTATCATTGGTACAATATCCTGTCCACGGTCCAATTCGGCCTTTCATTATTAATTCCAAAAATGGTCGCTCTACTGCACAAAAACTTCCATCTAGGCGTGAGAACACAAAGAAAAGGAATTTACAATAGACGTAAAGGTATTTATACTCTCACTTTTCACTGTCACCATCATCACCATAACCTTCACGACCCATTTCAGGTCATGCGGAGAGTCTTCCGCTTCATTACACGTCGACAACAAAAAATGGTTAAAAACGAGTCTTTTCAGAGACGATGCGCCTCGTGGTGGACACAACAAAGAATATCCGAAACATACAGCGCGTCTGCATTTAAATGCGTCGGCTACGCAAGAGAGCGTGCATTGATGTATCTGTCGAGACCCGACAGGTGGGAGATTTTAGATGTAAAAATTCGCGCATTTACATCTCTGCATGCAGATACCCGCCTCTAAAAGACGAGAAGTCATGTCTGTCATGCGTTATGCGTGCAAAACTGCGTAACAAACATTTAAAGGACTGCGGAAAATTCGTGAGAGAGTGACATTGAAAGCCTGAAAATAGACGAAATTAAAAGCGTTACATTATAATTTCACACGACCAAGTATCATACATCCATGATAATGCCTGAAAACCACAACAAATGCGTGCCACTATTTGCAAGCACTGATTGACGCCTGGGCTTAGGGGGGTATTTTTAAACTTAAAGCTTCTTCACATAGCAACCATAAATGATTCACGCCGTGTAATCATCCTTTTAAACAAGTCCTCACAATTAAAAACGCAGCACTTTTTTTTATCATTTGTACCTTGGTCCACAGTTCAACTGCAAGCTTGACTAATTATTTAAAAAAACGAAAGCGTCGAGCCCTCGGCTACATGCGGCGATCATGAAGCACTGATACAACAGAACGTTGTCACAAAAGCACAGTCAGATACACCTGGAGAGACTGGAAACGAACAAATGAAGCGAAGCTTTGCATCGTTCAAAGGCGCTGTGCGGCTGGAAGGGCCCTGAACCCGGGTAGAATCTCACGGCTGCAATTAATAACCGCGTAGTGATGTGAATTGTAGGATAGAAAAATTTCAATACGTGTACGAAGAGGGAATGCATAGATCTTTTATGATATGCACGGAGAGAATGCGTAAAATATTATATTTTAATTTAGAAAGAGTTTGGGTACAAATGATTTCGTGTAGCGGTGGCAGCAGATTTTTCTCCCTTCTCTTGTAAATGCTTTCAAATAGGTAAATCAATTTGAAATGGTTATACCTTGACACAAATATCGTAATAGTGTCAAATATAATAAATACCAGGAAGTAAAAATAATAAAAACATTAAAAAACTATTATTCTTGGATGTTTTCTTGAGTAGAATTACTCGGATCAAGGTTTATATTTCATAATTTCATACATCTGCTTTGTGAGCGTTTAAGCTCTCGAGATGGTGAGAATGTTGGTTGCTTATCGGTTTAATACTCTTATTCCTGTTAGAAGTGCAAGAGAACACAATCTACTGGTAATAATATAAAGATAAAATATAAATAAAATTAAAATCTACGTACAAATCCACATACTTTTTCAATTAATTACTATATTCAACTTCACAACAAAATACGTCGTAGGGACATTTTTACAAGTAGTTCGAAGAAAACCAGTCTTCAAATGACTGCCAGTTTATGGAAGAAATATTTCAAAATCAATTAATAAATTATTTTACTGTTATTACAAATCATTCTAGTTTAATATTCTCTTATTTGTTTTTGTAAGAGGGGATGTTGGCAACGTAATACAACGCTCTTCACATTATTGAAATTTGTCAGCATTCTGAGTAACCGAGGTGACCAATGGTAACCTTGAAAGAACAAAATATCCTTCATTGGGATTCTGTTCTTTGAGTCACGCACAAGGTTGATTTTCCACTCAATAAACGTCTACCTCACTCAGCATCGAGAGTCCCTGAATTCCATAACTGCATTTTGTTAAACGTAGTGAAACTCCTCTGGTTCTAAAATTTGTGATTTCAAGATATCGCAATTAACCGTGCTGATATACGTACGTTACGGAAACATTGATTAAATGCATGTTTAAATTCCGGAAGGTAATTCGTAAGAAATACCGCATTGACTTCATTACATATACGGATTTGTAAAGGCTCTAGTATTTAATTTTTACAAATTCTCAAAATAGAGGGGAGATGAATATCAGAAAAGTTACCATCAATTAATTCTTTAATATCTTCAAAATATTAAAATTACCTATATTTTACAGGAATATAATCAAATGGTACTAAAATTAATTTTATAGTTAAAAATTTGGGACGCTGATCAAAAATCATTGGTCTGACACACACCCTTCAATATTGAAATTTGTTCCAATTATTTGAGTCTTCAATAACTACAAATCCAGATTTTATTTAGTTTTCCCTAAAGAGAGGCCTCTTTAAACATGGGGTTTGAAAACAAACGTGATATACTATATCGCGTGTCAACATATTTCAGATGAACACTAAAAAAACTACTAATTATTCTTTGCCCTTAGGACGGAGTTGACTACAGATTCTTTAAAAGTTCGTCTGTAAGATGGAAATGTGCATACTCATGAAGTACCTGCCTCCGCGAGATAATGTGAACTGAAGTTTCAAAAATGTTAAAAAATATTTTTAACCATTTATTAAGAAACATAAAAAAGTTTCTTTTTCTTCTTCAAGTCATAAACCCCAAATATATAACATTAACCACGAGAAATTAAATATTATAGTTTAATATTTCATCAGCAGAATACGAATACAAGTAAAGAAAATAAAACTTTTTCTTTTTTCTGATTCACTAGAAATATATATATAAAAATCATTCTGACAATTAACCATTTTCATTTCTAATATTGGAAAGAATCTGATTATTGAAAATAGATGAATATTCCATTATGACAAGGTATATATAACACAGACATACAAGGAATTACCATTATCCTGAATTCACATCACCAAGGGTTCATTGCTAGTATGGCGGCAGCGGCAGCAACTGCCATAACGGAGTCAATTCACTAAGGCGGTACCTTCCTCTCACATCTCCTGTTATCACTACTCCATGATAACAATCGCATTTTCGCCTCCCAATAAGCGGACGCAATAAGTTGGACGATTGCGAATAGGTACAAAAAAGTAGATCTGGCGACGCGGGAGCGCGGAGTAGTAGGAGACCTACAGCCACCCAAATTGATCGTCCCTTTTACAGGAGCATTGGTGCGGGATGCAGGCGCCGTTGCAGGTGCCCGTCGCAGGCACCCGTCGCAGGCGCCCGTCGCAGGCGCCCGTCGCAGGCGCCCTTTGCAGGCGCCGTTGCAGGTACCCGTCGCAAGCGCTCGTCCCAGGCGCCCGTCCCAGGCGCCCGTCGCGAGGCCCGTCGCAGCGCCGTCCCAGGCGCCCGTCCAGGCGCCCGTCGCCAGGCGCCCGTCCCAGGCGCCCGTCCCAGGCACCCGTCCTGGCGCCCGTCCCAGGCGCCCGTCCAGGCGCCCGTCGCAGGCGCCCGTCGCCGGTGCCCGTCGCAGGTGCCCGTCGCAGGCGCCGTCGCAGGCGCCCGTCGCAGGCGCCGTCCAGGCGCCGTCGCAGCGCCGTCGCAGGCGCCGTCGCCCAGCACCATCCCACCAGCCGTCGCACGCGCCGTCGCCCACCCAGCCAGCAGCGGCCGCTAATAGCACTGGTGCCGACAGCGAAGCGGAGAGCAGGCGCGCAGGCGTCGTCGCAGGCGGGGCAGGAGGCGGGGGCGGAGGCGGAGGTGGAAGGCAGCTCCTCCCAGGCGGGCGGCGGGGGCGGCGCGAGCGGCGGGGCGACCGCTACCGGGAGGCGGGCGCGGGGATGTCGCCCAGCTCCTTGTCGGGCTTGACGAGGCGGCAGGACGCGTGCGTGCGGTCCGCCAGGTGGTGCGCCTGCGGGAACGCGTCCGACTGCGCATCAACCGCTGCTGCGCTCTGCGCCGCGGGCGCGCGCGCCGCCGTGTCCGGTGAGGGGAACCCCCGAGAGCGGCTGGGGCCTTAACACCCACATTGATAGAGCTTTTGCCTGGACAAGAGGGGGTTACATTCCTTCATGAAGACAGGGACTACTTTATTTCGGCCTCTTGACATTCTGGAAGATAGGTCCTACATCTTTAGTTGACTAAATTGTGACAAAGCGTAGTTGACAGGGTGTTCGGATGAAATGAAAAACTCCTTAGTTAACTTCATCGTTGATGTTGCCAAATTTATGTTAGCGATTATGTTATGTCTTTTCAACTGTAAGGAAATTTTACGGATGGTGTATTCTTGCAATATTTATGCACCGGGAGGAGGGGAAATTTAGTCATATTTCACCAAAGAGATACGCCCATCGTCTTATTTTAATCACACACATTCCTTTACTTGCCGATGTTATTGCGACAGGGGACTCCTTCGCCAAAAAGAGCAAGTATATCAATATTTCTTCTTGATTGTCAATATATGTTTGCAAATAAAAGTATCCAAAGCTTTTTATGACAATCTTTTATTTCAGCAATTGCACAACGTTTCGTAACTAGTTTTGTTACATCATCAGGTGCTTAGTGAGGGAACTGCTATCCCATTGAATTACCTCTGCAGTAGAACAATCGAGGGAACATTACGAAATTAACTCACACTCACTATAGGCCATATCAGATAACAAACAGTTGACGACAGACACTCCATTTTCAAGGAATGAATGACACCAACTTATATATGTATATGTTAAACATATGAGCAAGTATACGTTAAACACTAATGAACATGTAGCCACGTTTTCAATTTATCACACATAATATTTATCCATAAAATTAAAATAATATTATTGATTAGAAAATTTACTGACATGAGAAAGATTGTAGCGCCATTTTATTGACTAATTCGTTTCGTTCACATTCTCGTATGACAGGAATGTCCATTGCTGAGAAACCTTCTGGCTGGTGCTATATTTATGGTCGTGGAGGAAGTTAATACGATAGGAATCACGTTGCGCATGAATGATGTAAGAGTACATAAGTATGAGGTAAAATTCATACCGAATTTGCCTCATTTCCTGCTCATATTAAGTCGAATATTTATTTATCTGAATATTTGTTAAGATAGTAGCAATTATTTGTTAATTTCAATTTTTGTAATTCAGTGTAGTAATCGGTGCATAATGTAGATCACGTGTTTGTGATTCATATGTGTCAATTGCTTCAAACTAATGATGGGGCGCAAGAGAACGGGTTGATGCAATACTTTGCTAGTGTTTTGGTGAGGAATGTCTTGTTTTCTGAGCCTGCTCATATTGAATTAATATCGGCGACGTGACTGGGATTTCCTTGGGCAAAGAGTTAAACATGTAGTTACAGACACATGGAACTCTTTTTTTTCGTGGAGCTTATTTAAATTATTCATACACATCTGTCGCACAATATTAAATTTACATTAACGACTTAATTTGAATACTACTCGGTATTCATTACAAGATTCCATCATCCTTTGTGGGTCAACTGTCATTCAGGATAATAATGGTGGACTGGAATTTCCTTTTATGACAAACAGGCTCTGAGAACTATAGCTCAATACTTCATCTGGGGCATAGGGCTTAGGGTCAAAACCTTGAATTAAATACTACTTAAAGGAAAATGGATGTTGTAAATTTGTTAAAGCAACAGAAGTCTAAGATAAAATGTTAAGTTATAAGAATGTAATTACACAGCAGGTTTCATTTCCAATAATTCTAACTAAATTGTCGATTCACGTTAGCTGTTGAACAACATTGAATTATCATTAAATTTTAGCAAATTATTAACTGAAATATGTGCGAATATAAATTGCTGAATATTTCATCTTTTGCACAGGAAGATAAGTTTTTAATTCTACTTCTGAGAATTCAGTTCTGTTGTGTAAGTGAAGTCTGGATAAAAGTGACTTCTTACAATATTGAAATATATTTACAATTTTCATTTCAAATGTTTTGGAAAATCAAATAAATTGAAACTCGAACGGATTTTTATGACTAACTGAAAGGGTGTGCTTGTAACAATAAGTTAAAATATCTATAATGCTTATTGATTAGAATAATAATTGATGATAATAATAATAATATAATACAGTATATAATAAAACTATTATGAATTATTGTTATTCAATTATTATAAAATACGTCTAGGTACCAAAACCGTTAAGTAAAGAGAGAGGAGTGATGACTATGGAGGAAACACGTGGAAGGAATGTTACAGCCTCCATATTCCAGAACGTTGCCACTATGATTACACACGAGGAAAAGATCTTCCAAATGTTCAAAAAAGTGCACTCTCACTACAGTTGAAATGCAAAAATTATTCAATGTGAAATATTTATTTTTCTTACTCATTCGAAAAAATAAAAATCCAAGAATGCTAAAAGATATAAAAAGAATGCTTTTTAAATGAAAAAGGGAATAATATTATAAAAATCTCAAAACTGGAACTTGAAAAATGAGGCGAAAGTAAACGGATATCGATAAACTGTTTAATTACACACTCATAATGAAATATTAAAATATGAATTATAAAGGCGCAGTTTAATATCTATTTAAAGATGAATGATTTGGGGAAATGAAAAACCAATTGAAGCACGAATAAGGAGTCATCCGACCCAAAGCGCCGATGTCCTTCTCGCATAACTTTAATGAAATGAATGATTGAAATGATTGAAGGCGTTGTCATTGTCAACAATACTATTTATTATGACAATGACAATGACAACACCTTCAATCATCAATTATGAAAATGTCAACTACAACTCACCACTAAACCAATAATTTAATGAAATGATATGAAATGTGATTCATTTTGTGATTTTTTTCTTGAACGATTGTGATGAACTGTGGCAGACTCAATATTCTTAATTTATACTGTAGGACACCGTTCTTGTTGTGGGTAAGTAGTTAAAACCCCAGCCTCACTCTCCAAGGAGATTCCCAAAAGTATTTTTGTTATTGTGCTTTGGTACGCGACTGTGTTGCATATGAAGCTGGTTCGTTCACCTCATTTAGATATGGGAGACATTTGATTGTTTTGGCAACACCTCACAATACAACAGACATTTGGCTCATTCCTTTGAAGGAGGAGAGTCTAATAAAAAATGAACGTTTAATTTTGGTTTATGTTTTCAGATTACTGAATATGACACTTTACATTTATTCAAAAGAAACTTTATTACATTTTCCTTCAAAATAAAAAATAAGGATACCTGGTATAATAAAAAATATCGAAATTAATAATAATAATAATATTAATAATAATAATAATAATAATAATAATAATGAAAGTATTAAATTAAATAGGTAGTATTTTATTAAATGAGGCAAGAACCATTAAAAAATTTTGAGAATTATGAACACAACTATGAAAAACAAAGAAATGAAGTCTACCAGAATAAAAAACATTAGAAAAATAATGATATTATTTGGCATTAATGGAATGAAAGACAATAGGTGTTACAAAAGTTATTTTAAACAGCCTTGGAGAAGGAATACCACTGGTCTTCAGTCAAAGAGGTTTGGGAAGAAATATGTAGCATAGCATGGATAGAACAATGAAAAACGGAACCATATGAAAATATGGTAATTAACGAAACGAGTGTATAGGAGGGGATAATTGCACGAGTGCAATGTTATAGAAAACGTACGATGATAGGAGCGAGTTTTCTTATATACCACGAGTGCATTGAAATCCCTTTATAACATGTTAGATTCAATAACTTTTTGTTTCCATTTAAGAATAATTTAAATCATTACCATCCCAGGCAATTTCATGGCGTAATAGTGCTCCTGAAAAATATATATTTTAGTGTGCCTTGCAATGTTTTTGTTTCCACAGAATATTTGCAAGTGGAAGATATTGAACATATTGCAGATAAAATATTAGAAGAAGCTGACAAAGTCATGAAAACTACTACACGAAAAGTAAAGACGGTTTGAGAGAAATAAACACGTATAAATATTGGGGAAAATACTAGACACTTTTGACATAGTTTTGCTGTAGCGTATTTTTTTGAACTGGTAAACACAACTGACATTTACATTTTTTTACATTAGTAATCCTGAGACCAAACATGTTTACATGTAAAAAATTTTCACGATAAATGTTTTATGTTGTTCAAACAATTTTAACATTGTAACTTGTAAATTGTTGTAACAATTTTAAATAACTTACATTTAAATATGTTATGGGTAAGTCAGCGAGCGTAACGTTTATTCCCCCAATTTAGATTTATTCATTCGTTGTTTATATGTAGTTGTATTACTAGGAATGTAATATGTGATGTACATTTTTGTTCATTATTCATGGCCAACTACAAATACCTTGGCTATTTCTGTGTTATAGTTTCTTAAGTAAACAATTTGTGCCCTTTTCTGAATTCTGATTGGTAGGTTTGGATTTTTAATTGCACGGTGGACTTTTAATTGCACGCGTGCTATTATCACAGATAATCAACGATTTTTCGTGGAATTAATGGCATATTTAGTTAACTAAACGAAAAACATTAAAGTGGGATGATTACAAAGGAGAAGATAAAAGAAAATATCAATAACAAAATAAGAAAAATCATAACAAAAAATAATAAAAAATAAAATTTCTTAACATGGAGAGCATACTTCTTTAATTTCGAGAGTTACACATCAAACAGTATTAGTAATTTACGTTACTAAGTAATTATAATTATTTATGAACATTTATTGTAACTTTTAAAAAAAATCATTATCAATATGTAATAATATATTATTATTAATTTATAATTAATAGTAAATTGAATGCTGAACATGTTGCTATTACTATGAGTTGACTTCACTGATGTACATCAACTTGCCAACTCTTACCAACAAATGCCATTTCTAAATGATTGTACGAATAGCAATTCTAAAGATTGCATGCATCTGATAAACTGTAAAATAGCGTGGACCCTTGAAATTCAATTGTCGGAACAGTGGACCCACAAGTGAACAAAAAGACTGTGGCAGAATCCTACAGAGACAAATATGAATTATATAATACGTGTATCTTCATAATATTAATTGTGAATCTCGAGAAAATGTTTAAGGTAAAAGATTTATTATCTGGAAATATGAATTAATGAGTAATTACGGATAATTCGTCTCTGGGCAGATTAAAACACAGTATTTGTGTCACAGGCTAGTATTATTCTACATAAGATACTAACTTGTCAAAGTATTGGAAGAGCGATATTTGAGAAGATATTTTTAAGAATGAAACAATTATTGGAACCAACATGTAATATCAGTTCACATGTTTAGTAGTCGCTAGTGTAAATTGGAAAGATTCATGCCGCAATAATACGATTTTTTTTACACTTATGTAGTTAATTTACTAAGTGAACAGACTACATTCTGTGACTTCTTGTATACATTCTCTATCTTCGTACGTTGATGAGCTAATTAGAGACGATTTCAGAGAAGAAATGCAATTTTGATGCAAACAGGTTTGAAAATTCGAACAGTACGCCAAGTTTTATAGGACGATCCAAAACCTAATAGTCTTTAACGCTGATAATTTTGTTTAATTTAATAGTTATAATTAAAATAGAACAATTTTTGGATGTATTAGAATAAAGTCGATGAAAAGTAAAACGGTTTGTAATCTCTTGAAAATAATCTTTGTGCATCCACAAAAAATATTTATTCAATGCTTTTCTATGGTGTTCAATGCAATTATGAGGGAAACTAGAGCGGCATTCTGATTAGTTCACGAATAAGGGTTCTTATAGCTATACTTAATCCAACGTAGCTTGTAAGGGAAATTTCTCAATTAGAACTACACGAGGAATACCATAAAATCTAATTGAGCATAAAGCTCGATTTACAATAAATGCTTTTTAAATGATGGTTTTTTATTCTCAAGAATATCTTTCTTTAAATACAATTGACAATCATCGTTTTAGATTGTAATACAAGCCTTAAATACCTCTTACCATCCCTTCGCTATGGCTCACCTGATTGGACGGGAAGCGACCATACAACGAAACGAGTGCTACAAACATGATGAGGCCGATGCCAGAAGGAATGAAGGCGGTCCACTTGACGGAAAGCGGGTAGTTCATGTAGCGAGAATTCATCTGCATGTCCTCTGAAATTACAAAACCACGGATCACTTCCTAGTTGACTAAGCTAGTAATGACTCAAGATTTCACTGTTTCAAACTACGGAGCTAATACTTGCTCCCAAATGGAGGTAAATTCTAACATTTTGTGTCCTGAACACGTCATGTGTTGTCTGTGAGTTTGACACGTTTAATCACACATCTATTCATATGTAGATGTGTCTAGAGTGGTACAAAGAAATATTTTTACAAATAACGTGAAGAATTCCGTAGTCGTAAATCAGTGAAGAATTTTGAACGTGTTTTGAAAATTGTATGATCAAAGGTTCAAGACCAATATGCAGAGCAAACGTCTTCAAAAAATGCGTTGGATAAGCGTGTTTGCGAGAATAGTATTCTGTTTTGTGGAGTTATGAGAAGATGTAGGAAGTCCAAGGTATGTCTGTTATATAACTTAGTAACCCCACACCACAATGGACAGAACACCACAGTTACTTGCTTCTGACGATAATAAGAACACATCACATGTTTTAAATTTGTTCTCACCTTTTATTTAATTTAGTGCTTTTAGAATAAGTTTACATTTTCTAAAAATTATTCAAGTAAAATATAAGAATTACTAGTTTAAAAGTTTTGATGTGAAAATCACATACTAATAATAAAAATGTTAATAGCGTTCTAAGTGAAACATCATTGATTTCATCAAGTAAAAACCACAACTGGGTGCAAAATTTTAAGAGTAAACTTAATTTTAATGGTCAGCTATGAGCCATAGAAGAATCTTGGCCTTCGCTGTATGGAATGAAAGGGTTGAAATATTCTACTAATTGTCATCTGCTGAGAGGTAAAAAGAATTCGAATACTAGTGTATTTGTAACACTTATTATGTCTATTGTGTAATAACTAACTTCTTATCAATTAGTATTTTCAATATAGTGTTAACCGAAATATACGGAACAGGTGCTACAACCGCACATACTTTCTCTACATTATTTCTAAATTTGCAATTTTAAAAAATTCATAGTGTTAAACAAAAAATTGATATGTACCATTCTTTTAAGCTCTCAGCTTTATGTGGGAAAACAATAAAGAAAATTGATGTGTTTTTGAGAAAATTATTTTTATCAATTGCATTAATTTCAAGTCGACTGTACACAAAAATGTCTTGTTTTTTCAAAAAATTGAACATGAGCTTTTTTCAAAGAGCTTATTATATATACAAAATTTTATTTAAGGCGAAAATCTATCTCCACTTGCTCCAATTTATTACCGTCCTTTGGAACATACAAGAAGAACATTTAAACAAAACTTTGGAGTCGTTTTTGAGACAAAATTGTTTTAACTCTATTATTTTTAATTCCCTATATTTCACTTAAAAACCACTCAAATTTTGAAAAATTGCGCATGGATTTATTTGAATATCTGTCTTAAATAACAGATTTCATTCACAAAAATACGGGCCTAGGATCGCACACGATCTTTCCTTGATCTTCGTCCACTCTCTTCCTCATTCTTGCCCCTCTCTTCCCTTTCACACTCACACACACACACACACACATATATATATTTTAATTCATGACACTATCAGATATGTTGGAAACGCGGTCGGCCTGTCCCTGCTGGGACAGTTCTACGCCGAAAAAAATACCTGGCGGAGGACGAGTAGGACGTTCTAGTAACGGAGAAATATCCACCTCCGGGAACATAGCATGAACTGCTCTTACGGGAAGAATTATACAAATAGTTGGCGCACCCGAAAAATATATTACCACACATTGTAATTGAAGTCGGTTAATTGAAAACAAGTGCCACGGATTGATCGCATCACACTCCAAACGAGTATTCCCGTTGAGGACGAGTGGGTGCGGTTTCATGAACTGGTTCCGAAATTTTGCGTCCGTAACACAGGAGTGTATATTTCTCGGTGGGATTCGGGAAGCGCGATAAGATAATGAAAGAAGAAGTGTTTCTGTCTGAAGATATGTTTGTTAGTTTTCTATCGAGTTGTGCAAGGGCTTAATGAAATATGCAAGCATGTAGTTGCGATTACTTCTACGTCGCCAATATTCGTTTTTCCTTGATTGCGAGTACGCAATTTCTGAGACGTAGGGGGTTAATTATACAATTCACTTCAAAGGCCGAAGATGACAGAAATGCATTATTATTTTGCGTCGTAATATTTTCTGTAATATCTTTGTTTTGTTTCAGAAATAGGCGATTCGAAGAACATTTATTTGAAAATTCTTATTTGAAATATTACTTTTCGTGTTGTAAATGGATTTAAAAGTAGACAAATGCGTAGTTGTAGGTAGAATAACTAAACAATTTGCAATTATATCAAAAATAAAAAAAATGTAAAGTAAAAATCTCTAATGCTTTTAGAATGTGATGTTAACTAAAAACGTTATTAATGGTGGTATCTTCTTCAAACAAAAATACTCGTATGTATTTACACGAAAATCATTCTTTATCCATAATAATTTCTTTGTTGTCGACATTCAGTTTCCAATAACTTACGTTCGTGATACGGTAGACCTGTCTTCACATCAATTTGCGAACGAACTTCCCAAGTCCATAAGCTTGCATTTGTCTTCTCCAAAATCTCTGGGTCATTGATGGTGCGAACCTTGTCATCAGGCCCTGCGGAAAAAAACAATTATTCAAGCTACCCCTTAAAACAAGGGCTACACGAATTATAAAAGGATCATCTTATACGGTTGTTCGTTCACCAGGTCCACGCAATTCCCGGTATGCCATAAATCACATGGCTAAGAAAGTCTTTGTTCAAACGTGATACAGCTGATATCAGTTAGAAAAGTGAAATACCGTATTTCTGCGGTTGGAACATCGTTCGGGGCACTAGTGACGCGATTTCAAACCTTTTGGATGTACTAGACCATTCATGTAAAACATGCATGAGAGTTCTTCGATTATGTACATTATACTTGTATTATAATAAAAACAACAGAAATAACTACTTACAAACTCTATCTCATAAGAGTGACCATCACAAAAATCGACAGAATAACAAAAGCCTAAGATGCGAGAATGCCTTGAAATTATGCAAAATAATTTGCAGGCGCTAAAAAGCATCAATATCGAATTTATTCGAAACATTACTACTTATTATTTATCTAAAAAATTTAGTTGTATTTTTTGTCCAGTAATCTAGCGTTACACTAACATTAATCAAGTTCTGGTAACTTTAATAAAAGTCAGGAAAATGTGTAATTAAATACTGTCAGATCCGTTTTGATCGTTGATTCCTGAATTTTGGCCGTCGAGATTTGTTACACAAGGGAGTAAAACATTGTATTCTCATACGAAAGTTCTTTCAAAATATAAGCAAGAGAACGTTTTGATTTAAGGGATTTAATTTGGTAACATAAGAATGACAAAACCGAAGTCATCTGCAAAGCAAATATTACATTACTGCGTGACACACTGTAAGGATAACAGACTGCCTTTGCCAAAAACAACAGTAACATAAAAACTACAATTTTTAGAGTTTACGCGGTTTCAATCATGTTTTATGTCTGGACCATCCATATAATGAACAATAAATTCCCTGGTAATCTCAGTCCTTGGAATCCATAAATTATATAATGCCGTGTCACATTGTGACGTTCAAGTCATAAGTGACGTTTAAGCCTCATAAGTACTTATTGGTTTTACTGTTGCAAGTTGCGCTATGATACCCACTTCTACTTGTTTCGTGGGTTTACACATTGTAATTTCTCGTGATTAACAACGTGACTATAGGCTACAAAATAAAGTGTACTAAAACAATACTTAGAAAATCAATGTTGTGACAGAAATAGAATTAAAATACGTGCGTAGTTTAATAAGTGAACGTAATGGTTCAACAAATAGAGATTTACGTTGAGAATGGCTTTTATATATCCATTTTCCATTAATCTCCATTTTCTTGAAATGCGTTTAATATGGTGTCTGATATATGAAGACCTTTCCCTGGCAGAACACAGCGGTGGTTTGCCGCGACCTCCAATGAATCGATGATTATAATGCGTTAATGAAGATGGTGGATTAAAGATTATGAATGAGATGACGGTTCAGATGGAACACATTGCGGTGAGAGAAGCCAACTACACCACAACCGCATGGTGAAAACACCCATGCTTTTCGCGGAATCGAACCTGCAGCCTTAGGTTCCATTTCTCTCGTACATTTACACTTGATGTCCTTCGCCACCAAGTCCGGCGTCTGACGTACAGATGCGCAGAAATGAATAGAATTTTACCAGATGTCAGGGTAGTACATACAAGTAAAACATATTCAATGTAGAGAGAGATGCATTAAACGCTTTAATCAATACAAAATATCTTTAATATATTAAATAATATATTATGTTGTAATGTATTATTTATTAAAATTATTATATACTTTTCTGTCTATATACCATATAATACCATGCTGAGATCTTCAAAAGTTTTATTCAAAATGTGTTCCGTACAGTGTCTTGTGTCTACTGGTATTATGGAATTCTCCTGTTTAAATCTTATCATTGTTTGAAATATTATATTAATGTTTTGACATTTAAGCCTGAAGATATAAATAATTATTTACCGAAACGTTGCTATGGCTATAATACATCACATATAGTAAAAAAATTTTGATGTAAAAAAATTTTTTAAAAAAAAACCAAATACAGTTAAGTTAATAATTATTTAACAAATAACCATTACATTATGTAGTATATTATATTATATTATATTATATTATATTTACTATATTAAGAATATATAAATATGAATAACAGTCAACGAAACATAAATTATAATGCATACCTGTGTACTGTCCAAAGTCTCTCGGGTCGTAGAAGATTTGGTTCTTCCACATATTCAAATCCAACAGCATCACTAAGAAGATTATTCCGTAATTAAACCATTTCCCTGTAAGAAAAAGGAAATACAATAACTTACACATTGTGTCTTAAGTATTACTGTTATTGTTAAAAGCATAGCTCTCTAGAGGGAATTACCAACACAGATCATACAGAACGTCAAAAAGAATATGTGCTTTGTAACCCATAATACAATTTTTAATAATGTAATAACATATTTATATTGTTGTGAAAATGAGACATTTCAGAAGTTGTAAAAATTAAAATCATTTACAAAACACAAATAAATAGTTTAAAAAAATATATCGGCTTTTATATTTAATCAGTATTACTCTGTTACATCTTTTTAAAAAGAACTTTCTTCCTCCTTAGCTAAAGAAGATTCTTGAGCGTACAGCTTTGAAAGAACTTGAACAAAAATATACTAATCCTACAAATACAATTACAATGTCCAGAGAATGTCCTAGGAATGGAATTATTATTGACCGGATGTGTGTTTAGTAATTAATTTTTTTATTATTTTATTTTCACATTACTTTATACAGCGCTTATGGTGATATTTTTGAGGGTGTTGGTCTTTTCGTAATGTGTGTTTTTGTGTACTGTATATGAAATTCTACAGTACATGTACTGCAATAGTTTTGAAAAATCTTAATTAAAGAAACAAAAATTGTTAAATACCCCAGCGTTCATAGAGTCTATACAAAAGAACAAGATACTTTGGATATTGCAATAATTTCTTAAGTAATATTAAACATATTACTTTCCCAATTCAAACCAATTTGGTGGTTAAAATAACACCATGTTATTGAGTATAAAATACTAATCAACGAATTAAACAGTTTTCCTACAGCTCCGGGTTTTGGCCACATTTATTCCGCGAGTGACTAAATAAGATGTCGTGTGCTAGCTAGTAACGTGAGCGGTACTATGTACGTACGCACCAGGTACCCCAACTTCCAAACTTCCAACGTATAAAACACACTCACGCGTGCGTGTGATATATTGCGGAAGAGACGTATGGTAATTCCGCGTGAGGTCGGCGCCGTGACCTTTGGGTCTCCTCCAGGGAACTGCCTGCGCGGTGCGCGACCAGATGGCGCACCGCGTCGGTGCGTCGCGACCGGCAACGTTGTGCCGCGCGCCTGAGAAGTCCTCTACGGCTACTTGCAATGCAGCTGTGCGTGCAGGGTTGCATATATCTCAGGCGCGAGTGGCCGTTATGTATGAGGTGGCGCCAATGTTGAGAAGACCCGGAAGGGCGGTGACGACCTCTGACATGTTAGGTCACAGACTCATGAATGACGTATGAGATGAGAATTCGTAAGTTGGAAAGGGCCCGTTTTCTATTTTATTTGTATTTACACATTTACATTCTCGATATTAAAAATATTTTTTGTATCATTGAATGATGTGATGGACTCTGTCCGTGGTAAAATTTCATTCCGTTATGCGCATATAAATAGGTTGTTTTTTTAGGGTTTTCATCCAGCCAACAGCCCCTTCCCAGTTCCGATGGGACGCATATTCGACCATATACTAGACCAACACAATTGCGGGCTCCTCTGATCTGGGGTCAGCAGAACGCAGACCCTCCGCGATAACACATACAAATTCAAGGAACAAACAACCATGCCCAAGGCGGAGCTCGAACCCGCGACCCTTCGGACCGAAGCGCTGAGTCGGTACTCGCTCTTAGCCGCCTCGGCCATCCAGGTCGGCTAAATAGGTTGTACTAGTTTGATAAAGATACCATCGGTGCTTTCAATGTATTTTAATTACGTAAACTACAAAACTACGTATTTCAATAGTGTCTTAAAGATAACAAATAATTATTTTAATTAACTATTTTAAAATTTTCTGTGACAACTGATTTTTAAGTCTTATTTCCTTACTCAGAAAAAATAAATTGTAATTGATTTTTAAACTAAATATGGTACGATTATCATCTATACTAATATGGCCTCTATACTAAAATAGTGAAATTTTTCTAAAATCAATAGTGTCTTAAAGATAACAAATAATTATTTTAATTAACTATTTTAAAATTTTCTTTCACATCTACGAAAAGTGAACAGCAATCAACTCTTAGCTACATCTCGTTTGATAAAAATTAATATGTATATTCCAGAATGACAAACATGAATATTCTATTTTAACAGGACATGCATCATAACGGACAGAAGAGACCTGCGCTCTTGATTCTACTATAAAGCCATATTAGTTAGCCGTTTAGTTACCACAATTGTCATAATTTAGGCATTCAACCAAATAAATAGAAAATGTTCGAACAATATGTCATTGTATTAAACTGACATTTCTACATACATGCTGATATGCAGAAGATATTTTCCGTCATTCCATAGACTGATTGTGTAACATTTAATAACTATATTTCATACAATACTTTAAAGTTTGTGAAATTTGACATAATATTCGAACTAGGACACCTCCAAAATGTATGAAAATACCTAGTCATTTCATTTATTTATTGGATATTTTCCGTTTTCAACCTGGACTACCGCACAAAGCTCAGACCTTTAAAGAACGAACGTTACGTTCAATGTGGCAACAGGATTATATTTTTAATCTTGAAGCTAGGTCGACTATGGTAATTATCACCCTGGAAAAGAGTTTAATAGCGCTTACTGAGTTACCGCAAAGCGTAATTTCACCTTTGTGGTTAGCTTTAATTATACACCATTGTGTTCCACTCACATAATGATGTATTGTGTAAAACAATCTCAACGCACCGCCAGTATTATTCGTACTTGCTCTTGCAAGGTAATTTTGTTCTTTATCGGTAGTTTATTTCGTTTCATCTTTTCTTCAAAGTAAAACACACAAGAGTACATTTATCTACACATCTAGCTACTACAAGCAACTTCACTTAGCGACACACAAGAGTAGAGCTTGCACGTTTTAGTTTCTTACAATCATCACTGATATGCTACATGTTGTTCTATAGGACTGTGTTTTGTAAATATTCCTAGTTTTCCCTCAAACGTTGTTGCTCAAAAATGTACCAATTCGTAACGTGTGCTCATCGGCGGTACGTAGACTCAAAATCACATATTTTGAGGCAATTCATAAACTGGATTTAAAATACTAATAAATGACTAACTGGAATCTTATTTAACACCGCATGAACCCTTAATAATTTCTTCTAATTGACAACGGGTGTAACGAAATACGGGTGTAAGAGAAAACAAAGATTTTGATAGGTGAGTTTTTTGCCATGTAACCCCATTTATCTCACATAACCAAAAGATGAAATGGTCAAACATTTTGCAGGAATTTCATTGCTGACACACAAACCTCAGACAATTTTATATGGTCTTGGCATACATTTTGACATAAATTCTTCCACATTTGAATTGAATCTTTACTGTCATATCAGATAATGATTTAAATGAAGTGGACTTGAGAATCGCTTTTTGGCATACATATCATTGTGGAAGAAGTGTTTTACACGAAGTTTGTAATTCACGTCAAGTATAGAACGAGTTGTAATCAGTACCGGCAGTAAGCAATGGCAGACCGGGCGATCGCCCGCGTCTCCGCAAGTCAAGGGACCCGATGATGGGACTGATGGAAAAAATTTAGAAAAAATTGCAAAACAAATTAGAACTTGATAATTTTATAAGTTGCGATACGGTAGTCGGATATTTCATAAACTTTTCAATTACTTTTGGGACTATACGAAGTGAATCAAATAACGCTAACATTAAATTTCGGTTCTACTGAAATTTATATGTATTATTTCATGTATTTAACAAGTAATTTTACTAAACTCTAACTAAACACAACAATTTTTTAGCGTTTAAACTCACACGGAAATAACATTATTTGATCATTACATACTTATATTTAAAACTGTTATTTAAAATATATTCGAAAAACTTTTTCTAGCTTAAACTAATTTTTGTAATTTGTTGAAATAAAATAACTGTATTTTCTTGTAAACTTTCACATTTTTAATTTTTTCAAAGGGGGATAGGCTACGTTTGACATTGCCCGGGCCAAAATTGTCTAGCTCCAGCATTGGTTGTAATAATATATCATATATAACAATCAGCATTTAGTACATTATTCTGTACTTCCTAAACTTAAGAAAAGAAGGTAATTGAAATTTGGCCCGAGGAAAGGAAATCAGAAGAGAGATGCCGTGTGTGTTAACTTATCTTTGTAAAAAAGGAGATACTATGTGTTTGTATTGTTTTCAGCGAGTTGATGTTTGGTGTTTCTTCAGCAGTGTGATTCTATAGCTTTTTCAAATCAACAAATGCAATGTATAATGTCGTTTATGACAAAGGCAGAATATAAGTTTATATTACACCAATTTATCCTTACGTTACAAATTGTATTATTATAATATTATAATAAATAATAATTTTATTTATACAGGTTTTTAAAATAAATATTAAAATTTAGGATATAGAGGAACAAAGATGATTCCCTGTAGTGAAATAAAGAGGGAATTTCACATAACTAACAAATGTGACGTTTGCTTCTATTTGTTAGCAGCTTCACACGTGCATACGTTTGGCAGGTAGACGAAATCACGTGACCCTCCATTATCATATTTTGAGTGTTGCCAACGTGAAGAGCACCACGTGCGGGGGTTTCACCTGTTACGTCCACTTCTGCGTACTTCCACTGCAGGGTGGCCACGCTGAAGCCGGGCAGGTTCACGTGCAGCGTCGTCGTGAAGTGCGGGAAATCCCAATCTTGCATCACGATGAGCAGATCCATCACCAAGATGAACGAGGCGAGGAACGCACGCGAAAGTTCTGCAAGAAACGCAACGAGACTCAATTAAATCGAGTTAAGTGGATCTAGTCCCTTTAGCACTGGGGGATGTGCAGGGTACAAAGGCAAATACAAAGAGCAAAAAGAATTTCATTTTAGAGCGCACTTGGTTGGAAGTTTTAAAAAATATGCACAGACAGAAATGAGCTTGCCCGTGAATGGAGGCCTTCCACTATATGAAAATTCCACTGCATTTGATTGCGCGTTTCTAACATTCGTTAAATTTGAATGCTCATTTTATGACCATTTTTATAATACACTTCGGCATTATATGAATATGTCTTACTGGAAGTAATTGGATTTGTGATTATTAAGTCTATAACTTAACCGTCGTAAATCAGGAGGTTCTAATTTCGAATCCGGATTGTGGCGGATTTTGGAACCAGCTAATTATTGATATGAAACAACCATCCTGGTTGCTAATATTTTAGGTTGACTGCTCCAACATATAGATCGTATAATTTCTTTCAATCGTTGCCAGGCGGTTGCCAAAGCAGTACCCTAAACGGTAAAAGAATATTTTCCTTCTCTCTCCAGATCCCTCTTTCGTTTTTAGGACTGGGTGTTGTGGTGAATCGTTTGGTTGCGGAAATGGGATGCGACAAAAAACTCTGAAACGTCACAAACTTTTCAGAATATATGTATTAAAATTATAAAAAGCGACGTTTCTGGAAGGCTGGTAAAATACACTTGATATCTAAATAACGGCTGGATGGACTTTTGTAATCAAGGTGTCGTTTCAAACCTTATAATTCATTATTACCGCGCGTATAATCAGTTTTTGACATATCCGTTTCAAAAACTTAATTGAAATAAATATGTACTACAAGAACCTATCGTATCCTTCAAGAAAGAGTTGACACACTTGCTGACAACGAACAAGTAACTATTGACTTCACGAATAACTAGACTGCTGTTTCTTTTTCATTCTGAAGGATAATGAAAAGTTAATAGAGAATAAAGGAAATTTGTTTTTTATGACATAAATATACGTAGAATAATTTACGGGAAAACCGCTATCAATATCAACCGCCGAATCAATAAAAAAATCAAGGATTTTGATCAATAATATTATGTATTAGTATGTACGCCTGGCAAGTATTGCGACGTTACGCGATTCTTTATCTTATTTCTCATTTAGATTTCCGAAAGGTGGCAAAAGTACAACGACTAAGAATGTGAGATGAAAAGAAACCAATCAGGACACAGCAAGTTCTAACAAGGCGGAAATTAAGCGGAGGATTTCCGATGCGGTGAAGCAAACTCGGCGGGAAGTTTAGTGAAACTGTGGAGAGATTCAGGCGCGACGCCAATGGCGGCGAAGTGGCAATGGGAGTGGCGGTAGCAGGAAGGTTTGAGAGAAGATGGACGAATTTCCGGCAACGGTAGTGTTGCGGCTGTGCGACAAAGTTGAAGAGCGCGCCTAAAGCGGCGCGAGGCGGCAGCGGCGGGGGGTGGCGGCTGGGCATCAGACCGGCAAAGACGCCCGGCCAATGAGAAATAATCGGCGAGCCGGTGGCCGTGAAGCGAGGCTACGGCGCCGGCTGCTTGATAAGGGAGCGCCGCCAGAGACGGAGCAGACTGAGCGGGAGACGTAGATTGGAGAAACAGTGGTTTTGGTAGAGTGTGCATTAGGCAAAATGATTTTCTGACCGCTATTGTAAATATTACCGTTTCTATGTAAATATTTCCGTTACTGTGTAAATAAACTTGTTGTTTGGAAAGTGAGTGGTTTTTCTGAACATAACAACTAGTGATATTGTTGAAATGCGTCGCGGACAATGGAGGCTTCTAAGAAGAGCGAAGCGAAGTAAGAGAATTCTTTCTTACATATTTTCTTCTTCCGAATGTAACTGCTAAAAAATATATTTACTTTGGTGTTTGAGGGAAAAATGTACGAATGTTTAGATAGTTAAACGGAATTTCACTTTCATCGAGTTTTAAACTGTACGACCTTTTAAGCGATATGAAATCGAATTACGAAATCGCTCTTAAGAGGATCAATCAGCCTTTCCTTCTCCAAGACGATCACGTGTCTTAATCACACATATCTTACAGCGCTCCTGCGACCAAAACAGGAAACGTTTTAGCCTGTGGAATGAAATACTCCTCTCTTGAACTGACATCTATAAGAGTCTTTTTCAACTACTAGATAAATGCTCCCAGGAACTTGGTCGATGCCTAGAACGAGGCCGGTTGTGAGCAGCTTGCGCAGGTTGTAATCCCACAAGTTTGGCTGAGGAAGGTCCTCGAGAATGGACGTACCGCCCCGCTAGATCTTTCTCTCTTATCCCATCGCAAGTCGACAGATGTGATTTAATTTGTTTTAGGTTTCATTTGAAGTAGGTTATGCAATAGACTTCTTGGTCTTTCCTCCTCTTAAGAAATTTGCACGTCCACCATTGGTCGCAAGGAGGTTGCGGAGGTAAATATTGTAAAGAATTAGGACATACACTGCAGCTGATTTGACAAGTAATGTGGTAGAGTCGTAGGCTTCCGCGGTCGGAGTCGTTGAATTCTTGGCTGTCCGGGATTAGCCGCGTCATGGTCGATGGAGCTGACGTTTCGGCCATCTTGCTGTGGCCTTGAGCAGTATAGCTCTGAAGAAGGCCACAGCAAGATGGCCGAAACGTCAGCATCCATCGACCATGACGCGGCTAATCCCGGACAGCGAAGAATTCAAATAATGTGGTAACACAAAATGATGGGTGAGGTCAAATTGGAGAGGTTCACGTGGAGACGGAGAAAATATATACTTGGAAAGAGAAAACGGATTGAGTGGATAATGATGGAAGTCGACGCACGGGGATGTAGTACGATAGCGGAGAAAAATATAGTCCAGTTGTTCGGTGTGGAGAGAGATAAAGAAAAAAATAGACTGTTGAGAGGCGGTAATGAAAGGGGAGTGGCACCGGGTGGCACCGGGTGGGACGGGTGGACCGGTGGACCGGGTGCGACCGAGTGCGACCGGAGGCGACCGGGGGACGGAGTGACCGAGGGACCGGAGTGCGACCGGAGTGCACGGAGGCGACCGGAGTGGACCGAGGCGACGGGGACGGAGGCGACGGGGCGACCGGGTGACCGGAGGCGACCGGAGTGGACGGAGGGACCGGGGGACTGGAGTGGACCGGAGTGGGACGGAGTGGGACCGGAGGGGGGGACCGGAGTGGGACCGGAGGGGGACCGGAGTGGGACCGGAGTGGGACCGGAGTGGGACCGGAGTGGGACCGGAGTGGGACCCGGAGTGGGACCGGAGTGGGACCGGAGTGGGACCGGAGTGGGACCGGAGTGGGACCGGAGGGACCGGAGTGGGACCGGAGTGCGACCGGAGTGCGACGGGTGCGACCGGAGTGCGACCGGAGTGCGACCGGAGTGGGACCGGAGTGGGACCGGAGTGGGACCGGAGTGGGACCGGAGTGGGACCGGAGTGGGACCGGAGTGGGACCGGAGTGGGACCGGAGTGGGACCGGAGTGGGACCGGAGTGGGACCGGAGTGGGACCGGAGTGGGACCGGAGTGGGGGCGAAGGTAGAGAAGAGCGAGACAGAATAGAAGAAGCGGGTCGCGCAGCGTTCGGAGGCAGTCGCCCCAACTTCTGCGAAGGAATGTCAGCGCAAGGGAACACGAGTTGCCGACGGCAGCAGGTTCCCCCTGCTCCGAAGCCCTGATCTCGCCTGCGGGCTTTGCCACTGCGAGGGAAATTGTGGGGCAGGGTTTCAGGATGGGAGAGAAGAACTTCGTTTTAACAAGAGCAGATATTGTTCTTTTTATCGTATGAAATTAAAGCAAGAAACTTTTCATTAAGCTGCTTCAACGTTTTGCTTCATTTTTACAGATGCAGAATACGGAAAAATGAGCATAAACGTTCCATTTGGAACAAAATTACGTGATACTGTTAGATGTTGTTAACAGCTAGCATTATATGTATTTATTAAAAAATATAGCATTAATCTATCAATATTTAAAATCGTCTCCTATATTATTTCAGTAATATACATATCTTTTGCAGCTCTCACACACAACCAATCTTTATAATCGAGGTCTTTAAAGAAAGAGAATTTCATGGAGTCATGGAGACAAATTGTATTTTAATTTTTAAAATGTGAAGGATTTGTTGAAAAAAAAAAAGCATTTAAATATTCGTGTCAAATGCATCCCGCAACAATCGACGGCATTCCTATATCTATATATTTAAATAACTTCTGAACGAAGCTATTTTGGGTAACATTTGGAATTTTGAGGCTCAAAGAAACGTCCTCATACTAATCTATAGGATAAATTATTCTTGAACATTCTATTACATTTTGCTGCTCCGGTGTTTTTCGATACTACCTGACATGTTGAGCAAAGTGGCTAATCTGCAGCTGTATGTGAAATTAAACTATTTACTTAATATTATATGCGATTAAATTGCACGGGTGGTACTCAGTTCCGTAATAAAGTTAAATAATATTCCAAAGAGTAGGATTGTACTGGTCCGATCCTGTATTTTCCCATTTACAACTTTACGTAGCTTTCTCCAGGGTAAAAACCTTTTGAAATATTTTTGTGACTCTCAAGGAATGCGAAAGCTGTCAAGGAAGATTGTATAATTACTTCAACATTTTTAAGGAAGTGTTGTGAATTGTTCAAAGAATATGTCTATAATACTGAAGAAACCTTTATTCAAAATTTGTTGCAAACATCAATTTCAATTTTATTTTTTCTTATTTAAAGTTCTCTAAGTATATTTTAAGTAACTTTTTAAATTTTTTTAAACAAATAAACACGTTTCGTTAACATTTTCCCCTCTTAATATGGAAAAGGAAAGATTGAGAAGAGGGTGGAATATATCACGCGAGAGTTTTCGCACAAGGACACTAGTTTTATTTATTCCTCAAAGATATCAGGTGTCAAAATAACAAAATATGCTGATCGAAACTTTCGTCCGAAAACCCGTCATGTGTCCCCGCGTGTCCCTACATGTGTCTCCGCGTGCCAAAATCATGACAGATTTTGAACACTAGAATCCACTTATCCCAAGTCCTTTGAATACGCGCTAGGCACCCGCCCCGCGGTCATATTTCTCTGGAATACGCGTCCATTGAGTCCTGCCGTCCTATGACACTAAAATTCTCCTATTCTTGCGTCCCCCAAACCCTCTTTCTTAGTAGGCTAAAGACGTCCCACGCACCCACTCTCTGTATTAAGGTAACGTTACGCTGACTTCTCACCCCTCCCGCATTCTCTCCGCCTGCGACTCCTTAGTCGAGGAAAGTCCGTGCTCCTCCTCCCGTTTTGGCCAACCCTCGTATTTTCTCCTCCGCGGCGTAGTTGGAGAATGGCCCCAAGAGGACGCAAGCAGCCCAGAGGCGGGAGAGGGCGCCGGACCTTGGAGGGGCGAGCGGGACACGAGAGGACTGCAGAGGTGAGGGAAGAAAGGGAGAGGACGGGGATGGGCGGATGGAAGACGATCTCCGAAACAAAGGGGATGATCGGGAGAGGAGAGAAGGTGGTATGAGGGATGTGAGGGGTAACGTATCAAGGGCCGCTGTTCCACCCTATGAATTTTGCACCCTTTACCAGTAACACGTCAAAACTACGTCTTATTTCAATTCGTTATACACACTTTTAAATACTTTTTAATAGTTTTTTGCATCCAATCTCTTTTATTTTTGTGCAATTCTTACAAAATCAAAGCTCTCTTAGAAGTTCTTGTCATCTCTCTATACAAAGATCTGTTATTTTGGCGAACTACACGTGACTTCCCAAAGCCCTCAAATTTTTAGTAACACCCAACACTCACCGTGCTGGACACTCGAATTCTCAAGAAATTCGCCAGCTGGTAGAACACTTTGCAAAACCCGCATATTAATAGTGTTTTTCTATACAAAGATTTAGAGAGGATCTCAATTCTAATTGTCATGCAAAACCAATTCTACTTGCAATGCTTGAAAGGTGCCGAACAATCTGGTAAAATTTCATCTCTATCCTAGTTTCCAGCACAGTGAGTGTTGCGTGTAAGAGACCTAGAATACCTCTGCAATGGGACAAAATGAAACCATGTTCTTGCGTTATGGAAACAGTTTGCTAAATCTGTATGCAATAACATATTGAGGTAATCCGTGTCATATACTTGTGAATGATGGAGCATTTCATGAAGATGGCCGGTCGAGGAATTGATTCCGCCTTGAAATTGACAAACTGGTAAATGATACACATATTTTATTAAAAATTTACAAGTATTTATTTCCAAAAAAGAAAAAATGGGTTTGCCTCAAGGAAATAGTGACTAGCCAATCATATTTAGGTCAATGGCTCGTGGGAAAATAAACGGATAAACCGACGTGCAAAGACGAAGGGGAAACGCTATTAGATCGGTCTCGCGCACATTTATCGAAACTTTTCTCAGCCGCTGGGAGCGAAGAAATCATGAGGAGCGATATTTGGAATTTAAAAGAACAACAAGACAATCTGCCAGTAACATGGGCAGTCGGAGAACCGAAGGAGCTCTGGTCTTGAGATGATGCAACGATCTTGCCGGCAGGCAAATAATTGAAAACAGTTTCTAGGAAGTTCATGTCTTGTTAGGAATAATGATGACATGGATTTTGAGCTGGAAAATAGAGGAAGGGGAGAGAGATAGGAATGAGAGAAAGTTAATAGTTGGGTGAGGGAGGGAATGGAAAAGAGAGGAAGAGGAAGAGAGATAGGAATGAGAGAAAGTTAATAGAGGAATAGGGAGAGAGAGAGAGGGCGATATGCAAGGGAGAGTGACAGAACTGAAGAAAGAGAGACAGAATGAGGGAGGGCTGTCCTCGCCTCTTCGCATTGATCGCGCGCACCTGCCCGTTACCCCTGGCAACAGGTTGCATATTTGTCCGCGCGCGACCGCAGTCGCGGAAACTCCTACTGCCCCGCTGCCGCCGGCGCCCCCCGCGCCGCAGGCTCTACCCACGAGCTGCCCATGCTGCCCGCGACGGACTGACGCCGTCGATAAGCACAGCGCGCTCAACGTCTCCGCCTCGGCCCCTGCCACACCTTGCAAGCCGACTCTCCGACATGACAGGATGAGAGGAGAACAGAGGGTTTGAGAGGGTGAGGAGGACAGAGATAATGAGGGGGCAGAGATGATGAGGGGACAGAGAAGCTGAGGGGGCAGAGAAGCTGGAGGGGAACAGAGAAGCTGGAGGGACAGAGAAGCTGAGGGGGGACAGAGAAGCTGAGAGGACAGAGAAGCTGAGAGGACAGAGAAGCTGAGGAAGGACAGAGAGAGAGCTGGGAGGAGGGGGACAGAGAGGCTGAGAGGGACAAGAGGCTGGAGAGGACAGAGAGGCTGAGAGAGCAGAGAGTTGAGGGAAGAGGCTGAGGGGACAAGAGGTAGGGAGAGAGGCTGAGGGAGACAGGGAGGCTGAGGGGACAGAGATGATGAGGGAGGAGATGATGAGGGGGACAGAGATGACGACGGGCGACAGAGAGGAGGCTGAGGAGGATAGGGGGGCTGAGGGGACAGAGAGGCTGAGGGGACAGAGAGGCTAAGGGGGACAGAGAGGCTAAGGGGGACAGAGAGGCTAAGGGGGACAGAGAGTTTGATGGGACAGGTGAGAGAAAAAAGTATCAATGAAGAGCAAACAGTGGGAGAAGGAGCGAGACGACAGCGGGGCCGGAACGTGCGAAGGACAACACGTGCCAGTGTCAGGAAGTAAGAGAGGGGGAGGATGGGCGAGATGGCGAAGGAGCAGAGTGAGCGAGGCGCCACCCGGAGCTGCGGCTGCCCCCACGCTTCATTACCCCGCCGCTTCCGCCTGACGCCCGAAATAGCAGATGCATATTCGATTCCATTATCATCTCCGGCCTTTGTCCACTCCCGGCCCCCAGTCTTTGTTTGCAGGCGGCTCGCACACAACTTTTCTCATTAGCAATAAAAGCCGGTGCGCGACACACGAGCGCCGCCGTCGCCGGACGGCGTTGGTTGCAACGCGCGCGCGGGAAAGGTCAGGGCGACAGCCAGGCAGGCACAGCCGGCAAAGGATTGAATTGAATTGAATTGAATTGGCCTTATTTTACGTGGCGAGACTCAGGCCGTGAGGCCTGCACTTCCGTCTGACCACGCAAATTTCGTTACACTCCTTTCACCTATCATGGGAGAAAGAAGGTATTACTTGGGCGACGAAACAGGCGATTTGAGTTTAGCTCAGAGGCGTCATTTAGGCTTGTGGATCTTTTACATGCAGTAAATGTACTAACATGGGACAGCCGGCTTTACTTCCCCTCCGAAGGAAGGCGTACGAAGGAGTTTTTTCGCCCTTAAAAATCCACGGCTTCGATCGGGGTTGAACCCGCCAACTTGGGTATAGCAATCCGATACGCTAACCGCTACACCATCGCCGCCGCAAGGGGAAGGGCAGTTTACTTCGTCGAACAGTGGGATAGGGGCGGGGCACGCAAGGATAAATGATGACGGGTTTGTTGAAGGATGTAGGTAAGTTTTTCAGGGCGTTTGGGCGGTGGGGAAAGGGATATGGTGAAATAAAAGAGGTATTTATAAGAATCGATAAGTCCGCGTTGACGTGGCTGGGGGGAAACAATGGAAGCGGAGGTAGTCGGAGGTTGTGAAACTGCGTTCCGCGGGGACGCCCGTGGGGGAACTTGAAGGAATTAGTAGGGGGATAGTGGGGGAACTTGCGCAGTGTTAACGTTGGCTCAGAGACTATTGTTGCACAGGGAACATTTGACGTGCAGGGAACATTGTCGCTTAGGGGATGCTGTTGAGGGAAAACGTAGCTAGGACTGCGTTGTGGTGGGGATGATGACCCGGTGCGAAGATAACGGCGTGAAGAAAACGGCGGCGTGGTGAAGAAGGCGTTTAGGAGGCGACGTCGAGTGCCTGGTCACACGGCACGAACCCCATGAGGTCTTCAACACCACATGAACCTTGCTTTATCAGAGGGACTAGTCCCCGGGGTAGGCATCTATGTCATTTCGTATTTATCCGCACCCCACTGACGAAACAGTACGCCGACGGGCGGATACAGCCGGAACCCAGTTTCCCGTCGCGGCAACCTTCCCATATAATGCCTGGGTCCGAGCCGTCATGCTAGCTCAGAGCTCCTAGCTATCCAGGCTAGTGCCGGAGTAAAACATTGACTGAGAGGCACCCGAACTAGGCTCCAAACGCCTCGGAGTCCTCATCCCGCCTCCCGAATGCCTACACCTTTAGGCTATCGACGTGGATTCCGCCGGAACCACGGTAAAACGACAGGTGGTATCAGTTTTCCCGCCGGAATTCTATATATGGGAACCAGAGTTCTCCGAAAAGCATTATTCCCCCGATCCTGCCCCAAAGGGCCGACGCGCCATTGGTCCAACTGGTGTGAAACTGGGCGGACCCGACTACCAGGGGCTTAGCATCGCCCTCTTACTGCCTGCGCCTTCAAGCTAACGACGTGAGCGACGCCGCGAGACTCAGGGTCCGGGTGGTCGTCTACGAAACTCCACCACGACAACCTACGCATCGGGATTCCCCCCCTGTTCGGCACGGGCGCTGAGCGCCCAGGAGCAGCGGTCGCTGGGAGCAGAGTCGGCAGCGCAACGCGGGAGCGTGACATTTCGCGTCTCGCGTCGCGGGCGCGGTGGGCGGAGGCCATTGAGATGCAAATGAGGCGGGCGACGCGCACGCCGCCCAACCGCTCGGTCGACCACACGGACGAGCGGACCGCTCGCCACCCTGCCCGGCACGTTCGATTCGCGTTTCCTTTAGCAGTCCAGTCCACTACCACAATAGTAAATGCAAGTGGTGCGGTAAGTATGCAAGGACAAGTATTAACAAGTAATGTATCTCAGATTCTGGGTCAATGATCCCCATCTCGATCGGCTTTTTCGACCAGTTTTCCTGATCCATTGAGCAAATGCAGAGATGGCCCCTTGTTTCGCTTCTGAACAATGACCCGGAGCCAATCGATTGCAGGTCGGACGGAGAGACACATTGGAATAGAAAGGGGGCGGTGAAGGCTTTGGAGACTACAGGCGTTAAGAGATGTAAACTGTAACTTTGTTATCTGTGCACGTCTTCTAGAATTCAGTGGAAATATAGGTATTTAAATGATCGTTCTCTATGTTGTCGCTGCAAGAAGTATTACAAAGGATACGAGTCTAAATTTATAGCTTATTTACCCTTAAAAATATATAGTATTACATCGGAGAAATATTTTGTTAGCAATTTTTGTAAAAAAAAGCTCATTCTCTTTCTATTTTCAAAATTCAACTATTATATGGCTAAGAGAAGGGATCACAGAAGTATGAAAACGTGTACAGAATTTATTTCTCCCCGTAGCACGTGACACAGTTTTTAGTTGTTTTGACTAAAATAAAAAAGGAGTAGTTACATCAAATTTCGTTTAATTCAGAGAATATAATCCTAGGCCGTATTGCAACTTAGATCAAGCATGAGGTACATAGATAAGTAGGCTGCGTATCTTTCTTGCCTTCATCTGCCTCATTGCTACTAATATTAAAGGTCAAAATGCATCTAAAATAGTTTTGCGTTGGATTCAAATACTTAATTATGCGATTACATCTTCATCGTCAACAGTTTGAAGTAGATTTTACCTACGGCTGGTAACTTCCATGGTGATTTGTGTGCAGAAAGTACAGTGTTCCGAATTACTCACGGTTTTTAATTACATCATTCATCTACTGAAGCCGTAAATTACCAACTGCTCACACTGATGTAGGATCATAGTTAATAATTCATATCCACTGGGTCTTAAGTCAACGGGTATCTCTCTTTTCGTTTTATATCGAAACAGTTATTTATTTACCTGGGCTGAATAGAAAATATTTTTTGGAATTGCATTTTAAAAACAATCGTACAAAGGCAGAGCGAATAATATTGCATTACATCCGAAGTAAAAACAAATTTTGCACAGTAATCTGCTAGCTATTATAGTCTTGAATGGACATTTATATTTCAGAAATGATCACGAGGAAAATTAGAATTGTAAACATTGTAACTTAAATCGTCTGAGTACGAGTCCATTTCTAGCAGCATTTTATTTATTACTGAAGGTGCCATAACATTAATATTTACCTTCCTAGGTGTGATTATCATAACCCTAACAATGTTTAATATAATAAAAAATATTTATGCAACATCCCTCCTTGATTTTTTCGGATATTTTAAATTTGATACGAATTTAAATGGGCAATATAAGTTTAAACAAGCTATTGTTTTTCCTTTGATAGTAAGATTATTTTGCTAAAGTTTGTGCAACTGCCTTTAAAGGCTTACATCGATAAAAAATATTTAGCTGCCCAGACTGAAAATGTAGAATTTTCTGCGCCATAAACTATTTATAAAATTCAACTTTAAGAATCGAGAGTAGTTTTTATCGGAACTAAAAATACAGAATGTTTTAGGAAGGAACAAACATTTTGCTTAATTTAGGGTTGTGAATGAATTCTAATAGCAGTGATTGAATTAATTAATTAATCAATCAATTAATTAATTAATCAAAGGGAAAACTGAACAGGACAAAGTATTCTTATTACTCATCATTTTTAAATATGCGCCTTTCTAGATATCTGGAATTAGCAATGTGTATTTATTAATAAGCTTTAAGAGGATTTTTTAAATTACATTTTAAAAATTTCATTTTGATCAAATCAAAACTTTAACCAAATTTCAAATTTCAGTTTGAATAATTAACAATGTTTAAGGATGAAATATAATTTAGATGCCACCTGAATTGAAGCTTTTTGTTAAAATTAGGCAAAACGTTGAGGTAAAATTGCATACGTCCCAGTTGATTCCTACATCTCTACCTCAACTTTTTTCTTAAAAAATTTCCACCATTTAATATAAATAATCTATAATGTGGATTTCTAGATGTAGCCAATATCAATTAAGCGAAGGTGTTGTACTATCTTGGATTTTTCTTAAGAGAAGAATAAAGTAGGAGCAAATAATTATTTTCAATAGGTAAAAAAGTATTTTATATATTTAGAAAACTGTGCAACTCCAATGGGTTGTGTCTCTACTGGGAAGTCAAAAAAATTCTATGAGTGGTTTTAAACTACCTCTCACAAAAGAATCTTAAATAACTGTAGATCCAAGATACATAAAAGTATATATGTCCAGTATACAACATCTTACCCTAATAAAAACGTGGAAACTATATTTTATCGTTATATCATATGAATTGTAAAAAAATTATTTTGCTGTCTACCATTTCTGTTGAACGTGTACACTGCTTTTGTCAATGTCACTCACTCCTCGCCTACTAGTCTACTCTCTCGCTGAACAGTTATGGTCTATCGATCTCATCTCTGCGATAATGGGCAGTCATCCACAACAGACGCAATCCACCACTTGCAATCCACTCCCCACCAGAGCGAATTCGCCAAACCACTCATCCCTCATCCCTCATGCCCCTGGCGGTCATCAATGCGGGCAGCGTCCGAACGGTCTGCCTCCAACTACCAACCCCTACGCAGCGAGATCCGTCCCATCAACACGCAGAATCTCAGGCACATTCGTACCTTTCCTTCGTGATCAGTGATGACAAATTAGTAAAATCTTTCACACGCTTTTGTTAGGGATCAACTACATGGAATGAATGATCTAGAAATGTAAGTTATTTAGGAGATTATTCATTATAAGTGGCCCATGGCAGTACTTCATCATGCTGCTCAATGCTGTCTCACAAGATGCTTTTCCAAAAGTAGCATGCACACTGCCCAAGAACAACCAATACAATTATCTCGTAGAAAACTGCAATCAATTGGATATTTTAAAGAATGTCTAATATCTTCGCGACATCTTCATTGCAGCCCCGCTGATGCATGTCGCCTGCTGACGCAAACAGTATCGCGCTGAGTGCGTGAATTCAGGAGCGTCGTACGCACATCACAAGAACTGTCTAAAGAACACAACCACATATTTCCATTTTCAGTCAAAATCGGAACTGTTTAATTGCTTTTGATTCTTCCCGAGTTTGTGGGTATCTAACATAATCATGGATTTCTCTCACATGGTTGGGGTTAGCGTAGTTTTCGTTCAATTTCTGCATGCATTGAAAACTATTAATACAGATCGATTAACTTCGGTGAAGGGATTTTGTACTTATGAATGTTGTTAGTGCCTCTGTTGCCCGCCTCAATAAACGGCACGCAATTAATCACAAATATTTGCCATTAAAATTTTGAAATAAGTACACTTTTCTCTGTAGTAAGTTGTGATCGCAGGTGTGAACTATATAATTGTATGTTATATAGTTTGTTGTTATATTGTTTTTCGATTTATTTTACTGTGTGTTATGTAAAATAATATCTCATTATCTTGGAACCTCTCTCTCACTCTTGAAGCAAACTTCACCACACATAAAACGTCACATGCCACTTAAGTGGCGTATCGGGGCGGCTTTCTGCCTTAATGCTCGCGTCATCACTAACTTACTTCTGTCGGAACTGGTAATTCAGTCCTCATTCAGTCATCTTCTTTTCTCATTAGTCCCGTAAGTGTAATACGTGTTTTTGCTCGGAAGGTGGCTGTGGTCTTCCCCCGCTGGATGGCCAGATCCGGCGCCGAGCTATCGTCGGCAAACAGGATTTTCCCAAACCAGGTTTCTCCCACCAGCGGGGCACCACCCCAGCCAGAATAAATTATAAGTCCCGCACCGGTCTCGTGATATGTGAGGTATTGTAATGCATGTTATAGTAGGTGTGTGTGTGTGTGTGTGTGTGTGTGTAAGGGGTAAAATAGGACAAGGGAGAGGAAGGAAATATAGCGCGCGGACCGTGGCCCGTTTGTTAGGGTGCTGCACCGCCTGCTGCATTCGCCTGGTGTTGACCGGAGAAGCCACGGAAAACTACCGATCAAAGCAGCCGGCCGCAAGGATTTTCCACCAAACAGCGACTGAATTCGATCTACCTTACAGGTAGATCACTAGTGTCAAAAATCCGGCCGCCGTCGGGAATCGAACCTAGGACCTCCCGGTCAGAGGCGCTGCAGTGACATTAGTTGATACACTGAGCCACCGCTCCCGGTAAATTGAGTTCAAAAACACATGACCAGTCAAACGAAAATTATTTTTAAAAATTCTAATAAAATGCTAAACAATATTAAATTTACCCGACACAGCACTCCTGATTTCAAAATTAATTCACTCATAGCAGCACCTGCTAAATATAACATAAGCGGTATCTAGCTGAAGTATAACAACAGCAGTAGCCATACGTCCAAAGAAGAGCACTGCACACTGATTTGTAAGGATGAAACAGAACTAAAACATGTCATTGGAAAATGAAACCGCAGAGAAACAGAAGTAGTGCGATGCAAATCTTTTTATACAACATGTATACTAAGGGATCATGTAATTTGGAAACTCATATTTCAGTGCCCTTCAGCCAGGTAATTAGGGAAAGAAAATCAAATATGGAGTGAACTAGTGTGTGTATGGATAGACAATTTCCTCTGGAAGCATTCAAGAACTTTCTAAGGTCTGCAAACCCTTTATTGCACGACAGGAAGAAGTTTGCAGAAAACTGATTTTTGTATTTGCCAATTTGTTCAAAAAGATTAAGATAAAACTTTAGATTCTTCCGATTCTGATATATTTTGTAGTTTTGTAAAGCATATTTCTTGTGGATTTCACGGGGCATAAAAATGTTTGTTTGTGTACACATAAATTTAAGAATATTCTCTAAAATTAATTTTCATTTCATGCAACATGTGGCATCAATTGTGGCTAAAACCACTATTAATATAAGAGTACTTGATTAAATATTATTTCGTATGTTCATAACTGTACCATCTTCACAATCATGCACATACTATGATTAAAATTTAAGAAGGTGCATGTAAAGATTTTTTTTTCACGACGCGATTTACGTAAACCTTCGTGACGAAAATTGGGATAAGTTCTCTAATGCGACGTGTTTACAAAATTGAGGGGAATTTCTCTTTCTGATATTTTATTTCCAGAAGATATTTTTTTCTTAGTGGCCATTATTTTACTGCATTTGAGCTATTCTAGGTCTTCTGTGTTTTCAGCTCCATTCATCACGTCACGCACCATATTAATCGAAATCGTTAATCTTTCATCTTCCTGTCAAACATTACAGTCGTCAGATAAAATGAATGATCAGTTATATTTCCGTTTTGTCCCTCTATATCATAACCCAATTTTCTGCTGCCAAACTCCATCGCCCCTCGCATTCAATTCGTGCGCTGTCCGAGTTTGGTTGGCGACTCTTCGTTCTCTCATTTGCTGGCACGGCTCGCCCAATCATCTGTTTATTAAATTAGTCTTGCGCGTCGCTTCCCCGTTTCTCTTCGGCGCTACGCTTAATTCGCAGCTAAGCGCAAACACATGTCGATAGATCCAGAGTCGGATTCAAGGGGTAGATTGGGTTACTTTGTAGTTGATAACCAACTCTGCACCCCTCTCTCTTTCTCCCTTCAAGGGCCACTTTTCATTTGCAGCAAGCTACTTAGGCTCGGCTTTCAGAGTCGTGGCGAAGTCTACGACGCAAAGGCGATTACGCAGGCAGGTTTACAGCATTCGCTGCCTCTTTTGATTAGCGATCCCGTGCAGCTTGCCCTTTGCATAAACTTCTCAATTTTTGAAGTCGTTAAACGGACGGATTTAGTTGGTTGAAATTTGGCAGCGATCTTCTGAATTCTGTGAGAGGAGTGAAATAAGAGACAAGAAAGGGATTCTGTTTCAATACTCAGCGTTTGAAGTGTTGAGAAATGAGCTTAATTAAAAAGTAATTTCGCCAAATAATTATTAATGTCAATATTTACGTAATGTTAAACGTTATCTCAAGTGCTAGTATTATCCATACTACGGGCTCACAAGCACACTGACCGTGAACGTCTGCTACTTTCATGTTATACACCGCTTTATTACACGTTTACATGCAATAGTGAGTGGAGAAAGAAAAAAAATGCATTTTCTTGTCCACATCGGAAAATATGTCTTACTGATAAAATTTATGATTAATAATTTTGTGAGGTGATTTTGAGGGAAAGTAGATTTCGGGTACGGTAAGGAGCAGGGTAATGAGTCGAGTAAGTATCCTTTACCATTACTTATTTCGTATCCTAACCAAACCGTCTATGTTATTTGTGTTTCGACAGGCTTTCCAGACTGATAATTGCGAGCATTGGCAGATCGTGGTTGCATCCATTCAGATTTCACCCACTCCCTAAAGGGGAAAGGTTAAACGTTCAAAAATTGTATCATCATTCTCCACTGTTCTTCACAAAGTATGCAAATAGTATTATAACGTTATATATTGTTATTGTTGACATAACACACACTACACATCATGAGTGTGCAGCTTTAATACGTAATGAACGTCAGGAAATATCTATGAAGAATGTCGACGAAGCTAATCATGAAACTGCAGATATCTTGGTAAGGAAAGCCCAAAACTTTTTTTTTTGCGCTTCACATTATTAACTACTGCAATCAAAAGGTTATCGCTCTTGGTGGAGTAAATGATACGATGGGGGGGATAAGTAAACGGGGTAAGGGGAGGAGAGTAAGAGAGAGGGATAAGGGGGAAGGTGAGTTGGGAAAGAGGACGTGTACGGGTAGGATAGGGCAAGGGTAAGAGAGCGAGATAAGAGATAAGATAGGGTAGGACAGGAGAGAAGGTTTCGGGATGAAAGGAAGATTTCAGGTGGCTTTGTGGAAAGAGTAGCTGTGGTTGGGGGAAACAACGAGAAGTTAGTTATGGGGTAGGAAGAGAGAGTGGTTAGGGGCAAAGATTGTCATACTATGGTTTTCGTAACATGGCAGCTTAGGGTATTATCTTCACGATGGAATTGGCACGGCTTTTTGCGTCTTTCTCGGTTCTGCCGCAAGGTATAGTATTATCGCGACCGTGTCAAGTAGTGCTGCTGATCAAGTGACTCGAGCAGCGCCACTGAGAACGACGTAAAAAGGCGTGCCATATTCCATCTTGAAGGTAATACCCTCAGCTGTCACGAAAACCCAAGTATTAGCGAATGGTTCTTCGGGCAATTCAGACGTTCGCTCCCTGATTGGTAGGATGGTTTGTGGACTGTGCTCACCGGTGGTGGCGAGTAAGTCGCGGTTAAGGTGGTTCCAGAAGATCAGTTGATGTTGAGCCATCTCTCTCCCGCTGAAAGAGTGGATGTGATTAGGGGAACCGGTAAGAAGTTAGTTATAGCGAGTGATTAGGGCAAAGGTTGTTAAGCTTCGGGCAGTGCAGAAGTTCTCTTCGCTAGTAAATGATCTTGGCTGCCTGGGTGACGCCGCGTCCACGGCTGTGTTGCCAACGTTTCGACCATCTTGTCGTGGTCTTTCTCAGGGCTAGTCTGCGTCACGGCTGGTTAGCACACCAGCAGTGAGGACGACCACGACAAGATGGTCGAAACGTCGGCAACACAGTCTTCGACGCGGCGTCACCCGGACAGCCAAGATCATTTACATGACTCTGGCCGCGGAAGCCTACACTCTAAAAAAATTCTTCATTATTTTTAATGGAATGTACATGAAAGTAAATAACATGTGCGTAAATTAAATTTAATGTACACATACAGTAACTTTAATGTTCATGTACATTAAATTTAATGTGCGTGTACATTACATTTAATGCAGGCAAATAAGTTATGTCAAAAGTCGTACATTAAATCTACATTGATTTTAATTTACGCATTGAAGTTAATGTACAGGTACGTTAATCTCCATTATACGTCGCAGGGAACATTAAAATTCATGTGCAATCGTACATTAAAACTACATTAAATTTAATGTCATTTCTGACTGTACGAGTTCAGGATGGTTTGTGGGCAGATGGCGGCCGCGCAGCGCAGTGCTCACCGGTGGTGGCGAGGAAGTCGCGGTTGAGGTGGTCCCAGGAGATCCAGTCGCTGACGATGAGCGTGACGACGACGGAGGTGGCGACGACGGAGCCCACCCAGAAGATGAGGATGCGCGGCACGTTGGAGCGCCGCCACAGCTG
Source organism: Teleogryllus oceanicus (assembly GCA_964035755.1). Classification (NCBI taxonomy): domain Eukaryota; kingdom Metazoa; phylum Arthropoda; class Insecta; order Orthoptera; family Gryllidae; genus Teleogryllus; species Teleogryllus oceanicus. The sequence goes on from CAXIVR010000002.1 coordinate 177,905,960, forward strand.
GCGGAAGCGCGGCGCCCAGTGCGGGTACAGGTTGTCTTGCAGCATCATGTCCGTCACCATCAGCGCCGTGATGAGGTCGCCCAACCACGTGCCGCACGCCGCCGCCTTCATCACGCTGCAACCGCAACAAGCACTTCAATGAGGGCGAGGAAGATGGGTGCTAACGACTACCACAAAATTGGTTCCGAAAGGTTTGGATTAATTGATTGTTTCGGGACGTCAACTGCTAAAGTATTTAGTCCCGGAAGTTGGTTGGTTGGTTGGTTGTTACTGATTCCGGGCGCGTCGCGAGGTCATTAGAACTGTAAGTGTAGTGCATGTTTTTCCTCGGGAGATGCTGTGATCTTCCCCCCCAGGATGGCGAGATCCGTCGCCGACCTATCGTCGGCTAGCGGAGTTTCCCCCTAACCAGGACTCTCCCACCATTGGAGCATCGCCCCAGCCGGGACAAGTTCTAAGCTTCCGACCTGTCTCGCGGAATATGTGATAGTGTAGTGCATGTTAGTGTAAGTGTGTGTGTAAGGGGAGAGGATAGGACAAGGAGAAAGAAGGAAATATCGCGCGCGGTCCGTGGCCCGCTTGGTAGTGTACTGCTCCGGCATGCACCTGGTATTGATCGGAGAAACCACGGAAAACTACCGATCGGAGCAGCCGGCGGCTAGACCTCCTCCAGCCACTGAATTCGACCTAGCTGAAAAGCTAGTGTCGGAAATCCTGCCGCCGTCAGGACTCGCACCTAGGACCTCCCGGTCAAAGGCGCTGCAGTGACATCACTTGTTGCACTGAGCTACCGCTCCCATTATGCTAACAATAATAACTAGTAGTGCTAAAACCGCAAGTACATTTTCCCCGTACTTCACGCAAAATCAAGCGAAAAGTACAAAAATTGCACATGACCTTACTTCAAAATCTATCTTTAAGGAACAGATTTCATTCAGGGAAAAACCTGTATCTTCATAATTGCAGTTGTAGGAAGACAAAGAAAAAATATTGAACATTTGAAATTTTCAAAAAATTACATTTTCAACGAATATGAAACGTGTACCTTTCTCTAAACGTCTTCATACAACGTTACTCACATGCACAACGGTATTAGTCAACGGAATATAACATTCTACTACAATGTATCTGTTAGAGAAACTTTACAGCTTATCTGCGGATCCCCTTAGAACTTCTACTCTGTATGGAAAGTAAAACTACTGGATCCTTCGACACTCCCCATTGGCAAGAGACTTAGTAGGGTTGAGGTAGAGTTAATCGTTTTTAGGATATTCCCAGGCTGTATTCGAATCTAATGTAAAGAAAATCTAGTAAAATTCAAGTTACAGTAGACCACGAGCTAAGCGAAATGAAAAATATTTTTAGTACTATTGACAATTAAATGAACTGATTCAAACGGGGTATAATATGGAAATAATTATGATACATGTAAGAATAAGGGGAAAAAAAAGGCGTGTTTAAAACCTCTTGACACTAAAAAAAAATTTAGTGAATAACTTGTTAATTGGGATGTGAAATCTTTGAGGAATAATTGAAATTATCTTCACAGCAAATAGTGAAATTATTAAATACAAAATAATCATGTACTGTTGGGCTGCATTAAATGCAATTGTTTTATATAAAATATGTATACCTGATTTAATTAATAATCCGTTAGTTAAAGTAAAACAACTATATGGCAAATATGTTAATTAACCATTAACTCTGCACTTCGCCTTGGCTTCCCTTTCTTTCTGATGGAAGAAGTTAAACTAAAGTTTTCTCATTTCCAAGGACGAGAAACGTCTGACTCCAACACTATATCCTTGCTAACACTTCAATGTAATAAGAAAACTAGAATAAGCATGCATTTCAAGGTAAGTGGCTATTCGAGTAATTTGTGGTTCACAGAATTTTTAATCACCTAAATAATACACTAAGGCAATGCAGGATCAAGAGAGGCATCGAAATCATCCAAGTTATTTGCAGAACCATGGAGAACAATTTTTATATATTTAAAAAATAGATTCTAAGGCTTTATCATCTTCTTCGTTGAGTAGGAAAGTAGATTGTAATGTTACGATTATGACCCACACAATAATAGAAATAAAAATGATTACAAAATCAAATTATTTAAGTGTTTTTTCACACACAATGTGCTTAACTTTCCTGACTGAACAGAAAGCGGGAATAATTTAATGATAGATACGTCAAATGTAGCCGAACAGAAGCAACAGGCACTTGAACATTTAGAGCACACTTTTGTATTTTCAATTTTTACATGTTAGTTTGTGCCATATAAAAGAAATTCTGAACATGTTACTTGAGTATATCTCTTCTTAGTAGAAATTAAGTCAGATGTGTTCAAAATGTAATGATGTATTAAAAGCATTGAACTGTTTGTCACGGAAATATCAAGCAACCTAACGCCATATGTTACCTTTGATTTCCAAGAACACGAAATCGCTTTTCTCACATTACCCATCTTCCAAGTAAACATACTCAAGTAGAAGTTAATATGCATAATACTGTAGAGCATGCAAGTGACATTTAAATAATGGCTGAAAACTCTTAAAATCTATTTAAGCTCTTAAACAAATCCAAGAATGCCAGCAAACATTTTAGTAGCAAAATTAAAACATCCAAATTGCTAATTTAAAAAAAAACTTGAAAGTCACTATCTGAAATCATTGCAATTAAGGTTATCTTTGATCTACATCTGTTTAATAACAAGATAAACTCCCTTGTATGAAAGCAGATACGGATAAAACGATTTCTTATCGTAGTCGTAAACATCCTCTCTTTCGTACACTCAACATTACTGTTATTTCTTATAAATTTACCCAAACATGTAAATGTGAAGCATAGTATATGTGACTAGCGTTTCCTTAGAGAACACTCCAAAGAGAAAGTAAGTTTAATTTCACATAAAATTTGAGGTTATTCCGCGGAGAACACCAAACTTTGAAAAGTATGAGGGAGTGAGAAAAGACCTCCTTTAGTAGATTAAAATGTGGCACAAAACTGATCCAGATTATTGGCATTAAAATATGCGTTTTTTAGATATTACAAAGTCCCACTTGCGAGTTATATATGATCCCTATGTCAAGAAAAAGGGTCGTGGTTTGTGTTTCCTCCTCCGTGACTTAGGATATTTTTAGAATTACTTAGCATTTACTAAATTAAAGAATTCCCTGAAAGTCTTTGTATGTTGACACATCATTTAGTAATAATCATAATATGCCGAGCCAAAAAGAGATACTTTCCACGAAAATAATATGATGCTTGGAAATTCACAATAACGCATTAATGCTAAGAAATTATTTTCTCACTAACAGTTTATTTCACTCAAGTCACATCGGTATTATGTATTATATTACAGTTGGTACAAATTATTCGTTATTTGCTTGTTTTTCTAGATAATTAATGGTTAATTTGTTTGTCACCTAGCGTTTTCGTGAGAAATTTAATTGATGTTTTCGAGAATGTCAAATGATATGGTCATTAGTCCTGTTAGTGTAGTAATAATAACCAAATCCCGCCCACGTGATTCATGTAAGCCTCTCTTCATTAATCTAGGAATTTTACCATTACCTTGTCTGTTGATTTACGAATCAGTGGTTTTTGTCAAAAATGACTTTCTTAAGGGCGGGAATATATTTTCAGAAAATGCCGATTCTATTACTATAACACTCGAAGTAGAAATCATATTCATCAGGTGACAGTATCAACAGCTCATTACAAAAAAATAACGTACAATACATGTACATTGTTTTACAACGCTTTGCCAGATGACATTAAACGATTGAATTCGATAGAAAAGTTTAAATCCCAAGTGAGATCATTTCTGCTGCATAACTGTTTTTATACAATTAGAGACTATACTGAGCATCACAAGAAAAGTAACATTAATTTTAACAATTATACATAATGCATTATTTAACATTTGAACTGTATAAATGTGTATAAACAGCCTGTAACAAGTATTATATTGCAGCCTCCGGGTCAATGACCCCCATCTCGATCATGTTTCTCGTTCAGTTTCCCTGATCCATTGAGCAAATGCTGAGATGGTCCCTTGTTTTGCTTCTGGACATAAATGTAACTTCATTGTCTGTGCACATTTTCTAGAATTCAGTGGGAAATACAATTATTCAAATTATCGTTTCCATGTTGTCGCGGTAGGAAGTATTATTCCGAAGGACAACATGGATAAGAGCCAAAATTTATTGCCTTTTTATCCTTGAAAATAGATTTTATTACATGGGAGCTTTTTTTCCTCTCCAAAATTTAAGTAGTATATGACTTAGTGTAGGGATCACAGAATTTTGAAAATGTGCACACAATTCACTTTTCCCCATAGCACGTCATACGCAGTTTTTAACTGCTTTTTTGACGTTAAATAAATAAATAAATAAATAAATAAATAAATAAATAAATAAATAAATAAATAAATAAATAAATAAATAAATAAATAAATAAATAAATAAATAAATAAATAAATAAATAAATAAATAAATAAATAAATAAATAAATAAATAAATAAATAAATAAATAAATAAATAAATAAATAAATAAATAAATAAATAAATAAATAAATAAATAAATAAATAAATAAATTAAATAAATAAATAGTGAACGTTTTATCGCGGGGGTGGGTGATGTTTCTTCCCCACTAGGTAGTCAGATCCAGCGCCGACTTTTGCGCTAGCATGCGGTTTATTTCTATCTCTAGGTATACCGCTATTTCTGCGAGTTTTTCTGGAACAGGTCTATTTAGATCTGTGCAACACTCATTTGCTTCGCCAGGTTTCTAGCTGCTCACATGTGTGGTAATGTAGGGCATGTAAACGTAAATGTGGGTAAAAGAAGTGGTCAGGTTGAGAAAGGATTGATAGGGAAGAAAGATGCCTACGGTCCATGGCTTGTATGTCAGGGTACTGCTTCAGCATTTAACCGGTTTGACTAGGAGCAACCACGTGAAACTACCGATTACAGAAACCGGCATGCCGCGGCAGCTAGAATTCTCCGCCAAACAGTGGCAGAATTCAGATCTATTAAGGTTCAGTTCAAATCTTGACACTCGTGGATTAATTTTTTCTTTCGCTAAAGCTGATACCAAGCAGGCGCTGTCACCGACATCAATATCTCCTCTTCCGGAAGGGCAGGTGGGAAACAATGGTCTCCTTATTTTGGGATCTTATTGATTGTATGTTTCGTCTGGAACTTTAACATTGTGAGAGTTATGCGCCACTGTATCGAAAATTATTTTCTTCTGCACATGAACACGCCTGTGGTTGTATGGCTAACCAATGGCAAACATCCCAAGACACGTGCAATTGTCTACATCCACTTTTGTTAGGTTAGCTATTGTGGTATTAGTAGTTCTTTATAGAGAATGATTTTAGTGTATTGACAATTACTTTACTAGGAGAATACCTATTTAGTAGTTACATGGAAGGATATTAGTGAATTAGTAGTTACTTTAATAGGCAGAACAGCTAATTAGCAGTGTATTAGTGATTAGTTTAATAGGGATAATAGCTATTTACTGGTGTAGAAAATCCGCCCCGTCAGGACTTGAACCTCCCAGTCAGATACGCTACAGAAGCTGTGACATTGTGAATCTGAGCAAAGTTCGGCCGGTGTAAAATTCGATTGTCAGTCAGATTTTTTATAAATTTATATTATTTTCCAATTGATTAGACTTGAAATTAGAAATTAAATAAATTTCATGTTTTTAAAAATTATTTGCTCAGAAATAAAGCATTTATTTTATTAATTGAAACCTTGTACCTTGCGTTCGTCACTCCCATTTGACTATTTATCTGCAGCTGGCAGTTTTCATACCACAGCATCAGGAGAAGGTTGTACGCATGAGAGAAGACATACAGAGAGACGATCACCGTCAGGAACATTGTCATCCAGGAACCCTGAAACATTTCAAAGCAATGGGTAAATTCGTGGAGAAAATAATTCTGGCAGTCATCCTGCCGACTACTAAAATTGGGTTGATAATGCAAATCTATCAGAAGTCTAACTAAAAGTTGACAATATTAATCTGATTGATTGTTGATTTCGGACATGTCAAATCCTGTAGCAATTAATCCCATAAGTGGTGTACACGTGTATAATATTTATAATATAATTTAATCTTTAATATTTTAACTGTAGGAAGGCCCAGAAAAATTTAATTATTGCAATTTTCAGAAAATAAAAGTTTTCAACGAAAATGAGACCTGCACCATTCTCTTAAACATCCGGCACACTATCCAACAAGAAAAATATAATCAAAAACGAAGGCGCCATTCTTCGAAAAGTTTGAAAATGTTCCGGAAGCTTCACGTACAGTATCCCCCAAAATTAAAATATAGTTTTCAAATCCAAGGGAAAGTGACACCAGACAGATCGATTGGGAAATATCAATTTTTGGAGAACATCGACTGAATGGTTTAGCCGTTGGCGATCTTCACGTGGTGGCGTCATTTGATATTTTCGGTATCAAGGACTCACAAAACATGGATTCTGGATACCACGTGTTAAAGAATTTTTTCTAAATTTAGCAACTGGATTTATCCATTTTTCTTTACTAGGGTGCCTGTAATAAGCCGAAAATTTGGCGCTTTTTTGCACAGCATTACATAACTTTCTCTCTAGCTAATGCGGTAGCGAAAAAGAAACAATAAGGTAATTACTTTCGTATGGAAAACAATATTTAGATAAATGGCCAGCAAGAGGGCTCGGAATATATTTCCAAAGAAATGCTTACTGTCTTTAATGACAGTCCTATAAAATAAACCTTGTGATAGAGAGATAAATAGTCTAAAATCATTACACCTCAAGGCCATAAAACCATTCCTCAAGTTTAGAAAGTTGAATATCGTACGTTAGTTTTACGAATAAGTATCTTGATGCAAACATATTTCAGGCTTGAACCCCTTGATCAAGTCTTTTGCTGAATTGAATAATTTATGTTAATAGCTTATACACGTGAATTAATCTCCATATTTAGGATTAATTTCCCCAATTAAAATATAAAAATATTAAACAAAAATAATGTCACTTTTAAATTTGTGCCAACCAGTAAACGACAAAATTGCAACTCTCAGTACTAAAACATCGAATACTACCTTAACAATCTGCACATTTTTATATTAATAAATGAAATAAACGAACCAGGTTCTAAATTATATTTTCACAGGCAAATAGTTGATTAACAGTGAATCTATATTTTGAGATTACTGACTTGAATATATAAGAATCGGATATCAGAATATCCAATATTGCAGATCGTAAAAAATGATTCCTAATCCAAGAACAATATTTGCAATATTTTCACCATACGTCTACGCCAAAATATTTACACCATTTATATTATTCGGTGGATCTGCGGTGGGTACGGAGCTGACTTGCTGTTCTGAAGGACTCAGGTTAGAAACTCCCGCCATAGATTCGTATTTTACTCTTGCGATTGACATTCAGAGCGGCTCTGAGGTCAACTCAGACTCTTTCCCAAGTGCGTACCAGGCTATCTCCTAGGGATAAAGGCGCCCGGAGCGTTGTGCTCGCCAGGCAACGACCTTATGCCGACGGTGAAGGAAAGCTGGAGCACAATCTTCACATTCCCTTTGGGCACCAGCGGCTTGTGCGCCCGGCAATTCGGCGACGCAAGCAATTCCGGGAACATTTTGAATGCCGTTAGTATATTATTTTTCGTACTTAGTGTTCGACTAATGTATTAGGAGTGAAAGACAGCGATTGAACAAAATAGGGACAGAAACACACAAAAACACCCCCACACATACGCCCCATACACACAAACTCTCCCTTTACAAACACACTCACCCTCACACGCACGCGCTCTCACAAGTCCCCACGCCCACCACCACCCACCCACACGCTCACCCACGCACCGCACCCACGCACGCGCACACGCCGACCACGCGCACGCCGACGCACGCTCCGCGACCACGCGTCAACGCGACGCACGCGTCACGCCCGACGCACGCGTCAACGCCACGCACGCAACGCCGACGCACGCGTCAACGCCGACGCACGCGTCAACGCCGACGCACGCGTCAACGCCGACGCACGCGTCAACGCCGACGCACGCGTCAACGCCGACGCACGCGTCAACGCCGACGCACGCGTCAACGCCGACGCACGCGTGCCCGAGCACGCGTCAACGCCACGCACGCTAACCCGACGTGGATACACGCACAGAAACCCACATGAACGCTAACGCCACACGCGCATACTCGCACGCACATACACGCAACTCACTAGACACACACGTACACTCCCGCACACTAACAGAGAAACACACACCATTACGTCTGTGCATACGAGATGTGATAATTTCTACCGCGCGTCCACCGTAAAATATGCATGACCTCCCGTGAAGTGAAGCGTGCAGAGCCCTTCGCACGGGGGGGGAGGGGGCGGTTGCTAATTTACATTCCTGATCGGAGAATGCGGGGCGAATTACGACAATCCATTATTTCTGGCGGGCGGTGCTGTATTTTTTGGCGTCGGTGCGAGGAGAGATTGTGTTCATTCCGTTTATTTGCACCGGGCGCATGCGAGCGCCCGGGGAGACGTGTTTACAAGGCACGCGGCCGGGCAGCGACGGGACGCAGAGGCAACAAACCAATCAAAACAAGCACGCGGAAACAGCGGTGAAAATCATTTCTTCACAAATGGGAAGATTTTAAACTGTAGTGAAATATTCGATTGGAATGTATAAAAAAACAATAACAAAGTACTCATATAGAACTTTGAAAATACGTAGTCTGCATTGAAATAGACAAAATGTGTTATCATTGTCGTATAAGATAAATATATATTTTGACGAGGTAATGAAACAAGATGTCAAACAGAATTATAATTGAGCGGTGAATTAATTTTTTAATCTAGTACAATGCTGGCGAATGGGTTGCTGAAGTAATCAAATTGAATAAAGGCACGAGAAGAAATATCTTTCTAAGGCTTTATTATCTGATACTCCGTACTGATTAGGATGAAAGTTTTTTTTTTAATGTATGAAACAGGTTTATATTCCGTGTGCAAACCGATTGTTTCTTTCACGGTCTTCATTTTTACTTTCTCGCTGCAGAATATAGAGAAAGTTATGTAATGGTACGTGAAGAAAAGCGAATTTCCGGCAGAAAAACTCTTATTACAAGGCACGCAAAAGTGGATAAATCCAATTATTTAATTTAGAAAAAATCCTTTAACACGTGGTGTAACCAGAATTCGTATTTTGCGAGTCTTTGGTAGCAAAAAATTGAATGGCGGCAAAACGTTCGTTCGTCTGTGAACAGCGCTAGCGGCTAGACCGTTTAGCCGTTTTCTCCCAAATTTGTATTCTCCTTTCGATCCGGCTGATGTAACGGCCCCTTAAATTTGAAACCGACGTTTTAATTTTGGGGAGTACTTTACATGAAGTCCCTGTGACATTTCAAAAACTAGCTCAAACTTTTTTAATTTTTTTTCGATACAATGAAGAACGTTTAAAATAATGATGTCCTTTAAAACCCTGATTTTTCGAAAATTCCAAAAATTAAATTTTTCTCGGAGTCTTCCTATAATAAAATTAAAATAGCGATTTTTCCTTAAAATAATCTGTTACTTCCTTAATGATAAATTTTGAAATAAGGTCATGTACAAGTTTTCGAAAATGTGTGTACTTTCCGCGTAATTCTGCGTGAAAAAACGAGCGAGAAAGTACGTGCTGTTTTAGCACCACTAGTATTACCTCAATTCCTTCGTCCCGGCAAAAAACAATCTTCATCGTTCAGAAAAGTATTTGATGCTCTTAATACAAAAATGACTTTTTTAGCAATCTGGTAAAATAAAAAACTGTATTATGAAATAAACCTTTACACTTTTAGTGCTTTGCAAGAAAGAAGGGTACAATGATACTTGTTGTAATACTAAAATTTACAGCTACAACTCTTTATATACGGAGGTATAATAATGAGAGGAACACAAAAATTGAATGGTAAATGAAAATAATATATTTGCATTTTTTTGCAAATGTATGTTTGATGGCTGTTAGTAATTGTGTTAAATGAGTAAATATTGCTGTATTTCGAGGTCTCTTGTTACATTAGGTAACTGGGGAAGTTAACTGATCTCTTGAAAATTTGTGTACATTAGCTTAACTTACTTTATATTATTTTATTACATCTATCGTCTATTATTTAATGTTCTATTTACGAATGTTGAGTGTTGTTAAATATATTTTTCAGATACAAAGCTCGCGAGGATAGGAATGTTTTGCCCGCATTTCAAATGTTTTCGCCCCACTATGGGTTAAGTCGGGGCAGTGGATGAGAAGGAAGGGGGGTGTCTGCAGATGATGCACGGCCTGGATGTGCCACGAGTGGCGCAGGATGCTCGGGCTGCGAAGGGGCGGGGTCAAGGTTGAAGTGAGAACACCCGGGATGAAAGTGATGACGCGTGGAAGAGCCGTTTTCTACACACGTAGCAGCGATAATGTTTTTGTAGGTGTCTGAAGAAGTCTAATATGTGTCTGTTGTCGCAAAAGGGGATCATGAAATGGTTTATGACATTTTAAAATACATGATAAATTAAATAATGCTTAAATGCCACAGGAAAAAAGAACGAGTGACCATCGGCTTATAAATTTGTTGACGCGAATTTCAAGTAGTGATAAAATTTTTTTGTGAAAGTGAACAGAAAAAATTGTGAATAACAATTCAGAAATACCAATTTCGTATTCGAAGGTATAATCAAATTGCATATGTTCTTAAGTTTAAATATACTTGCTATATCTAAGATTTGTTCCTTGACATTCTCACTCTATGGTGCCTACAATATCCAATACATACGTGCCATGTACGACAAGCAATAGCGTCTGCATCAGTAAGGAAGGTACATTGCAGTATTCTGTGGATATGAGAACATGTGCATCGAGAATGCTTGCGTAAATAGAGCCACATTATTGGGAATAAAAATCCATGGCATCATAGTTCGCGTAGATTGCCGAACTAAACCGATCTGGAAATGCTTGCAGAGGGAAACTGGGCGAACTGGGAGAGTCGGAAATACCGATAAGGACAAACGGGGAAAGGTGACGCAGCGGAAAGGGGAAACTGGCGGAAATTGGCAGAGGTCGCGCGTGTAAGAGCCAGCAACAGAAGGCGGAAGGCGCGTCAAAGGAACAACCAGGGGGGCGAGTTAATAGAGAGTTTGTCCTTAGCGGACTGCACTATCGATCTTCTGCGCGTGCGCAGATGCACAAAAGTGATACGAAACTTAAACTGCGCATGCGCAGGAAATTGGAAATGCTTTAACGTTCGAGGGTGCAAAAATCTCTGTACCGCACTACGATCTTCTGCGCGCGCAGATGTACAAGTGATACGAAACTTCACGCGCATGCGCAGAATTGAAGTGCTTAACAGTCGAGGTCACAAATCTCTATTAGAGAGTTTGTGCTCTTCGGACTGCACATCGATCTTCTGCGCATGCAGACACAAAAGTGATACGAAACTAAACTGGCATGCGCAGAAATTGAAGTGCTTTAGTCGAGGTGACAAACTTCTATGAGAGTTTTGCCCGCTTACGGATGCACTATCGATTTGCGCATGCAGATGACAAATGATACGAAACAACCGCATGCGCAGGAAATTGAAGTCTTTAAGTTCGAGGTGCACAAACTTCTATTAGAGAGTTTGTGCCTAGCGGACTGCACTATCGATCTTCTGCGCATGCGCAGATGCAAAAAGTGATACGAAACTTAAACTGCGCATGCGCAGGAAATTGGAAGTGCTTTAACGTTCGAGGGTGCACAAACTCTCTATTAGAGAGTTTGTGCCCGCCTTAGCGGACTGCACTATCGATCTTCTGCGCATGCGCAGATGCACAAAAGTGATACGAAACTTAAACTGCGCATGCGCAGGAAATTGGAAGTGCTTTAACGTTCGAGGGTGCACAAACTCTCTAATGCCTATAGGAGGCCTCCCGAATGAACTGGATAAAAGGAATCGCCCGACTGTACCCTGCGGTCATTTTTCTCTCACTCCCGCTACCCGGCTAATCCTTTTTCACTTTTCGTTACCCCAGAAAGCATTCCCCGATTACATCCCGTTTCGTTCATCCGGTGTTTTAGTTTCCATTCGTAAGTAGAGCAAATATATGATATTGTACCAGTCCAGAAAAACTTCAATTACAGGTGAACATGACAGAACCTACGGAATTGTGTGCGTAGTCAGCGGGGTAGAAGACGCTGAAGGAAGTTTCAAGTGATAGGAAGTTTCAAGTTTTGTTTCCACAAACTTTTAAATGTGGTTTCAACTTGGCAGTGCTCTAAAATGATATGCAATATTTTTCTTAAAAACTGACTGAAGCGGATGAATTACAAACAATTAATATAATACTAAGTAAACACCGGTAAACGTAGAATTCAATCCCTACACTAAGGGGAAAATGGAACGGGATGTAGTCGGGCTATGACTTTTTGGGGATTAGGTAAACGCCTTTGGAAAAGTTGACCGCGGGATGCAGTCGGTATAAGCCCGGATTCAGGGCAATATGATCCCAAAGAATGGCAGAAGTATCCCCGGGCTCACTTCCTCACCTCACACACCCCCTCTCCTCCTTCGGACTGTTAAACTCAAGTTCGCGAGTTCAAACCCGATCGAAGCGGTGGATTTTTAAGGGCGAAAAAAATCCTTCGTACGTCTGCCTTCGGAGGGGAAATAGAGTCGGCTGTCCCATGTCAGTACATTTACTGCATGTCCTCAAGCCTAAATGAAGCCTCTGAGCTCAATTCAAATTGCCTGTTTCGTCGACCAAGTAATACCTTCTTTCTCCCCTCGTGTAAGGAGCGTAACGAAGTTTGCGTGGTCAGACGGATGAGCAGGCCTCATGGCCTGAGTCTCACCACGTAAAATAAGGCATCAATTCAATTCAATTCAATTCAGTGGGAGGTCCGCTGCCCTCTCTTTCAGTGGTCGTCCCGTAAGAGCTGCAAGATGGTACACATGGTCTCGTGCCCATGGCCTGCCTGCAAATGGCCTTAGAGCCACCGTTTCGAACGGGGAACCTAAACATGATCAAACAAGTAGGGCTAAAACACCACACACTTTCTTGTATTCCCAAGTAGCAATTTTCGAAAATTCAGGGATTTCAATAATAATGAGATCTACAGCATTCTTTTAAGGTTATTTACGTTATCCGGTGGCAAATTTTAATCCTTAACCAGTAAAATGATTTTTTCTGACGTCAAATAAACTAAACAATGCGTATATAATTACTGCTGCATACCCGTTGTTGAACTGATTTTTTAGTTCAAGATGAAAGAATATTGTGAACTTCCTTCGGAAATTCTCGCAGTAGCTAACAAGGTGCGGAAGTGGTTTTCAGTAAAATATTAGAAATATATGAAAATGATTTTGGTGAATTTGAAACCCTCCAATACACGGAAAATAACAGTGTGAATTGCGCTGTTGAATTGGTATTTTCAAGTTATGTGCCTCTATCGCGAAGAGGTACGTATTTAAAATATTATTTTATCGTATTTAAAATATTTTCTAACTTCAAAAATACATTTCGAGGATGTTAGCCGATGAGCTTACACTTCTTATTACTGTAGTGTTCTGCTACTCAAGAAGTGTGTGTGTGTGTGTGTGTGTGTGTGTGTGTGTTAGGGTGATACGTAACCGTGAAATGTGAGTGACTGATGGCAATTATAAATTCACGTGAACATTCCAAAATTGCAATTTTCACATGTATTAAGCAAACAATGGTTTATAACGAGTTCTTTGACTTATTTGAACGTTATGCCATCTGTTTATTGTACTTGCTTGGATCTTAATTTTAATAAATCGAATTCATAAAAATGTATGTGTTATGTTGGTATTAAATCGGGCCATAAAGTATTAAAAGGTTCTCGGGCATAAAGAATCAGAAAGACCCGCAAAGGCGGGTTAACAATACCTTTACGTATTTTGTTTGAGGTCCGAAAACACACAGCAATGAACTAGTAAATCTTAATTTTTTATTTAATTAAAATATGTAAAACATTCTAAACGTACAAAACTAGTTTCGGGGGGCTTCTTTTCATTTTTAGTGTTACCGGCAGGTCATTGCAACAAATTCTCAGAGATCATGCTCAAAACACGAAGTGAAGCATGCTTCCTTTCGCTTCCCTCCCTGTATCTTCGAATCCTAGCCGAAGCGCAGATGCTTGGAGCATTTGTCCCGAAGTATGCGTTGCCTCCATACTAACTTTGAATCCCGCATAAAGCGTGGACGTTTGGTGTTGTGGAATTGTGTGCATTCCTAGCACCCCAGAGGCTCAAATTCTACGTTATTTTCTCCCTTTCTTCAGATAAATTGTGTGGATCCAATGTTGCAATATGAGGGCTCAAGGGATGCCAGCATCAGCGCAGTCATCGAAGTGTAGCTTCACTTTCGTGCTCTTATAATAACTAACTGCGATAATCCCACGAGCTACGCTTGCTCCACTATATATTTATTGTCGGATAAGCGCTTACGAGCTATATCGGCGTGAAAGATGGAGAGCCTGGTAAGATCTGGCTGCATTTCAGTCGGAGGGAGACGTCGGTAAACACCAAAAGTTGGATCGACGAAAAGCATGCATACATATATCAGAATATTTCTGGTCCTTTATTTTAAAGAGAAACTGCTTTATATCAGTATATATTACACGTGATATACAACATCGTTTCGGAAAATAATTATTTCCAACGTCAGGCTTAATTGACAAAACTAATAAATATAATAGTTTAACAATGGTCAGATAGGAAATGAGTCTCAACGTATATTTTCTATTTTCCTTTCGCTCTTTCTTCACATTTTAACCCCTTTAAGTTATAAATTATTGGTAACCCCTGAGAATACAGTACATTCTCCTTAACTATTTTGTTTTTTGTCATGTATTTCTTTCGCCCGACTGCATCAGGTACTATTCAAACATAGCGATGTGTATTCCTGAATTAAAACAAATTAAAGTCAATTTGGCTGTCAAAAAATAGTGTATGCCCCACGTGATACAAGTGATTTTATTTTGCTCGCAGGATGGCGCAACTCGGCCAATTGACCACGGGCCGCAACATTTCATATTTGCAAACTAAAATGCCAATTTTACTTCTCGTATCATATATAACTATTATACCACTGTGGTTGATATCTCTATTATTTTGAACGGTGGTACATACAATAACGACACATTTTTTCAGTCAATGTCCGTCTCAAATCCCTCAATTTGAGCCCTAAACCTATCCTATCCAAAACCATACCGCGAGGTTTTAGAAAAAAAATATAGGAAATTAGTCAATAGGGTGAAAACGTATAGTGAAGTGAAGTGAAGTGAAGTGAAAGGTGCGATTATGCGTAGTCTACAGTAAAAAGTATTGATCAATTAATATTTAGATAAAGTTATATGCAGTGAAGTGAAGTGATTTCATTTGAAGTGAGTTTTTATGTATGTATATTTGTGTAATATGTAAGTTTTTCATTTATATGTTAGTGTATATGCATTTTAATGTTTAGTATAGTAATATGTAAGTTTATTCATTTATATGTTAGTGTATATGCATTTTCCCAATAAATTTCTATCTATCTATCTATCATATTTTGTGTTCTTAGTAGGTGACTGAAGCCCAGCGTTTCAGTGTCAAGAAACACGGAATTAGACCACAGAGAGCAGACGCCCGCCCCGGAGGCGTTGACCTGCTGATCCGCGTTGCCGAGTGAGGGCGCGGCAGTTCGGGGCATTAAAGCACTCATTAGCCAAATGTGTTTTCCGGAGCACCCGGACCTGGCAAAAGGGCTTTCACTAGCGAGAGGAAAGCAACGCTAATATATTATAATGTGCTCAAACAGAATTCCACTCAACAAAATTGGATGAATAATTCCCATCGTCACTATTCATGTTACGGGACTAAATAGATAGTTTTCAAAATAATATGGAATGAAATTAAACCAGGGGCCCGAGGGAGCGAAAATGCTGTTGTCGAGTGAATAGAAAATGTGGTTCAGGAGCAGCAAATATTGACTGTTCTGAAACGGCACACAAGAATACTGGAGCTTTTTCTTCCTCGCATGATGTCGGCTTTGTTGTATGTAGCGGCGCACTGGGTATGATAATATAAACACAACATGTATGAGAAATTTTGGAATACTTTTTATTTATTTTTGCGATTTTATTACAACTCCAGGTCGCTTATCACATCCTATCTTCCATCTGTTACGATCTTTCCAGTCGTTTTCTTGCAGGGTTCTTCCGTCCATCGCTTTAGCAACTGAATCCTCCCAGTGTGTCCTCGTTCTCTTCTTCTTCTTGTTCATAATCATCATCGTCACCATCACCATCCAATCACAATCACATCACATCACCATCACCATCACCATCACCATCATCACCATCATCACCATCACCATCACCATCACCATCACCATCACCATCACCATCACCACCATCACCATCACCATCACCATCACCATCATCACCATCATCACCATCACCACCATCATCACCATCATCATCATCTTCTTCTTTCAGCAGAGGACCATTCGACCATCTTTTTTGGGTACTTTCCCTCATCCATTCGACGCACGTGCCCGTAGCATCGCAGGCATTTTGCGTCTGCAGTGTCTAAAATTTGGCCTATGTTTAATCTATTCAACGTGCTTCATTCCTTATTCTGTTTCTTGAATCGTGAGCTGACAACAACGTCGCCAATAACCCATTTACGAGTTGCTCTTAATTTTTTTCTTTAGTTGCTTTGCTTTTGTCCACTTCTCCTCCGTAAGTAACAATGTTTAAATACACAATAGACTTGTATATTTAATATTTCCATTTTCAATCAAAATCGAAAGTGTTCATTAATTTTGATCTTTTCTAGTATTGTTTGATATCTAATGAAACCACTGAAACTTCTCACGAGCCCAAAAGAACTTTTATAAATGTTCACAAATTTACAAATAGAACTTTTATAAATGTTTAATTTTCTACAAATTCGTATATAATAGGAATAACATCTGTTTTACGTAGAAAACAGTGAATTCAATCTATTCTTCCTAGTATTTTTTCTAATTCACTTTTCCTGTATACGTATCTCAGGTAAGTAGAAAGTAGACAGTAAATTCAGGCTAGCGTTTGTAAGAAAGGAAAGAATGATGAATATCCCTGAATTCCGGTAAATGGTTTCGTTTAACTTTCCGGTTATCAATACGGTCGGGTTCGTTACGATGTGTCTGCTGAAATAAATGTGCCGTCGAATTTCTGTACGTTAGACTCAATATTTTGGAGGCGGGGATGTTGTATTGCTAGCATCTTTTATTGAAAATTATGGGAAAATAAATAACGCTGAAATGTACGAGAAAATGTTCTGCAATGTTTGGATCCGAAATACACTACTGATGTACGAGTTGCTTCGAAAAAAATCCAATCAACACTTTCAGGACTAATCTCGTTTAATGACTGATCATGTGTTGAATATTTTTATTCTTATTTTTGATAACTTACAATACTGCTAACAACATCTAGAATTTAGAATTGTGTGTTACGCTGTGCCGCTAATGATCAGGAGCAGATACAATCAGCAGCACACGTTATCATTGTGAATAACTCGAAAACGGTGCATCGTAGGGCTTTAAACTGCTGTTTTCCACACTCACCCCGCTCTAAAGCCTAGAGTACGTTTCTTTGACCATGCTCTAAATGAAGAGCTGTTGTGGGACGTGCCTTAACGTTTTGGAGAGTACCTCTATCCATTACAAGAGGTGTCTGATATGTGCAAAGTTGGGTCTAACAATAAAGGTATATTTACTTTTAAAAATATTAACAGTATGGAATTTTCGCATGGGTCTGCGTAATTTTTTATTAATTTTATGTGTTAATTAATTTTGAACTACTGGCTTTTGGCATTACTTGTATGTTGACAGAAAAAAGACCAAAGGCAATATTTAGTGATATGAAGAAAGCAATGAAGTGTCTGAGAATACATGTTTTATTCTTGAATTTGTTATTTTAGTTTACCCGCAATGAAATCAGCCGAAAAATATTTCTAAGATGACACACATTCATTTTAACACAATATATTAACTGCAAGAATAGGGTTCAAATATGAAAAAGTTTTCACATTCTTTCTGTTTCCATTAACAGAGGAAAGTTATAAAAGACATGTAGTCATTTGCAATGTGTGTTGCACCTTAACGAAGTGTTGAAATTAAATTCGTTAGCACACATATAAGTAATTTTTTCCAATTACAAATTAAGGACTCCAAAAATGTCTAAAGAAGAGAACGAAAGGTAAGGAGAAAAAGAAAGAATGAAGAGAAAGCAATAAGTAAAATATTAATAATCACATAAGACCATGAAAAACTATTAACAGCACAACGTACGTATTGAATTTCATGGCATCAGACATGATGTATTAAGATTCTATAATGATAAATCATTGCACTACTAATGAAAGGATGAGCTCTTGTTGCTATTGTCACGAACAAACTACAATGAGGCTATCACCAACGATATCAAGCCGTCCTCTTCAACAGAGCGTGATAAGAGGGCCTCTATTCGGTCTCCCAACCCGATCACGCCATTCGCCAGATCTGCTCCCGATGGCGCTCCCTTTCCAGCGGTTTCCGCCCCCACCCCACCCCCAGCGGGGGCGGAGCACGCAAAGGCCGCGACCCCGCGACTGCCACTCCCCTCCCCTCCCCAAACACACCGACAGTGGGCCGAGACTAGGACCGCTGGGATTGGTTGCTTGGGTGGTCGTTAGATTGATTCATTGATTGTTAGTGATTCCGGCGCGTCAACTACTATGGTCATTAGTCCCGGGAGAGACCCGGGATTAGTTGCTCGGGAGGTGGCGGTGGTCTTCCCTCGCGATCCGGCGCCGACCTACCCTCGGCTAGCTAGGTTTTCCCCAACCAGGTATCTCCCGCCAGCGGGAACGCCATCCTAAGCGGGTTAAGTTATGTCTCCGACCGGACTCTCGGCGTGTGTGGTAGTGCAGTGCATGTTAGTGTAGCTGTGTGTGTCAGAGCTGAGGATAGGACATGGAAGAGGAAGGAAACATTACCCATGGCCCATGGCCCGTTTGTTAGGGTACTGGTCCGGCATTCGTCTGGTGTTGATTGTAACCACGGAAAACTACCGGTCAGAGCAGCCGGCCGCTAGAATTCTCCTCCAGACAGCGACTGTAATCGACCTAGCAGAAACGCTAGAGCTGAAAATCCTGCCGCCGTTAGGACTCAAACCTAGCACCTCCAGGTCAGAGGCGCTGCAGTGACATCAGTTGATGCACTGAGCTACCGCTCCAGGTAACACCCTTAAAACTCCATTATATATTTTCAAATTAGTCATAATATTTCTCAACTTTGACTCCTAACCAAAAGCAATAATCCGTATTGAAATGTTCGAGGCTTACCTACTCTTAGAAGCAGCCACCGTATCGAAAGGTTCGAGGCTCACCTGCTATTAGAAGCAGTCACCATAGCGAAAGGTTCGAGGCTCACTTGCTCTTAGAAGCAGTCACCGTAGCGAAAGGTTCGAGGCGGAAAAGCCACGAGTGAATGGTAAAAGGAAAAAAAGGAAAGATTGGGGAAGGCCCCCACTCCCTACGCTGTACTGCCTGGTTGCATGAAGTCTTTTGGAGAGATGATATGCACGGGTTACAAAGACTATTCTGCAAACATTGCGTGTTCTACAATATGATTATTGAACTGCTTTCTAATGATATAAATCGATCTGTGTTATTGTAAACGAATGCTCGATAAACTGTTGTTGTTTACATTATTGTACCCATTATTCGTGTACTCCCATATTAATTTAACATCAGAAAGAATCTCAACTCCTTTAATTTTGAAATCCAGTCTCTCTTTACTAGTAGGGTGTTGCATAATTAATTACTATTATCTTACTCTAAATGCTATAAAGTAAAAAATGTTACAGTAACATTTTGCAAATACAAATTTTCTCTCTCGTAAATATTTTTAGTGTAACATCTGTGCAAAGGGGGGGGGGTCCTGAACAAGCCGGAAATCTACCTTAATCAGAAAATTTCATTGACCCGTGAAGTTAAATGGCATTTTATACTGCCTAAAGCGAAGCCAGCCCAACGCGGAAACATAACGGTTTTGTTTCCTTCAAGGAATAACCTTTATAAATCGAAATTTCTGCGAATATAATGCAATTGGTAGCGTGGCTGTGGCCAAACATACTCTTAAGCGAATGCATCTCCAAGTCTGTTTTAAGTTTTTTGACCCTCTTACACATGATTTCGTCGCTGCAGCCGCAAAGCTGAGGAGAGGGGATTTCAAAGCGAAGAAAACGATCTGTTTGTTGCGTTTAAAGCGTAAAGGAATTGTCCCTTGTCAAACTCTTTGAGAGTAGAAAGGTCTCCTGGCATGGCTTCTTACCATTTCACGCACCTTCCTGGCCATCTCGAAGTCCTATACTTGGGTTTTCATTACGTGGCGAATGACATTAGATCATTTGTACACCTCCCGCCTTATAAAATTAATGTTTTTAATTAATTCGAGAACGTCCTTCTCAACCGGACTCATGGCCTCAAACATGTGCTTTTCACTGTTATAAAGATTCATTTTATAAGCCAGGAGGTGTAAAAATTACTAAACGTCATGCAATAGTATAAAAAAATCGCAGTACACTGATGTGTGGCGGACTGGGCGTTGAACGATTTAGAGACCAGAGTCAATATGTCAGCGGCTAATAAGCAGTGAGGTGTCATTTTTTTGCTACAAAATGTTATGTGCTTCTTTAACAGTGACTGAAAAGAAGCATACAAGTGCAACTAGTCGACAAAGTTAGGTTTATAAAATCAAGTGAAACTATCAAAAGCTACAAGCAAAATCTAATAGAGAAAGCACTTAATCAAATGCGAAAAAGTACAAATTTAACACACTTAAAATAAAGCTGCAATAAAATAACTGATTGAAGGTATTTAAGATAAGCAATCCCTTACTTCATTCTGTGTTTTTTTAAATTTATATTTGAGACGTGTCCACATTTATAGATAATAATAAAGTAATGTAATTTCTTCTTTGTACCAGATATATCCATAATATCATAAAAATGTTTATAACAGTTAACACTGAACAACCCGGAAAACTTCCTAAATAGGATTTTTTTGCCCAAGAGATTCCTATTTTGATATATTTTATGATAATTATAAGATCGGTAACGCAATAGAATTGGAAGATCAGCAGCACTTATAGGACTGCAATAACCTATTTTATTCGTTATTAAATCAATATTTCAGGAAAAGTAAGAATTTCAATGTTAAGTCTTTGTGTAATACAACTTTATACTTGATACACAAATAATTAACGGAATTATAAAATAATACTACTCATCCCCGCATAACTTACATAAACACTGGCATTTCTACGCATTCAAGGATGTTGGCCAAGGTTAATACTGCACTGTAGTTAATAATGTTTAGAATTGTAAAATAATGTAATGTCAGAACTGCTTCATCAGTTCTTTTAAATATGCCTCCCATTAGATGACACTTCTAGCTACTTCATGCCTCTAATCTTTATATTTAAAACAGGATTTTTGGATTCGGATAACACAGCATAATTTAAGAATTTCCGTTTAGAAAGAAATTTGAGCTGTCTACCAAATCAAATTTCGTAAGTCTTGCTTTAAATGAAAGGTATGGGGCTTCAGAAGTGTTATCGTTTGTTATTATTCACCAGTTCAATAGAAAAAAAACAAAATTTTATATATAATAAAATCGTTAAATTAAAACAAGAACGCTATATACATTCACATGTGCGTTAAGATTTTTAAGATCACGGGCAATACATTTATAATATAATAAAAGAATATACTGGAACCATGAGGTTGTAGTTGGCGATGTGACGACAGTTATGGAAAGAGAGTCAGGTTCGAATGGTACCTACCTTGAAAGCAAAAGTGAGTGTAAACGCAATTTCCATTAACTATCTCAGAAGAGTTCCTTCACAAAATCGTTTCAGTGATTGTAAGCGATGCACTACGTTTTAAGATAAGCCGGATAGCAGAATATCCTACAAAAGGCCATTACTACCAACATGTAGAGATCTCCGTTAATATTCAGTCCAATTACAATTTTCAGAAACAAGTTTCGTTCTATGTTCGCAAATTATAGTCATTGTACAAACCTTCCTCATTTCATCGATTTGGAGATTTAGACCGACATAAATCTATTTTTGAGGCGTTCAATTTTCCACATTGTGCTTATGAAGTACTTTTCTACAGTCCTTCGTTCTGTCCGATATAAACGCAGGGGTTGAGTTTGTTTTGTTGCTTTTGCATTGCGCGGCGTCAGCGCGTTGGGCCCACTGTCCGTTTCCCCTCCCTCCGGCCCGCGGCCACAGTCCGCCAATTTAATTCACGACCTCACAGCGCAAACGCGAGAAACGCCCCCCTCCACCACCACCTCCGCCCCCGGCACTAACTCGAGAGCTGCGCTGCTGCCGTCGCCTGCACAAATTCACACTAAGGGCTCCGCGTAAAGGTGAACACTTGCACATGACCGACGACCAACAACCGACGTTTTATTTGCTTTCACTTCCGAAAATTTCCAACCGGCCGGCTCATCGTCCATTCTCATTTCGACGATATTTTCGTTATACGAATAAGATAAATTTATTTAAACTGCCTGCATTTGAGTTCAACCCGGAGGCAGTCAATTAAATAAATAAGATAAAATAACAACATGCAAATAATAATATAATAATGAAATAAATAATAATAATAATAATAATAAAACAACAACTTTACTTGTTATTTTATTGGAAAACATTGGGATGTTATTACGGTGTGCTGATCACCTTTCTCCCAATATGAAACATTTAAAATGTTAACAATAAAGAAAAGGAAGAGTAAAAATGTGTATTTTAAATAAACAAAGATTCCCAAATAATTCTATGGAATCATCCAGTTACTGTCTATTAGATTTTATTTTTTTATTAACCTTTTTTACCGTTATTCGTAGAAATTGAAGGTACCACAATAGTTTAACATGTGACGTTCCACAAATCGTACGTAGAAGCAAGAAATACAAGAAACGAGTCATTGTAAACATATGATATAATTTTTAGAAAGTCTTTTGATAAAACCGTACATATGGCCTAGGTTATGTGGCAAAAGCTATATGGCATGGATTCTGTCCAACAGCCACGCCACAAGCGAATTTTGAAATGATGCATTTGTTCGCAGCTACACCCCGATTGAGCCTTCAACCCGCTCTGGCTGCACTCATAAAATCATTCCCCGGACATCGGGCACTAATGGAATATAAATGCTGTAGCCAATATGCAGTTGTCTTGTTGATTGCTTCCGCTGTTTTTTAGCGCCGTGATGGATTATGAGGCGAATGACGCGCGTCCGACACACCGACACGCGTCGCCCACAGATCTCATTTAGCGTCTCTTCCGCCCCCGCGAGCACACAAACGCAACGCGACGCAGCGGCTGGCACCACCTCGTTGATTCCACCGCACCCCATGCCGCCCCCCACGTCGATTCCCGCACCGCCCCCCGCCCTCCCCCGCACCGCCCCCGCACCGCCCCCGCACCGCCCTCCGCACCGCCCTCCGCACCGCCCTCCGCACCGCCCTCCGCACCGCCCTCCGCACCGCCTCCGCACCGCTCTCCGCACCGCCTCCCACCGCCCTCCGCACCGCCCTCCGCACCGCCCTCCGCACCGCCCTCCGCACCGCCCCGCACCGCCTCCGCACCGCCTCCGCACCGCCCCGCACCGCCCTCCGCACCGCCTCCGCACCGCCCTCCCGCACGCCTCGCACCGCCCTCGCACCCGCCCTCCGCACCGCTCTCCGCACCGCCCTCCGCACCGCTCCTCCGCACCGCCCTCCGCACCGCCCTCCCACCGCCCTCGCACCGCCCTCCGCACCGCCCTCCGCACCGCCCTCCGCACCGCCCTCCGCACCGCCTCCTCCGCACCGCCCTCCGCACCGCCCTCCCTCCGCACCGCCTCCGCACCGCCCTCCGCACCGCCCTCCGCACCGCCTCGCACGCCTCCGCACCGCCCTCCGCACCGCCTCGCACCGCCCTCCACGCCCTCCGCACCGCCTCCGCACCGCCCTCCGCACCGCCCTCCCCACCGCCCTGCACCGCCCTCCGCACCGCCTCCTGCACCGCCCTCGCACCGCCCTCCGCACCGCCTCCGCACCGCCTCCGCACCGCCCTCCGCACCGCCCTCGCACCGCCCTCGCACGCCCTCGCACCGCCTCCATCACCCTCCGCCGCCTCCGCCCGCCCTCCCACCGCCCCCGCACGCCTCCACCGCCTCCGACCGCGCCTTCCCCCGCCCCCCAACTCAGCCCCCCGCACCGCCCTCCACCCCCCGCCCGCTCCTGCACGCGCCCCATCCCGATCCCCCCACCGCCGCCCCTGAGCCGCCGCACCGCTTGCCCCCTCCGCCCCCATGCGCCCTGCACCGCCCCGCCCGCGCCCTTCACCCCGCCACCCCACGCCCTCCGCGACTCGCCCTCTGCGCCGATGTCGCCCCATCTCACCCACGCGCAGCCCTTCCTTCCAATCCGTGAAGTTGTAAAAGCTCTTGCCCATGTCGCTGCCACCTTCGAATCGCAGTCCCTTCAACCTGCCAAGAGTTCGGCATGACCTGTTCTGCCGAATTGTCGACACTGCTTCCAATGCAAGTCACTTCGCTTGACCAATAAGTTGAAGTATGTGGCATGTCAAACGCGATTTTGAATTAATTCAAATTACTTTTAGACGGTGCAATAAAAGTTTCTTCGATATAATAACCCTTGAAAAATACTGTCGCTTATAAATTGATAATTCGAGTCACGGTTCGCGTGAGTCAATAGATACTCGCTTCTTGTCTACACTAGGAAAGATTGATAAATTACAAAACCTCTCAATTACCTTTACATTACCTCTTAATTCTACTACATTAAATTATTTAATATGATACGTTATCTAATTAAATATATTACTAGTATATTAATGGTATAATTTTGACCGTTACCATTTCCTTCTGAGCCTCTGTCCTCCGCCGCTACCACGCCCCCGCCCCCGCCCCGCCCCGCCCCGCCCCCGCCCCGCCCCGCCCCGCCCCCGCCCCGCCCCACCCCGCCCCGCCCCGCCGTGCCGTGCCGTGCCGTGCCATTGACGAGCCGCGCGCAAGGGCGGTAATCGCGCCCGTGCAGACTCCCGCCCCGCCTCTCCTATTAAGAGCGTTTCTATAGCGCTGGCCCGCTCACTGCACCCCGCCGCGCGCCCCTCCCCCGAAAACCCGGCTCGCTAGCTAAGATTTTTACTTTCTCACTACGGTGTATAGAGAAAGTTATGTAATGCTAAGCGTAAAAACGGCGAATTTTCGGCAGAAGATCTCTCGAGGTAACGAGAAATTCAGTGGCTAAATGTAGGGGGGGGGAATTCTCCAACACGTAGTGCCTGAATCCATTATTTGTGGGTCCTTGATAATAAAAACCGAATGACGGCAAAATGTCCGTCCGTCCGTTTGTCCGTCCGTGAACAACGCTAGCGGCTACACCGTTCAGCCCATTTTCTCCAAAATTGATATTTCCCCAATCGATGTGACTGATGTGGCGAACTCTTGAATTTGAAACGGATATTTTAATTTTGGGAGTTCTATACATGAAGACCCTGGGATATTTTCAAAATTAAAAAAAGCTCCGTTGTTTCTGATTAAATTTTGTTTTGTGAATTGCGGAGGACGTTTCAGAGAATGGTAAAGGTCTCATTTTCGTTAAAAACTCTAATTTTTTGAAAATTGCAAAAATTCAAAATATTTTTTCGGAGTCTTACTAAAATTTAAAGACAGAGATTTTTTTCTTAATGCAAACTTTTCTTAAAGATTGTTTTTAAAATAAGATCATGTACAATTTTTCGCAAATTTGAGTAATATTCGTGCAATTTATGGACGAAAATATGGACGAGACTGTACATGCTGTATTAATACCACTTGTTCCTGCTGCTGGGAAGTAATGGGTGAAAGATCGGAGTGCAAGAAGAGATTTTTAATGCTCACAGGCGCTTCTAGGGGAGTGCAAAGGTACTTCTGCATACAAACATACCTGTATCATTTTACTCAAATTAGTATATTTAAATTATTACATACACCAACCAAATTGATACAAGTTAATTTTGGTTCGGTACTGCGGAGTCCGTAACTTTAATTAGTTAAATTAATTGATAACCAAATTTTAAGAACCATCATTACACCTCCCGAATTTTGTTTCCCCCCAAAATCCTCCTTTCTACTTATTGTTCCGTCACCATGTTTTCCACTCAAATGCTTTCATCTAATCCTTTATTATTGCCACCAATATTTGTACTCTATTTGTTAGCTAATTTTCAATTTTCTTTCCCGTTTTTTTCGGACACAATTTTTTCCTCTTCCACTCACAAACTTTTGGCGTCCTATTGTTTTAGCTCCCCTTCATTACCTTTATTCACTCAAGTCTTAATTACGATATTATCAGTTTCCGCAAGAACTCTTGACATTGCTTTTTTCCTCCCTAAGAAGCTTTTCTCACAATTTCTTGCGAATTTCCATTTCCCCTTCAGAATTTTTTTTTTACTTCTAAAGGCTTCTTGCTAAACCTTTCATATGTTTGTTTAGTTTCTTAATTATCCTGTAATTAATTCACAAGGTAACTCACAAATATGTTCAAAGTATTTTGAATACGTCACAATACAAGTAGGGCATTCAACATAACAATTGATTTTTACCAAAGGTAAAAATACATTTTAGTTTCTATAAATAACTAATCATCAAACACAACATGCGAAGTTTAACGTCACTGTTTTATTTTTTTCCTTTTTCCTTTTATGTGCAACGTTTTTCATGGAATTTTGTAAGTTGGTTATAATCGTATATGATTGTCATTCAGATAATGAAATGTTCTAATCCTAAAACAGGAAAAGTCAAAGATTACAAAGAACTATAAAACACTTCTTTTTAAACAACCAGAGATATTAATTTATTATAAGCCGGATTGTATGCATTATGTCGATTATCTAGCTAATTCGCAAAAACCACCACGTTTTTCTGTGACTGTCTTGCAGAACATACCATTCACTAACTTAGACGTGTGTTTGTGCATCACTAACGGGATCCCTTGGCCCTTTGTCAATACCCTCAGGGCTCTCCCCTTGCCCCGTGGTCCCCGCCCTCGAGCGTTATCGCCCTCTCCCCCGAGAGGCGCATAGCATCTCGCCCTCCTCTCCGCTCGATCAGTCGCCCGCCTCCATTGAGCCGCCGCGCCGCCGGCATCCTGAGCCAGGTGGAATGCTCTGGAAGCGAGGACGCCGCGCCGCCACTGAGCCAATAAAGCGCTTATTATTGGATCAGCGGCCGCGAGGCCGGATTTCACGGCCCTCTCTCCTGCTGAATGGCCACGTTCCTCGCGAGGGCGAAAGACAGGACGGGAGGGGAGGACGGGCGGGGGGAGGGCCCGGGGGGGTCGGGCGGGGAGGAGGTCGGGCGGGAGGAGGTCGGGCGGGGGAGGAGGTCGGGCGGGGGAGGTCGGGCGGGGAGGTCGGGCGGGGGAGGTCGGGTGGGGAGGAGGTCGGGCGGGGAGGAGGTCGGGCGAGGAGGAGGTCAGGCGGGAAGGAGGTCGGGCGGGGAGGAGGTCTAGTGGGGAGGAGGTCGGGCGGGGAGGAGGTCGGGCGGGGAGGAGGCCGGGCGGGGAGGAGGCGGGCGGGGAGGAGGCCGGGCGGGGAGGAGGCGGGCGGGGAGGAGAGACGAGGCGGGGAGGAGGTCGGCCGGGGAAGGAGGTCGGGCGGGGAGGAGGTCGGGCAGGGGGAGGTGGCCGGGCGGGGGGGAGGTCGGGCGGGGGGGAAGGTCGGGCGGGGGGGAGGTCGGGCGGGGAGGTGGCCGGGTGGGGGGGAGGTCGGGCGGGGGGGAGGTCGGGCGGGGAGGAGGTCGGGTGGGAAGGAGGTCGGGCGGGGAGGACGGGCGGGGAGAACGTGCGGGGAGAACGTGCGGGGAGGACAGGTGGGGAGGCCGGTTGCGGTCTGAAGGGAACGGAGTAGGCGAGGCAGAGCTTGGCTGGGCGAGGCTGTGGGCGCCGTGACGGCAGCGTTCGTTCGGGTGTAGGCGTGAGCGGGGGTTCGGTCGTGGCGGCGATGAGCCGCCCACAGATCCGCACGTGCGGATATGCGGGAATAGAACAGAGACAAGAAGCCGAGAGCGAGTAGAACGACTTCGTGGAAAGGGAAGCAGAGGAGGAAGCCTTATTGCGCAGATGGAAACGACGAGAGTTGGCGCGGACCCTGCAACTGCGGAAGGGTCTAGAACAGAAGCTTTGTATAGAGCCCAAAGGGGGAGCGAAGGGAACAATGGCCGAAGACGAAACAAAGAATCTGAAGAGGTAACAAAGATTACAAAAAGTCAAATTCGCGGAAGTGCATTTACGCAAGTACGGAATGGCGGGCAGAGGATTTAATTTTTGGCGATTCCGAACCGAATTATGGAGTGGATGAGAAAATGAAGGCGAAGCAAAGATGGTTAACGGAAAAGGGATGTGAACGAAATACGAGAACCAGAGATGAGAAAAAGGGAATCGTAAATTCTACGCCCAGTAAGCATGAGACAGGAAGTTAAAGCTGAGAGACCGCAAGGCTGAGGGGGAGAACTGCGAGACTTGAATTTAAGGGAGAACAAAAACCGTCACCGTTTAATGCCCAACAGAAGCCGGAAAAACGGAGATTCAAACTTCAGACTAACGAGAAAATGTCGAGAGAACACGGCAATGAGTTACTATGTTTCATCTCCTCCTTAAAAGAAACTTACGAAAATCCCGGTAGAGACAATGAAAAACAATAAAGGGACAAACAGAAGTTTCTGTAGTTTGCCATAAGTACAAAAAACTGCAGTCGCAAGGGAGTTTCTAGTGAAAACAGTGAAAGAGAGGCATGGGAGAAGTTTTGATTGACCGAGACGACAAATTTGACCTTAAAGAAGGGCTAAAAGAAATAAACGAAAATACGATTAATTGAGACCGCATAATTGAAAACAGAAATTAAACGGAAGGAAAGAGAAATATAAAATATGAATATTAGTAACAGCAATGCTGATATGCGAAAGAGAAATAGATATAAAAAACAAATGGATGCAAAAGCTAAACAGAGAACATTGAAGAAAGAAAGGTGAATAATAAAATATTTACGGTTGAAAGAGCGAGAAACGTAAGTACTTATACCACAGCAAAAACGAAATACTGAAATATGGCAAGAAAGTTTATGAATGAATTGAAAAATAAACGGAGAAAATTTTATGCAACGAGAGATGAAAAACTCAATAGTAGCGGTCTAGAAAAGAGAATGATGAGACGACAAATGTTGAAGCACGATAAAATAATACTTAAAAAACTTTCCTGAATGAGTTTCAGGAATCATACAAGAGTAGGCAAAATAACCAAAAACCAAGAAAGAACACAGAAAGAGAGAGGAAAAAGAAGTGAGAGAAAAAATGTGCCGAGATATCCAAGAAGAGCAGATAAATAGACGAAGTTTTCAACTCGCTGAAGCGAATCCTTTGAGAGCGGTAGGAGCAGTCTGCGCCAACATACGCCTCTAGAGGCCGCCGCCACCCACGCCAAACCCCTTCGTTCTCACCGCACACTTTCTCCGCCGCATCTCTCCCCGCCCCTCCCTCCCAGGAGGCCTCTCCAAAGCCCCCTGCCCCCCCCCACCCAACCACCTACTCGCCCGCCCCCTTCGCCCTCTCCAAAGCCCCCTGCCAACACCCCTGCAGGCTCCTCTCCCACGCTGCACCACCCCACCTCCCAACGCTCTCCATCGCCCCCTCTCCTCTCGCCACAGTTCCCTCCCAGGAGGACCACCGCAACCACCTACTCAGCCCGCCCCTTCGCCTCTCCAAAGCCCCTGCCAACACCCCTGCAGGCTCCTCTCCCACGCTGCACCACCCCACCTCCCTCCGCTCTCCATCGCCCTCTCCTCTCGCCACAGTTCCCTCCCAGGAGGGCCACCGCTACCACCTACTCAGTCCGCCCCCTTCGCCCTCTCCAAAGCCCCATGCCAACACCCCCTGCAGGCTCCTCTCCCACGCTGCACCACCCCACCTCCCAACGCTCTCCATCGCCCCCTCTCATCCCGCCACAGTTCCCTCCCAGGAGGGCCACCCCAACCACCTACTCAGCCCGCCCCCTTCGCCCTCCCACGCTGCACCACCCCACCTCCCAACGCTCTCCATCGCCCCCTCTCATCCCGCCACAGTTCCCTCCCAGGAGGACCACCGCAACCACCTACTCAGCCCGCCCCCTTCGCCCTCTCCAAAGCCCCCTGCCAACACCCCTGCAGGCTCCTCTCCCACGCTGCACCACCCCACCTCCCACGCTCTCCATCGCCCCTCTCCCCGCCACAGTTCCCTCCCAGGAGGGCCACCCCAACCACCTACTCAGCCGCCCCCAGCCCCTGCCACCCCTGCAGGCCCTCCCCACGCTGACCACCCCACCTCCCAACGCTCTCCATCGCCCCCTCTCATCCCGCCACAGTTCCCTCCCAGGAGGACCACCCCAACCACCTACTCAGCCGCCCCTTCGCCCTCTCCAAAGCCCCTGCCAACACCCCTGCAGGCTCCTCTCCCACGCTGCACCACCCCACCTCCCTCCGCTCTCCATCTCCCCCTCTCCTCTCGCCACAGTTCCCTCCCAGGAGGACCACCGCAACCACCTACTCAGCCCGCCCCCTTCGCCCTCCAAAGCCCCTGCCAACACCCCTATAGTCCCCTCTCCCACGCTGCACCACCCCACCTCGCACCGCTCTCCCTTTTCCCTGATGGCGCCGCTCCCTGAGGCCCACGCCAACCACGTACGCCACCCTACGCCACCCCAGTCGCCCTTCGCCTCCACCCCCTCCGCAGACAGGCCCCTCCTCCATGCCATCACATCGTCCCCCACGTCTCCCCACATCACCCAAAGTGGACCGGCACCATCCATTCCCCCAAGCAAACCCTCTCCTCGCAGCCCTGCCATGTCCTACCCCCAAGCAAACCCACCCCATGAGTCCCTCGGTCAGCCTGCTTCGGACCTCGCCGCCCTCGCGTCGCTGGCCTCCGCCGCGGCCACAGGTGGGCGCGCGCGGGCGCCGGCTGCGGCGCCCGGGCGACCTTTGTATCGCCCCAGCGGCGAGCGATTCGGCAGCCGCGGCCAGAAGGCGTGTGGTCGATAGGGGCCACGTGTCAGCGTGGTCCACGCCGCCAAGCGTGGTGCGGGTGGGGGCGGCCATCGGTGTGCCGTGCCGTCCCCGCTTCGTCCCCAACCCCCACCCTCGGACCTTTCAGCTAACGGGGTTATTCAAGACTTACGACCAGGCACAGGATTGCTACGGTTACTTGCTCTAACCCGGTAGCGCTAATAAACATCATTTACGCGACCTCATTATCCTATGAATAGGTATTATTTGAATCGTACACTGAGACCAAATACTTCTAGGAATATATATGTAGTTTATTTTGCTCTCTTTCATTTTACAATTTCTATCGTATTTCTAGTGGTGACGTAGACCTTGCGAATTTGCAAGTAATTATCAAACCACTCACAGTATTATTTTATTCAAAAGAGTTTTTTTATTGTATCTTCTTTCGCACTACGCAGCCATTGACGACGACGTCCATTGCGTCTCCAGATTTCTTTTCGAAAAAATTGCATTATTACGATAACAGAAGCCTTATCACGTAAGTCTGAAGACAATTTGAATCTCCTGGAAACAAGTGGAGCAGAACATGGATGGATTGTGTTTCTGAACACATCATGGCGAACACGGCAGTGTAGCGTGGTTTATTGCAGGCCAGGAGCGAAGGGGGAGCCAGGCTCACGTCATATTTGCATCACGTTGGGTCATGCTGACGGGGAGCGAGCCCTACAGTATTAAATTGATCAACTGCATCTTGTGTGAAGAACTATGCTCATATGAAAAAGAGGCATCTTATCTGCGACTTCTTTAACGTAAGACTTCACACATTTGACCACACCATACCGGAAACACCCCGAGAATAACAACGCGGCCACCGTAACTTTGTTCCTTCCCGTCTGCCCAGTCTCCGACTCTGTGGTGTCTCGCCTTCGCTGTTGCCGCCGTCGCAGATGCCACGAGTCGTCGCCCCTTTTATCCTCACCTCTTCTATCCCCACCCCTCATCCTCACCCCATTCCTGTCCCGCGGCAGATAGCGGCGTGTCGTCGCCCGATATCTCCGCCTCCGAGGCGGGACGTATGGGCCACGGCCACAAGCGCCCTTTAGCGCGGAGGCAAGGGACCCTACCTCCTTTGGTTTAATGCAGGCGATATAACGCCGTTTCGCCTTGTCAGAGCTCCGCTGAACTCGCCCTCTGAGGCTACCATACTGGAATCAAGGTTCTTCGCTTAAAATCCGACGTTGGACGATTCAACGAAAGAAAAATCTTTTTTTGTTGAAGTTTAATGTACGAGGTCATAGAGTTACTCAATGTAAATGGAACGTTACAACTTTATTGAGGCAGATAATCGACTTCATTGATCCATCGAATACCGATTAGAATGGCATTCTCCACTGTGCGCTCTCAAAGACCAATACTTCATTCTCTCTTTAACAGTCGACCCCTGTCGTAAATTTACTGCGTCATTTATAATTCCCAGTTAATGGTGATGAGTCGTCAAGTCTAATGAGTTGTAAATGAAAACTCCCAGTATAAAATGGCAAGTTTTCCGATTCATACCAGACGTGTGTATCTTGAGAGTTTGGGTTCGGGCGCGATAGCTCTTTCCACGTCGCCAACTGCACTGTTAACTGTAGCGCCACGTTTGGCTAAAGGGTGTGAGGGTAAAGAGGACGTGACTTCCATCGCGCTCCAAGTCGCTTCCTCCGTTCGTTGCCCCCTTAGCGCAATCTGGCACCCGCAGTAGAAACGGCGGCGGCGTAACGCGCGAGGTATCGATTAGCCACTATCGAGACGTGAGCCGCAAGTGGAAGCTACCAAGCGGCAGCGGTTCTGGTAGCGGTGTCGCCAGCGGTGGCAATATGTAGTGGTGGTGGTGGTGGCGGTACTGGTAGCGGTGGCAATACGTAGTGGTGGCAGTACTGGTGGCGGTGGCAATACGTAGTGGTGGCGGTACTGGTAGCGGTGACAATACGTAGTGGTGGCGGTGGCAATATTTAGTGATGGCTGTACTGGTAGCGCTGGAAATATGTAGTGGTGACGGTAATGGTAGAGGTGGCAATATGTGGTGGTGGCGGTACTGGTAGAGCTGGCAATGAGTAGTGGTGGCGGTGGCGGTACTGCTAGCAGTGGCAATACGTAGTGGAAGCGGTACTGGAGCGGTGGCAATACGTAGTGATGGCTATACTGTAGAATAGCAATGTGTAGTGGTGACGGAGGCGGTAGTGGTGGCGGAGGTGGTACTGGTAGCTGTGGCAATACGTAGTGGTGGTGGATAGATAGCAGTGTAGTGGTGGCGGTGCGGTACTGATAGACTGGCAATGTGTAGTGGTTGCGATGGCGCTGCTAGTAGCGGTGGTGACATGCAGTGGAGGTGGCGGCGGAGGAGTAGCGTGAAGCGGAGGTGCGAGGGGGGTGGAGGTGCGGTGCTTGGGTAAATTGGGGCGCTGCAAAGGACGTGCGAGCGCCCGTCCTCACCCCCGAGGACATGAGGAGCAGGAGGACGCCTGCGCGCATCGATCTCTCGTTTCGTTCGTTTCCGGGTCGGGGCGCTTCGCGTCGGAAACTTGTTGTGATAGGAAGGTGTCGCAGCGGGCGCGGTGGAGTGGCAATAGTGAGAGAGTTGAGACCGCAGCTTCGTCGCTTCTATCCCACAGAAAGCGCGGGAGAGACAGTGAGGACGGATAAAACAACCTTATGGAAAACATGTGTGTTTGTCAAACACTTTTTTGAAATGCAACACATTAAAAGTAAAACGGAAAATCTCGCGACACGCTTAAATGAGAGAGCAATCACCAATATTATTATATATATATATTATATATATATATATATATATATATATATATATCTTTCCGGATGTGGTTTTGACCCGTTCTGTTTGGAACGAAGGTGGGGTCACTGCTGTCTACAAACATATTTTGTAGTAGTGGTGCGTTTTCAAATGACATGGCTAGAATCATTATCTTCTGTATTTATTACGAACACTTAATGTTCAGAGGAACAATAATTATTGAATACTTTTGAGGAAATATTATCAAATTCTTCGTGAAAACACTATTTACTAAATTTACACTTCTTAGCAAAAAGGCAAAAAGCAATTACACAATTTACAAATCTTCTTTTTTGAATAATCTTGCGTAGAGATGAAACAGAAAACTGGGTACCTGTCGAGGTAAACCTGCAATTGTGCTAGTACATTGGAAAAGATTGGGACAGGGTGATCCCAAATTATGTGTGTTTCTCTGGCAGAAGCAAACTAATGTGAACATGAGTTTACCGATGCTTTCGTGTGAGTTTCTAGATTCTAAATCGACTTCGAATGTCCTTTAAGCAAACAGTGTAAATAACTAATAATGTTTGGTTGATCAGTTATTAACGATCTCAAGAACAAGGAGTGGAACATCAGACTAGTCCGTGGGTGCGTGCGCGAGAGAGAGAAACAGGCAGAGAACTTTTAAGCTATCTCGACTGCACTTCTTATGCCTCTAATAATAGATATAATACCATTTCCCAAATTTTCAACCTTGGAAATATTTTTGAAATATCAGTTACAGTCGTCGGTTCAGTCCCGATGTCCATCGTCGTTCAATTAATAATTCATTATTAATAATTAGTCTTGTTATAAATATCTTCGTAAGACCATAAAAATGATTAATATAATTTAATGAGTAACTTGTTCTTACAAAATAGTCTTTCGGTATTCAAAATTCCATCTTAATCAGCTAATAATTATTCCGAACAAGGTTATGGTTGAATTGAAGTAACTGAAGTATACGCGAGAGGAAACAGTATATTCTGTCAGTGATATAACAGTTTTATTTGTTACGTAGCCTCCACTTCCAGGTCACAGTAATTTCATTTCTGCTATTCAATTATTCGAATCATAAGTATGCCGAGTGGAAAATATTCCGCCAGAATCTCTGAGAGAAATTAACGACAGAAATTGCTTTTCGCAATAGCTCTGTAATTTCTGGGAGCTTGTTATCCGTTACAATTCCGTGGTGGAAGAAAAATACAAGAAAAAAGAGAGAGAATGCTCGCCAATCGCAATACCTGAGAGAGAAATATCACGAAAACGTTAATAAAACATTAGTCGGTTGATGAAAGCGGATAACAGGGGACTACTCAAACCAAGCGATTGGCGGATCGATGAAGTACAGTGGATGTCAAAACTATGGTGCTAAAATATTTGCGGAGAGCAAATGTAGCTCGTCAGGCGTGTGTGTGATTTGGAAGGAAATGAAAACGAAAAACATGTACAGTGAATTGGCACACGTCGAAGCAAAGAAGGCGGATAAAACGAGAGAAGATACATCGTTTGCCTTTTTTTATTTCTTCGGTGTACTTCAAACCGGAAGAACTCTGGGAGATCATATGCACAGGAAGTATCAGTACGTGTGTCCATAGAATTGGTTCTATTACATATCAGGATTGCTCATGCTTAGTGATAAATTTCAAATAGTTTCCGTTTTTTAATAGAACGGCGTTGAGAGGGAGTACTGACCCACACAAAATGTTCGAACAACAATCTCTTCTGCATCATACACTAATATTAATTATTGCTGTACTGTTCACAACAGAAAACCCCAATTTATTTAGGATTTTGGGTCGTTGCAGAAACTACGATTATTTTAGTGCCTGCCGTTCCTACGCTTCAGACAAAAAAATCGATGTCTACGTAGTAACAGGCACCATCACGAAATTTGTGCGTAGGCAGTTTTCCAGCACGCACGGACTGCTCATTAGGGCTCGACCCACCGCATACTACTGGCGGAAATTCGCCCTCATGTTGCTACCCCTCCACGGTCCCTCCTGCACTCATGACGTCCTCAGGCCTCGCGAAACCCTCCCACGTTTCCCTCTCCAGCTTTCCGATACAGAAGACGTCGGTGGGCGGATAGGAAGAAATGGGGAGGATGGAGTAAAGAGAGAAGGTGATGTAAGCGGAAACTGGGGAGGATGAAGGAGTAAAGAGAGATAGTGATGTAAGCGGAAACTGGGTTTATGATAGAGCGTTAAAGTAGATACAATTATTAGAGGAGGCAATGTGATGGTGATGGAAGGCGGGCGAGGCAACGGGCGAGGGGCGGGCGAGGGGGGGCGAGGGGCGGGCGAGGGGCGGGCGAGGCGGCGGGCGAGGCGGCGGGCGAGGCGGCGGGCGACGAGCACAAGTTGCGGTGAGCAAGCAGAGTGGGCGCTGTGCGAGCGAAGTCTAGTGCCAGTAGTAAGCGGGCGCTCCACAGCGGTGGTGCTCCCGCGCGAGGGGCCGCCCTTGTTCGGGAAATGAAATTACGGCGCCATCTGCTGCAGCTCTTTCCCGCGCTATAACGCGCGCGCCGCCGACGTTATTCATC
Organism: Teleogryllus oceanicus; assembly: GCA_964035755.1. Lineage (NCBI taxonomy): Eukaryota > Metazoa > Arthropoda > Insecta > Orthoptera > Gryllidae > Teleogryllus > Teleogryllus oceanicus. The sequence goes on from CAXIVR010000002.1 coordinate 177,942,484, forward strand.
ACAGGAGGCGGCGTCGGAATAATTGAAGAGCGAGACGCCGCCCAAAGGAAGTGGTGCGCATCCCGTCGTTGCCGCCTCTCGCGCACGTCCGTGCGCGACCTTTGGGCGCTTCCGCCGCTGGCAGCTGCTCCTCGAACGCGACCCGCCGCGCCAGCCCGCGCCGACCCCGCGCCGCCGCATCCCGACGCCGACGACAGCCCGACGCCAGCCCGGGAGCCTCCGACGCCGCCCGCGCACTCCGAGCCGCGACCCAGGGCCCCGAGCTGCAGCCAGCCGCAGCCGCCGACGCCCCGCCACCCGCCGCAGCCCGACTCCAGCCTGACCCAGCCCGACCCAGCCGACGCAGCGACCAGCCGCCTCTCCGTGCTTTCCGCCGACGCCTCCCGTCCTCGCCCTCAATCTCGCTTTCTTTGTCAGCGTTTGCGCGTCTCCGTGCGTCGTGCCGGAGCTCGGAGGGAGAGATGTTGGTGAAAGAGCGATGGAACGTGGGGGCCCCCGAGGAATGCACGAGATGCGACGTTTCGTTTCTTCTTTTGGCTTTAAATCCGGTTACAGAATATGAAGGTATAGCACTCCAGAGTGGGGAAGTGGGCGTTGAGACTACGCGCTCCCAAATTAGCGCGCGAAATCCTTTATTGATTTTCTTATCTTCTAAGCACGAATATATTGTCAGTTACTACAGGAATTGCAAAATATCGCATATTTCTGTCTCGCCTTCTCAGTTCGGAATTAACGCCAGAGATCTTATGTGAATGTTGTTACTTCTCTTGGGGACTCAAGAGACGCCCTAATAACTGTCGCAAAAATAAAAGTATCTGCTAAAATTACAAACATTATTTCCCAGGGTTTTTTTTTTCATTTAGCACTAGCAAAATACCCGGTGTTGCCCGGGCTTTCTTCATATTCAATCCTTAGGAATGAGGGAAAAGATCAATTTTATATAAACCACGGTGTTTAAGATTATTATTTTTAACGTAAATTGTGCAAATTTGAATACAATACTTTAATTTTCTTTCATTTTACTTTACAACACATTGCTATTAGATGAAATTTTTATCTTATGCACCGCTACTGGCCTCTAGCGTTTAAATTAGGTACCCGTTTTGCAGCAGCATTACTGGGCTCTAGCGGAATATATTAAAAACCACGTGTTCTAAGGAAGAGGCGAAAAATGTTCGCGGTGTATCTACAAACATATTATTAAAATTATTTATTTTCCGCATTTGGGTTGTGTTAATCTTTACCCAAATTTGCTAGGGCACTGCGACAATGAGCAACACTGAAAAAGAGCCTGTATAAATTTCATATCTATGCATGCGCTTTTTTTTGTGATATCAATGTCGTTTTCAAGTCGTTGAATTCCCTTTTATTAGTATAGATTACGTGAATGGGTAGGTGTTATTCTATACGTCAATGCAGGTAGATAGTGCAAGTGACAAATAGTAAAATTTAAGGAATATTCAATAAAAAATTAGTAAATGGTAGCAATTAAATTTTTCGTAGAAATAAAATAAAACTGATAAATAGGTTTCCATTTTTCAAATGTGACTTTTTATCAACTACAAGTGCAGATGGCCTCACTATCATAAATTATTAAATTTAGTTTAATTCCAACAATTATCAAATTAAGTAACATATTTGAAAATTACTTCTTTTTTATCATAAAAATGCGTATTAAAGTACTACCTTAAGCAATAAATAATGTTAGGTTTTCTTGCATAATTACATGATTTAAAACGAACGCGTTAGAAACGAGTTTTCTCATTTGTACGAATACAATAAAGCAACATTATAAACGATTGCTTGCGCTATTTTTTTGACAACAGTATTATAAAATTATAAGAGAATCAAATTTAACTTTGCGAAACAACATTCTTGTGACATCTCGGGTATATGACTTCTGTCTGTGAAAATAGCGGAGAACTGTTCCATTTACCTTCACCCCCCCCCACGATTCTCTCGCTACAATTAGCTGAACGTATGATGACGCAATCTTTCATGCCATAAAATGAGAGTACGTCGTCATTTGTGCCGAAAAATGCCAGATTATGAACGATTTCTTGCAACTGAAAGGTCTGTTGGATGCTGATATACAAAAAATTGGTTTATGTATTGAAATGTTCAACGTTCACAGTACTCTTAACTTTTGAATGAGAGTATACAAGAAAAATGGAATACCATTTTTCTGTTTTCCGTTTTTAGAAAGTGTATAAATTAACTTTACCAGTAAAAATGTTCATCATACCATTGTCCTGAAAAGTTTGGTTCCCAAACTCCGGAAATAGTACAATGCGTGTGTTGATGATATCAATTTTGTTATTAGAAACAACATAACTCATGACATACACACCTTCTGGGAAACGTTTCTTCGGCATACAAATCTCAATCCATGACTTTCAAACATTCACACATAGTAAATAAAATTATATCAAGGTTCGAAAACTCTCTTTTTTCAATGAAAAGAGAACCATTAATTTGTCCCAGATGTACGAATTGTGAGAGAAGCAAAAAACGTAGATGGTCGAAGTGTCTTGGAAAGTTCTTTTTAAAGACAGAGAAAAAGCAGGAAGGCAAGCCTGAAAATATAAAAACTTCGGAGGAGAATTTCTAAAACTGGTTTTTAGATGTAACATTTGATAGAAAAGAAGAGAATAACAATGAAGATTACAATTTTTTCAGAATAATAACCATTATTATAAGACGTCTGAAATTTACTCATAATTAGTGATTCTTAGGTTATACGCCGCAATACAACCTTCAGTAACGGAATAAGTATAATTCAATCGCACTGACCAACAGAGAGGAAAGTGCAAATTTCCAGCGCGGATTAAAACAGCTTTGAGCTCATAAGGTCCTAATTATCAGCGACATTGATTCAAATCGCATTAATAAAATACACTTATTCCCACTAGAAGTACTTATTGATAATTCGCACCGAGTGCATATTTCTAATCTCAGACAACACTTGCTAACGGAGTGGCAAAGGAGTTATCTACGGAACCACTAAAGTTATCTGACACAGCAACTTACGTTGTCTCTGCAGACATTCGCAGAAACTTTATAAATAGCTCTTAGTAGGTTGTAGCGACTCGCCAATCATTTTTTGTGCTACATATTGTCCTCTTTTCTTTGCATACCTTTGTTTGAAATTAATCTTTTTATAATAGTGAAATATCAAAAACATAATTAATTAATTGACAATTAATTAAACTACTCCTTGATCATACACATTTATCAAGAAGTTACCTAAATATTAGAGCCGCGTCTTACCAATTTATAAGAGAGATTAAGGCGTCTTTTGTGGGGATGAGCTGTGTTTCGTCTCAATCGTCAGAGCGTAACAGTTACGTTTTTAATCGAATTTTTGTCGATGAATTCTTGTTTGAAAATATAAATATCTTCAAATACAATAATTGATTTCAAGACAGAAAATAACAATTTATTTCCACGACTTTATCTAACACTTCTTTAGTTTTGTATAGGTTCTTTATCACATCGAGTTTGTTATTGCTAATATATATAACATAACCATGCATATATCTACATTCCCATAGATCTGAGAATTTTATCAATTTGTCTCCACGATCTCGCAAAGCGTTGTGCTTTTTTATTTACGGTCACCTATCATAATACTCCCTTGTTAGAAGAAGATAACTGACAACAGTAACCCACTACGTTACCACGACCTTGCGTAAAGTATTCTGCTAGTTATTTTGGAATCTTACATCGTAATATTTATTGTACAATTTTATACTATCTTCTTAGAGTAGTATTTCTCTTAAGAACAGATCCCTTTAAAATTTATAGACAGCCGACAATTTCCCCCTCAATTATTTTATTTCATAACAATTCAAATTAAATCTTACGTCTGAGGTTTTCCAGTATTCAACGACGTTTCATGAACTTCTGCACCCCATACCATATTATATTAAGAAAAAAGTTTTTATGTTATTCATCTAGAAATCAACTCAGGTTAAGTTAAACATTTAGGAATTAAGATGATTTGCATTATTTCATTAACCTGAAGATGAGGGCGCAAAAGCTCTTGAAACATCGTTTAAGGTTGGAAAAATTTAGACGTAAAATTTAATTTTAATTGTTATGAAATAAAATAATTGACAAAAAATTGTCTGCTGTCTATAAATTTTAAAGGGATATGTTCTTTAGAGAAACATTACATCGTAATGCCTTTGTAATGTGGGTGACCTTTCCATGTAAGTTGTATTTTCTAACATCATATTTACTTATTGTTCTTGTTTTGAACAGATTGTAAATTTACAGATTTAAATAAAAAAATCGTAATGCTCTGTTGCTAAGAGAAGATAACTGACAACGGTAACACGCTACGTTACCATGACCTAGCAAAGCATTCTGTTTATTATTTTTGTGTCTCCTATCATAATACTCCGTTGTTAGGAAAAGATAACTGATAACTAGGGAACGGATTTCCATGTAATTACATGTTTTTACACGAAGTAGATACCTCCATTCAATTATATTTTCTAGAGTTTACAAGACGTTCTGAATTAATTAGAACTATTTTTATTTTACATATTTTGGTATTGAAACATACCCCTAACTCCTACAATTATTGGGCGGTTCGTCGTAACCCGTTTCCAAATTTCTAATAACATGGGCGCCAGGAAAAAGGTTACGATAATATTTTAACTATTATTACTTTGATAAAAAACTGAATATTATCCCGCTAGCTGGGTCGATGGGTCACGTCGAAAAAATAATCGCTATTATATATTAATAGCCGATTACCCGATCTGTCATCTATACAGAATGGCGAGGAATCTGAAAACAGAGATTATTTGATCTAGCTACTTATTAGCTTTAATTGGCCAATGAAAATCATTTTATCTTTCTTTCAAGAGAAACTTAATGTTTATTTCCTATCAATGCAGCAAATTAAAATGTAAAAAATTTACATTGAGAAACTTTCTTAGTCATGACCTGGTTCGAACCTTATACAGCGATTCTGGTCTTCGCGTGCTCTTGATTGGTGCTACCTCGAAGAAACGCCTTCCCTTCCTTTTTGAAGCTCCGAAGTGCAATTACCACGAATCTCATTCTCTTCTTTAAAAACGAACACCGCCGATTCACCGCTTCGCACCACTTAAATATTTGTTCCAGCTCCACTATATTATGTCTGATGACCGTTCTCACCAGCAAGAAAATATGCGAAGTCCGGTATCGTTTGTGAACCGCATACATTTATAAGTTCAAGAATGATTAGAGTTCACTCGCGAAAAAACTCCAAGTCTTATTTTGATGCACAGCAAAATATTCGGAACTCGACACGTTCCCCAAATCTTAGAAGAAGTTCACTTTTCGTTCTGCTACAAAAATATTCAGAGTCCGAATATGTCCCTCAAGTCCGATTCTTGCTCTACCACACGAAAATATTTCAAAGTCCCAACACGTATTGTAGACTCCCGAAATTTTTATAAGTCCTAACATGCACAAATTAATCTATTCGCGAGCGAACTGCTCACCGTCACGACATGCGACCGAATGCATTTTTCCTCCCTTTTAAAACCCACAATGCCTCGCCTTTCTTTTATTTCGACAAAATGCCCAAACTTCCGTTTTAATAATCAGTCGACGCTTCTTCAACCAATCCACAAATCTCTTATATTTCCTCCTACTCACGCCGCCACCTCCACGGTCAGATGAATGTTTGTTTATCCTGACAATAACCACAACGTCGTTACTAAGGCGCCATATTGCCTATTATTTTCCCTAACCATTTCGCCCATTTGCGACAAATATTCTGTAATAAACAATGTCCCCATATTGGTATGTCACAGTATAATTACAGTTTTTATGTATTTTGCCTATTACGACACATTTCTACATATTTCGCAACATTTTATTATATTTATACGTCGAAATGGAATATTGCAGATGCGCTTTTGCAATATTTGTCACGGAATCATCTTTCTTACAATCAAATGTAATTCTGCTGCGCTTCTATTTCACACATCTCCATCATGAATTGTCAAATTACCCCCTCCGCTTACTACGTACTTGCAAGTAAGGATGAACGGATTTTCATTAACAAAAGTAATTTCAACCACTTGCTTGCTCATGTTTCAAACAGCAAATTCGTTACTTGATCGAAAACAAAAAATATTTTTTACAGAAAATCGTCTTACTACGTTGTTCAATTTGGAGGGTGGGATATATATTCTTTAACCCCCTCGCCTGTTCCATCACTCGCTACACGGTACTACAATTCACTTGTACACCGGGCCACGTAAACATTTTAATATATCCTATGAACGTATTTTATATTTCGATTAAAACTCTTATATGTGGTAAAGTGTAGTGTACAATTACTTCAGGAGAGAGAGAACCTACTTTCAGCCACTCCAAATCCTTGTTAAGAACTATTCGGTGACTTCTATGGTCGGAAAATGCTTGTAGAGAACAATTTTAAACACAATAATGAATTTTTATTTTACATATTTTCTAACATGTTTCGGAAAAAATGAGTACATATATATGTACATATTTTGCATTTTTATTACAATAAATTCCGTTCCCTACTGGTAACTACAACCCACTACGTTATCATTACCTCGCAAACCATTACGCTTGTTATTTTAGTCTTTTATCACAAAACTCCGTTGCTAGGAGAAGATAAGAGACAACGGTAACCCGCCAGTCGCAGGCGCGGCCTGGACTCACCTGGTCGTCGCGGAACATCTTGAGTCGCAGCAGCGTGCCGCAGAGGTAGCCGTGGATGAGCAGCTTGCCGAGGATCATGCCGCACAGGATGGCCAGGATCCACATGAGCACCTGCGAGCACAACGAGGGGGCGTGGTGGCGGGGCGGGGACGGGGCGGGGCGGGGCGGGCGGGGCGGGGCGGGGGCGGGGACGGGGACGGGGCGGGGACGGGGACGGGGGCGGGGCCGGGGGCGGGGACGGGGGCGGGGCGGGGGCGGGGACGGGGCGGGGGCGGGGGCTGGCGTCGCGCGCAATGCCCGTCGCAACTCACCTTGAGCGACCAGCGCCACTCGGGCGGGTACTTGGTCAGCACGAAGCTGAACACGTTGCCCACCATCGGGATGTCCGACTCTGCGCAGACGCGTCGCCGTCACACACCACAATGAAATATTACGCATCAGCACACTTTAATATTTGACAAAAAGATGTTACATCAATATTTCTACAGAGAAATTTGATAACTTTGGTGCCTAGAATCTTAAAATGTTTTTTCTAAAAGAAGTAGTTTAGAATTAAACTCATTCTAGAATCAAACTCAAATAATTCACATTTGTCCTTACACATTTCTTTAACAATTTCAGGGAAGAGAATGGACCCAAATAAGGACCATTCTGAAATAATTCCCTTTCTCAGTGAAATTCTCTTGCAGTTTTGCCACATCGATATATATGGTGCTTTATAAATAATGCCTTTTTAAATCTAATTATTGATAGTCATATGCTTGGACTGTAAAGTTTCCGGAATCTTTTAAAATCTCTTCCGGATGTTTGATATCTGACCTTGCCTAGTTTTCACTCTCTGCCCATTAATTGTGATAGTTTCTTAATAAATTAAATATCTATTATTTATTATTCTTTATATTTACGATATACAAAACGTGTTTTATGTATCAATACTATCGACAATTCGTGAGTAGGTTTTTCCACCTTGAACTTCTGCAATAATTTCTTAAAATTTCACCGAATATTTCAGAAGGAAATCTTAGAATAGTCATAGTAAAAACATATCTAGGCAGAAAATTAAGTCAGACGGTGATTTTCTACGCAGTAAGTAATAAGTTAAACGAACAATTCAATTTTTTGATAAACAGAAAGATGTACCGAAGGGCAAAATCAAATTAAACTACATCGAACTGCATTTCCCCCTGGGAAGTACACGGTCGCCAAATTGGAAGTCTCGGCTGCCTGAGAGGCGCCGTCTTCTTGAAGCCTACGCAGAGACTTCGCCTCGGGGCAACCGAGGCATCAAGTTTCATTTCATCTCCCTCGTCTATTCTACGGCCTCCCAAGCAGGTGGCGACGCGCAAGTTCCTCGAACTAGCCCGCGCTCCCTTGAGGTCCGCGCGGCGGAGCGCTACCGACCGGTGTGGCTGTGCGAGATGGGGTCCTCGGCGAACAGCAGGAAGTTGCAGAAGATGACGAAGTATGTGACGAAGAGGCGCGGGTACGGGTGCTGGAAGTAGTAGCGGAGGTCGCGCTTGTCCAGGAGCTGCAGCTCGGAGGAGGAGGGCACGACGACGGGGCAGGAGGCGACGCCGCCCCGCCCGCCCACCTCCGCCCCGCCCCCGCCCACGCCGCCGCCCAGCCCCAGGCCCCCGCCCGCGCCAGACAGCATCACGCTGCGCCGCCGCTGCAGCGCCTCGCTCTCCTCCCAGCTGCTCGCCTTGCGCGACACGATGCCATACTGGTCCGGCGGCTGCGGAACACACACACCCTGCGACACTCGCAGTCGCCGATCAAATCTCACATCCATCTGGAGTTTCAAGACGGTGTCGATCGACCGACCGATCGACCGATACCGATCCACCGATCCACCGATCCACCGATCGACCGATCGACCGATCGACCGATCGACCGATCCACCGATCCACCGATCGACCACTAATATGAGAAATTGAAATTAAAATATGTATCTGGTTTTGTTATGATCAGTATTACCACATCAATATGTTCTACAAAAACTTATTTGAACATGAATCTTAATTGATTCATAATATGTCCTGTTCAATCGTTATGAACATGATTGGACAGATCGCGTGCAATTGATATTCTCATCTTATTTCCTTATCAATGTTGGTCGGAAACTGTGCTTGTGTCTTCCATGTACTTTTCAATATTCAACCAGCTGCGAAAGTGCTTATTTGAAGGCAAATCGTGTTGACATACATCCGTCTCTCATCGATGTTTTCATCCGTATGCGAATGCACAGAACACAACAAATGCGGCACGCGCTGTAAAACATAACTTCATGAACTTGCTGTTTCGAGGAAAACCTCGCCAGGCGAATCCGTTCCGGTGAAAAGCAAAACTGTTGCCAGAGCTGCCTCGGAGAGACGTTTCTAGACCGGAAATTATAACGATGCTGTAGTCAGTGCGTGAAACTCATGTTTCTTTTTATGTTTTCTCTAATATCAGCATTTCTCTGCAATTATAAACTTTCAACCTTTGAAAAGCTGTATCCACGAGCGCGAACTGAACTGTAAAACAAAATTATTGTTTGGTTCGTGATGTCACTGAATTAACAGTCCAATTAGTCATTCCTTATTTGTATTTTTATAACCTCATTTAATTTTTGCTTAAATATTTCAATGTATTTTCGCAGCATTTTTTAAAAATATTACCACAGGGGAAATCTAGAAAAAATGTAATGACTAATTTGGAGAATAATAGAGAGTTGGCGGATCTCAAAACAACTACTAAGCTACAGACCGATTCTTTAGTTGCATTATCTTTGAAACTTTTCTCTCACAAATTTTGAGTTAACAAAGTGTACGCAGAATAGTTACCGAAATTAATCGAGGGATAGACTAAGATTTGAAAATATTGGGCTTTGTCTTATCTGTAGAGGTTCTTCAAAAACAAATATGAACACATTGAATTATTTGTAAAGCGAATACAGGTAGTGGATGGTCCCTAAAACTGACAAGTACGAATGAATAAACAAGTTAATTCCCTTTGTCAGAAACTACTCTGAGCACGTTCACAATTAAAAACATACAGAGAGAATACTTAACACTTTACATTATACCCACAACTTTATCAATTGAGGTATTCCAGTTCTGCCTAGGAGCATGCCGCAAATGGCAAGCTAGAGAGAATCGCGAGTTTTGGACTCCGCTACTTCCGTCCTTGAAGCACTCGTTTCTTCTGCCGCATAGTTAGAATTTAACTGATCGTCGCCTCGTGACATGATCCTACGAATGCAACATCGTGTCCCGACTCTTATCAATGAGTTAAGCAGACATGTTATGCTGATACCTGATCAGATCATTATCGACCTTCCGAAACCGTGCACTGTCTCCCGGGTCAGGGCAAGTCCCTCATCCTCACACCCACACCACTAAAGAAAACCACGAAAGTTAGGACAAACGAATTCACTTTCATCCGACATCATCACGACGAATACATGAATAAATTCGCAAGCCATTGAAATGCGGGAAGGCAGCCCGAGCGCGTACTCACCGCCGAGCACCGGCAGTCGCGTCCGCACAGACTCATCTGCTTCTGGTACTTCTTGAAGCGGCCTCTGCCGCTGCCGCCGCCGGCGCTGCCCCCTCCGCCCGCCCCGGCGCCGGCGCCGCCGCCCGCGGAGCCCGTGTCCGTGACGGCGGACGCGAACGTGGAGGAGCTGGGCAGCTTGACGGCCGGCGAGGCGGTGGCGGCGGCGGAGGCGGCGGCGGACGAGGGCGGGGGCGGCGTGAGGAGCGGCTCGCGCGGCGCCAGCGGCTGCAGCATCTGCAGCTCCACGGCGTCGTCGTCCTCCTCGTCGTCCGGGTAGTGGAAGTAGTTCTCGTAGATGCTGCCCTTGGCGGTGGGCGGACGGGTGACGAGCGCCTCGTCGTCGCAGATGCTCTTCTGGCGCCGCAGCACGCGCGGAGACGGCGACGGGGACACCTGACCACCACCACCAACACAACCACTGAGTATTCATTACACTGGCCTTTGATTAAATTCACTCCCAATGTAAGTTTGTAAGTAAATTCTAACACCATATTTTCCATATTTCGAACCCACATCTCATTAACCATTCTGTATTTCAAACACCTTCTCATTCAACCCTTTCTGTATTTAAAACCCACCTTCTGTATTTCAACCCCACTTTCTGTATTTCGAAACCCCACCTTCTGTATTTCGAAACCCCACTTTCTGTATTTCGAAACCCCACCTTCTGTATTTCGAACCCCACCTTCTGTATTTCGAACCCCACCTTCTGTATTTCGAAACCCCACCTTCTGTATTTCGAACCCCCACCTTCTGTATTTCGAACCCCCACCTTCTCTATTTCGAACCCACCATTCTCCATTTCAAATTCTTCATATTTCTAATTAATTATTCTGTATTTCCAAAGAGAGCTTCTTTCCAGTTCTTCTCTGAATCTCAATTAAAAAGAGTTCATTATATTATGTGGTGTGTCTTAAGAATCACTATACTAGTGCATTCACAAGGAAAGGATTAAGAGGCCATTTCGCCGGCCGCTTACGAAGAAAAATACTTCGCTACACCATGCTTTATGACCTCATACTCCCACTTTCTGTATTTCAACCCCCACTTTCTGTATTTCGAACCCCCACCTTCTGTATTTCGAACCCCCACCTTCGTATTTCGAACCCCTACCATTCCCTATTTCGTACCCACCATTCCCTATTTCATACCCACCATTCCCTATTTCATACCCACCATTCTCTATTCCGAACCCATTATTTCCTATTTCGAACCCACCATTCTCTATTTCGAACCCACCATTCTCTATTTCGAACCCACCATTCTCTATTTCGAACCCACCATTCTCTATTTCGAACCCACCATTCTCTATTTCGAACCCACCATTCTCTATTTCAAATTCTTCATATTTCTAATTAATTATTCTGTATTTCCAAAGAGAGCTTCTTTCCAGTTCTTCTCTGAATCTCAATTAAAAAGAGTTCATTATATTATGTGGTGTGTCTTAAGAATCACTATACTGGTGCATTCACAAGGAAAGGTAGGATTAAGAGGCCATTTCGCCGGCCGCTTACAAAGAAAAATACTTCGCTACACCATGCTTTATGACCTCATACTCGAGAGTTCTGTGAACGTGCTGTCTGAACTGATTTTGTAAAGTGAGTACAGTGGTGATGGCTAACTAAAACATTAGTTTCTACTTGACTGTCCGGACATGTCCGGGAGACGCCGCGACCTAAGCACAGTTGCCAGATTTCGGCCGCCATGCTTGCGACTCATATTCATTCCAAAATGTGTATTTGGCTCTGAGGAAGGTCGCAGCATGACGGCTGAAATGTTGGCATCTGTACCTAGGACTCTGTGTATGTGGGGTATGGTAGAAAACATTACTAAACGAAATTGCCCGAGTCTAATATGAAAAAAACGCATATCTTCACAAAGACTTAATTAGATAAGAAATGCTAATAGAAGCCGTTTTTGGCAAGGTAGAGGTTGACTGAGAAGTGATGACAGCGAAACTGGGCTAATTAACCTATCAGTATCGGATTTCCTGTACGTGAAGCATATGGCAAACTGCTTTTGTTTCTTCCTGTCATCAGTTTCCTCGACATTCAGATTTTTTATACTAATGTATTCTATTTTTTACCGTGGTTTTTAAATAAATCTTTACTCAAGAAGTTAATTAGAGTGGTCAGCTAAAGAGCATTTCGCCATATACTTTCTACCAATAGCTTATGATGCTGCTGTACTTCTAATCGGGACGATGCTTTAAGGGGCACAGAAGAACAGTGATAGTTCTTTTCGAACTCATTAGTGCTAATATTCGCCTTCGACGTCACCACTTCTCGGACGAGGTGCACAGCAGGAAGGTGATGAGTCAACGAGGTGTGATCGAGCGTCGTGTTATGCTTGTTAATCCTGTTTTAATTATTCTCGTTCTTGAAGTTAATATTCATATACCTATGTTAAAATGCAGCAGAATGAACTTCCAACTACCTTTTCATCATTCGATAACGATCCCCCATAATCATCAACGTCAGTTACATTTTTTTAAAAAAAAGTGCAATTTGGCCGTGAATCTATATCGCTTCGATTGAGTCTTTCTCTGACACCTACCCCGACGTAGGTCTAGACGAAGTGTCGAACTTGCGCACCACAAGAGTCACTCTATCCCGTCTCCAGAGATTTGACTGCCATTTTCCTCGCCATATCATTTCCTCATTAGTTCTTGTGCATCTTAATAGTTTCAATATATTGGGCACTTGTATCTTTCATGTAAAAATTAAACCCTCTCGCGGCAAGCATGTAATTATTGATTCCTGGCGCGTGAACTACTCAGATCATTAGTCTCGTGTAGTACATGTTATATCCTGATAGGTAACGGTGTTTCGTTTCTCGTTAAACGTGAGATTCGCATCGACCTACTCAATGGTGTGCAAGGTTTCCCACTTATATGGATTCCGACTAGTTTCCCAATACGATTGTGTAGTTCTTGAAAGTCGATTCAGAGAAACAAAAGAGTAAGATCGAACGCCACAGCCTTGGTTCGCTTGTTAGGGAATTAATATGGTATTCGCCTGGTATGGATCCGGGAAATCATAGAATACTCCCAACCAGAGCAGCCGTCAGCCAGAATTCTCTAGACAGCGGCTGAACTCGACTTAGCGGTGTCACTAGCGTCGGAAATTTACCACCGGCGGGACTCGAATACTAAGACTTCCAAGTCAATGATGATGCAGAGGCAACAGAGTTGTCACTGAAATATTGCAACGAGTCAGAATGGCTGATGAACAGAGCTCGGAGTCCCTTGACATGTCATTTTTTCATTGGTGCATTCTAGACGTAGGTAGTTTCTAATGAATGTTTACACCACATATAGGTGATAGAAATGTGTATTATAGTCATTTTTTGACATTTTTAATTTTTGGTGAGTTTCTTTTTTTACCTTTGCGTCATTTTTGCCATTTTTACGCATTTTGTTTCGTTTAGTGTTTCTTTGTTAGTGAATATTTCATTAATTCACAATTACAGACTAAACCAAAGTTTTTATTGTTTCGCAGATCATGACGAAACTCACTACTGCAGTGGACTCTGTTTTACGAACTCCCAAAATTACAAGGATCTTCGGTAACTTCCTCGACTTTTCAAAACTGACGGTTGGAAGATCAAAGCAAAATATTAAATTATCTCCCAAAATAAAGACTTTATACTAAATATAATTTTATAAAAATAAATTTTATTTAAAATTGTAAAATTCATTGACTAAATATTTTCATTAAAATTTTTTAGAACTTTTAAAAAAAATTAGGTCCGGAACCCCCGTCCGTTATTTGCTGTTTATCGGCATAATGACATCAACTATAATAAGCGTTGGTAAAATTGCCCTTTAGCGTTACAGAAAGGAATGATTCATTAATTTATTAGTGATTCCAGGCGTGTCAACTGCTAAGCTCATTAGTCCCGTCAGTGTAGTGCATTTTTCTAATCGCGGGATATGGCGGTGATCTTGCCCAGTTGGATGGTGATATCCGGCGCCGATCTTCACGTCGGCTTGCGGAGTTGTTCCCCAAGCAGGTATCTCTCACAACGGGGCACCTCGGGCTGGGACAAGGACTAGCACGCTCCTCACTGGTCTCCCGACACGAGTAGTAGTGTAGTGCGTGTACGTGTGCATAGAGGATAGTGCAAGGAACAGGTAGGAAAGTAAATGATCTTGGCTGTCCAGGTGACGCCGCGTCGAAGGCTGTGTTGCCGACGTTTCAACCATCTTGTCGTGGTCTTCCTCACGGATAAAGGAAGAGATGGAAATAGCCAGACACCCCCAAAACATCTACGGCGACGCGGGGTTGCGCCTCCACGACGCCTGGCGGCCATTGCTACGGGCTCCCACGCGGTCACCCTCCGGGCCGGACCGATCCATGCCGGCCGACCGGGAGCCGCACCATGCCGTCCGACCCCGGACCGGCCGGTGCCGTCCGATCGCGGAGCGCGCCCTACCGCCCGACTCCGGAGCGTTCCTGCGCACAACAGCCCTGAGGAAGACCACGACAAGATGGTGGAAAATTCGGCAACACAGCCTTCGACGCGGCGTCACCTGGACAGTCAAGATCGTTTACATGACTCCGGCCGCGGAAGCCTACGACTTCACTTAAAAGGTAGGAAAGATCACGCGTGGTCCGTGGTCCGTTTATTAGCATACTACCCCGGCATTCGCCTGGCGTTGTTCGGAGAAACCATGGAAAACTACCAATCAGAGCAGCTGGCCGCTAGAATTCTCCTCCAGACAGCGCCTGAATTACACGTAGTTGTGTAGCTAGAGTGGAAAATCCTACCACCAGTGCCGCAACAGGAGCGAGCTAAGCCGGTGCGAGCAAGGGGGCGTGCGGTCGGGACGCACCTGCGGCGAGGCGGGCGGCGAGGGCGAGGCGGTGGAGGCGCTGCTGTAGGAGCACGTGGTGCACGAGGCGCAGGGGCGGCGGACGCCAGCGTGTGGCGGCGGCACGGGTGGCGCGGCGGCGGCGGAGGCGGCAGCGCGGGCGGCGGCTGCAGCGCCGGCGGCATCGCCACCACCGCGGCGCCGCCCGACGCCGCCAGCGGGTTCAGCGTCAGGTTGACGGCGGCGGCGGCGGCGGCTGCGGCGGCGGCCCCCGCGGACACCATCTGCGCACGCCCCACGCGCCGCTTGACACAGCTTCCACTGGGTACAGAGCTCGAGAACGTAATGGATCCCTTGGAATGCGAACATCTACTGCAAACGCGCAGTATCTTTCTGATATCTTAATATATAATAATAATAAAATAAAAATAATAATAATAATAATAATAATAATAATATATCTTAATATCGCAATATCTTAATCATAAATGAACCTCGTTACTTACGCGTTGAAGTTGGAAATATCCATACGAGATCACTCTGCGACACTGAGCACCATCACACATTCACAACACATGTATTGTTTATTGGTAAGTAGAACCATGTAAGTCGTAAGAACTCCGAAATTGTGCTTATAGACATATTTATTTTCTCCTTACAAAGGGTGTAAACAGAACATACCAGCGTTTTCCTCTCTATTTATTTATTGGGGTTTAATAGCTCCTTAAAAATCAATATCAATGAGACCCATGAAGGACGGTATAATGAGTTAATGAAAGTGAAAACGAGGTGGAGGAAAATGGCGATGGATAATAAATATAATAATAGAGAACTGGTCGGGATGAGAGATCAGAAATGCGGGATAACCAAGAAAAAACTACCTCTGTCCATGTATTGATCAGGAATCGAACCTGGATTATCGTGATCCTTTTTAGTGTTTTCAAATTAAATTTTTTCAACGTTTGTTCTAAGACACACGGATCCCCATAGAAAGTGTTTGGCGTTATATTCGAATTCCATCGTCGTCTGACTCACTGCGACATCACTTGCAAAGCACTTTCGCTGGACGCAAAGAGGCTCTGAGAAGCCTCCAGGGAGCCTTTGTAAACCCAGATTCTGTGCCGTAGCAGCTTCAAAACGTCTCGCGCAGGAAGGAAACTAGACTTTTTGCTCAGAAATGCTATGCAGGTCATTCGTTACCAGTCCCCAATACCATCAGTTCACAATCTTTAAGAAGAAATAAAGAAGTCATCTTCGTCAACATATCAGCTTTATTAAGATAGCCGGCTTTCGACGGCTTTGCCGTCATCGTCAGTCTAAAGAATACAGAAAGATACAAAAAATTTTTATAAATATATACACAATAAGATAGAAAAAAAAAATTAATTAAATTACAATTGATGGATAACTCTAAAATATTTAGTTACAGATAAAATTTCAAAAACGGTAAGGGCAAATTAAACAAAAAACAATACAGAAAGACACATTGTATGGTTGCAAAAGTTAAGGAACATATAGCAGATAAAATTATAAAATTAATTGCGGTGGGGGGGGCGGAGAGGAATTAATACCTATACAAGCAGTTCAAATTTCAGATTATAAATATCGCAGAAGGTAGCCCATATTCTCCACAAATACAATTTTCACGTTTCCTTACCACACACAAATCCCTCAAACAACTACTTTCACCTCGCAACACCACCCCACTCATGGCGAAATCAGGAGTTTATGAACTACACTGCCACAATTGCGAGGCTAAATACATCGGACAAACTGGTAGAAGCTTTAATACCAGAATTAAAGAACATTTACATGCATGGAAGCACAACACAAACAAATCGCACTTTGCTACACATCTTATAAACGCAGGCCATACTTTCCACCCAGACTCAGACATCAAAATTCTTGAAATAGAAAATAAATTCTGGAACAGAAGTGCTTTAGAAATCTTTCATATATTTCAAGCCAAACAGAAATCTGAGGCCCTTCTCAATGAACAAACTAATTTCCCTCTGTCCCCTCTGCTAATAATTTTACACACCCCGACGTCCCTAACTGACTCCCCCGCCTCCTAAGACATTTCCAAGAGAACACTAAACAGACCACCTCCGACCCACCCACCCCGCCCATCTCCGGAAAGCAATAAAAAACCCGTGTCACGTTCTCTCTGGGCACAGTCGCTCGACTTTTGCCGACAGCAGCGAGGTAAGCAAAAAACGGCTCAACTTGCTATTCAATTATTTCCCCATCTTTGTAATAACATTGATATGAATTATTATTATTATTATTCCCCATTTCTTATATATGTATATGTGTATATATATAAATTTTGTTTTTCTTTTGAATATGAGAATGTATATTTCTCCACAAATATTTATAATCCTGAAATTTGAACTGCTTGTATAGGTATTAATTCCTCTCCGCCCCCCCCGCAATTAATTTTATAATTTTATCTGCTATATGTTCCTTAACTTTTGCAACCATACAATGTGTCTTTCTGTATTGATTTTTTGTTTAATTTGAACTGCCACTAATCCTCCCGTTGCATTCCCCCTTACCGTTTTTGAAATTTTATCTGTAACTAAATATTTTAGAGTTATCCATCAATTGTAATTTAATTAATTTTTTTCTCTATCTTATTGTGTATATATTTATAAAAATTTTTGTATCTTTCTGTATTCTTTAGACTGACGATGACGGCAAAGCCGTCGAAAGCCGACTATCTTAATAAAGCTGATATGTTGACGAAGATGACTTCTTTTATTTCTTCTTATAAGAACGTCAACAACATCCAATCAGAATTCCCACAATTCACAATCTTTTGTTGGAAAATAGATAAATTCTGCTCTAATATGCAATACATTATTCCCTCTAATACGTTATGTATTCATATTTTTTTAATTTTTGTTAATATACGTATATTTCTATCTTTGGTGATATTTAGAACATTTGTTCACCTCATTTGGAAGAACATTTTGGTACGTTCCTGTACAACTGAAATGACTTGGGAAATATTCACCAAGATTAGAAGTAAACTTTAAATAACGTGCTGTTTCATCGTAAATACTTTTCTGTCAATAATATGACAGATAGCGGGATTCCACGTTAAAACCCGATATTGAGAAAATAAGACAGCTTGCAAAACGTAGCCGCACATTCTAAATTTCATCTGTATTTACAAATAAATAACAGATGTTTTTTCAACTTTCTCGGTTCAGGAAAAGTTTAGTAATCCCTAAATAATTTTTAAAACCCAACTGAATTTTCAATATTTATTAAGTGAATTTTGATGAAAAAGCCATGAGATATGAATACGTTCAAAATTAATAATCCGAAGATTCACGCCAGAGAAAAATAATACTTCAGGAGAACTACCTCAGGGTTGTCCAACTGAAGGCCCGCTATGCCATTTATTGCGGTCCGCTAAGTGTCATTAGTCGAGCGTGAAAGTCCCTTACATCCACGTCGAGCGAGAACATTGTGTGCCTATCACACGCCCCCTGTCGAGGTCAGTATCCCCCTTCATGTAAAAATAGCTTAAGTTTAGATTTTTTCTAGTAAATTCAAATATTCAAAATCGTCCAAATGTGTTACACTGCGTTATGCACAGTACGGCCTGATATGCATGGCTCCATTCACACACACACACACACGCGCGCACCCTGTTTAGGGCAGCTGGGTTAAGTGCCGAGATCAACAATACGGGGAGGTCAGTTGTGGAGCCCGAGTAATGCAATTAGGGCCTTCAACCATAGTAAAAGTTAGTTGTGGCCCTTGAAGTCTTGCAAGTTGGACAACCCTGAACTAGGAGATAATTTTCCTAATCGGAAGAACATAATAAAGAATTTACTGATAGTTTTACTGAAAATTTACTGAATGCTTTTTATATTACAAAAGGTATTCATCATTTGGTTCTTTTTGATTGTCTATATGAATTCAGAAGAGAAGGCTCGGTCAAGTGATTAATCTGCCACTAATTTTAAGGAGCAAAAAGCGGCGGTATACTCTGAAAATAAAGCTTTTCTTGGGGTTATGTCTCAATTCTAATTCGAAACAAAGTGAATTTGAAATACCTTCAAATTGATACCTTATAATTTTTCAAGGCTTTGTTAATATTTTTAGGGAGAATTATTTGACTTATTCAATTATTTATCTCTTACGCGAAGTCTTTTCATGCACATTAAATGCCTCAATATTCCCCTTGAATCCCAGAAGTGGGAGATATAACATAATGTGATTTACTGTTTCCAAAGAATGCCGACGCTCTTTAAAAAAAAACAAATAGCACGTTCCCTGATTGTACGAATATGGTTGTAAAAAAGAAACAATAGTAACGAGATATCATATATTTAAAATTATCTTCATTGTAACAAATTAATCATAATAATTGAAAAGGAAATTTCAATGCAACATTCTACTCCAAATAAACAATCGCATACTTCATTGAAAAAATATGTGCAATTGACTGTCGTTAAGGTAACGACACTTTATCACTCATTTCAATCAAACCTTGAATATAACGCCCTTTTAAATGAAATGTTCGTCAAGTTAATATAATCCGCATTCAGAATTCTTTCAAATTCAGACAGTCTGCATATTGGTCATAGTGTATATTTTGCAAATAGTCATTCCGCCTAAAATGTGCATAATATTTTGGGGAGACATATTTTATAGTAAACAGTTCCCATATTTTTAGATTTCAAAAAGTATTCACCATTTAAAATCTACACACAAATTGTAAGGTCGAAGTAAAATATTTTCTTCTGTATAACTGCAGCTATACAATTAGATATAGACTATACTGAGCATCAGAAAGGAAAATATTATTCATTTTAACAATGATGCATTAGTTATCATTTGTTCGGTATAATTCTTAAAGACTACTTGTGACAGGAATATTTATTCTACCTCAGCTAATGGGTCAATGACCCCATCTCGAAGATATTTTTCGTCTAGTTTCCTTGATTCGTTGAGCAAATGCTGAGGTGGTCCCTGATTGTTCTTGTGGGTAAAAAGGTAGTATCACTTTTTGTTTCTTTCGTGAGCACTGTGAGAGGTGTTAATAGGGAATAAAAAGACACAGAATAAATGTTATAAACTTCGAGGACAGTTAGGAGAAAGGCAAGTTAACTTTTCGTCACTGAACATGATGGGAGATTTTCTATATCGGAATTACATAAGAAACATTTTCCCTGTTGGAAACTCATCAAGAACTTATGTCGGGCGTGTATCACTTGGCTTGCATTAGAACGTGCCCTGCCCAACACCAATACATAATGGGTTGCCTATCAACAGGGGCAAACGCACCAAGTGTAACCTCGGTATATAAAATTCCCTATCACATGTTCACTGAAAAAAATACATCATCTTTGATAAAACACGCACACATACACACACACACATACATACACACACACACACACACGAGATGCCCTACAGGTTATCGGATATTGTAGTTTTTCAAATAACCGTACTTGGGGTAGTATGGGGTAGTATTGGGGTAGTACTTGGAGTAACCGTACTAAGGGATTAGATTCCTTTGCGTGGGACACGATAAGGGATTAGAGCCAAAATAATTTTTGTTACACGTAAGGGAGTATTTCTTATTCCCCTATCTCGCCAGAAGCGCCAGTATTGGAATATAAGAGCTAGACATTCCAAAACTCAAGGAAGAGTACTCAGCTCGCACTACTTC
The DNA here is from genome assembly GCA_964035755.1 of Teleogryllus oceanicus. Classification (NCBI taxonomy): domain Eukaryota; kingdom Metazoa; phylum Arthropoda; class Insecta; order Orthoptera; family Gryllidae; genus Teleogryllus; species Teleogryllus oceanicus. Next base: position 177,963,234 of record CAXIVR010000002.1, read on the forward strand.
CCCACACGTCACTTACAGTTTTCAATTTAATATGTTAATCAAATAAATAAATGTAATAATGATAACAATATTAATGTTTACAAATTTATTTGATAAAATTAACAGAGGCTTATTCTAATACGAAGAAAAAATATTTTCCAAAATTTACTAGAGAAACAAATAGATGATAGAGCATTAAGCAGCAATTCAATATTTACACTTGTAATTCATCAAGTTAAATAATTATTTGCAATAAATCTCCATTTATTATGGACGACAACCTTTTTCCAAACCAAAATTTCCCAAAACCAAAAAAACATTAATGTTGTTATTAAAATAAGCTGCGTTTGCTTACTAGCTCATGAGAATAATACACAACATAAGAAACAGAATCGAGATAAAATAGTTGGTCAGGACCGCGGCACCATAAGATCTCTACCGCGTACACAAATTATCTATTTTGTAAATTTTTTGCACTAATGGTTTACAGTAAAAATAATTAAAAAAAAAAAATGATAAATAATAAGAAAAATTAATAATAGTAAATATTTTTAAAATTTAGCGAATATTAAAAATATATTTTTGTTCAGAGACTGAGGATATTACTGGCGTGGGTCTGGGACACGTAATAAGCCGCACAAGGTAAAAATGGAATGGTTAAATTTTGGCACTTGTAGACATGTTGGTTTACTCGAAATAAATGAAACACTATTGAAATAATACATCGAGAGTTGAAAAACAAATCAAACTTGATTAGCTCCTTCAGCGAGTGTTGAAAATTAAAATACATTTAATTATGTACATTCAAAGAAAACCACTTGTCATGTACGCAAGGAGGCCCTATAATATCACCAACAAACATTGAATATCACCAAAAGACACTTGCATTGAGGGAATCCTATTTAATAATTATCTATTAAAATAAAATTTGATTTAAAAGATATACAGAAGTCTTTATTTTGAATAAAATAAGTATACTTGAAAACGGAAGATATTTTGGAAATCAATAATTAAGAGGTAGTAGAACGTTCTTTAGAGACCTTATCCCAGTTTTCTAGTTATAAGATTCGCTGTTCAATATTTTTGGATTGATTACATTGCAAATAATAATATCAATTTACGGGAATAACTCTTATAGATGTAAGTTTCCAGAGTGGCTCAATTAAGTTCATTTTTTTCATGAATTCATACAGCCTAAAATTTGGGAACCGCTTCATCTGAGCAAGACAACTAGCACTGGAGAACACGTGAAAAAGCAAGTGAGTTCAAGTCCTAACCACTCGTAACCCCGTTTTTTAAACATCAAATTGAATACAATATTTGTGAAAAGTGGAAAGCAGAAGCAATTGGGGGCTCACCTCGGCGGGCGGGACGGTGCCGCCGCCGCTGCCGTCGTTCTGCAGCGAGCCGACGAGAGACGAGCTGCGCGTGGACCCGTCGATGTAGGCCATCTGCTGCGAGACGCGGCCCCAGAAGTCCACCATGCTGGACGCCGTGGCGGCCAGCGCAGCCGCCGCCTTGCAGCTCGTGTTGCTGTTGCGCGCCTTCCGCCGCCGCCGCCCGCCTCCGCCCCCGCGCCGCCGCCCGCCCGCCGCCCGCGCCGCCGCCCACGCCGCCCGCGCCGCCGCCCCCGTTGCCCCAGCTGTTGAGGGACAGCAGAGACTTGCGGCCGAAGGACGCCATCGCGCTCCGCTGCTCCTCGCTTGCTACTTTCGAACGCGCACACACTTTGGCTACTCACTGGCTTCTACTTTCAAAAATAGGCTTCCAAAAAACTCTCTTTTGTATAACTATATGTGTATATATAATATTATATAATAGATTATATTTTTTTTTATAATTCACACGCAGTGATATATAAATCACAGGTTTGTATCACTTGTCAAAAATAAAAAACGTCGAAGGTATGTGTGTGTGTATACAATAATATATATACGGCTATAAGAACTATATACTAGTGGTTAAACGGAACACTGAAGTTACTTGCTGTGGGTTACACACGGAAGGATGGGGGGTCTTGTCGTGTAGTCTTGTACGAAGTCTGAGCGGATCAGGGCGCTCTCTCCTTAGCCTATGCCGGTGGCGCAGAAGGCAGGGCAAAACGGCGGCAGCTCTGCACACATCGTTTTTAATCGTTCCTGAGCCGCGGTTTCCTCTTCTTGTGCTGTCTTCTGCTCATGGTCCGGCGGGCGGCGGGCGGCGGGGAGCGGCGGCGCGGCAGTGGCGGGGCGGCGGCGGCGGCGTCACAGAGCTCCCTGCGCATGGCGTCGACACGGGCCCGCCTGCGAACAAGAACCACGTGTTGCACGAGCTGCTCTTTCGACGTGGGAGGCAGGGAGGGAGGGAGAGGGTGAACGGGGGAGGTGAAGGTCGCGCGGGGGGAGACGCGCCCTCATTGGATCTTCACGCGTCACCTTGGAGGAGGTTCTAACTAGGCGGGGGGCCTCACAACCGTCAATGGAATAGTAACGAGATGAGACGAGTTATCTGGGGCCACTTTCCATACAGATTTATTATACCGGCTTAAGATCAATCTTGTTAAATGTAAGTGTATCAAAATATATTTTTTAAACCGAAAAGCAATTAAATTCCCAGTTCCATGATTTAGCCCCAAGACTTTTCGTTTCAACAGCCTATGATCCCCTCGAAGAGCAAAGCTGGGTATTTACATGATATATTTCATCTATTCTTTTTGCTTTGGATCACGCTGTTCATCACTCCATGAATAAAACTACAGGTAACCCGGCCTTGAAGACGATCGAAACGTTGATGAAGTAACCGTCTGAAACGTCGATTACATGAAAAAAGAACTCTTAGTTGTCTTAAAACTCATCTATCATTTGAAATATTATTAAAATCATGAAAATCAAATACAATAGTAACAGTGGAAAAATCAAATACCAATACTCTTGTTGATTCATTATTTAGTTTCTTACTTGAACAATATCTACGTATTACACGAGACGACCTTTTGAGGGGCAGGGAAGAGGGTTAACGGGGGAGGAAGAACGTGGGAGGGAGGCGGGCAGCACACCAAGGGAGGGTCAACGGGAGTCTGTGGAGAGGAAAGGAGAACGGGAGAGAGATGGTCGCAGGGGAGAGATGTGCTCTCATTAAATCATGTGTCACCTTGAAGGAGAAACAGTGTTTAAACTACTGGCAAGCGACGTAATAAAGAGATGAGAAGCCAAAGCCCAGGCTTTAAACGAATAGATCTTTATTTCATTTCGATATTGCATTTTGAATATATTTCCACCCACTACCGAATAAAAAGAAGTAAAATCTTAGGGATTTTGAAGTACAAATTATATTTTTATCTTTAGTTGACGTTAAGGATGACTTTCTCTAGATGTTTCTCGAGGCTTCTAATTTCAGTTTATCCATTGCATTATACATTTATTTAATATCACATTATCGTACATCAATAAAAAAACAATCGTTGAGACTTACTTGAATCAAACAACAGCACTGAATGCACCTCATAATTGACGATCAAGAATATATAAGATATTTTCCAAAAGTATTTTAAAACAAATAATAACGTATGAAACAATTTTCTTTCTGTGTTTACACAACCTTTACTCAACATAGTACCGTATGATCTGTTCCGGACAAAAGACGATCTTTCCGACAGGTTTTTAAACAGTTTAGCATCACCGAAGACGCATCGCTCCACGAAATGTATTCTACCGCGAGTCATACTACCTGCAGCGCCAGCTGTTAATGCCGCAAACGCAGTTAGAGGTTAGTAATAGTTTGCACTAGTGATTTGTGTTGTTCCGTCATCACAATTAAAAATAATACTAGCGTACCTGTGCGAGAACTCTCGCATGTTAAACCCCACCATCTTCCCTATTTTTCCATTACCATATTAAACCTGTAATTCATCTTTTACTTCAAGACCTTCTTATCCTCAGTCACTTGTTCTATACGTCTCCTTGTAATTGATAAGAATAACATACACACTTTTCAATACGAACTATTGTTAATTAACGTTTTTACCGAGCAGAGAGGTACACACGTGTAATTCAATCGTTAAGAATACCAAGTAATTAGTTTAATTTCACATAATACAGTAGCCAATTTTATAGGGTCTGAACAGGTGGAGTAGAATCGAGAAGCAATCTCATCCTGTAGATTATGGTGTGAGGAACGATTCCTTGAGGCCGTTGGCCTCAATATTTTAGTTTTTAAGGTTCTAAGACGGTTTGCTTAGGAGTCATTTAACGATATAATTTCAAAAGGTCAGACGAGTGTTGCGGGTTGTATTTTACATGAATAATTAAATGCGTTTTTTTAACAAATCCTTCACATTTCTAAAGTCAATGTGCAATTCGTTAAGTTTCCTTAAAATTTTATTTCTTGACAGACCTCATTTATACAGATTGGTTGCGCGTGAGAGCAACAAAAGGTATGTCTACTATTGAAATAATAAAGGGAGACGATTGTAACAATTGTTACAAGTCGAATCGAAAAGTCAAACGGATGTGAACGGTCAAACCATTAACACCGAATTTCCAAGAGCCCGCATTGTTTACTTTCATCGTGTTTTTTTAACTCGCAATAGAATGCATGTTAATCAAATAATAATGCATGAAAATAATATTTCTTAAATAGTAAATTTTATAGATACTTGCAATCTGCCTCCATAAACACATTTGATTTCTTGCAAACTTTGTCCCGTTACCGCTTATGTGTTAAAAATAATAGAGAGTTCAACATGAACGCAAATAATTTCTCACATACTGTTGCTCACCGTCCACGCTCCAACATTCGTTGCATCAATGGTGCAAATCACAGATCATTCAAAAGCGGCAGAGGCCTAAGAGCGGCTTGCACTTAGGCCAAATGCACTTAGCTCGTGTGCATTTGTACGGAGCTGCACAGCCGTCTTTCAAAGAGTCGAATCAAAACCGGTTGGCTTCATTCTAATTCGGCGGTATGAATCTCTAATCTCAGACGCACCGGTGCATAGGTAAAGCATGTGACAAAAACTAGCCGAATACCCGTCACCAAACATTTGTCTCAATGCTCAAATGAGTGCAAACGGATTCGTATTGACATGGCGCAAGATTTGTCACCACCCATAATCCCAACAGTCGCATCAGATTGCCTCATTTAAATACGCAAAGGAGCAACTATTCCCTAGACCATCGCTTGAGAATGAGCCTCTGGCTCTCATGATGATTTGCAAATGGACGAGTGTAGAAAGCAGCACTGCACCCATTCTCTGGCACGCTTTAAGGATATTTTGAACTGTTTTAATTGATTGACTGATTTTTTCGTGTTTCCGGGCGCGTCAACTGCTTTGGTCATTAGTCCCGTTAGTGTAGTGCATGTTTTTCCTCGGGAGATGTCTGTGATCTTCCCCTGCTGGATGGCGATCGCGCCGACCTACCGTCGGCTAGTGTTCCACAGGACTCTCCACGCGGCACCTCAGCGACAACCCCACGGTCTCCCGGAATATGGATGTTAGGTGTGTGTGTGTGTGGGGTGAACAAGAAGGAAGGACAGATCGCGCGCGGTCGTGGCCCGTTTGTTAGTACTGCCCGGCATTCGCCTGGCGTTGATCGGAGAAATCCACGGAAACTACCGAATCAGAGCAGTCCGACGCTAGAATTCTCCTCCAGACAGCGACTGAACTAAGCGAAAAAGCAGATGTCGCAATCGGCCCCGTCACTTGATTAGGTACTCTCCGGTCATAGTCGCCTGCATTGCATCGTTGAGCATACTACCGACCGGTAAACTAGACAAACAGTGATTTTAATAGCTCTAATTAATACAATAAATGAATGTTGCAATGGCCACGCACATTCCATTTGTTTCCTCTGAGTCGCCTTTCATTGCCATTTTTTGCTACCCGCTGGCCAGAGGAGGAGAGTGCGACGCCCGGGACCAAAACTTGCTCACAGTCAAGGCCTCTCCTTGATGCGACTAGTGCGAGGGCCTCCGTCGGACGATAGACGGCAGCGAACGAAAGGACGAATATTTTCCCACCACACAACCGGCAACACATGCGCTTTAATTTCCCAATGCTCTTAATGCTTGGTTGGAACACAAGCGTAAAGGGTCGTTAATATCCGCCTCTCACGTTGATGTGAGTTTGAGCAGAAGCTTTAATTAGAAGCAATTGCAAAAATTAACCTAATTAACTCCTCAACCAGCGCGTCAAATTTTCCAATATGTGTTGAAGCAACATCACCCAGATATACAAGGACTGAGCAGTCAATCAATATGGCCGCCTAAGAAGGCAAAACATATACATAGCTTCATTTATACAATTTTAGGTCCTGAAGCGTCCCTCAAATTAATTATTAATTTAATGGAAATAGTTATATATTTATTATCTAATTTAGTAATTTTTAATTTAATTTCCTGAGTTACCGGAACGCGGTTCCGTGACGTTAGAACACGACAGAACGGTTGCAAGGAGTCACTCGCTTCAAGAAAAGCGGTTGACGGGCGGCGAGGTGTCGTCGGTTGGCCGACCGTGGGAACGAGGCCGCGAGGAGGCAGTGTCTGGCTGGCCGCCGGCGAGGAAGGACGTATCTGGGACTGCTCCGCGATCGAAAAGCAAACTAGTATCGCGAACGAACGAGTGCAGAAAGATTAATTGACGGACAATTTGTGCGTGATAACAATCAATAGTCGATCGGACATACTGCCAAAGTGATAGCTGCTATTTGGAGTAACACAGATCAAAAGACGTCGAGTGGATCGGAGAATTGGAAAGGAGAAGTACTTCGGAAGCGCAGCGCCTCACCTCGGCTGGTCCCAAGTGAAACGACCCCGGCAAGCTGCGAAGGAGCGCGAGGCAACCGAGGGTCCCGAAGCCGCCGACGCTCGTAGTGGAAGAAGTAACGGTAAATATTTCTTCGATCGATAAGATCGAGAGACTAACAGTGATTCTGGGTTATATGAAAGAAAAGGGTAGAGACCACCATAGATATTGTATCATTAATGATTTGTATAGAATTAATAAATAGTTCAGTTTATTTTGTTCACGGAACAGTGGTGTTTGATTAATAACCCCGAGCCCATTCACGAGAAAGAACACCTGTCCCTTACAAATAAATTTACTGAGAACAAGCCGGCCTACCCTGTACGTCACATATATATATATATATATATATATATATATATATATATATATATATATATATATATATACACACACACACACACATTATGAGGAACACTTACAACGCACAGTACATGAAACCCTCTCTGTTCTAATCTCAATACGTGTTTAAAAAATATTTTGCAAGACTTGCGCGCACATTTTATTTACAGATAAAGACGGTTCAGGTATTCCTCTTTCAGATCTGAAATTAGGGTTGATGTAGAAGCACTTGACGCAAGTAACTGATTATTCTTTATCCACCACAACTGAACTGACAATTTTATGTTGAGAATTACAATCAATATGTTGAAAAATAATAGCGTCTTCCTTTTTAATCAACCAATAATCGTCCAAAATAAGCAATCCTAGTTTGCCTTTTAGTTCATCAAAAGTACTGAAAACATTTCACTTAAATTTGCAATGTTTTCTTTTGCACTTTCGTCAATAGCAGCAAGCAGATATTCTTTTTTTAAACACAATTTATATTCTTGAGCAGAGAAAGCTCTGTAGGAAGTGCTTGGACGATTCAAGTAAGGAGGACAATTAGGCAACAAAGTCGGCATAGATCCACGAGATAGTTGTGTATGTTTTAAAGGAAGAGTGAAGACTTTTTAACCCATTTTCACAATATAACACTGAATTCTTATATATTTCCCACTTTCGCAAAGGAATTCACAAAGTTGAAAGTAAACTTGATGTTAGCAATTACACTTTTCACTTTTTATCATAGTTCTCTCTCATGAGGAGACATCCCTTATTCACCATGATTCTCACTGTTATAAACAACAGACCACATATACATAACCACAACTCGTAAAGCTACTCACTCAACGTACCAAACTGTATCGCCTTAACTCGAACATGTCGACCTTCTCTAGCCGCCATATTGGCTTTGAAAATCTCCAGGGCGCAAGCCTAGTTCTAGGGGAGTTGGATGATATCGCCGTCGTCATCGTCATGACAGCTCTTGATTTCATTTACTGCGTCGTGAATGACATGTTTTTCCTACTATCGTACAGTCAACATTCACGACACATTTACAGTGAAAACATCCCACAGAAATACGCTTCTCCAAGTTCGTGCGCCTTCTCGAGAGCGGGGTGCAGCTAAAGATACTCGAACCAGAATACCGAAGTTCCAGCAAGGAAATGAAACAAATTCTGAAATTTTTATGCACTTCGTGCCGCATCGAAAAGGACCCAAGGAAGGTCACACAAAATAAAGCTGTCGGCTCGGTGGTCGAGAACGCAAAGGCAGTAGTGTCGTAGTGATCTTGGACCGAAGGGTCGCGGGTTCGAGTCCTGCCTCGGACATGGTTGTATTTGTGTTTGTCCTTTCACCCCTTATCATCGTCATATAATTTCATCATCATAGATACCATACTGTTAACACCAATAGTGGTCGCTAATGATCTAGATGTTGATGCGACCTTAAATAACCAATTAAAAAAACAACTAAGCATTCTTTGCACTTCTGACGAATGATTTCAACATTTAAAAAACACATTTTTCCTTCTCTACTACGCAAATGTGTCATTTCATAATTGTAATTAAAATAATCAATAAAACGCTAAAACAGAAGATATTCAAATAAATAAAAATAATGTAATGCATTATCTTTTAATAAAAATATTCTATGTTATTTTCATAAAAACTGTTAGAAACTACGGCCACGCTTTCAAGTGCAAATTTCTACTCTTTTCGTTTCAATTATACCCTAAAATTAAAATAATTCATAAAAGAACTTATTTCACTTGAAAACCAGTTAAAAAGTGTGTACGACCTGTGGGAGAAGTGCATTTAGCACTTCTCTTGTTGTGTGTATGTGAGTGAGTGTGTGCGCGCGCCTTTCTTGAGTTCGGGGATCTCTACCCGAGTCATAGAGGAAAGTACCCAAACCCAGCTATTTTAACGAAAAATTATTTTATTTTTAAACTATATGACCAATAATTTTAAGCAGAATATAACATTTTCCAAACTAAGCGAGCTTTCAATAAATCTCCTACATTATTTCAGTAGTACACACATGTTTTGGTGCTCTCACACGACCAATCGTTACAGATGAGGACTCTAAAGAAAGAGAAAATCACGAAGACGTGACGCTTTGTACTTTGACTTTAAAAATATGAAGGATTTGTTTTAAAAACGCATCTAAATATTGTTGTCAAATGCAACCCCCAACAGGCGGCAGTATTTTTGAATCTTTAATAACTCCTAAACAAGCGTTTTAGTCCTTAAAAACTAAAATGTTGATATCAAAGGCCTCAAGAAACGTTTCACACCGTTATTCAAGATGAGATCTTCTTGAACATTCTATTATATTTTGCTGATTCTAGCTTCTGATTTTACTCCACTTGTCCACAGCCTGTAGAATCTGCAACTGTTTGTGAAATTGAACTTATTACTTGATATTCTACGCGATTGATTTACATGGGTGTACCTCTCTGCTCGGTAATAACGGTAAATATGGTATAACGGCAAGAATAGTTTGTATTGGCAAGGGTGTATTGTATCGTTATCAATTACAAGGAGACGTATATAACAAGTGACGGAGGATAAGAGGTGAAGGAAAAGATATATTACAGGCTTAATATGAAAATAGAAAAATAGAAAAGAGGGTGGGGTTTAATGTGCGTGAGTTCTCGCACGGGTACGCTAGTTGTGATTTAATTCTGCAGAAAATTGGATTTAAAAATATTCGAAAACAAAATGGGGGCCCGGGTTGGGTATTTTTCTCTACACATATTAAGTTGAATTATGATTACAGGTAGCAAGAGTTTCTGGAAAGGTTGGAAGAAAATATTCGATCCCGACTAAAGAAACTACAGTCGATTCCGGTTATAGTGAACTTATTTACATTTAATTTATTTGAACTGCAATTGGGTATGACCGGTGGAGTTATGGGGACTAACATGTTTGATACACTATATCAGAGGTTCACTCTGTCCGATGATGTCAAAATTATACGAAATTTCTCCACAATGATTGATTTTATTGATGTAGAGAAACAGTAAAAAAAATTTAATATCTTTATTTGTCTTAAAAAAAGAATTATTTTCAATATTTCTTCGTACATTTTTCATTAGAAATTTCTGTAGATTCTTCTTCAGATTCGTGATCTCTCCATTTTTGATTCTGCCTTGCCTTCTGTCCCTAAATACGTATCGTAATGTAGTCCTGGCATGTTTCAATGTCCCTTACACTGTTAGAACACCATACCACTCTACGAAGACCCTTTTACTGGCTTAATAACATACGAGATCCAATTAATTTCCAGAACGTATTTCCTACGTTAACTATACCCGAGGTTCAGGTTAACTATAACCGAAACCTTATTTGCGATCACTTAACCAATGCTTATTTGTAATGTATGAAACTGGGCCAGTACTTGAGTTCACTATAACGGTTCACTAAATCCGAGTTCACTATAACCTGAGTCGACTATAACTACAAAGGCAATCCAGACTTTGACCCTTATCCCTTATTGTGCCCTTCAAAGTACAGGATAAGTGCACGCGCTCTAGCGATTCCTTGCTCATGCTCTATTTTCCGTCTTTTAGTTCCGGACATCAGATCTTTCTTCCACATAAATACGTTATGAATACATTTTATGTGAACCCATAAAAAGCCAGACGATTGTAGCTGGTGATCTAGAATGTCGTGATATTCTAAGTCGCTGAAAGGTCAGAGCGCAAGGAGGAAAAGCTTCACTCAATACTTCAGTCGGGAAGGATAACATGCATATGTCGGAATTGAGCCCAGAAAAAGAGACATTTCTGTCGTTTGTGTTTGACCGCCGCGCAGTCTAATTCGCAAAGAACGCAGTCCCAAATCTTTAGAGTCGTTAGTTTTCTGAAATCTTCTGAGCAGTATAATCACCATACGGTCAAAACATTTTTATACCCTTTTACTCCACAATATGAAATGTGTTTTGCAAATAGGGCCGATCTCTTATTCTTGAAAACTTTGAAAGCGAAAATGAATACATCCTGTTGAATTCCAAAAGTTCTCTATTTACCACAATCTTGTCGAGTGCCATATGCTGACATTAATTGACTTCCCAGACCTATTATTAAAAAAAGGAGGAGCACAGGTTTTCAGTTGCGTATTGCAATAATAATATGAGTTAAGTTTTTAATTGCAAACCAAAAGGCTAAGATAACGTGTTCAGTAGTGACAACCTGTAGACTCTTTGTGCATTCAGCACAAATTTGAACATTCATTCCTTCATGACACCGAACAAGCATCCAGGTTATTTCGGCGAACCTTTGAAGAGGAATGTAAAGTTTGAATACGCCCAGCACTCTTCGATAACACTGACCGGAATCATTGATCATCGTACAACGAAGCTTATAATTAATTCAGCCATATGAGCTCGTGAAATGATAAAGACTTGGAGAACGATATGAGAATGATAAGAATGTGCCTATCAAGTATCCGCTACATTTCCATTTGATATTAGTCGTACACGATTTTTATTTTAAAGGCACATATTGTCTAGGAAAAACCGTCCTTGAATGACACGCCATAAATTTAAATTGCTAATGTAGCTAATATTTTTCGTATTTTAACTTCATTATTTGCAATTTTTTAAAGCACTGCATTTGTGATACATTAGTAAAAATATATTCAGAATTGCAGTTGTCGCATTTTTAGGAATGGGTTGTTATGTCCGCAGAATTCAGGAGGAAAACAGGTCTAATGACTGGCTATGGTTAGACTGGCTATTAATAAAGACAATAAATAATATATCGATAATCGATTGATTACTTCGTATTACTTCGATTATTATTCCCGTAAGTGTAGTGTATATTTATCTCATGAGGCTGTTATGCTCTTCCTGCACTAGAAGGTGAGAACACACGCAGACCTACACGTCGACTAGCGGGGTTTCCTGTCGTGACCGGCCGCACAGTTTCGAAGGTGCCGCCACAGTAGGGCGTTACCGCCCCTGGCGGCAGCGGCCAGCGACAAGCGCTTAACAGCGACAAGCGACAAACTTAAAGATGTGCGGCCGCCACGCCTGAGCGAGCGGGGCGAGTCCCAACCTCCGCCCCCTGCTACGCCTGCCAGCCTGCGGACCTTGCGGCCCGGAGCGAATATAAGCCGGCCGTGGCCCGGGGAGAGGCAGAGAGTGAGCGGCCGAGTAACTGTGAGGTGTGGCGATAAGTGATAGAACTTGGAAGATTGCGATTACGACGGACAGTGCTGCGACCACGGACTTTCCCACTACGGAGAATTGGTGACTCGGCGATATTGTGGTGCTTCTACTGGTTACGACAACTCGGCTAAGTTTCTTTGTACCTTCTCCTGGATATTCGGCACTATAGCTCTGTACCTGTTTTCTCTATCAATAAATTGTTTATTGAATTTTGAGTGTGTTGAATTTGGACACATCATTTCCCCACCCAGGAACTTCCCACCAGCGGGGATCCGCCCCAACCGACACAAGCTCTGAGCTTCCGACTGGTCTCCCGGCATGGGTAATAGTATAGTGCGAGAAAGTGTGCGTATAGTGTTTGTCTGGAAAGTACTGTCAATGACTTCAGAACAAATACTTCATTGATCGTCTCGGTAAAATCTCTTAACACTCTTAAAAGTACATCCTTCCTGCATCGATACACGGCTGCCAGCGCGAATTCCATGCGTCAAAGGCGGCGCAAAAGCCCATTTCCGGGACGTCCTTCAAGGCGCGCGTTGTAGTCGCCTTAATGTTGTCCACGGACCCGAAATGCTTCCCTTTTATCAGAGTTTTCAGATGTGGGAATAAAAATAAGTTTGGGGGACCGACGTCCGAGCTGTAGGGAGGTTGTGGATTGTTGTGACGTCTGTCTTCGCCAAGAAGTCGTTTAAAACAAAGCTGGTGTGGGCGCCTGCGTTGTCATGCAGCTTCCAGCCGTGACGATGTTGGGTGGGACGCAGTGGACTCAAAGTTTCAACCTCTTCAGCGCCTGGACGTAAACTTTGACTCTCACTGTTGCCTGGTGGTACAAATTCGTGATAGACGATCCCTCGGTTATCGAAAAAAACAATCAGCATTGATTTGATTTTTGATTTTGGCAACCTGGCCTTTTTTGGGGCGAGGGAACGTTGACGTGTGCTGCTCGGTATTGAGCCTTTTCGTCTCCGGGTCGTATCCAAACACCTATCCGAAAGACAATCATTTCTAAAGGCCGTCTTCAGCGTTGGAACAGTCTCAAAAGCAGTCGTGTCGAGTTTAACACAGAACTTGATCGCCATGCGCTGCTCGACAGAGCGTTGCATTTCGAACTCTGACGTGTCACGAAAACGTCTCTCACGAAATATGCTGTCCTCATCCTGCGGCAGTTTGCAGGCAACTGGCGTAAAGAAGGCTTTGTTCCCAAAGCCCCTCACCACCATTACCACGCTAGAAGAGCGAGCTGAGACGTACAGTCGCGTCGGAAAAAATCATTGACATTACTTTCCGTACAATCCTTGTAAGTAAAGCATGAGGATAGGACGCGGAAGAGGAAGGAAAGATCGAGCTCGGTCCTTGGCTCTTTTGTGAAGGTACTGTTCAGGCATTCGACAGCTGTTGATCGGAGAAACTACGGAAAACTGTACCAATCAGAACAGCCAGCCGCTAGAACGATTCTCCAGACAGATTCGACCTAACTATGTAGCTAGTGTCGAAAATCCTGTCACCTTCGGAACGCGAAGCCTACGACCTCCCAAGTAGAGGCCCAGCTGTAATATCAGTTGATGCCTTGATCAGTTGATGTTAAATAAATAAAATGACAAAATATTCTCTTGCATGTAAATAAATTATTGCTATATATTAATGTGTTTAACAAATAGATTCCAGGCCCTTCAAATGAAACACTGTAATGACCCTGATGGTTATTTTAAGTTCTTAAAGTATTAAGTACTTTAAGTAGTACTAAACTTTTTTCTCAAAAATCGTTCCAATGTTTTTCTTTCAATTTTCCACGGATGAAAGAAGGGCTGCTTAAAATAATGGCACGTGTCTCATTTTCGTCGAACTCACTGAATTTCCTAAAAGTGCAAATTTATAAATAATGCGAGAAAGTATGTGCTGTGTTAGCACCACGAGTTTCTCAATGTAAGGTGACGCTCTTTCGTAAACACCTACATTAATATCTACTTTCTTTTTCTAGACAAGTGCTGAAATGGCTATATAGATATTCTAGATTACATTAACGAACATAAGTTTTGAAAGAACTTTAGTTTCAACAACTTAACTGTCAAGCCTCTTGTATTTGATTATTATGTATTCCAACTAGGCATCGTGCCCGGGTAAATATTCGCTACTCATTTTCTCAGTTGTTAAACTCATCCCTCTCTTTCAGATTTAATTCCTGGATGTTGGAATGGAGTTGGATGCGGCTCGAGAGCAATGCTCGAACATTCCATCAAAAACTCTTCCATACAGGCTGAACCAATAACTCGCCATCTACGCTCCCAAACAAAATTTTACGCGTGTTGCTCCGGGCAGGTGTGCAGGGCGCTGAGCGGAATGGGGCCCGGCAACGCAAACAGTTTGGCATTCCAAGCCTCCGCGTCCCGGCCCGCTTCACCGTCCCCCTCCGCTTAGCGCCCCGCCACAACGCTCCCCGCCCGCCCGCCCAAACGCTCCCGCTCCCGCCCAGCCCGTCCCGACGCTCCCGTCCGACGCTCCCCGTCCGACGCTCCCGTCCGCGCTCCCGTCCCGACGCTCCCGTCCCGACGCTCCCGTCCCGACGCTCCCGTCCGACGCTCCCCGTCCCGACGCTCCCGCCCGCCCCGCCCCGCCCGCCCCGCCCGCCCCGCCCCGACCGCCCTGCCCCGACCGACCCGCCCGCCCGCCCCGCCCCGCCCCGCGACCCCGACCCGACCCGACCCGACCGCCGCCGACCCGGACCGCCCGACCCCGACCCGACCCGACCCGACCCGCCCCGCCGACCCGACCGGCCGCCGACCCGACCGACCCGACCCGACCCGACCCGACCGCCCGACCGCCGACCGCCGACCCGACCCGACCGACCGCCCGACCCGACCGACCCGACCCGGACCCGACCGACCGGGCCCGACCGACCGACCCGGACCCGACCCGGGCCCGACCCGACCCGACGCGGGCTTGCCGGCGTGCCGACCGCCGGAGCCCGGCCGTTGCGCGGGTGCCGACCGCCGACCCGCGCGCTGGCGAGGTGGTGCACTAACCGCAGGAAACCCGGTGCACGTTTGCGGGTTGCGACGCCCGCCTGGCTGGCGTGTCATCTACTTTCCGATGGAAACAAAATGCACTTTCGGATTGCTGTTCTCCGATTATCGCAACCAAGGAGAAACGAAATTAATCATACGTCTCAGATAAGATTGATAATCTGCGGTCCGTTGAGAAAAAGCGAAGCAAATGAGTTGTAACAAAAGATGGCGTATGAATATTCGTATTCCAAGAAAAGGAATTTGTTTGTTGTGTTGAAATGTTTTCTTTTTTTTCTTATAAGGTGGTATTACCAAAAGCATTTAAAAACAGTTGGCCGAAATACAAATTGACAAAACGGTTTTGATTCGTTTTAATCTCCTAATTTGCTGCATATTGTAATGATATTAATACTTAGGTATTTATATAAATAAACAAATTCTTGGTTAATATCAACGAATGAATTAAACAACGAATTAAGTCAGTAGCTACAGACGGTCGTTAAATGGAATGGACTTTTGGATTTTCTATATTAGCGTTTCTCTTAAATCGTTGAATAGATTAGATTGCCCGTTGCTACAGAACAGGAAAATCCAAATAATTCAGATGGTACATTTAATTTGTATCAAATTTTATGTATTATGCACCAAATTGTTTTACACACAAATTTAAATACGCCATTTAACTCAAGCACGTTTTCTACTTTCTTACATTTGTGGCTGGGTTCTTAAAATATATCATAATTTTTTACGATAAATAATAAAGTAAATAAGTATTGAAATATATTAATCTTGTTTCGAGGTCAAATCCGCGCTCATATTTCGTCGCCAAATGTGACCAATGTCAGCAGTTCTGGCTCGTCGTTGACTTCATTCAGCAACTTCAGAAGAATGTTCATATGACATTGCTTTTGGTTGATGTTCAACAATTTCGGAAATGTTTTTTTCTCGCACATATTCCATATGCAAAAATTTTACTTGATGTGAATGAAATACTATGCATGATATGCACAAATAATATGAATGAAAGAAATATTGCATATAATTTTCTTCACTCTTTCGACGAACTCATAATTTACTACATTACAGTGTTTGGATGCTCGTCACAGTTCAAGTGTTCATTGCAGTCTTTTAAACGTCACTTGCAGACGCTTGTTTATTTCGTATAGAACTCGCCGTAAGTAACATTTCAGACGGTGCAAAATTTTGTTCCATTCTTAAAGCAAAATTTATGCGAATTCTTTGATGCCCTCTTCCACACTGAAATTTGCCCTATTCGACACAAAATTGACTTGATGCCGTCTTCGACACAAAAAGTTAACATCCATTACTGCTACGATTGTCAAACAGAACACCAAAGAAAAGTGTCCTAACAAAACAAACTTTTCAAAAAAAACAATAAAAATAGATTTAAGAAACTAAGGAGAACACACAATGGAAAATAATTAATATAAATATTTATAAATATTATTTTATGACATAAAATAATATAATTTAGACTTCTATGTCCCGAAATTCCACAAAATCCCGCGTGTAGTTTGAAGTCCAACTGCGCAACGCAGCCCGTGCACCGGACGCCGGTGACGAGAGACCGCGCGTGGAGGCGCAGACGCTACGCGGCGCCGGCAGAAATTGCTGTGTCGTGAGTGGCGCCGAAGCGAGCGGCCGACTGGGTGGCGCCGCTGGGGCGGGCACCGCGGGCGGGCGAGCCGGCGGGGGGGGAGGGGAAACCCAACGCTAGGTTGAGTGCACCCCGCGACCGCCAGGCGCCCCGACAGAACGGCGCCTCGCGGGGGTGGTGCGGCGGCGGCGGCGCGGGCAAGAAGAGGACAACGCGGGCTGACGCTCCGAAGAAGACAGGATGACAGGGGAAGCAAATATTAGAATGGAACTGATCATTGTTTGTGTACAACAAAATTCACGCATCTTAAAAAGCGTCACTTATAAATTCAGCCTTACCATTTGCGTACGTAGTAAAGAGAAAGTATATTGCGGCAGAAGTAGGCGATTTTTCGACAGAGAAACTCTGTTTGTGAGTCTTCGATATTGAAAAATTTGTTGAGCATCGAAAAGCGCGTAATCTTCCGAACTGAATGTCTATACCCGCCCCCTGCGTGTACATGCAAGTACGCGTAAGAATGTGTAGATGCATACAGTGTGTGTAAGTTCGCGTAAGTGAGCAAAGATACGCGTACGCGCACAAAAGCGAGGGTAATAAGCGTGAGCGCCGGCGCGAATAGGTGTAGGTGAGTGTATAAGTACGTGCAAATAGAAGCTTATAGGTGTCTCGAGATGTGTTTAGGTGAATGGGAGTTTCCAGGCGTGTATGTGTACTTTTTTCCTTGGAGAGGGAAAAGGAGTAGACAATTGCGCAGATCATATTTTCTCGGATATCTCCGAATTTTGGAAAATTGATAACCCAACATGTTAACATTGCAATACTACAGTATTTAAGATATTTTCTTTTCTTAATGAAATTTGTTCTTTAAAAATATATCTTGAAATAGTGTAAACGTATGGAGGTGATCTGCCAGGAGCGGTAACGCGCGGAGCTGGGAGGAGAAGAGCGAGGGGGGGCGAGACGTGAGCGATGAGCTGCGACGTTCCGCCGAAGGTCGGCGACGGCCAACGACGTGCCAGTGGACGAGGAGGCTGTAAAGCGTCGAGCGACTGCGTTGCCCAGTAAACAGCTCGCATTTCACCACCCCCTCCCACCGTCACACGTCCTCTTGCCCTGTAGCCCGAGAAACGTAACCAGTTAGACCTCGAGACAAAGCAAAACATTTGCTCGCCGGAAACTGTCGCTCCCAATCGTGACAATTGATTCAACCCAATAATACAACCTGACACTGTCTGCGCTAATTTTACTGTTTCAATGATCATCAGCTTCAGATGATGGGGCAAATATCAGAACAACCGCGTTGAACTAATTGGTTGAATTCTATTTTCAAAGGACAGATCTAATGAGTAAGGCATTGAATGCCGTATAAATGAATACATGTTCTGGTTTTATTGATTCATTCTTTTCTGCACCTTGATTACTAAGGTCGTTGAGGCCATATTTAATTGTGAGTAGATGATAGCAATAATGGCGTGAGTTTATTAGAGGTGGAAAATATAGTGAAATCAGATAGAAATCCGCAAGAGTTGTTTGTCTACCACAAATCTCACATGGATTATCCCAGGAAATATTCGGGCGCCAACGGAGAAAGGCGTATGTACTACCCATTACGCATTAACCATGTCAACTACATTAACATTTCAATGCCAATATCCACAGACGCATATCAGAAGAAAGGAAAAAGTTACCTTCACATTTCACGTACAATTTTGAATATAAATTTTTGTAAGTATTCGTGGAGATAAAATATGTAGTGTAACAGTACAGAGCTTTAAGCTACAGTGGATCGATTTTATTATAACGAAAAGGCCGTTCAGCAGCAGGGAAATGAAATTATTTTCCAATTCACGCCTTCGCTATGCATAACGCCAAGAAGCAACCCTGTCAGTAATTTGACACGAACTAGGAAAACTGTGCGTTGCCAGGCTGCTGATATGGGCAGGTATGCAATCGAGCCCTCCAGATACGGGGGGGGCTGTTGCTATCAGATAGACATGCGAGCGGGCGACGTAGCAGCGCTCTACGTCACGGACCATTTCAGAAAGGCGCAGCCAGAGGGCGCCAGCAACCGGATAGGGCTAAAGTCACGGGACCTTCCATCGGGTACGTGATTGGCAGGGGTGCCACCGCGTCATATGCATGGAGGGCCCGTGGAGTCCTTAAATACTGGAGACCGCAGTTCTTCAGTCTCCTCATTTTTGAACTGTTCATCGAGCTTCTTATTTTTGAACTGTTCATCGGCTCTCATTTTAACCGTTCATCGGCTCTCATTTTGAACTGTTCATCGAGCTTCTATTTTTGAACTGTTCATCGGCTCTATTTGAACTGTTCATCGAGCTTCTCATTTTTGAACTGTTCATCGAGCTTCTCATTTTGAACTGTTCATCGAGCTTCTCATTTTGAACTGTTCATTGAGCTTTTATTTTTGAATTGTTCATCGAGCTTCTTGTATGTTGAAATGTTCATCGGGCTCCTTGACTAGACGTTTACCGACAGTCGGTTAAATAATGCTCATTTCAATCGGCCGCGGTGTTTCCCTTGAACGCGTTCGCGTCCAGCCGCTCTAATGGGAGCGCAGTCGACCGCAGAGAACACGGGTGTCTGTCCGGGAACACTGTTCTCGCATGCACGCGCCGCCTTGCCGCCGGAGAGCACGAGTGAGGCCGCTACGCCCACGTGTATTTGCAGGAGCCCGGACACGTGGACGAGCCTGCGCGGAGGATCAACCGATCTCGCCAATCTTCTGGACTTCGCCACCTCCACAGAATCCTCACCCAGATGAACAATGCGGTCAGATCGGCACGAGCGCAGAACAATTTTACGAACAGTGAGTGTGTGTGTGTGTGTGTGTGTGTGTGTGTGGAGAGAGAGAGAGAGAGAGAGAGAGAGAGAATTTCTGCATCAAAAAGGGATTTTAATGTTAATTAGATAGTAAGTCTTGAATAGTTATTAAATTCATGTCAACCAATTCGGTTCATCATTTGTAGCCTGGTTAGCTATCCCTAGAATGCATGCATCCCCTCTCTCTATCAAAAATTTCAGAGGTCAGAAGCAACGTCTGCCGACTGGCATCCGGGCAATCTCCATCAGCAGCGAGGTAGGTCCACGCCACGGGTTACTGTAGACATGAATATGAACTTCAGATTTTGTATGAACTCAGAAGGGGTGCGGCAAGTAAATGTTCTCATCAGAAATATGTACTTCAGCGAGAGACATGCTCTGATAAGGACTTGAACATGAGTAACGTGAGATAAGTATGTCACTTTGTCGTCAGCACGGACATAATTAAACGTTCGTAATAAAATGTAAATACAAGAGTCTTCGAGTCTTCAGGCATTCACATTCCACTGTGGAAAAAACAGTATGAATTCATAATTGAATTGTAAAAACGTTTTATTAAAAAATTCCAAATGTGCCCCCTTCCAAAACTTAAGTCTTAGCAAAAATGCTACGCGTGTCGAAGTGTATCTGATTAACTCGAGACGGCAGCATATAGCAAAAATTTCCTCTTGTGATTCTTGTTACATATTTGTGGCAAATTACTTAGTCATCAACTTTCAACACTTTTCGCAATTAAGCTAACACATAAAATACATTTAAAAGAATTAGGATTACACGGGGAAATGGTCAATGATACTTTGTCATCTAATTATGAACCAGTCTCATTGATTAGTACTATAAACGACTAATCCTGCAAAGAGATCATGAAAACGGAAGATACACTGCAAGGCGGGTAAATGACCATACGGGTACTCTGGATTTATAGCGACAGTCGTTGTCCATTTCATTCCTTTACCCTGTCACCTGGCTTTCCCGCAGCCGCCCAGGCACCCCTTTCACAGGCACGTGACTCACTGCGTGCGTTTTAATGACTCACGTGCTCGCGCGCGGGGGAGGGGGGCGAAGCGCACGTGCGTGCACGCGTGTGCGTGCGGTGCGGACGACTCCGCGCGCGCGGCCCTGGCTGGGGCGGTGGCGGTGGGGGCGGAGCAGGTACCGAGGAAGAAAAGCAAGGGCACAATGGTCGGCAAGCGAAAGGGCGGAGGTGGCGGACAGAGGCGGGTTGGGTAGGATGGGGGGGAAAGGGAAAACGCAAGAGATGGTAATGCGCAAGGGGGAAAAGGGAAAAAGAGGAAGTAGGAAAGAAGGAGAAGAAAAGAATATCTGAGAACAGATAAGGAGGAAAGGGTCTGGGAAAAGGATTATAAGGTGAGAGGAGGAAAGAGGGATGGGGTGAGAAGCGAAAGAGGAAGGGTTCAGCGAGGTGAAAGGCGATGAGGTGAGCGCAAAGTCGCGGGGAGCGAAGAGGTAAGGAGCGGTCGGAGGCAAAGGGGAGGGGCGGTGAGAGGCAGGCATGTACAGGCGAGGGACGTGAAGTGAAGGGGGGCGCGGCGAGTAGCGCGCGCTGATGAGAGAGCCGTGAAATGCCGGACGGGAGGTGAGGGAGGCGAGGCAGGCGCGGGAGGTGCGAGCTGGACGTGCGCTGATGAAGACGCCACGCACGGGGCCTGGGCCGCGTCGACTGGAAGCAGAGGGGTGCGCTGCCGGAGATGAGCCTCGGGGCGGTGACGTCACCCGGGGGCTCCGCGGCGTCGGCGTCTTGATGACGTAAAGCGGCGCCATGGGGTGGCAGGTGGGGGGGGGGGGGGGGGGGAGGCGTACGCGCCGCTTGGCTCGCTGGCTGTTTCCCGCCCCCGCCCACGCATTGAAACGGCGGCCTCGCTGCTGCGACGCGACTTTCATTACAGTCCACCCTCCGAGCTAATTCTGGACTAAAGTGAAGGGACAATTACTCTCAATTGTAGAGACAGAGAATCACCGGGTATTTTGAGCGAGTTGGAATGACTCGAATAGCCAATGTAGTTAGCAACTCATTAACAATATAATTGGCTAATTAGTATTACTTTAGTTATTACTCTTATAGTTAAATAGCATTATTTTATCCAAAGTAATAAATATAATACATGTATTTTGGTAAAAACTGTACGTATAAGTAGTAAGAGTCAAATCTAAAATACTAAAAAATATGAGTGCCTTCTTGATTTCTTATTCTGACCTGCCAAATGTGGATATATCAGACATTGGCCTATTCAATTACTCTTAAGTAAGAAATGCGAATGCATTTTTACAAGGCACATCACTAACAACCCCCTTTTTCTGAAAAGGGTCTAGGATCCACCGTTGCGGGCTGCCATTGACTGTATTCAATAGGAATAAAGTCGATAACTACGTTGAGACAAACATGAAGAACGCTTGAATCTAGTGGGAAATTATTATCTTGTACGTATCATTTCAATGTTCTCTGTACTAGTATATACTAGTATATTATAAAATTATCAAATCATTATTGATATTTTTATGAGTAATATGTATTAGCGCATCTCAGAGGGTGAGGGTTAGCTTACTCTGACTCCTGACTCCCCAGTGCATAGGTTCTATCCCGGTCTAGGTGCTTGGATTTTTTAAGGCCTCGTTTTTCCGACTCACTGTCTCACTAGCGTAACATTATTGACTGTGTTTTGGCACAAAACGTCAATTCGAAAATATCAAAACTCCGTTGCATTTTAAGCAAGGAGTATCTGCCAGGTGCCGAATGTTTCAATTGATCATGCGGCGATCGCAATATGCCTTGCTGGGTACCGGAAGGGACCTGGAGACCGCGGGCCCTGCGAGAGACCCGGGAAGTGACTTCAGAGGATTCGTTCACAATTATGCAGCGTGCCCCCGGCCTGCGCCTTCCCCCCTTCTGCTCCAACCGTCTCCACCCAAAGACTCGTCCTACGCTCTGCCACGACCGGTTTTGTTTTGCTCCGGCTCGCTTCATCCCTGCCTGGCCCCTCCCGTTTCGCATAGCCGTTGCCTCAACCCAACGCCGCCGCTCCTCACGGCCTACTCCACAGCCCCAAGCCAAGCCAAGCCAAACCAAACCACGCCCCACGCCACCCCATCCCACACCACACCACGAATTCCCGCCCCACGCCACGACACCCCACGCCACGGCATCCCACGTCATCCCACGCCACGCTACGCTCTGACCCCACCTCGATCTTATACCAAGGTCCATCTCGCCAAGCCAGCTAGCCATCCCCCCCCTCCCCGCTGGCGCTGCCCTGTCTCTTCCCAACCCGTCCGTCCGCCCTGCTCGGTTCTCCCTCCTTTGGCGCGCTCTCGCCCTCCTCCTTACCCCCCTCGCCCGGCCCCCCGTCCCGCCCACCCCACGCGCCGCTGAGTCGCCCCCGCTAACTTCATTACGGCGCCGGCGCCCGGGAGCGGCCGGCCCAACGGGGACGCCGGGCCGCGCCGTTCTGCTTAGCCGGAGGCTTGGGGTCACATGTCGACATCGTTGATTGATTGTTGTTCCTGAGGGGGCACCGCCGCCTCCCTTTTCACTTCCACTGGAGGAGTTTTAAGCCTCTTTCCCTTTTGGGTCGCTCTTCGGATGTCGACTTAGTCTACAGACGCTCCAGAGTGCGCGTCCGTCTCTGACCGTACGAGCTCTTGTATGTGTGGGTGATATTGTAGACAGGGCAGCTATATAGGTCACGTCTATGGGCACTCTCTTGCGAATACTTCCTAGATATACACTACTGGAAATCATACAAGATAGATAAGTAGGGCATAGCTAACAGCATTGTCAACGCGTTTGGAAGTCTAACATATTTTGCACAGTTCCCATTTCTGGTAGTTTTCAATGTTGGCTCGTGTCCGCATGTTGTTTGGCGGTAACATTCTTGGTCCTGGATTATATCGCATCTGCTTGGTGGAGGGAACTAAACAAACTTGTTGCAGGTCTGTGGTGTACTGTCAGGTACAAAACCATGTGCCAACTTCACCACATGCTGATTCTCACATGTAAACTCCATCTTAATTGTTCAGTGGCTCATTGTCCAGCGCTGAAAATCCCTTCGCTTTATCGCGTTTCTAACCTTCGACCTTTAGCCTTCATTATGCCTACAGAAAACAAGGTATAGTACCTTGGTCTACTTCGCGCTAAAAGATCTGCAGACAGGAGAAACAAGTCTACTCGTATTTTTCATTTATAACAATATTTGAAAACTAAGTTTGCCTTCATCAACATATTTTGCTTAATATGCATTGCTAGCGTTTGTTTAAAATATTATTGTAATGAACTATTTTAAAATCTAGTTTTATGTGGAATATTATGTACCTCATCTACGGCCGGCTGCTGTGATCGGTTTTTTCCGTAGTTTTCTCAATCAATATTAGACGATTGCCGGAGAAGTACCCTAACAAACGGACCGCTCGCGATCTTTTCTTCCCCTTGTTGTGCCATCCTCTCCCGTTACACACACCATGACACATGTCGAGAGTCCAGTCGGGAGTTAGGGGCGTGTCCGGTCAGGGGGTTATGCCTTGCCGGGGGGAAACGGCCTGCTAGCCGAGAGCGTAGATTGGAACCGAAACTCGTCATCCTGTGGGTGAGAAACACCTCCACTTCTATGTTGATTGTGATTGATGCATTGATTCATTGTTAGTGATTCCGGGCGAGTCAACGTTTAGGGTCATTAGTCCCGTAAGTGTTGTGCATTTTTTCCCGGGAGGTGGCGGTGTTCTTTCCTACTGGATGGCGAGATCCGGCGCCGACCTACCGTCGGCTACCTGATTTTGCCCTCAACCAGGTATATCCTACCAGCGGGGTACAGCCCCAGCCGGGACAAGGTCCAAGATACCGACCGGTCTCCTGGCAGGTGTGGTAGTGTAGTGCATGTTCGCAGGGCCGGATTTAGAGAGGTGTAGGCTAGTGGGCACATATTTGTTGGGGGCCCCTACGGTAGAGGTTTATATTAAATATCACTGAGTATATTATTGGTACATTAGAAAATGATAATGCTATTTTAATATATATTATTTTTTTAATATATTAATTACGTTTACAGAGGACCGTTTCCGCGATTTTCTCATCACATCGCAATCAAGTCGTCAAATTTTAACATTCTTAAAATATCGCTATTGCTGCTCAAAAGCGCGAGACCATTGAGGACTTCTTGGGTCATTGTCGTCCGCAATCTGTTTTTCACTAATTTTAATTTTCAAAATTTCAGCTGTGCAATTAGTGGTCATCAGAACAAGTACATTTTCAAAATTGTCTCAACATGAGGAAAAGCGTCCTATACTTTTTTCAATTATCAATGTGTACATTAAATGTTCACGCTTAAATATTTTTCTTTTTCTGCTGCAAATTCTTTGTAAAATTCTGCGAATTGAACAAGCTCGACCCCCAAGATTTTCGTCAACATCGTCTTTGAAAATATGATTTCATAGTCTTGTTTGTTCCATCAGTTGATCGGACTAATTGCTCGAATCTAGCCAGAAAATTCAAACTTGTAGAAACCAATTCATACTCAGAAAGACGGTGATGCAACGACGCTAAAACTTGTCAATCACGGGAAGGTAATTTTCAACGTAAAATTTTTGAGACGGTGAAATGTCCACTTCTGGTGCATGTCCGTAGTCCAATGGGATTAAGCGTGCAGTTCGGTGACATGTTCTCGAAATCTCGTAATCTGATATCCCAGCTTTTTCCCTTCCTGATACCTCAGTGTTAAAAATTGCCGCGTTTTTTCTTAATTAAAACTCTGAGCTATTTAAGAGCAGCAATTGCGATATTAAAATAGAGCTTGGAATTTTGGAGCAATTTGTTGCGTCACTCTGTTCAATATGCGTTTAAAATTCACCATAGATGCCAATTTCTAATTTGCCATTTGATTATGAAAACCTTGACATTAGAGTCGAGTTTTGGAATGTTGCTCACCATCTTCAGATATCAACAGCAGTGTTTGCTTTATTTCAGAATACTATTTATATTATTAATATTTTACGATGTAATTTTATTTCAAAGAATACTAAAAAGTCGAGAACTTGCTACAATAATGAAGAAAACGACACCAAAAAATTTTAATTCTTTGGACTTTATATTTTTAATGAAATATTAAATAAATGTATAGTCTAAATATTATTAAATATTTTGGAACCATTTTGTAAATTAATACTTAAGAATTTAAAAAGTTTAATTTAATAATATATTACTTTCTCGTTAAATTAAATGAAAATGTAATAACATTACAATACTAATATGATTTATTATTCTGTGAAATACATTATGTAACAAATTAAATGAAATAACAAAATAATTAATGAAACAAATTATTGTTCTATGTGATCCTGGAACTATTTCATTAATATTATTATTTTTTGCTTGGTTCATTTAGAAGTGGCAATGTTTTGGTAATGAAAATTTGCTCACAGAATTTCCATGAGATAGCAAGTAATATCAGCTCCCTCCTGATGAGAATATCAAATATATGCGAGCGACTACGCGCGCGTTTGTGGTATGGTTGAAAGCGCGCGTGTTTGTGTGCGCGTTGTGTCATGCAGCTTGTGTGCGTGCGTAGTTTGGGGTGCGGTGTTTGTGGTGCGTGCGTTTTTGTGCGTGCGTGTGTTTGTGCGTGCGTGTGTTTGTGCGTGCGTGGTTTGTGCGTGCGTGTGTTTGTGCGTGCGTGTGTTTGTGTGCGTGCGTGTGTTTGTGTGCGTGCGTGTGTTTGTGTGCGTGCGTGTGTTTGTGTGCGTGCGTGTGTTTTGTTTTGTTGTTTGTGATTTTTTGTATGCGTAGTTTTGTGTTAGGTATAGGTACGGTATGTACGGTATAGGAAGAGGAAAGGACAGGGAAAATTTTGGAAAGATTTCTGACTATCATCCGCATAATTATAACGGAAGACAACGAATGTACTTGAAACGGTGATCAACTGGAAATACATGATCAACTCTGCAACCAATATCAGGGATAGGGGTGTCATGAGGTGGAAGTAAACCATCATTTACAATGAGAGTTCAATGGTAGAGATATTCCTTCGATCCATCTGATGTCGTGATAAGGCAAGAAATCTCTAGAGGTTGCCCTGCAGAAACGGTAGAAATAACAGATTAGCTTGAACGGTTCCAGAATTCTCTTTCCAATTATTGAAGGATTTTTTGTTATTTAATGTCGCATCAACATCTAGGTCATTAGAGACTACTATTGGTGTTAACGTTATGGTCACTGGGAAGACTAAACGATATGGTGATGGCAAGGGGTGAAAGGACGAACACAAATACAATCATGCCCGAGGCGGGACTCGAACCCGCAACCCTTCAGTTTCGAGATCACTACGTGTTGAACATTTTATTTTCTTAATTTCACTGTTATTGAAAACTTTTTTCGGGGTTCAAAATAGTACTGATTAACCGAACTGCGGTTGCGAGCGATATAACTTCCAATACCGTTTCTAGATACAAAAGGGGTCTATATTCCTGACCCGCCCTCGCCTTGGCCAGACCTCACTTCTCATGTGCAGGCAGCAGAACGCCGCCAGGAGGTGTTCGCCTCCATTGTAGCCTTATCGCCGCGCGCGGCCAGAAAGCCACTTGAAGCCCAAAGCAGCGCAGCACCGGCACTAAGGTCGTAACTCGGCCTCTAACCTCGGGGCGCGTCTGTCCCGATGCTCGGCCTTGCTTCGCTGTGCTCCTCAGCCCACACACGACGCTGACAGGAGGTGCTGAGTTGTGTCCTGGTTGGACATATTTGTTCCTTAATGCTTACTCATACTTTTAAGTCAGATTGCACTTTAGCAAACCCATATTTTTAAGTCGTATATCTTGGTTTATAGGTTTTCATGACCACACAGCAATACTTTTTTTTAATTGGTTATTTAACGTCGCATCAACATCTTAGGTCATTAGCGACCACTAGCGACCACTTGCTATTAACGGTATGGTACTATGAGGATGAAACGATATGATGATGATAAGGGGTGAAAGGACGAACACAAATATAACCATGCCCGAGGCGGGACTCGAACCCGCGACCGTTCGGTTCGAGATCACTACGACACTACTGCCTTGGCGATCTCAGCCACCGGGCCGACAGCAATACTCTATTTACATTCGAGTGTTTAAGAGGAAGAGCAGGCTCTAATAGATATTATTCTAGTTTGATGCACTATCTAAAGGCACATTTTGCAACTTGTGTTTTTTAACATGTCCATTTTGGATTGGATAATTCGATATTTTACTATAATTCTTAACATGAACGCTTTCTAACGTATTTTAGAATAATACATCTGAAAATAAGGCGACATTTATTGACATACCATATTATGTTAATAAACTTTTTAAAAAAATACTGTTCAATCAGATGTATAATGTAAAAATGTATTAATTTTAATTATGAAAATCGTCATTATTCACTTTTTCTCTTGATACTTTTCATTCTTGTAAAGACGGATAACCGTTTCATTTTAATTTATTAAAGTTTTACGAACGAAAAGAGACATGTCTAAATCTAAAGAGACAAGAGCAAATTTTTGAGGTTTACACAAAGTGAAGTATGAGTGTCGACATACATCCTACTTCTTATTTCAGTCCGAACACACTCAAAATCAGGAAACACGTCACAAATTGAATTGCAGTATGCACACCTAAATTATTTTAGTTTATATAATAGTTTCGTTGGTCTGCAATTTACTGAGCGGAACTTATGACGTGAAATGGCGAATCTGGAACAGCACAGCTAAACGCTGGGGAACCTCTTCAACGCCACCCAAGCAACGCGTCGCAGAGAGGCGCGCATTTTCATTTCACGGGACAGGATTTACATTCCCCTCTCCTGAGCGACGGAGTAGGCCATCGGGAGGGGGAAATGAAGGCGCTCCAAAGGACGTCGAGTGGTAACGACGATCGGGTGGAGGGGATGGAGGCGGCGAAAGGACCCAGTTGTAGTTGAAGCCAGGGCCAACTCTAGTGCAAGCACCGGTGAGCGGCAGCTCACTGCATTAACTGATGTCACTGCAGCGCCTCTGACCGGGAGGTTCTAGGTTCGAGTCCTGATGGCAGCAGGATTTTTGACACTTGCTTTTCAGCTAGGTCGAATTCAGTCGCTGTCTGGAGGAGAATTCTAGCGGCCGGCTGCTCTGATCGGTAGTTTTCCGTGGTTTCTCCGATCAACACCAGGCGAATACCGGAGCAGTACCCTAACAAACGGGCCACGGACCGCGCGCGATCTGTCCTTCCTCTTCCTTGTCCTATCCTCTCCCCTTACACACACACTTTCACTAACATGCACTACACTTCCACATATTCGGGGAGGCCGGTCGGGAACTTAGAGCTTGTCCGGCTGGGCGGTGCCCGCGGTGGGAGAGTCCGACAGTAGGTCGACGCCGGATCTCGCCATCCAGCGGGAAAGATCACCGCGCATATCCCGAGAAAAACATGTACTACACTAATGGACTAATGACCAAAGCAGTTTACGTGCCCGGAAACACGAAAAAATCAAATCAAATCAAATCAAATCTTGTGCAAGCGATGCACACATAAGGACGGCATTTATGAAAGGGCGGCAAAGATTTAGGCGTTTTTAATATCAGCATTATTTGAATTATTATAGTCAACACGAAACGTTCACTATTATTCACAAACAAAATACATTTTAGCGTTAAAAATTGTCGAAACAATAAAGACACATGAGTAATACAATTTTCGGAGATTGCATCAATTTTTAATAATTAATATCAGTTACTTTTATATTCATGCGCAACTGAAGTTGCTGCTAGACTTCACAGTCAAAGTCTGTATAAGCTAAATAAAATCTACGCAACAAAATTCAAATCAGTAGGACACGGAGCGTTAAACAATAATTTGCACAAGGGCGCAAATTACCTCGGAGCGGCCATGGTTGAAGCCAAGAGGTAAATCTTTTTTTAGGGTTTTGAGTCCCTTCAACTGGTAAAGGCCCATGAGTGATCTAATAAGTACGAAATAACGATAATGATGATATAAGTTGGTGACAGATAAGTGGTGCAAGGAGAGGGGGGACACGGGATCCATGGAAGTCCGCCAAGAGTAGCCAAGAGGCATTGTCCACCACAAATTCCACATGACTTGATTGGGGATTGAGTCCGGACCCCGGCGTACAGTCTGTATGCTCTAAGCATTAAGACATGAGCCCCCCTTTAAGACGTACAAGGGAGTGTGGGATGCAAGAGGGGGGACAGTTGCAACAATTGGTGAAGCATTATTCAATCACAAACGAAATTTGATTCATTTTCAAACGAATTTAAATTTATTACCAAATTGATGGCGACTCGTGGTGTAGCGGTCAGACAGTTCGCTTTTCACCACAGAGTCCGGGATTCGGTTCTCGAACGTTTCATCGGTGGTCAAAGAGCACTTGACCAGCTTTTCTCGCTGTTATACCGCATTCCACGCCTCTCGTTCTAGCATTGCTTCATGTCAGGTATCAGTCATCAGAAAGTCACAGTTTCATTCATTTCCCGTCGATCCCTTCTACTTTGAGAGATAAGGTTGAGAGATAGGACTTTCTCAACCACAAAATAAATAACAATTTAATTTTAATACTTCTGTTTACAATTTATAAGTTCCAACAACTTTCTAAACACTTGTAAGTTATTACTGCTAATATTCCTAGCACAGCATGCATACATTTACATAAACCCACATTCCCGTGGAACTGAAAAGCTTTCGAACTTGTCTCAACGACCTCTCAATGCATTTTGCTTGTTTATTTAGGGCTTCTATCATAATATCCCCTACGCGAAGACAAATGACAACGGTAACCTATCATATTACATCCATAATAATGTACGTTTCATTCTCCACAACCGCCAATTAAATCATCTCATCACTTCTGGGTAGACCGAAATGCTAGATAAAATGACTAAATAAGTGGTTAAAGAGGCAATGTGGCTGGTTCCTATTGTGTTTGTGATGGTTCTGATACATCTCCCAAATAACGACTAAAGAACACCAGTTGACGAGACAGACGTAGAAGACACTATTGATTAATACGTGGGGCAATGGCGAAGAGCATAGCAAGATAAACAGGAGAGGAAATATTTTGGCGGTGGAAACGTTTGAAGCAATAAGAATGAAGCTCCACATGGTTTTCACATATAGACATTCTGTCATGAAAAACTTGCTCAGTTGCTTGGTGCACGAATGATAGATGCAGGAATAATAGGTTTGGTTTTAGTCAACTGATGAGCCAAAGTATAATCAAACAAGCATTCAGTTTTCAAAAAAACAAAATATATGCAATTTTGTGGTTAATTTAGGGGTCTTTTATAAAATGAATCCTCACTCAGAACATTGTGGCAAAATAAACGTATATTATCTTACAAAGTGCACAGTGCTTTTATATTGTAACTATCTGATCCAGAAAAGAAGGAATAGAATTAAGGTAAGAATTGAGCTACCAGTTATACAGATAATGAACATTGAAGACTTCAGGATCAAATTCCATCTATACAAGGAACAGAGGGCATAATAGGAATAATCAATATACATGTAGTACAAGCCAGTATATAAATCTAATACTCATGACACAGTTAACATGCCATAAAATCCCTAAAAGGATTTATTTAGTATCTCAAAGACTACCTTTTAGCAACATTACCCATTAACATATTCTAAACTATTTTAGGTTAATTAACTGAAAAGTTATTTAGCAGCAATATAAATCAGCAATATAGATCAATGGATTAACAACAAAATATTCCCCTTATCAGTTCTTGAGTTTCGTCTTAATTTTATAGGTAATGTCTGCCTCCGTTCGGTGTCGTTTAGTTTTTTCGTGTTTCCGGGCGCGTCAACTGCTTTGGTCATTAGTCCCGTTAGTGTAGTGCATGTTTTTTCTCGGGAGATGGCAGTGATCTTCCCCCGCTGGATGGCGAGATCCGGCACCGACCTCCGTCGGCTAGTGGGGTTTCCTAACCAGGACTCTCCACCAGCGGGCACCGCCTCAACCGGGACAAGCTCTAAGCTCCGACCCGTCTCCCGGAATACGTGGTAGTGTAGTGCATGTTAATGTGAGTGTAAGGGGAGAGGATAGGACAAGGAAGAAGAAGAAGCTCGCGCGCGGTCCGTGGCCCGTTTGGGAGGGTACTGCTCCGGCAATCGTCTGGTGTTGATCGGAGAAACCACGAAAACTACCGAGCAGAGAAGCCGACCGCTAGAATTCTCCTCCAGACAGCAGCTGAATTCGACCTAGCTGAAAGTTAGTGTCGAAAATCCTGCCGCAGTGGGGAGTAGAACCTAGGACCTCCCGGTCCGAGGCGCTACAGTGACATCAGTTGATGCACTGAGCTACCGCTCCCGGTACCGTTCGGAGTCTTTCTAGTCTGCTTCGAATTTATAAAAGCAGAATCAACGGAGCCAGTGGCGGCTAAGAGAACTGGGACGGGCGACGCCAAAGGGAACACCACCACCGCCCCCCCGCCCCCGCCACCGCCGCCGCCGCATGCTATTTAACACTGCGCGACGGCCCCGCGAGAATTGGAACAGAGGGTGGGGGTGCGAGGACAAACCGGGGGGAGGGGCGGTTCAGTTGCCCGTAAAAGGGGAAGATGCGTTGGAACGGAGTGGAGTAGCGAGCCGGGAGTGAAGAGGACTTGCGGAAGGCGTTGAAATGGCGACGGGAGGCAGAGCGCGGAGTGAGGCTGCGGTGGAAGGCGCCGAAGAGAGGACGGTGTCGGTGGCGCGGCGTTGGCAAATGCGGGAGTGAGACGGAGACAATGACGAAATATAAGTATAATAAAATAACGATAGCAGCAACGATAAGCAACAACGACAACGCAACAACGACAACGCAACAACGACAACGCAACAACGACAACGCAACAACGACAACGCAACAACGACAACGCAACAACGACAACGCAACAACGACAACGCAACAACGATAACGCAACAACGATAACAAAATAATGATAAATACAATATAATATGTCTTTATTTGTGTAGGGAACAAGTCTAAAAGGCCTGATTTTTCACAAATCACTATAAAGTATTTACATTTCCAAAATTGACCGTTCAGTGATAAGTACAAAAGTGATATTTCGCGGCACAGACGTAAATTCAATCTTATATTACCAATTCACGAAATTAGCTTGCAAGCAATGACTACAAGTGAATTTTATTGTCATTTATTTTAAATTTCTGAAACATTTTGCAATAAAGAGGACACCATGATGCGGGACGCTTGGCGGGAACAGATAACGGGAACAAGTTACGAAAAAAACGAGAAAAGATTACGGGAGCACGTAATGGGATAGGGGAAGGGACAAGGAAGTTTATTAAACAAACTCCCGTTTTCTATTATACTAGTAATGTTCTGATCACGTTTGGAAGAAGTTATCAGCATGCATTTTTCTCAAGTTCCGTACAATTAATTTGTATCGATAACACTGACGAGTTGGAGTTCTTCCGCTTGTTGGTCTACAAATTTAAGGTTACAAGTTTGTGTATGATGAAGTTCACTTACTCGGTTTGGCCAATTAATTAATGCTTATTTATTTCTGTTCTGTCGAATTCGATATTACGGCTGTCTTCGATAGAACTTTATTCACCCAGTTGACGGAACGTTCGCTCCAGTGTTCGTTAAAAATATTAGGCCCGACGGCACACGGCACCGCAGAGACCGTATCCTTAGGGGATGCAGAGCGCCCCTTTCTCCAGAACAAACGACGTGCAGAAAGGGCTCCGGCAGCGGGGATGCACCGGTCGCCTGGCCAAAGCTGACGTGCAAGCCGAGGGACGCGTGGAATCTATTTACCTGTCGTTGCGCAGCCCTCCCGCTGGAAGGGGCTTGGTGACATGACTTCCAGAACCCAAGTTCACGAGTGCAGTCCCGACTGGGTAGGTGGATTTTCGAAGGGCGCATTATCATGTCACGCTTGTGGTCTGCAACACGCGCAAATGCATTGCGAAATTAAATCCTTAAGACAACAACCGATCCTAACGAGATCTAACACTCTTTCGACCGTCAATTCAGACATTTGAATAGGTGGATTGATTGATTTATGTTTCCTGTCTCGTGAACTGCTATGGTCGTTAGTCTCGTGAGTGTACCGCATGTTAAATGATGTCTTGAGAGGTGACGGAGTTTCCTTGGTGGACCGTCAGGAAAGACAGGCCAACCATGACGAAGGAAATATTGCGCCAGGTCATAAGGTCCTTCGTACTGCTTCATTATTCGCCTGGTATTGATCGGGTAAACAGGAAACTTAAGATTCGAACAGTTCGTCGGTTTCTCCAGAGAATGGTTGAATTCTATCTAGCTTTGCAGCTAGTGTTCCAAATCCGCCAACGTCCAGACACCGTCTAGATCTTCTGATCAGTGCTGCTAGAGAAACAACGGCAAAGTTGCCTGTTTCAGATCTGTCGGTCCGAGATTTAGGACAACAACGAGGTACATTGTGGGGCTACAAGGAACGCTCGCTGGAAATATACCTAGATCCGCGCCAGGTGTAGATTCTAAAGGAAACCAGGCCTTCTTCTCGAAGTAATCCCGAGCATTATTGATTTATTGTTAGTAATCCCGGGCGCGTCAACTACTAGGGTCATTAGTTCCGCAAGTGCAGTGCTTTTCCCCGAGGTGCGATGTTCTTGGATGCGAGATCCTCACCGAACCTCCGCTAGCGGGTTTTCCCCGACCAGTATCTCCCATCAGAGGGGCACCGCCCCAGCCCGGACAATGTCTAAGCTCTCGACAGGTCTTCCGGCGTGAGTGGTAGTGTAGTTCATGTTAGTGTAAGTGTGTGCAAGAGGAGAGGATAGAACAAGGAAGATGTAGGAAAGATCGCGCGCAGTCCTTGGCCCGTTTGTTAGGGTACTGCTCAGGCATTCGCCTGGTGTTAATCGGAGAAACTACGGAAAACTACCGATCAGAGCAGCCAGTTGCTTGAATTTCCCCTCCAGACAGCGACTTATTTCGATCTAGCTGATAAGCTAGTGTCGAAAATCCTGCCACCACCGAGGCTCGAACCTAGAACCTCCCGGTCAGAGGAAATGCAGTGACATCAGTTGATGCCGTCAGCCATCTCTCCCGTTGCCAAACATTATTCCTTAAAGGCCCTACACATGAGCATTGTGTTCTGCCTTATTGCCCCCTGTTCGGCGAACAATGAAGAACGATACAAACGTCGGCAGACTTACAAATGCTGCGAGGTTCACTCTTCATCATAGACTTCCCCTAGCTTTAAAATCCTCCTCAATCGCTCACGCGCCTTTACTATAAATGCTTAAGTTCATGAGAAGAGTAAACAGTCATAACTCATTAGATTTCGAGTGATGGAACCCAAGATTCTGAAATAACACAAGTAATATTACATTTTATTTGCTTGCATTTACACTGAACAAGAAGACAAATTACTGATATCGAACTAGGTTTAAAAAAGTTTTCTTCAAATGAAATCCCGATAAATTCAAGTCTACAAAGGACATTGAAATTCTGATTTTGTTCTTGAAAACATAACATGAGAAAGAATGAGAAAATTTGACAATGTCAATCACGTCACACTTTTTTTTTTTTTTTTTTGCTTTCTCAACACATACTAATAAGTATAGTTTGTCATAACACGAAATGGTGCGCATTGAATGTGTTTTATGTGCTCTTTTCTAGGTAAAGGGATAATCAAACCACAATAGTAACTATTACTATTGAATTTACAATTGTGGTTTGATTATCCCTATACATATAATATAAAATTAGTGATATTGTCTCTGACTGATATACCCAAATTTACTCGAATAATTACATACACTTTATTGCTATATTGCAATTATTTTTCTTGAAATCTAGTGTCAGTACCTAAAGTATCCAGTAAGAAAGGAAAGATGAATAACGGAGAATTAATTCATTACTTCCACAGCCAAGACGCAACTTCTTGAACAGGTAGAAATATGGGCAGATTGTCATGCATAAATTAAAACACTAGTATTTTTGCACATTTTTATAAAATGTACTCTCCTTATTACAGCCAAAACAAGAACTAACAAATTGAAATGTAAAATTCCCTTTATACTTGTCCCTAGAAAACAACTGCAATTTTGGTTCGCACGTCGTGAGTCACGATCCCGTCAACTTCGTAAACTCTCAGGCTTCTCGGAATGTTGTGTATACATCAGAGTTGCGCAACGTCTCGTCCGGAAAGCGGATTCAACACCCTCCCCTCCCCTTTCTCGCATCCCCACCCCTCACCAGCCCCTCCTAGAGGGGAAGTCGCCGAGCTGGGAAGGCCGATGAGACAGTGAGAAAACCTGGATTAGCAGTCCACGCTCTGGCGGAAAATGGGACAGAAGGCGATGATAATAAAAACAGGCAGTGAGTTCAGTAACAGTAGACTACTATTGGAATCCAGTGTTGTATTTTGACTAACGCAAATATTCGCAAATGATCTAAAACCAAAAAATGACATTTGACAATCGAAGACCGCAAAAGAAGGCAACGGCGTTATTGAAATAAACGTACACTCTTCTACTAACTAATAGGTATTTACATCAACCAAGTTTCATGCATCTAACTCAAAAGTATAATTTGATGTGCAAGGCCTGCCCATAAAGGATTTAAACAAAGCTTTTTAAAGCTCCAAGTCATTTTGTCCCACAGGAGTCAGTGAGGGGCACGCGTTAAGCGAAAGTGCGACGCGCCGGCGCGAGGGGCGCTGGGGTGGCACAGAGGGCGCCGGGTAGGGGCGGGGGGCGTGGCAGATTACGGAGAGGCCGGGCTTCGGGGCGCCAGGCCGGGCGTCGGCACGGCGGCGGCAGGGGGCGGTCGCCAGGGAAGCGGGGGGGGGGGGGGGGGGGGGGCGGGGGCGGGGCGAGGGAGGGGCGGGGGTTAGCGAAATGGGGTCGTTGGGGGCGGCGGGCGACGATGGGCGGCGCCAGCGGGCCCAAGTGGTGTCAGGCCGGCGCGTGTGGGCGGGGCGTTGGCGAGGGCAGGGCGCTAAACGGCGAGAGATGAGTGAAAGACGCGTATTTTCGTTCGGGGCGAAGGATCAGTAGCCGATCAAGCAACGCCATTCACGATCTAGAAAATATAGCGTATAGTAATAAAATATAACAATGTAGCGTCGATGGGGAAACTATTGAGTGTGAAGGCGGCTCCACACATTCGTTATTCGGCGAACAGCGAGCAACCGCTCGCCGAATCCCGAGTAGTGCGGATGAGTTTCTTGCAATATGCCGAGTGACGAACATTCTGTATTCGCCCTACCCACCGCGTGTCGGTCTTTCGGACACATCAAAGGAGCGGACATACGCCGAACACGTCAGCTGCTCGGGATTGGGCGAGCGGTAGCTCGCTGCTCGGCGAATGGCGAATGTGTGGAGCCGTCTTGAGACGAAACAGAAGTCCGTGCATCTCATGAAAGCCTGTCGTGCAGCCGCTGTTTTCATATACCCATTTGCCCCTAGTCGCCGTCAATCGACATGGAAGGATTTTACGAAAATTTAACTAATTTTGAATGTATTTTACTGTACATGATTCAGTTTGGACACTAGGATGATTGGATAATTCTAATGATACCACGATGAAGAATAAAGAATGAAAATGGACTATTAACGAGAGACGAACGAAAAAAAGTCAATCATGTTGAAACCTACCGGAAGCCCTTTTGCCCATTACAAATTTCATGGGGATCGACCCGTGGCAGAGAGAAAGGGCAGGGCGAGGCCGAGTTGGTTCAAGTGGAAGGGACGAAGAGAGTAGTAGCAGAGGCAGGAGCGAACTGTCTGCTGAGTAGGGCAAGCAGAATCGATTTTCGGTTAAATTAATAATGAGATATAAAAACTTAGTATATAACACCTATCTCTGCCGACGATAATAAAGACAATACATATTGCCTATATTTTTAGAAGCAAACTAAAGAAAATAATTTTAAAAAAGCAAAATTACAGAGCAAGCGTATCTAATAAAGGAAAAGATATAGTACTTCTGGAAATACCACCTAAACAATTTGTGTGTTCCATCAATTGGGATCTCACAAAAGCTTTTCAATTAATGCACAAGCAAATTAAAATAAATATGTATAATTTTATTCCTGTGTCATTTAGATTCTGACCCAGGCATGAAGTGAATTTAATTTGTTTAGTAATTATTCTCTGTAACATCTCAATGGCATCGCTGTCTACAGCCCAATTTTACCTTAAATGAGTCTACACGGTTCTGAACACCCTTCTATTTTAGTCATTCCATAAATTGACTGTATATTGGAGGACGATTGTTGAACTAAGAGATCTTGGAAATAACTGAGAGTTCTTAAAACATATTAACTTTATATTATTGTTAATAAATTCATTATTTGTAAAATTCCCATTTATTAAATCTTGAACTGGACCTGCGAAAAGAATCGAGAAATGTTATATATTCTTTATCCGCAAGCTGTCAGAATTGCCGTCAAAGGTGATACCACAGTGAATTATTTATTAAATTGCGCAGAGACACCTTTGATATGTAACTTACATACTTAGTATACTATAGTATGGTATAGTATAGAAAAACGCACTTGTTTTCCATTCGTACAATGCAATGTTCCTTATTTCACATGAGATAAATATGTCGCTATATTCAAATATCATTACGAAACTTAAGACGACGGATATCAATGTCCTTTTAGGAAGTAATAAAAATTATTTTAATTGTGACGAACCAACCCAGTACCGAGTGCTCGCATAAAGCAGCATACGTTTTCAGGGAAACACTGATTGTGACATAGTTGAAATACAAGAAGGGACTTCCCAAACTCTTTGTGACCCCCCCCCCCAGAGTACAAGACAAAAGGGGCAGGGAACCACTGACTGACGCAATACTCGGGGACGCAAGAGAATAGAGTTCCAAGATTCACCTTGCACGTGAGCAAAGGAACAAAAACGAAAACTTCATACGAGACGCAGACCAATTTGACCGACGAGACTGAACACGTAACGAGTGGGGGAGAGACGAGTGTAGGTAGAGCGGAAAGTCGGACGACAGTGTGAGGAACGGTCGTGCGTGTAAGGGAAGCTCATGAAGTGTGAGCGGGACAGACATGTGTGACGGGAGTTCGGGAGATATCCGGGAGCCGAACGTGTGACGGACAAACCAGAGACGTGTGTGAGGGGATCGGACGTGTGTGACAAAAAAGTTACATAATTCACACAGTTTGCTAACTTAAGGGACCCGAGTTCAAACCCATAATGGTGGCGATTTTACACGGCTGTGTCTATTCAGAACGATCCTGAGGTTCACTTAACCTTCTTTCAAAATGAGTACCAATATTCAATGGTTTTATTAACAGTAAATATAGGGGAAAATACGCACATGAAGCATGGCGCTTGTCATGCCGTCTTCTCCCACTTCCAGAAACTACAGAGGGCCCTGGATGTGGGGAAAACGAATGCTAAAATGGCTAACGAACCTAATCTCCTATAACCCTAAGCAGGTATTCCTTCAGTGCAAAGAGTAAATAAATAGATAAATAAATAAATAAGTTACATAATTCTTTATTGTTGTGGATGATCTCAAATTTAATTTGTAGTAATGACTTAGGAGCTTTTTCGGCAAAGATCCGTATCTTTAGTGTTAAAATTTTTATTCTAAACCTATATTTTAAGTAACTAGCTTCACACCTTCAAACATTTCACTCTACGCTAATCATTACTGTAAATAGTAAATAACTTAAAATACTGAAAAACTCTGCAACTAGTGGAAATGACTCTTATTTTCGGAATGTTTATTCTGGTGATAGTTTTTCATATCTACATATGAGCCCTCACTTCGATAGTTGCGAGAGAAGTGGGGACCACGTGACTGCGAACGGACTGCGCATGCGTGAGCCCTCGGGAAACAGCTGACGAGAGAGGCGGAGTGCGGCTGCCTGACCCTCCACTGACCCTACTACGGCCGGTGTCTCAAGGGGCAACTACAGCTGAGGAGGACATCCACCCCATCAGCGCCTCCCGACCGACTCATCCCTTGAGAACAGCAACTCAACATCTGTGTAATTTTGTGGCGTTCGCGCGCCTAGCGGACTATGGTCATTTAATAAATGTGATCGTACTGCATCACATGAAGTCACTTCAAAAACAGGTAAGCCCCTTTGCATTTCCCTAGCCAAGCAATCCTGGAAGTAAACCCGCCCCGACTTGAGCTCGTCGCAAATCTTTTTTTTTTTCTCCAATTTTAAGTAGTATATGACTTAGTGTAGGGATCACAGAATTTTGAAAATGTGCACACAATTCACTTTTCCACATAGCACGTCATACGCAGTTCTTAGCTGCTTTTTTGACGTAAAATAAATTTAAAAAAATAAATAAAAAATCCCAGTGTGGGATGCGTCCGCCGGCGAAAGCTGTCCAGACAGGTTCGACCGTGACATCTGACAGGTGTCGACGGTCTCATAATATATAACTTTTAAAACCTTTTGGACAACTGCTGCGTTTAACAAGATTCATGTAAATTAACTTTGGAAAGTGGCATCATAGGCAAGGAAGCTTTTGGAGGCTGAAACGGATTTCGTGACAGCAAATGGCGCGGGGTTGGGCGGCTGCAACAGCCTGGTGGGCGTGGCCGAAGCGTCCGACGCGCCGGACACCAAACACTCCCGCGGGGCGCCGTGGGCGGGCGGCGCGTGTAAACGAAGCTTATTAGCCTCCCCGGGAAGGGCTCAAGCGTTGACTAACGGCGCCCGGCGCAGGGAGGGTCCGCTGCGAGACGCGTCCGGGCACCAGCGCCGTCCGGCGGCAGCTGTCAACGCCCCCTTCATCACAGCCAAATTGCTCTTTTTAATATAATAATGTTGGGGAAATTGCCTTCATTTTTCATTCAGATACTTGAGCCAACGTTTATGGTTTCAATGTACTCAAATTGTATTTTCTTGGGAGAACGAGTAGCAACGGCGGAAACTTCCGACTACTTCCTTTAAATACATTTTGATTGACTGATTGTAATCAATCACAATCACTATTTTTTTTTATTTCAGCCGCGTCAACTGCTAGTCATTAGTCCTGTAATTGTGAGGCAAGTCTTTTTTATCGCGGAAGGTGGCGGTGATCTTCCCCCGCTGGATGGTGAGATCCGGCGCCAACCTACCGTCGGCTAACGGGGTTTCCCTCTACCAGATACCTCCCACCAGCAGGGCACCTGGAAAGCTCTAAATTCTTGACAGGTCTCCCGGCATATGTGGCAGTGTAATACGTGTGAGTGGTGAGGATAGGACAAGGAAGAGGAAGGAAAGATCGCGCGCGGGCCATGGCCCGTTTGGTTAGGTACTGCTCCGGTATTGGCCCGTTTGGTTGGGTACTGCTCCGGTATTCGCCAGGTGGCGAGTGGAGAAACCACGGAAAACTACCGATCAAAGCAGCTGACTACTAGATTTCTCCTTCAGCAAGCTACTGAATTCGTCCTAGCTAAGTAGCTAGTGTCCTACCACCGTTGGGAGTGGAAGCTAGAACCTCCTAATCAGAGGCACAGTGACAATTAAATAGTGTTTTATTTCATATACATTTACGGAATAGGTACTTTAATGGGTCTACGTCATGTACTACAGTAGAAGGGGTACTAATAATGATGCTAATTACTAATGTAAATTATTTTGTATCTCTTTACGCTTTACTTTCAATGGTGTGATCAATGGGTTATAAATCAATGGGTGTTGATGAAGATAAAAGGCGTATGATAAAGGATGAAAGAAAAGAAGCATGAAAATGGACGGGAAAATCTCCAGAAAACTGCTGCGTATCCTACAAAGAGGTGAAGGTTGGAGCAAATCGTACTGAATATATAGAAAACGTTTGTTTGCAGCGGTTTACAGTGTGAACGCTATTCGGAACTTACTTTTGGAAATGAAAAAAATATGATTGGTATACTTTGTGGCGTTTCTAAAATAAACTTTAAATTTTAACTTCTGTTACTCGGAGTTAAAAAACAGATCATTTAGTAATGCGCAACCAGTAGCACGCCAGTAAAATTATCTACAGAAACAATAACTTTAAAACGTGATTATATGTGATATCGCAAGCGAATAAAACCGACAAATAAATAGTCTTCGCAGCAAATTCAGGAATATTCTCCATTTGAATAACCAATAAATAAATTCAAGTAAAAGTAATTATTTTGTGTTTTGAAAGAGAGAAGAAAATTATATAAAACCAATAATATCATTTGAACTGCATTATCAATGGATGTTTGAGAAACGAGTCACTATACAGTTTAAAATCACTAAAAAGAGTAACAATGAACGTAATTTCATTTTGACGAAAATAAAGCAAACATAATAATAAATGAAATGAACAAATAATGAAAAGAAAGCAATTATGTGTATATAACATCTGAATGCACACCCCTGTTGTAAACGTACTGTACGGAAGATTTCTGAAGGGAAGAAAATTTAGAGGCGGCAAAATGCTCAAGTAATCCATTGCTTCATCAAAGACGAAGACTGAAAGAACTTTTCTAAATAAGAGAGGAAAAGAGAAGAAGAGAGAAAGAAAGAGAGAGAAGAAAGAGAGAAAGAAAGAGAGAAAGAAAGAGAGAAAGAAAGAGAGAAAGAAAGAGAGAAAGAAAGAGAGAAAGAGAAAGAGAAAGAAAGAAAGAAAGAAAGAAAGAGAGAGAAAGTCAAAACCAATCAATCTATGAACTTATTACCAGAATATAATGCTCAGGTAGAAGGTTAAAATTATGTTGGAACCAGAAGAAGAATGCCGAAATTATTCTGAAATGAATGTGTTGTCTTAAAAATCTAAGTATTTTATATTTATTATTTGTACAAGTAATTTTGAAACGATTGAAAGAGAAATCTATTTATAAAAGAATACAAAGTATTCTACAGAACTCAAAATAAGGTTGTGAATTGCATTATTTCATTGAACTGCATGGAAAAACACAGTGTATATTGCAAATGTACGCTTATTATATTATTAATGGCCATAGTATCTACACCGTTTGGTAAACGTAATGCTGTGTTATTACAACATTTTATATAGAATAACACTAGCATTCCCAGTATGTTGCGCATGGTATGTAACTGTGAGTAATTCTGCTTATATGAAGAAAATTCGAAAAGTAAAAAATAATGTGAAAAATTTTGTTTTCAACACCACACATCAGCAATACATAGTTCTACAAAACCAAACAATTGTATGTATTACTGATAACTGATTTCTTTTATTGAAGAAAATTTTGCCTTTGGACAAATAAGTATCACTGTCTCACCAGTTTCAGTTAGCACGACATCGAGTTATTAGGATTTGGGTTTCCAATATTTATCACGCCTTGTGACATTAATGACCGACCTGATGAATTTGATTGTATCTACTGCAACAACACAGCAGAAGTATTTCTAATTCTATCAGTATACGAGTATGCAACCCGCATAACACACGGCACATTACTCCATGCGAGAGTCAAATCCATCTATTTGAACATCGAAATAAACAGTGGTGCGAGAGTATAATTACAGAAGGTTGGATTCAAAAGCAGTAGGTTCTATTGATCTTCCCAGGAATTGACAAACTTTAATGTTAGATATTTTACTTCAATTCGAAACTGAATTGCAAATTTTTCATATTATATATATATATATATATATATATATATATATATATATATATATATATATACACACAAAGTAAAATAGATTGCCTAATATTAAACCAAGTAAATTTTAAATAAACTCCTAACCAAGCCCATCCAAAATCAAACACCTAACAAACGGAGCAGCGATGTAAAGCTCAAAAAAGTCAAGGATGCCCATTCCTAATCATGATAATATTCATATATTCAAGCCCTTG
This sequence comes from Teleogryllus oceanicus, assembly GCA_964035755.1. Classification (NCBI taxonomy): domain Eukaryota; kingdom Metazoa; phylum Arthropoda; class Insecta; order Orthoptera; family Gryllidae; genus Teleogryllus; species Teleogryllus oceanicus. Next base: position 178,006,735 of record CAXIVR010000002.1, read on the forward strand.
AAAGGCCTCACGGCCGAACAAGAAGTAAATAAATGGGGGTAAAAAAATTTAAAAAATCATTTTCTCTAAATATTCTGTTGAAATTGTTGAAAAATTGAACAACGGTCGTTGTTTTCAAATACATACTAAGATTGCATTCAGTATTACGCAAAAACTGCTACATGTTTTTAAAAAGTAAAGAAGTTAAAGTAATTTATTCAAAAGAGATATTTTCCCAAGTATGTGCAAAAGTATGTATATGGTATTTTTATTTTCACTCCATAGCTTCTGTTTTCGTAAGAAAATGAATTCAAAATGTCGATAATTTAAAATGTGGGAACTTGGCGATGCAACCCGTTGTCATACGTGCGTCATGCAACCCGCAACACAAGTTTCCCGACTCATTGATCTGCATTTTCCCAAGTCGTTGACTCAGAAACGACGCGTTTTAGGCCTTTAAAAGTGACTTTTGAAGCAAAACTGAACCTTTCTTATCTTATTTTGCACAGATCTACACGAGGTTGAAGTTAGAAATGAGTTGTTTTTATTGGTAATCATACTTATTAACTGTATATTCGTAGACCGTGTGATTTCGTGTATTCACTTATTTTATATGTTTTAGTATTGTAAATTCTTGTATATTTCGTATTAGCGAAGTTATTAGATGCAGAATAATGACTTTTTGAATGCGTGTTTACTATGTGATGAATATGATTCGACAATGATCAAAGGATTAACTAATTAGAAAGTCCAAAATGAAGTGGCAAAATATGTCAGGTGGATTAAGAATTTCATTTAATTAAGAATAATTGCATTAGCATACATGCGAGTGAAATGAGCGAGTTGTGTAAATGGATGATGAAATTAAAATGAATAATAGAAGTCCATGTTGCTGCCCCGACCACGCTGCTTGCATGGCAACGCAAACACAAGCCAAAACTCCAGAGCGTCTACATTGGGTGAAAATAATAGAGTTCTTGTTGTTGATAGCAACTGGAAGAAATGCTAGTAAAGAAGACACACGCTTGGAAGGAAAAATAATTTGTTTTAAGTAAAATTTCATTCGGTGAATTGTATCACTTTCATAAAGCAAACATAAAATACATACGTTATTGATGATTATATTAGTTATAAGAATGCGAGTTTACATATTTTGCCTTAAATAAATTAATGTATGTATACCCACAATAATTTAACTGATAACCTCGAATTGTGTATGTTTACATTTCTTCTTAGTAAATGGGCATCAATTTAAGATACTTCAGAGAACTTCAGTAATACTTCAGACAATCAAAATGTATTATATGCGCACATTTTCTTCAATCCCGGAATACCTACCCCCACTCCTTTGTTAACATTAGTTGAATTGAAAATAAATGATAGCAACGAGCATTCTCAAAAAAATCTGATAAACAGAAATGTTCGATTCCGAGTAATAGAAATTTATTTTGCATAAAAAACGAACTAAGAATCTGATATTGTAACGTCGTAGTATTCACTAGTCGTCGGACCGCACAAGGCGCGGGCCGGGGCGTGGGAGGGGGTGGTCCAGGCGTCCGGCTGGCGCTGCAACCGGAGCGGTCGTTTCGAGGGTGCAAGCCGGCGGGGGCGTGTCTGGGCACATCCGGCGGTCAGCTAGCGCAGAATAATGTGTGAGTACAGATCGTCAGCAGCTGGTCGGCGGGCCCCATTGTGCGACCGGCCCAAAACTCTGTAATGAGGTGACGCGGTCCGCGGGTCTTCAGCGTGGGAGGTCTGTTTCGTGACTCCTCGCTATAGACGCCGGTGGAGTGTTGGCGATTGGTATTCGAGTTTGGGCCGAATCGCGTTGCGGAGGCATTTGCTGATCCGTGAGGGGTGGTCGCAGGTTTGCGAGGGTGGCTACAGCAGATGTCGGGAGCGGTGCTACAGATTAGCACGCTGGGGTACGTTGGGTCAGGCTGAGGCGGCTTGCCTCAGGAATGGTAGTGCTGTGGAGTGCAGCGGTAGTTTCCGGAGGAGGGTGTAAATATTGTAATATAAATAATATTAAATAAACCCCTACAAAAACTCCGTTCTGTTTGTTTTTCACATCACGACGACGTCACAATATAAAATTTCTATTGTCAAAATAACCAAACTCCCCACTCCTCTCGCAACTATCGAAGTGAGGGCTCATATGTACATATGAAAAACTATCACCAGAATAAACATTCCGAAAATAAGAGTCATTTCCACTAGTTGCAGAGTTTTTCAGTATTTTAAGTTATTTACTCATTTACAGTAATGATTAGCGTAGAGTGAAATGCTTGAAGGTGTGAAGCTAGTTACTTAAAAATACAAGTTTAGAATAAAAATGTTAACACTAAAAATACGGATCTTTGCCGAAAAACTCCTAAGTCATTACTACAAATTAAATCTGAGATCATCCACAACAATAAAGAATTATGTAACTTATTTATTTATTTATCTATTTATTTACTCTTTGCACTGCAGGAATACCTGATTAGGGTTATAGGAGATCAGGTTCGTTAGCCATTTTAGCATTCGTTTTCCCCACATCCAGGGCCCTCTGTAGTTTCTGGAAGTGGGAGAAGACGGCATGGCAAGCGCCATGCTTCATGTACGTATTTTCCCCTATATTTACTATTAATAAAACCATTAAATATTGGTACTCGTTTTGAAAGAAGGTTAAGTGAACCTCAGAATCGTTCTGAATAGGACACAGCCTGGTAAAAATCGCCACCATTGATGGGTTTGAACTCGGGTCCCTCAAGTTAGCAAACGTGTGTGAATTATGTAACTTGTTTTGTCAAATCTGGTGTGTACTAGTGAACCGTGTAGTACCCCATCAGATGTAAATCCCCGAAAGAGCGCTTCGGAATCGCTTTCAATTTCCGTGCACGACTATCGGCAGCCGCCCACCGCCGCGTCACGCGCGGGCGGGCGTGTCATGCGCGGTTGCTGCCCCTGCACGCGCGTGGCGACACGCACGCGAGTTCATTAGTGCGACCGACGGCCACGCGGAGCGCTGACGGTGGCGAACAAGTCGACAAAGTGGGAGCAAAGAGGTGCCCAGTGATGCATTGATGACGTTGAAAGACACACCTGTAGAAGGCAATTCAAGGGAGGAACTACTCCTTGCCCCGGGCCGATGACTCCATTAAAGACGTTTCTTTTCTAAGCACAGCATTTTTGCGATTTCTGCAAAACAGGACGCTTAACCTTTCGACTCTTTTTCTTCATTATTTACGCGGGCTCTGTGGATCAGATTTCACCCCACCCGTTTTACCGAACAGTGTACCCGTATTTCAGGGTATTTGGAATTATTAAGAAAATGCTATGTATTTGCTCCATTTAATATATCGTTATGAAAAAATAGAAGAAGAAAATTTTCAGAAAAAACGTAGCATATCCTCAGAACTATATATAGGTGTTTTCCATAACACCATGAGAATGTCTGATACAAAGATACTAATTCGCAATAGACAAATTCGCCAGAGTTTCGTTCAGATACATACAGAGTTTCATTTAGGCGGCGGCCAATCCCCCAACAACGTGAGCTACGGTTGCCAAGCGACTGAACCTATCATGGGCACTGGAACTCAAATTACGGTTCTTTTACCCTCAAGTTTGCAGATTTCGAAAGGTCAGAAGTGGTGATTATCGAAGAACAGAAAATTCCCAGTGCACCATGTTTCACTTGTGGCAAGTAAAATAGAATTGTTGGTTAAATAACTGATAAAATTAAATTCCTCCTACAGCTCCCACTATCATTCTGCGACTATTCAGATCTCATAGTCGCTCACCTGAAATGAAACAAGTAAACAATAAAATGACATAATTGTTCTGATGCTGCCTGGTGGCGAATTTCTGAGTAAAACGTTTTGTTGAATTGGGTGCTTGCAAGGCACTCGCAAATGGCAAATAATATAGCTCGTGTCTGAGTGAACTCAATACACAAGCTTCTATAGTTTGAGCTTTGGGCAACAACATTGTAGTGTTGATATAATTGGAGAGAGTATGCAACGGGAGAAAGATGGACACTGGGTTGATTATTAAAAGTGATTTATTATGATCCCTTGTTGTAAGTACACGTTACATCCTAACAGAGGCTACGCAGCCCAGCACTCAGTGGGTCGTCGCCATGAGGAGAGTGGGGGAGGGGTGGCAGGCAAAGGCAGGTAGGCTGGCGGTGGGTCGCTCTGTTTTGGCACAGCGTCGATTCCCGCGTTGGCCAACCCAAAGGCAACGAGTGAGTGGGACGCCGGCGATCACTACCTCGCTCACCAAGAGCGGGAAACAAGCGACGATTTCTGAGACCGTACGCGGTCTTATATACCACCGGGCCAGTCCATCCCTGCGTCAGCGGGGGTTGCCCTAGTTTGGCGACACACATGCAGGGGAGCGGGGGTGGCCTGCACATCTGGAACCCACGCCGGCGCGGCTCGGCTGGGCGGAGGGCGAGCGGCGAGGGGCGCAAGACGGCGTGCCTTGCCACAACATTAACAATTTAAGGTTTTATATGGAGAAATGTAAATCGCACACTCTCGCTTACGTATTAAGAAATTGTATTCCTTTGTGGGTCGACAGATTGCGAAACAATTGAATTTCCAAAATCCGAAGAATGCAACAATGCAATACACACGCTCCTCTTTTCTCTCCTCAAAATGATCAAAGACTTTATCGCGTGCGTGGCCGCCTGAAACAGACGGCGTGAGTTACGGTCTGTCGTGGAATTAACTTTCCCATTCATATTGATTTTCAGTTCTCTGCAACATTATTTTTTTTTCAATAATTAGTAGCGAATTTAGAATTTGCATTAATAAATGTTGAAAATGATCAAATTTTTTTTTTGATGTATCACCACAAGAAATTTTATGTGTTTCCACTGATTATGCATCGATATCAACAAAACAAATGCATATAAATCTACAACTATTCTAGGACGACTTTCAAATTAATGATTACTGTATAAATTGTTGTAAAGTGAGGTTATTAATACACCAGTTATTTTCGCTCCCTGGTAGTAATGAACTAACAACGATTCAATACCATTAATTGTCATATTGTAATAAATACATGAGTATCTTTTTAAGGAAAAAGAAAACTGATATTGCCCTTTACAATCTGCGAATCTCAACAATCGTAAATATTCACCAAACGAAAATGTATATCAAGAATATATTTACTTATATTCTGGTAGTAATTTGGCAAACGCTGTTTCAGTAAAACTAGTTTCTAGAAATTGTGCCGAACAATGATGAATTTTAAAATGTCTTTCAATTATGAATATTTACCTGAACATAGAAATGTAACAGAGCTATTTTATCGATTACCCTCATCCGAACATAAAATATAAAGTAAAAGTAATAATTACCAAAGTAGAAAAATTACATAAAATATTATTTTAATTAAACTATTTAATATAAATATTATCTAAATTATCATAAATACAACAAAATTTTCATAAAATCATTTACATTGTGAAACCAATAGCTGCTTACCACCGTGCTAAAATATAAGGAATTTAAGAGTTCTAGATCGAGGCATCTAAAGACATATTGCAGGTAAGCAGATCAAGACAAAACAAAAACAACCAATCTGTCTGCGGCTCCTCAAGTTAAAAAATCATGCGCTCTTCGACTGCTCGAAACTGAAGAGAAAAAACAGCGACGCAGCGTTACAGCGTGCTATGTAGTAATACTGAACGATGCGACTTCTATTAACCCAGTTTGTGTCGACTTGGCACATCGACCGGTCCGCAATGTTATCTCTCACGAGAGAGCGTTGAACTCATTTATCACAAAAGGTTTTTGAAAAATACGAGCACACATTCTGGCGTTTCTGACTTACGTGTATTCGTTGTTTACGTGAGCAACATTTCATGGGCTCAGTACGAAAGTACACACAGCAAAAAAATATATATAGCAGAGTAATCTGACGAACACACGTTCGTGAACTCTTTTGTCGCTTGTCACGCGTTAGTATCATTTGCATAATAAAACAGATTCCGAAGTTTTGCTTATAAAGGAGATATTGCTTATTTTAAATCCATCATAATATTTCAGAGAATGCAAAACTATTTCGCGAAGTCCTATGTTCGAGACACATGAGTGTCACATTATCGCAAGTATCTGGATTCCACTGCCACTGTTTGTATGAGAATTCTAGAGACCGAATGCCATGATTAGTCATCTCCGTATACGACCGTAACTAGAGACTTCCGGTACCTAGGAAAACAGATAATAATGCAAATCCCAATCTTTATTGCTTCTCCTTTCCTAACCTGCATTTTTGTTGTTATGGTTCATCATTAAAAAAAGTTAAGTACCGTTATAAACTTGACCTAAAGAAATATTTTTTTATAAGCTTCTTGATGTTCTATGTTCCTTTTAAGGAATAAAAATATAAATTGAAAACTAAAATATAAATGTTAAGAAAATTATTTTAAATGATCGCGATAGTTAATTCCATATTTTTAAAATGAATCTCAAAAATAAAATAAAATATATTTTTCACTAGTGAAATTCCTAGGCTAGGGACCCTCATGTACTGTCATGTCTGCGTAGTGGTGGCTAGTAGTTACGGCTCTGGCACTTTGATTACACTATCAATTTAGGGAAGATGTCACGCGGTGATTTAAACCAGAGCTGCTCAAATGGAAGAATTGGAGTCATACTGCCTCCCGCTTCAGGGGTCCGCGTGCCACTCGCCTTTCACTAGACTAGGGCCTATCACGCCCGAGCGCTTCCCCACCCGTTAGGCTCGCTCAACCTAGCATCAGGGCCATACGGTTGGCCCGCAGATAAACGATTGGCTAAGGCACGTAGTCGCCCCGTTTAGAAGCCCTGCCCAATGGACCACATACAGCACCCCAACTTTCTCCACCCCAATTCTTAGATCAAGATTACCCTTAATACAACAACCCCCAAACGACTCCTACAATACTGCTATGCCACAGACGCCAGGCAAAGATGTAGAATGCTCTAGAGGAAAATCATCAATACACGTACGTTGCGTCTTGCCGTTTGATTTGCTTAATACCATTAAGTCCAATATTTCAGTTTTAAATTTATTATTCTTTTTTTATTTCAAATTACAAGTTACAATCAAATACTTGCTTAGTATCAATCATACACTATCACGTCTGTGTCAACTGTACCGCAGAGGGATGCTTTCCTACAGTAAATGAAGGGATTTTATCCTGTAGCGGGTGACAGTGAAAAATGAACGACGTAACAGCACCATATATTCTGCACCGAACAATCATGATATCTAGAGCAGCAATTTAGAAATTAACGTAAAAGAGACCTATTTGACTGTTTCCTTTTTTTTTACATTGAGACATTTTCACAAATTGCGTTATGGATATATCGTCAAACTTTTCTCTAATTAGAAGCATTCTTTATTTTAATTCTAATAAATTAACATTCACGGCTAATTACGTTGTAGTGTTAGACGTACTTTTTTATTATGTCAACTCTCATTAAAAACATAATTCAATAAAACCAATTTACCATTTACATTGCACAACATATCAACCAAAATTAAAATTTATCACTTTATCTCTTCTCTTTTGTTATATGCGATTTGTTTGTGTTTTCTCGTCAGATCGTACAGCAAAGTTGAATTGTATTTTAAACTAGTTGCGACGCCTGTTCTACGAACCGTGACAGAAAATAGAAACAGGGCTTCTTTGTAAACTCTGCCTCACAAAGGACCCGCTTCACTGAAGATTCACTTAAATCAGCGGCTCGGAAAACACAGTTCGTACGCTATTTCTCGTTCAGCAACACTGAGAATGGAAACCTACCTATACACGTGGCATGTACTAATTAGCAACAAGTGCGACTGCAGGCTGAATGGAACGCTTATTTATTTAATTAACAACGACGAACTACAAAAACTGAATTACACGTTTGAAGGGGAAAGCAACATTTACTGAGAATACAGAAACATAGAAAGTAACAATATTTGCTTAGTAGATGAAAACAAGTAGTGTTTCAGAAACCCTTAGAGAACTCATTGAACTCCGTGCTACATACACATACATAAAGAGCTTTCTCATTCTAAATAATATTAAGTTACTAGCTAATTATGAATGCCAATAGTAAAAGAATTATAGTCGGAATTCCGAAGCTCTAGGAAATATACAAAGATTTTAATTCACGTCACACTGTTTCAACTGTTTTTTGACGTTAAATAAATAATCAACATTTAAAGAATTATTATCATATTGTTGAAAACGATGATCTAATTCAAAACAATATGGAAAATTAATTGCTGATATATAAATTGCAAAATAATAATAATAATAATAATAATAATAATAATAATAATAATAATAATAATAATTTATCTCATATTTCTTTGAAAAAATATTCGTAAGAGAATGATATGATTTCGTTTTATCAGTGAAATTTCTTCACCCTTTGGAAAAGACTAAAATTTCAATTTTGCATTCACCTCGAGAAACAAATACGTGCTCGAATGAAATACGTTCTCCGATTAGAATCTATTGTAAATCTCACGAACTCTGTTGTAAGAGCCGTAGCATTTCACAGTGATATATTTGGCACAGGTAGACCGATGGTCAACAGATTTTAGGTTTCACATAACGAGCAGCTGCGTACGGCAGTCGTTGCTAAAAAAGTTCTCGGATCGTTAGCTGTGCAAGGGGGCGCAGTGCGTGACTACATATCGAGGTCGCGGCCTCCTACACGTTTTTCGCATTTCACCCTTGAAGTTTGCCCCCACCCCTTCCTCAACCCTCGCGTGCTTGCCGCCGCCGCCGGTGGCCAAGGTCTCCGGCCCGAAATTCTGCCTCTGCGCAACGGAAGCTCCCTCCTGCAGACACCACGTGGCCACAATAGATACTACACAGAAAGGAAAGTAGAGGGCGGCTCGTTTGATCTTCAGTGCGCCACCGCGCAGCATGGATCGCCATCTTGCAACTGTGCGAAGGAACAGCTCAAACGCCATTTTATCAAAAGACGGCTCCCATTTTTTGTTCTTATTTTTCCAACGGGTAGTTTTAATTGCACTGTTTATTATGACATAAAATTATTTTTGATGTAGTATTTTGTATTTTTCAAAAATTACACAAATTAATTTTTTGAAATATCTCTCACCCGTTAATATGCACATTTAAAGTGATTTTTAAACAACTGCATTTCTGAGTTAAAGTGTTTAAAATTAAATAAAGTTTTCGGAAAACTCACAAAAAATTCTGCGAAAAAGAGTTTCATTTCGCATTTTTAGTTACGCTTAAACAATATTTTCTTAAAAACAGCTGCAAGTTTTTTAATGAGAATTGTCCTTTAGGATGAGTTTTACTCTTCTTTAATTTTCGTAAGTAATATTTCGGTTCTAATTTAAGAAACCGAAGAATTGAGAACATTTCAAAAAAATGTACTCTAGGCGGAGATAGACGGCAACTGGCTAGATGGGCGGAGATAGACGGAACTATGTGGCAAGTCCGATAAACTAGCCCAGGCCAATGAAAATAGAAAACTAACAGAGAAAGTATGAGCCATTCTGTAGCACTTCTAGTTATGTATTTATAATTCTTTAGCCTTTTATCTCTCTTTTTTAATAAATATATACGCCTATGTGCGATATTATTATTTGCCTATACGAAGCAAATGTGCCCTCGGGTTACGTGTGTTTCTGTTAGTTACACACACACACTAAATACGAGTAAAATAGAAATAAAAGGCATCTTTACCACCGTTCACCGCACAACAAATGTCGGGTTATACAGCGGTTTACGCACTTTCAATATGGCGACCATGCGCATCATATCGGCGCACGGATTGTGGGTAGTTTCTTGAACTGATTCAGTGCATGCCTCTTTACTCGTAACCACAGATGGGAGTCAAACTGATACCAATCTCTGCTATACTTTTATTTCTTATTTTGCGCTTACGCCATTTCGCCATTTCCATCAGGACTTCAGTATCCTCCATCTAACTCTTTATTGTTGCATATGCGGATTGTCGATTTCATACATCTTGATTTATCAGATTTATTTCCAGTTAAAAGTAACTTTGCGTGTTTATTTCTTATTTTGCCGCTTACGCCATTTCGCCATTTCCATCAGGACTTCAGTATCCTTAGAGTGTTCCACGTCTATTTGAATTGTCATATTATATATATATATATATATATATATATATATATATATATATATATATACAAAAAATACTGTTCTATTTGTCGTAAGAAACTGGAGATAAAATAATTCTACGTGTTGCTCCTGTAAACAAGTATGGGAAAGGTGTGGATAATGTTCAGCAACAATATGACCAATCGTAAACACACAAAAACTTGAAAAGTATTTATAAGATAATCTTTATGTATTTAATGGTTATATGGTAATTAAAAAATTTTTTATATTAAAGTCTTATATTACTATATTTTAATATTATAAAAGTAATTTCACTATGTACACAAAAAAATTATTTGAAAAAGTAAATTAGTAAAACATAAATCCTAGAGGAAGCATGCGGAGTCAGTTTGACTCCACGCGTGTAGCTGCGTAACATAAATTCACGTCTGTGGATACGGGTTACGTAGCTGTCTACCTGAGAATGATGAAGAATCGTGAAATTTTCGTATTTTTCAATTTTTATTTGGTCGTAAACTCTGTTTTATTCTCTTTTAAATGCTTCAAACTGCTTCTTGTTATGTTTCTTAGTTTTTGAGGAAATATTATTTTCAAAGCAAGTGTCAACTGTCAAACCCTTAATGAGTGAACTTCAGATGTATTTTCCCGAATTGGAATTTTCAGCATATTCACGCATGTCAAACATCATAAATCATAAACATTAAAATATAATATAATTATTTTTTCTGAAATAATCAAATGTACGAGGGAAAATAGACTCAAAATTCTAGAATTTTTTCTCAAGTAGACAGCTACTTTAAATGTGGGAAATAAATTGATTGATTCCACTCTAATTGAATCATGCATCAAAGAAGATTGCATGCGTCGACTTTTGCAATGCGGTAAAAGAGAGAGGTCTACACATTCCGTTAACATCCTCATCCGGGTTCCCGCCAGCCCATAGGGTAAGAGAACACCACAGCCACCCTCTGCCCACGCACATCGCGGAATTGGCGGTACTTTCCAGTTTGTGACACGATTCGTGTGTGGGAGCAGAGAGGTGCCCAGTGATGACGTTGAAAGACACGCCTGTAGAAGGCAGTTCAAGGGAGGAACTACTCCTTGCCCCGGGCCGATGACTCCATTAAAGACGTTTCTTTTCTGGGCACAGGAGCACAGTATTTTTGCAATTTCTGCAAAACAGGAAGATTAACCCTTCGAGTCTTTTTCATTTCTTACGTGGGCTGTGTGGGTGAGATTTCTCCCTACCCGTTTTATCCAATAGTGTACCCGTATTTCAGGGTATTTGGAATTATTAAGAAAATGCTATGTATTTCTTCATTTAATATATCGTTCTAAAAAAACAAAGAATAATATTTCCAGAAAAAACGTTGTAGCATATCCTCAGAACTATACATAGGTGTCTTCCATAACACCATGAGAATGTCTGATACAAAGATACTAACTCGCAATAGACAAACACGCCAGAGTTTCATTCAGATACAACAAAATATTATAAATCGGGAATGGAGTCTTTTTAGACTTTTTCTTGTAATTTAGACGTGTAATGTAAAATCTACTTCAAAGCATTTCTCACCACATCCGCATAAAAATCAAATTACTTAAAAAAACAAGAAAACGTAAAAAACTGAAAATGTTTTTAACACATGTAAAACTGAACATATATAGCATATCTAAACGGAGAAGTTCATGTGAATAATTTTCAGTGTTGCAGAATATTATTTGCGCCTGGGGTCAGAAAAGACCCCAAATAGAGTCTAAAGGTTAATAGAGGTAATTTCCTCTTAGCCGTTAACTCAAAAATCTAAATATTCCCATCAAACCTGAACGGGGGAAAGAGTGGGAGGGGTGGGGGTGCGGCGGAGGGCGGTGGGCGAGAGAGCGGAGTATCGTAAATCGTAAATATTCCCATCAAACCTGAACGGGGGAAAGAGTGGGAGGGGGGGGGTGCGGCGGAGGGCGGTGGGCGAGAGAGCGGAGTATCGTAAATCGTAAATATTCCCATCAAACCTGAACGGGGGAAAGAGTGGGGGTTCCGGCGCAGCGGCACAGCAGGCGCTTCCGCCTCCGCACGTATCGGCAGCGAGGGCTGGCAGGCGGAGAGCCGGAGGCGAGCCGGTGCGGGAGGAACAAGCAAGGGCATGCGCTGTTTGCCGACACAGACAAGAGGGAAGATGGAGCGAGACGGGCAGGGCAAAGGAAGGGGAAGCGGAGCGGAAGCGGATCGGCGGAAGCGGATCGGGAAGCGGTCGGAGCGGAAGCGGATCGGGCGGAAGCGGATCGGTGGAAGCGGATCGGGCGGAAGCGGATCGGGGAAGCGAGTCGGAGCGGAAGCGGTTGGGGTGGGAAGCGGATCGGAGCGGGAAGCGGATCGGAGTGGGAAGCGGAGCGGAAAGCGGATCGGAGCGGGAAGCGGATCGGAGTGGTGACCGGATCGGAGGGGGCGGCGAGCGGGCAGCGGAACGGGGAAGGAAGTGGGGAATGGAGTGGGATTTCTCACGTACGTAGGCCTATCTTGTTTCTGAAGAAAGTGCTTGGGAAAAGAGGCGTGCATGTGGTACGCGGTTGTGTATTACACTTTGGAGGCGATGAAGTCATGTCCAAGGATTGGACGAGGGTGGGAAAGTAAGAAAGATGCCGGATAGGAAGGCAACGCTCAAATAAAAACTACGTAGGTGAGGAATAACTGAGGAAGAGACAAAGAACTGGAGTCCCGGAAAGAGAACGTGGCAAAGGAAGCAAGATGATGGTGTGCTGGACGGCAAAAGTAGGGGGGAAAAGCGAGAGGCAGGAGAAGTAAGCAGCCCAGAGTGAATAGAAAGAAGGAAGATTGGTGTGCCAGGGCGTGGCGCAGAGAGCAGACCGCAGTGGGACAAGGCAGAATGAACGAAACGAAATGGCAAAGCATACAAAGAGGGCGCAGGGTGGGACGGAGGAAAGGAGTTGTGGCACGGCACGCGGCGAGGTAAGGCCGCAAAGGGGCGGGAGCCGAGGACTGTGACGGGAGGATTGGACGGAGACGAGCTCTGCAGGGCCGGGGGTGTCTGGCTGACTGGGATCTGATGGGCTGTCGGGAAAGGCGGGGAGGGTAGCGGCGGGATGGGGCTGGGAAGGGGGGGAAAGGAAGATCGAAGTTGGGGGGGGGAAGAGGGGAGGGCGAGGTGAGCGCAGTAGCACTGAAGCGCATGTGGAACCGCGCTGCCCGCACTGTTTCTGCTATAAGAGCGGATGTAGGTGGAACGACCGGAGCGAGGCGAGAGCTGGGGGCGCCATATGAGAGAAACGCACCCAGCAGAGATATCGCAGGGAAGTCCCCACGGCGGTGGAGCATAATCAACGAGCCATTCCAATTCTGTTATGATCTATATGAAGAAAACGAGCTTCACGTATAAAAAAAATGAAATTTAAGAATGAAAATCAATAATATCTTTAGTACATGCTGGGAAAATCAAAGCGTGAGATAATACAGTAAATGGATTATATAAGACTTCGAAGACCCTACTGAAATGTACAAGGTCAGGAAGTTTAGTGTAAAATATGGCTCATTTTATTCCGCTACGAATTAATTACTCCCGCAAAAAGAAAAGCATTTGTCTGGGTGAAATCAGAATAAAATAATCGGCATACATAACTAAATCAGTTTTAAATATTAATGTGGTAGATAAATTAGAGACACTAAATTTGTATATAATGTATTCTCTTTAATTTAATTTTATTACCGGTATTTCTTATATTCTTCTATCTCAGTGCTCTTCAAGCTTTATTAATCTACTTCAGACTTATAAAAAATAATTTTTCCTCTTTGTTGAGCTTGAAAGGAATCTCTTTTGTAAATGTGTCCTAACACATTTTCGTCCTAGATAATATATAATATTTTCTCATATTTTCCATTGAAAGGTTACGTAAATTGTAGGAAAAATTCTGTCATCACATTGGCATTACATAGCGTTTGTGATCATAAACAATAAATGGTGCAAAATGACGGGAAATTATATTAAAATTAGGCAGTGCTGTAGATCTGCGTGTTCTGGGAAACGTAGGAGATCTTCCTTGATCCTATGAACGAAGTATAAATGATTATAAACGAGTATAAACAACCTGTAACAACTATTGTACTACAGCTTCCGGGTCAATGACCCCCATCTCGATTAGGTTTTCGTCCAGTTTCCCTGATCCGTTGAGCAAATGCTGAGATGGCCCTTGTTTTGCTTCTGGACATAAATGTAACTTCATTTTCTGTGCATGTCTTTAGAATTCAGCGGGAAATACAATTATTCAAATTATCGTTTCCATGTTGTCGTGGCAGGAAGTAATAAGAGCCAAAATTTATTGCTTATTTATCAAAATAGAATATTTATTACATGGGAGTTTTTTTTTTTCTCCTTTCAAAAATTCAAAATTCAAAATTTAAGTAGTATATGACTTAGTGTAGGGATCACAGAATTTTGAAAATGTGCACGATTCACTTTTCCCCATAGCACGTCATACGCAGTTTTAACTGTTTTTTACGTAAAATAAATAAATTTTAAAAAAGTAATACAGAATGTGGATCTCGCAAACCTTTCGCTTACTTTACAGACGGTCGCCATCGCATCAGTGAAAATGCGTAATAACAGCGACTTTTGTAGTGAAAAACAGATTTTAATGTAATATAAATGAATTGTTTTAGGGGCGTGCGCGAATGGATACTTTTTAATGAGACAAAGAAGGAGTAATTCCTTGTTGTAGTGGGTTGTAGGTTGTTCCTGATACGGGTGAAAACAATGAATCTAGCAAGGTGTGATAGTTTATGAGGAAAGAAACGGTGAAGAAAGCTGTATTGGAACAGAAATTGGTAGACCTGATGTATACGTATGGGAGACATGTTGTATGGAGACAATGGTGTATGGTGAAATGAAAAGGGTGTTGAGCGTCTGCTTGATGGAACGGAACATGGTCAAGCAGCGCCAGAACGGAAGGGGGTGGGTACGCAAACACTGTGAAAGGTCGGAGACGAGCGAATAGAAGAGAGGAATCTGTGCCAGGAGTGCCATCAGCGACAGGGGGGATGCTGTGGAGTTGGTTGTAAAGATCTGAAAACAGTGATAGTGTGTTTGTGATCTTGACGACTGGGCAGGAAGGTATCCATGCGTCGCAAAAGAGTGTCAGCCAAGAGTGTCGGGACGAAGACACGTAGGTAGCGATAGCAGTGATAGACGTTGAGAATGAGAGACTGACTGACTGAAAGACACGGAGACAGACAGACAGAGAGGGGTGGGGAAGCACTGAAGAATCCAGCATGGGGGGGGAGGATTCACAACACCCGCCAGGAGCGCGTGAGCAGGGCGTCAGGTGGAACAGAGCGGAAGCGGTGGCGGCAGAGGCGTTGGTGGAGGTGGAGAAAGCGGAAACAACGTGGCAATGCAGTCAACGGGGCGGTGGAGTTGTCAGGGAAACGCGGCGTGACAGGCGTCGGCTCCGGCGAGGGCGAGGGGGCTGCGCTCTATGCAGCAGAAGCAATGCGGCGATGCGAACCGCGTGCTCGCGCTAAATGTCACAGGCGGCGGCACGTGCTCTATCTGCTCCGCTGACGGCCGCGGCAAACACTCGGGGAGGAGTGGGGCATGCGAAAAGAGCGGGGCAACTACGAGGGGGGGGCGAGGGCCAAAGAGCGAGGGCCAAAGAGCGAGAGCGAGAGCGTGAGCGAGAGCGAGAGCGAGGGCGAGAGCGAGGCGAGGGCGAGGGCGAGGGCGAGGGCGAGGGCGAGGGCGAGGGCGAGGGCGAGGGCGAGGGCGAGGGCGAGGGCGTGAGCGTGGGCTAGTGCGATGGCAAGACCGAGGGCGAGGGCGCAGGCAGCGACGAGGGGGCGTGCCGGCAGCGTGAGGTGAGGGGGACTGTTAAAGGGGCGTGCCACCCGCCGAACAAAAGAGCCTCGCCGCGCGCCATTGGCTCTGGCATCCGCGCGCCCCGCTGCCTCCGCCGTCCGCCACCATAACGGCGCATTGTGTTCCTCGGACCACCTGCCTGGTTTGAATGAATTGATGACGGATCTGGGCAAGGTCTGTATCTGCGTTTAAGGACTATGAATCTGCCAAGTAGATGTGGCTGCTCGTGATTTCAATACCAAGTATTGTATAAAACAGTTACAGAGTCAGGCGTCGCATTTCATATTATTGGATTAATTCATGACTGCACATGTCATCAAACTGTGTCATTTTATTGTTCAACACAGATATAAAATAACATAAAGGGAACAGAAAGGCCCTCATTTATTTCACAAATCAAGGTTCAACGATTTACAGAAAAAATACAATCCCTTGCCGTAAATATTTCACACTGTATCTTCCCTATATCAAAATTAGTGGGAATTCACGGCATACCAAAATTTCCTACTCTTAATGTTATTACTTAACAATTATTCAGCGTTTTCAGAGAATTACATGCTATCCTTTAAAGATCTACAATTCAATGAAGTTATGCAGAAAACACCAAGACAAGAGGTAATATGGTTGAAGAAGAGCTATGTAAATTGAGACATATAAACAATAAAGTACCCGCAAAACGTATATTAATGATATTTGGAACAGCATAATTAGTACTTATTCCTGACACGTTTACGAAGTTTCAACGCAAAACTTTCTAATCCGGCTGTTATGCGTGACACACTTTTCGCATATATCTCTTCACCTGCACCAATAATAACCATTTTTGGAAAAGCGTTAATACATTAGACCTTAATCCTGACGTAAGTGCATAGATATAGCACGAAGAAACCTTAAACAAGAAAATTCGAGATGTTACCGTAGAGGTGATTATAATACATCCCCTTCCTATACTAAACTTTAGAGAGGAAAAGTAAAAATATTAGTTATGAAATAAGAGTCTTTAACATCAAAATGGTTCGACACAAATACCTGTTAATAAGCATTTTTGAAAGGGAAATGAAGGTTAATATCGTACGAAAAACAGATCTGTCGTTCCGCTAATTGACAGTGCTCACGGCAACACCATGGTAAGGATTTGCACACAGGGATAGAGATCAATTAATGAGTACATTTATTGAGAATTGAACACACTAATAGAATTTTACGTCTTGAATACACATTTCTCCTCGGACATCTTTGTAAGTAATATTTCTCGCGTAAATAAATAGTTTCTTGAAATCCAAGTAAATGCCTATAATAAACCCAGAAAAATCATATGTAAACGTATCAAGTTAAGTGTAAATTAACTTTAGATTATGTGTTATTTCAAGACATTAACACGTTATCTAAAGTAAGAGAGAGGAAATACGTACGAAACGAGGACGTACTTTCGAAGTAATGACGGTAACAAGTGTGCTTATTGTGTTCTGAAACTATTTGGGTTGTGCAGAATGAATAAAGTAAGTTAACGACTTTTCCGATATCAGTTGTTTAATTATTTGTAAGCAGTTGTGTATGTAATAGTTGTTAATTATTTGTGCAGTATTGTAATGCTGCAGCGGAAATCGTTTCGTTTTACAGAAAATGTATTGTCGTGTCCCAGTAATGAAAAGTGGATAAATCGTATTCTTATATTCAGTAAATTACTTCCTCTAACACGTAATGCAGTCAGAATCCACGTTTTGTGGGTCATTAATCGAGGAAATTTGACTGACAGCAGTCCGTCCGTCCGACCGTCCGACCGTCCGACCGTCCGACCGTCCGACCGTCCGACGTCCGACCGTCCGACCGTCCGACCGTCGACCGTCCGACGTCCGACCGACGCGACCGACCGACCGACCGACCGACCGACCGACCGACCGACTGACCGACGACGACCGACCGATCGACCGACCGACCGACCGACCTGACCGACCGACCGACCGACCGACCTGACGACCGACCGACCGACCGACCGACTGACCTGACCGACCGACCGACCGACCGACCGACCGACGACCGACGACCGACCGACCGACTGACCGACCGACCGACGACCGACCATCGCCAACGCTAGTACCTAAACCGTTCAATCAATTTTCTCTACAATTGATATACCCCGATCGATCTGGCTTTGTTTTGATGACTGTTTGAAATAGATGTTTGAAGATGCTTTTTAGGGAGCCTCAACAACCATCTTCAATTTTTTTTCAAAAATGACTGAATTTGTTTTATGACACGTTGTTCACGGATGGCAGAAATGAGTCTTAACAACGACACACCCTGATCTCATTTTCGTTGAAATCTTTGAACTGTCGAAAATTGCACAAATTGAAAAAAAATTCGGCATCTTCCTACACTATTTGAGAATATTCATTATAAAAATTACTAACATTTCAAAAATGGTATACTTTATTTCAACATTTGTTTTTAAACAACAATTTCATTAGGGGAATGCCTAAGTTATTTTCGCGTAATTGATCGGGAAATAAGCAAATTATTAAACAATTATTTTTTCAAAATTCCAAATTTCTCGAGAATTGTCAGAAATTTGAAAATTCCAAGACTCCAAATTTTTAGGAACTATGTGCTGCTGAAGCACCACTAGTTTCATTTCACTTCCATGATTGAACAATCATCCCCAACGCCGTCAGTCTTCTATTTTCTAAGATTGAAAATGTTTTGGGAAATGTCGACGAAAGGTAGCAATACAAATTGTTTTAAACGTGTTCAATTCATTACAAACGAAGAATCGGTATATTGCATTTGATGGGCGATAGATCTACTGTTTCAGAGTGAACACCTTTTGGTTTCCTGTAAATACAAATTTTGAATTATAAATTTGAAGTTAAAATAATGATAGATTACTGCACTAATGTTTTGGCCTGTAATGCATTTTTGCAATGAAAAATCCGTGTGTCATATGCAAGAGAGGCGACAGCTCGCATTTTTGTTGTGTGTATGCGTTTTGCATTGTCTCCTCGACAATTTTGATAACATTTCTAAATGATGTGCTGAATGAATGCAGTGTTATCTCTAGAACTGCTTTACTATAGAGCCCTGATTGTATACTTCGATTTAAACATAAATGCACTTCAAGGTCACGAGCTGGAAGGAGAGGGGGAACACTATCATCCAATCGAGAGCTTCGTTAGGACTTAAAGTTTTGGTATTGGAGCTCCCAATTGAATAACAATATCCCCCTCTCCTTCCAGCTCATGACCTTGAAGTGTACTATGTTTAAATTGAAGTATAAGCAAATGTCAGTTACTCTTGCGCATCCTGCCTGTTGCGATAAGAAGAGGAAACGCTCAACGTGAGGATGAATGTTTGTTACCAATTGATATGGGGGCAACTGAGCGTTGGCAGCAGGAGATATGATAGTAGTGGATGGCTCCGCACCCTGCTCTTCGGCGAAGGGATATAAGTAATTCAATATTTGAACAAAACTTGAGGAAAACGCTGAATGAAGGCAACGTTGTGAAGAGGTTCTTCATCTACTCGATTTATATGTACATAAGCATAACACTTAAAATCAGCGTTTAGTGATCCTATTTTTAACTTCCGGAACGTGTGCCACTATCAGAAATATTATTTTGGATGATCGAGCAGTTCGGCAGTCGTTACTTCTACCGTGCGGGCTTTTACACGAGGCTGAAAAAGTTTAAAGTGGCCGCAAAACCATAATCGACGAGCACTGCTCTCGACGTCCAGCAACATTGTCGACCTCGATATTAGAATCTCGTATGGATTCACTTATCTAAGAAGGCAGACGACTTACAGTTGAACGAACTGCTGATAAATGTCGAAAAGTGTTGAGTCAACCCTTCATCACTGAAAACAACTAAACGACAAGACAAGGTGGGTTCTAATAGAGCTTGCAGTTCCATTAAAAAGTCGAGAATCTTCGCATTTGCTCAGAGTTTAAAAATTGTTTCAATTTTGAAGATGACGGAACCTAGTTTTAAACTAGGATGCATTATTTTGTTCCGTAGTCCAAAGATCAAAGCATTCAATGGAAACATCCCTTTCCGCAAAAAAAACGAAACCATCCGCTGGTAGGATCAAACTCCCCATCTCTTGGACGGCCCATCGTCGTATTTTCTGCGATTGTTTAAGGGAGGAGCAACACACTTCAATAGCGTATACTACACAGACAAAAGAGAGTTTGTGCACGCCATAACGGACAGCGCTAACAATCTTTTGCACATGAGCAAATGCACTAAACTGGTACGAAACCTGAACTGCGAGTGCGTATAAGATCGATAGTTCTTTAACGTTTGAGGGTGCACAAACGTTTGAAGATTTAGAAAAAAATTAAGCTCGCATTGAACAGTAAATGTCCGCGCTGGCAGAGAACAGGTGTTCTTCAAATAAACGCTCGATCTCATACGGAAGAACTGATGCTAAATACTAACGGCATAGTGGATCATACCCACCGGCACAGGGAGCATCAACTGATGTCACTGCAGTGCCTCTGACCGGGATGCTCTAGGGTTCCACTCCCGACAGTGGCTTCGTTTTTGACATTTGATCGTCAGCAAGGTCGAATTAAACCGCTGTCTGAAGGAGAATTCTAGCGTCCGCGCTCTAAACGGTAGTTTTCAGGTTTCTCTGAACAAAGTTAGATGCCGCAGTACTATCCTTCAAACGGGCGCGGACCGGCGATCTTTCCTCCCTCTTCCTTGTCCTATCCTCACCCCTAGTTACACTCATTTACACTTACATGCACAACAATACCACACATATCACGAGCTTCGAGCTTGCTCCGGCGGACAGTGCGCTGGAGAGATAACTGATGCGGAAAATCCGTAACCGATGTAGGCCGACCCCAGTAAGAGCACCGCCACTTCCCCGACAAAAAACACGCATACGGTACTAATGACCTTTGAAGTTGGCACGCCCAGAATCACTGAACAATCAATCAATCCTATATTATCCTCTTTCCAGCCCTAATATTGCCCCTTCTGCTTAGTCCAATGAAAGGGACATTGAGGGCATCAACGACAACGAAGACTTAAGAAAAGTGCAAAATTGGCTTGTATATCAAGGTAAGACTTTCTCGCTGATGGGGGAAAATACTAGAAGATGGAACACGTGCTGAGAAGTCGGAAAGAATTACGTGTGAAAGTAGTCAAAATGATGTCAATTCAATTAAGCATTTTTGCTGTACAGCTATTTGTCTGTTAAATTATTGAATAAATTTATTCCAACATTTTTACATCATTTCATTTTCTTATCGCATTTTCTAGACTACAGAGATGAATGCAAAATTCAGGAATTCCTTCCTCTTCAACAAGAAGAATACAAAGTAATTATTGCGGAAGAAACTAAGAAACAACAATTATGTTTCATCGTGAATTTCCGAATGTATTTCTGGACCTCTTCAATAAGATGAAAGAGAATCCTTTTTATAGAGTATGACAATTCTAACTGATGTTTTGATGTTTTTTCTTAAAAAAATATAAATTAAAATTATTTTATTTCGGTTTCCTTTTTCATGCTGTTAGAAAAGACTGAAATGTTACACAGGTGGTTGAAAACTACATTCCCAAGGACCAGTTCATTAAGTGTTTCAAAATACTCATCTGGTTTAGATGAATTTTGAATTGTTTATTAAAATCTTGTGCAGCTACCATTATATACCCATTAACTCATATTTTCAATGCTTCCTTATGCACTGGAAAA
This sequence comes from Teleogryllus oceanicus, assembly GCA_964035755.1. Classification (NCBI taxonomy): domain Eukaryota; kingdom Metazoa; phylum Arthropoda; class Insecta; order Orthoptera; family Gryllidae; genus Teleogryllus; species Teleogryllus oceanicus. The sequence continues at coordinate 178,028,395 of CAXIVR010000002.1, forward strand.
TTTTCAAATACTTTCAAAGCAGCAAAAATTAAGTCACTTTAAAAAAGGAAAAAAAATGAAATTCAAATTTTCCGATAATTTCTCTTTTGTCAGTATTCTCAAAAATATCGGAGGTTTTTCTACACGCGAATGAAAATTTTTCTCAGGAAAAACGAAGCGTTTTCAAATTCAACATGAATAAAGAAAATCAAAAGCTACGATATCTGCCATATTTTCTTTCTTTAGAGATATTTCTTCACCAATGGACCAAAATGAAGAACCCAATGGAATATTTTTAGATCTTTCGAAAGCTTATGAAGTTATTGATCATAACATCTTGCTTTTAAAATTACCTTCACATGGAATTCGTGGTAATGACCTAGATTGAGTAATCTCATACCTTAAACATAGATCTCAAAGAGTAGAAATACCGTACTGTCACGAAAGGACATTATTTACTTACCATTACAATTCTTTGCCAATTGAGCATGGGATCCCACAAGATTCGATCCTATCCTCTTTCTGTCATACGTAAACGATATGGCCTCTTCTTTAAAAAATGGAAGAACAGTTCTGTTTGCCGATGACACGAAGGTTATTTGCAAAAAAAGGAAACAAATAGTACGATTTCAGAAGTTTCAAATTGGTTTTGTAAAAACAAATTAATAATTAACGGAGGAAAAACGATTTCAATGCATTTTTGAGTTTCAAATCGACAATCGATGATCCATTCAAAATGAACAACATGCAGTTAGGTGATGTTAAGGTAACAAAATTTCTGCGTGTCACAGTTCAGTCAAACCTCAAATGGAATTATAACATAATTAAACACAAAATTAAGTTCATTATGTTACGCATTTAGAATACAGGCAACGAGCCTTCATGCAGCTCGTTGCGTGTACTTTGCAAATGTACATTCTCGCCTGAGATATGGCATAATATTTTGAGGAAGCTCATCCTTGAGTACCCAGACTTTTTGATCCCTGTAAGCCTCTTTCCATTGAGCTTGGAATCTTACCATTTCCTTACCTATTGTTTTTCAATCTGTAATATTTGTCAAAGCTGACTTACAATACGGTGGAAACATTTTCATGTAATACTGACATTTATAGTTAGAAAACACGTCGTAGAAATCATGTTCATCAAGTGTCAGTATCAACAGCTCACTACAAGAACTCCATGTATAATATATGTACTTCAGCTTCCGGGTCAATGACCCCCATCTCGATTTTTGTCTAGTTTCCCTGAACCATTGAGCAAATTCTGAGATGGCCCCTTGATTGCTTCTGGACGTAAATGTAGCTTCATTACGCGCACATTTTTTGAGCTCTTCTTTCGCTTGTAGTGGTAGTAGAGCTGAGGATGAGTTTATGTATTTATTGTTAAAATGTTGGGAAAGAATTGAACTCCGGAAAGCGTGCGAAGATGATTTCTCCCCCATACTTCACATACAGTTTTTTTTACTGTTCTTTGACTAAATAAATAAAGACCAACAGATTTAACAGCCGAAGAAAAATGTGTAATACAATTGAAAACGGCGTGATTTTGGTTTCTTTTGCCTCTTGTCTGTATTCGTAAATTCGTAAAAAATCTTCAGGATGTAACTATTGAGATGTAAATAATCATACTATTAGTATGGACAGAAATACAAAAGTTGAAATAGGGCGTCAGGTATTGTTCCACCATATATTGTTTCTACACTTTTCTAATTCAAAAAAATAGTTTTAATAAGACTTACTCAGAATTTATCACCGGTACTTTGTAGTAGATTTTATTGACGAATTTTTTCACTGCGATTCTATCCTAGCGACAATCCCCAATAAAAATTTAATAATTAAGATTTGTATATTTATGCCCATTCAAGGTTTTAACAAAAGACGCCCATCATTTCAGATAGATTTTTGTAAAAACTAATAATGATAATTTCAAAGGTTCCCTTGAAAGAATTTAAAGTCGTTTTAGCAATCTGCTGATCAACTCCATTAGAGAAATGTCTGTCATTCCGCTGACAGGCAAACGCTTCTTCGCATCACCAGCACATCAAACTGTCAATGGCAGGAATAAAATAAATATCTGGCGAGAAATATCAACCAGATATCGAAATGTCGCATTTCAACAGCGTTGCCCATTATACACTGGAAACGTATACTTAACACAGAAAAAAATATTAATCTTAAAATATACGTAAAATGTGTTTGAATATACGAGATTCACTTCCATGTACTTTAATATCGGTTACTCTGAAATACCTCTCGGAAAAAAAGGAAATTCGGTTGATTTTAATTTCGCATTATAAGGTTTACTGCGGTTGTCGCTATTACTGTGTGCGATTGCGTATGTATAGGAAGTACACAAATGAAGCTTTGAAGATCGGATGGAGTTGGGTCCTGTAACAGACTTGTTCAACTATCTCTGACGGGCTCCAGGGCTTGCGATCACTCGAAGCCCTGCTCGTGAGCTGGCGTGGTCCTCGTGCTTGGGAGGGAAGGGTGGAGTGCAAGCCCTCCAGAGCTAGGGTTATGCCTTGTGGACCGCGGGCAGGTAACTCCCCAGGGAAGGTGAACTGCGACTTGGCCGCAACAAACGCGTTGGTATTTCATGTAATCCTTTTCTACAGAGAGAGTACTATAAGAAGGGACGCTTGACAGCTACTGCAAATAACTGCTGGTTATACCCATGCACTGAAATCGTCAATGTGTTCGTTTACGTTACATCACTTGCAACTGACTTTATCGCTAACTCTTACAATGCCATCGTCCTATGTATCCTCCATCGTTGATTTGTTCCCCACATGTCAATGGACCCTTCTTAAATCCTCTATAGCATTCGCATTCCAATGCTATTCCGTTTTCCGGGAACAACAATGGGCGGGGAGGGGGACCAACGATGGACCCCAGAATGAATTTCCAAATAATAGAAGGAAAGTTGTATATTTTTCAAAACTAATGGTAGGTGTATTTAGCAATATTTTACAATTATTTTCAGTTAGTCTAAAAATATTTTTATTTTCAAGTAAGGCACGATATTTGAACATTTTCTGCACATTCTGAATTGTCAGTTTAAACCGTGAAATAGTGAAATAATTAAAACTTAATATTTAAATATTTCGAAATTTCTTCATGTACCTCTCACCATTTTGCGTATTGTTTTCAGGCATCTATCAGAATGCAAATATACAACTTAACATGACAATTGTACTCTATTTGTTTCAGAACCAAAGAATTGCAGTAAGTTCATTATCATTATCACCATTATTCTTATGACCTATTATTTTGCTTTCAAATTGTTTTGCGCGCAGTTTAGCATGCCTGCCACTTTTTGCGCGCTGTTGAACATGCATGTCACCCAATCACTTTCAACGTTTGAAGGCCAGGAAGCGAAAGGCAACAGGCGTATGCCTGCAGCCCCGCCCAGAGGCCCCTGCCCTTGGCGTCAAACGCTGCCCCCACAACGCAGCTCGCAGGCGGAATTCTGGACTCGCCGGACCCGAACCGCTAGCCGTCGCTCGACAAGCAAGTGAGTTCAGCAGGCAGTTGAGGCAGTCCAGTGGCAGGAGAGTAATCGATACCAGCTCAAGCAGAAAACGATCATCGTTTGAATAAGAATTGTAGAGCCCAACCTCACTGAACGAGTGCTTCCATGGATTACTTTATTTATTAATTAATGAATTTCAGGTGGATAGCTGATCAGTTCCTTAAACAATGGCCCACTGACAGCGCACTATTCTTCCTCCCCCTCCGGTCCGTTCCCTTAGGCTTGGCATCGTCCGAAACTCAGCGAATATAGTTCTAGGAGAGAACCGAAAAAAAAGTCGTATTTGTATCTTTCGAAAATTCCGATGTTTCGATGATTCAGAGGGTGCCAAAACTGTATACGAACTTCACGCAAAGAAAAAACTTAACACAACAAAGCTGAATTCACACAAATAGGAAATTATGAGATTGATTAATAGTTAGTGATTCCGGGAGCGTCAACTACGGAGATCATTAGCCCCGTAAGTGTAGTGCACGTTTTTGCATCGGGAGGTGACGGTGATCTTACCCCACTGGATGGCGAGATCCATTTCCGACCTACCGTCGATTATCGGGGTTTCCCCAACCAAGTATCTCCCACCAGCTAGGCACCGTCCCAGACGGCACAAGTTCTAAGCCCCGACCGGTTTGTGTGGTAGTGTAGTGCATTTTAGTGTAAGTGTGTGCAAGGGGTGAGGATAGGACAAGGAAGAGGAAGGAAATATCGTGCGTCGCCCTTTGGAAGTGTACTGCTCGGCATTCGCCTGGTGATGAGTGGAGAAACAACGGAAAACTACCTGTCAGAGCAGCCGGCCGCTAGAATAATACTCCAGACAGCGACTGAATTCGACCTAGCTGAAAAGGTAGAGTCGAAAATCTTGCCGCCGTCGGAACTCGAACCTAGAACCTCCCGGTCAGAGGCACTGTAGAGACATCAGTTGATGCACTGAGTCACTCCGTAGAAAATGATGAGCAATCGTCGTATTGGACTTTTACAATTACGAAAGTTGTAACACACGCTCAAAATGCCCATCATCGGTGTCGATACACTTCTGAGTATGTTGAACTACGATTCAGAAAATAATGGGCAATGTTTGGGAAAGCGTTCTCAGTGACTGCAGCTCATGTCGTTTCAATTTCTTACCGACATTCTGCCAGAGTAACTGGTTTTATACGGTATCCAACATCCTGTTGGAAGAAAAATTGCTCATTTTAATAGAGTATGAATGACGAACGTGCCTATCACGAGCAGACACCAGTGGCAGACGGTTGGTTTAAAACTTGAGAAGGCCCAGACAAATTAAAGCACGGAAACATTCTAAAATTGAAAGTCAATGACTGGTTTACTAGTAAACTGTTATTGGCGACATTCCAAATAAAATAATTAAATTTGATATTTCTCTTCTTTTAGGATTACGTCTCGTCAAAACGGCACATCCAATACAGACTTTATTGTGTCCACTGAAATACAAGGTCTGCCACTACAACCACAATATCAACCACCCAACCACCATCGCGACCGGGATCGGTAGTTCAGCGCATCAACTGATGTCATTGCAGCGCCTCTGACCGGGTGGTCCTAGGATCGAGTCCTGACGGCAGCAGAATTTTCGACACTAACGTTTTCGCTAGGTCAAATTCAGTGGCTGTCTGGTACAGAATTCTAGCGGCCGTCTGCTCTGATCGGTAGTTTTCCGTGGTTTCTCCGATCAACACCAGGCGAATGTCGGAGCAGTACCCTAACAAACGGGCCACGGTCTTTCCTTCCTCTTCCTTGTCCTATCCTCTCCCCGTAAACACACATACACTTACACTAACATACACTACACTACCACATATTCCGGGAGACCGGTCGGGAACTTCGAGCTTGTCCCGACTGGGGCGGTGCCCTGCTGGTGGGAGATACCTGGTTAGGGGAAAACCCTGCTAGGCGACGGTAGGTCGGCGTCGGATCTCGCCATCCAGCGGGGGAAGATCACCGCCATCTCCCTTGGAAAAATATGCACTACACGTACGGACCTATGACCTAAGTTGTTTACGTGCCCGAAACCACCAACCAACAACCACCATCGCAAGCACAGAGCATTCACTGTCTACGACCGCAACACGCCTTTACAGGAGGAAGTCAGGCGCGCGAGAGCCTCCGTGCCAAACGAACTCTAAAGCTGGACTTCTTTTAAACGACTTCTTTTAAACTACTTCTTTTAAATGTTTAACGCCAGCCTTAAACATTTATATCAATTGCAGACAAAGTTAATTTTAACCATTTTAATTTCGAAAATTATGTATTTTAGTGTTGTTAATTTTCGGGGGAGGCCTGGCCTCCCTTGCCTCCTCTGATCATCCGTCACTGCCAGGTATACTTTGCCAGTTACTATCCTTCAAAAACGAAGAGTCCAATGACATTCTCGCATGAAACCCACATCAAACATTAATTCCATGTAAATTAAGTCTTTTACACGAAAACATCTGTATTGTTTGCATACCAGTAGAAACAGTCTCGCCATTTAACAGTTCCGTTCAACTTAAATTGTACCTCATTGAAACAAACCATTTTCCCTAAGAAGGCCATAATATGTTACACCATATTCTGAAAACACTCAGAGCATTACAATCTCTAATCTGAATCTTCATTTAATGCATCCAAAAATCTTGGGATAAAACTTCCAGCTTTGCTGTATTAATGTTACGAACTTCTGCTAATCCCAGTCCCTCGTACACAGTTTCCTCAACTCTGTGGTGAGTGATCAAAACGCTCCAGAATCATTGTTGAGGGTGTCGGGTTTGTTGGTCTGCGAGTTCTCCCAGACTTGCCCTTGGGAACATGGCGTACGGCCCCATCACTCTCAAATGTGTCACGAATGCGCGCAAGAGTTACACGCATTGGGTGGTCTGGTCCGTCACAATATTGTCGTTGAATGTCTCCTGTTAAAATGCGCATACATTTTTTGGCATCCCCTGTATAAGCATACGTAGGACTATTGGGAAAAAAGGGAAAAAATGTAGCCATTTTTTAGAAAACTTTGAAAATGTCGTAGGGTCTTCACGTAAAGAAACTTCAAAATTAAAACCCCCCTTTTAAATTCGAAACGCCGCGTGACATAAGTCACATATACTCAGGTATAACCATTTTAAAGAATGTTCTGTGAATGGTTAGGAACTAGTGTTTACAGAATAACGGACAGGTGAGCAGATGTTTTAAGAAAAATAGAAACCAATACAAGTAATTCTGCAACAGCCCTTCTGCAACATTACTTTCTCTATAGTAATTAACTTAGGAGAAAGTAAACATAATTATCTGTATTAATGAAAATCAAAAGTGTTTGCAAATCTCAAACAGCAAATTAATTGCTCTTTTTGTGTTGTGTTGTGTTAGTTTTTGGAAACACGTTTTTTCTTCATTTCCATTGATTTCACTGACATTGATTTTTTTCTCTCTGAGTGATATCCATCAATGACACGTAGTTCGTGTTAGAAGTTGCGTGTTTAAGCGATAAAGGTAAAGGAACGATATCAATGGATCAGATTAAATTAACTCAGCCATTTACAGTCGTTGAGAAAAAGAAGTAAACCCCACAGTTGTTCGAAATGACGATTATGATCGACTGAAACAAATTTGTTTTCATCGTCAGTAGGCCAACATTGAATCACGGTTCAAAATTATTTAAATCGTGATTACCAATTCGTGAATCTAATATTGTACGTACTCGATTTAATTACGAGCTGAATTACGGCATCCGTTTACAATTGTATAGCGATATGAATTTTGGTGAATTAACCTGCTTTATTAATTTCCGTGTGGTGCGCCAACGTTCTGTAATCAGTCAATGTTTCAAAACATATGTGCAAAAGAAGCTATTATTTCCTGCTTTGAAATTGAGAGATAAAGAATGGAATAATATTTATTAATATTCATCGCATTCACGAAATATGCATGGTCGATTTTCTAACTAATGCATGCAGTTGGAAATACGAATAATCAAAGTAGCAATGAGAACGGTAGTCGTTTTTCCTCCAATCACGAACAGCCCTTTCCACAGGCGCGGAATGCTAATGATCGGCTAAAGTCACGTAAACTGCGAGACTCCAGACGCTGCCAAAGTAGGCTGTTCAGGCTTAGCAGAATCTACATCTATCCTGTATTAATTTTCGTTTAACAGTGAAATATTGTCTGTAGTAACATAAAATATCTATTGTGCACAAGAGCAAAAAAATAAACCAAATGACTTTTCACATCAAGACAAAATAAATAATATAATGTTAATTTATTCCCTACGCATAAATGCTGCTCAAGCAATGAAAGATAAATAGGTGATTTATTTGCCTTGGAATAATGTCCTTTCTAAATTATTTTCCACTTATTTCACGGAAAAATTCAATGCTTTCTTGGATATTCCTTTTAAATTATTTTCAATTTTGAAAAAAAAACAAAAAACTCCTATGTAGTAAAATCTATTTTCAAGGATAAATAAGCAATAAATTTTGAATTTTGAAAGGAGAAAAAACAACAAAACTCCCATGTAATAAAATCTATTTTCAAGGATAAATACAATAAATTTTGGCTCTTATTACTTCCTGCCGGACAACATGGAAACGATAATTTGAAGTTGTGTTTCCCCTGATTAGAAGACGTGACAGAAAATGAAGTTACATTTATGTCCAGAAGCAAAACAAGGGCCATCTCAGCATTTGCTCAACGGATCAGAAACTGACAAAACCTGATCGAGATGGGGATCATTGACCCGGAAGCTGTAGTACAATAGTTGGTACAGGTTGTTTATACTCATTTATACAGTTCAAATGGTAAATAATGCATTATGTATCAGTGTTAAAATTAATGTTACTTTTCTTGTGATGCTCAGTATAGTCTCTAATTGTATAGGAACAGTTATGCAGCAGAAAAGATTTCACTTGCGATTTAAACTTTTCTATTCATTCTTTCAGTTCAAAATGCAGGTTAAGGCGAAAAGCATAACCATCCCGAATATTCTTTAATCGGTTCAAGATATTGAAATGGTATTTGCAGCAAACGATACAGGAGAGACGGGCACAATAAATGTAGACATTAGATTTCTGGTAGCATTTTTGTTTTAAAGATATTGAAGGAACCTAGTAATATAACGGAAACACTTTTTTGATCAAACTTTGAGAAGACAAAAATATCATTACTTGCAGTATCTTAGGCAGAGTAAGCACTCTTTCTGAAGAAATGCAAGTGTAAGACTCACATGGTCATGGTATTACCAAGTAAATAACCCAAAATTTGAGATCTGTGAACTCGTGCGAAGTGCGCCTCAAATAGGGCGATAAAGATGTGAAAAGGATCAGAAGGGAATCTGGCGGTTCATATTATAATGCTTACAATCCCATGATATGATAAAGGATAATATATGCCCATTATTAAACAATTTGATTGAAGTTTTCGGTAATGCCTGAGCACAATTACCGTGGCTCATTCATTTAATTATAAATTAGGACGCAGGTTCTAGTTTTTAAGTAGATAGGTTTACTTTACACTTAAGAACTTTTATTCTGTAACCCAGAAACATATCCTTTCAATTGCACCCAGGTATAAAACACAAAGTACTCATTCCCGAAAACTATTTTTTGTCAATTCTTTTTTCTTCGCAAGGCTATTTGCTTCACAAGATCCTCGAAACGCGCAAGAGGAAGAGAAGCGAGAGCGCTACGTCGGAGAAGAAGCTCTGGGCCACGTAGGTGACCTGCTGCAGAGCGCCTTGACCCGAGGTCAGGCAAGGACGCGCGCCGCACCACGCTGCCGCCGCCGCCTCCGCTTCCGCCGCCGCCGCCGCCGCCGCCTCCGCCGCCGCCGCCGCCGCCTCCGCCGCCGCCGCCTCCGCCGCCGCCGCCGCCGCCGCCGCCGCCTCCGCCGCCTCCGCCGCCGCCGCCGCCGCCTCCGCCGCCTCCGCCGCCTCCGCCGCCTCCTCCGCCTCGCCGCCTCCGCCGCCGCCGCCGCCGCCTCCGCCGCCTCCGCCGCCGCCTCCGTCCCGCCGCCTCCGCCGCCGCCTCCTTCTCCCTCGCGAGCGCGCGCGCCTGGCTGGTGGCGCTGGTGGCGCTGGTGGCGACGTTGGTGATGGTGGTGGCATGGAGGGCGCGCCGCGGGTGCGCAGGGCCGCCAATCGATCGCCCGTCAGTGCCACCAACTTCATGCGCGCAGTGCGAGATTGGCCCAGTTCCGCGATACTGCGTCGCCCAACGGCCGCGACCTCAGCCACCACCGCCGCCACCCCGCCGGCGTCAACTCCTCGCTCGCCCTCTCAGACCCTTGAAATGATTGAGGCGTTTTTTAAAATACATTATATATATATATATATATATATATATATATATATATACTAGTATGTGTGTGTGTGTGTGTGTGTGTGTGTGCGTGCGTGTGTGCGTGCGTGTGTGTGTGTGTGTATATAGCATTGTTGACAAGGACAACGCCTTCAAACATTTCAATTATGTAAATGTCAACTACAACTCACCACTAAACCAATATGCTCTCAGACCCTGCCGTACGTGCGAGACGCTTCCGGTACTGATGCACCGCCTCGGTGCAGATGCACTCGCCTGCCTCTTAAGGCGAGATTCAGTGCCGGCAACGCTCTCCCAGCTGCGAATCCTCGTGGGAGGTTGATGAAGCGCTGACGACGGCTCGCCAACGCGTCACCACCACCCACAAGGCGCTTGGGGAATATTAGCGAAGAACATAGTGAGAAACAGCAGTCGTTATTCATGTTAGCTTTCCAGATAATTGGAAGCGTTCGCGGCGAGCTCCGACTCGCAGAGATTTGCAAAATCCACTGTTCACGACGAACCTCCTTGGCACGAGTCTGGCGGAGAAATGATCGGCGAGACGAGACGACGGCAAATTTCCGGCTACTGGCTTTTTAACAACGAGGACTTTCCCCCGAATTCGGGCCGAAAGCCAAGCTATTTCTCGGAGGCAGAGAGCGCTCTCAAGAAAAGTCTAGACAGAAGGACCGAGGCGAGAGGACGCGTTCAATACATCGGAGAGCAGCAGGCGGCTAGCGCCGGGCCACAGCGTTCGACAGATCAATTATCGCCTTCATACGGCCTCCAACAAGTGTCCGCCGCGCGCCACTTGGCGTCGACGTGGATGGCGCGGCACGGAATCGGCGCCCGCGGGGCAGCAACCTCGCGCACGAGATAAGCCACCGCACGCTGAGACAGTTGCGCCAGCCAACCCGTCAGGTTGCCCAGCTTCCGGTGATACCCACGTCGATAGCAGAAAGGTGTGGGCAGTTCGAAGACGGGATAGAGGCTCCGAGCCTCTCGAACCTTCGTTCAGATGTTCCCCAGGGGCTCTCGACTTCGTCGTGGCAGTGGCCCGATATTCTGGGCAAAGAGGAGGGAACTTGTTCCCGGCGCATGTGAGTAACGCGTTGTTTGACTCCGGTTCTAGCCTGAATAGCTAGGAGTTCTGAGCAGGCAGGGTATGGCATTGTATGGGGAGGTTGCCATGAGGGCAAACTGGGTTCTGGCTGGACCCGGCTGTCAGTCTGTCGGCGTTCTTGTGCGTCGTGAGCGGGTGGGGATAAAAGTATGAAGCCAAAGGTACCCGCCCTGGGGTTAATAGCCCTCTGACAAAACAAGCAACGCGTAGTGTAGTACACCACACGGGGTTCGCACTGCGCTGGAGTACGGCTCGTGTGGAGGACTGCTGCCATAGCCGATTCATTCACATGAACTATTTAGTCGGAGCAGACGAAATGTGACATACAGTGCGCCAAGAAAGTATCTCTGCCGTGATACCAGTGGCTAATCAGAGTGCTAGCAATAGAAATTATGTTTGTAGCACCTATTGCAGGTAGTTAAAAAATGAAAACGTACATTGCCTACTCACCACAATTATAATATATATTGGAAGAGTCGTCCCCTTTACTTGTTTCCCAGTGATATAGTTGCTTTGAAAAAATAAAATTGTTAGTAAGAACCTGTGATTTGGACACAGCGCGGAGAGACTTTCCTGGCAAACGTTATTTTAAAATCTGTAATTGTTCAAGACAATGTTTTTAATCTGAGCGTAAAAGTTTATTTCGCGGTAAAACTCAGAAGTCCACGTTTTTGAGAAAACTGGTTTAGAATGTCACTTCGGGCACTCAATTCAAACCAGCTCCGCGCCTTTGATTGACTGATTGATTGATGTTGCCATGCACGTCATTAGTTCTGTTCGTGTAGAGATTTCAAGATTTATGGTGGCGCAGATCGTCCTCAACGGAATGATTAGATCCGGAGCCGACCAACATGTCGGCGTGAGAGAGATGGAATCCTGCGGGTTCCTCCGCTGAGGCAAAATTCCTGCCGGGACAATCTCTAAGCTCCGAATTGATCTCGCGGCATGTGCGGTAGTGTAGTACACGTTAGTGTAAGTGTGTGTATAAGGGGAGAGGATAGGATTAGGAAGAGGTCGGAATGATCGCGCGCGGACTTTGGTCCGTTTGTTAGGGTACTTCTCCGGCATTCGCCTGATATTGATCGGAGAAAACACGAAAATTTCAAACAGTGAGACCGGTCGTTAGAATTCTCTTCCAAGCAACCGGGAGCGGTAGCTCAGTGCATCAACTGACTGCAGCGCCTCTGACTGGGAGGTCCTAGGTTCGAGTCCTGACTACAGGATTTTCAACACTAGCTTTCGACACTAACACGCCACGGACCGCGCGCGATCTGTCCTTCCTCTTCCTTGTCCTATCCTCTCCCCTTACACACACGCTTACACTAACATGCAAATTCCGGGAGACCGGTCGGGAGCTTAGAGCTTGTCCCGGCTGGGGCGGTGCCCCACTGGTGGGAGACTCCTAGTTAGGGGGAGACCCCACTAGGCGACGGTAGGTCGGCGCCGGATCTCGCCATCCCGTGAGGGAATATCACCGCCATCTCCCGAGAAAAAACATGCACTACACTAACGGGGCTAGTGACCAAAGCAGTTGACGCAGCCGGAAACACGAAAAAATCAATCAATCGTCCAAGCATCTCCAGAGAGCGTCTGAATGGCCTTATCTGTAAAGCTAGAACCGTCCAGTTGGAGTCGCTGCAGAGTCATCGGCAATGCTGGCCTTGAGCCAAATCAGACGCTTCCGCACCTGCACCGTGAGGCTCGTTGCCGAGCGATGCTGCACCATCCATTGCTAGCATTCTGATCAGCCACTGGTATCACTGCGGGGAGACTTTTCTGCGCACTGTATGTCACATTTCGTCTGCTCCGACTCAATACTTCATGGGATTGGAATCAGCTATGGCAGCAGCGTCTCCGGCGCGTGCGAACCCCGTTGGTCTACTACACACGCGTTGCTTGTTTTAACTGTTGAGTCCATTGCAAGCTTCACACTTAAGTTCCCAAATGATATGAAGGGTACATGAACTATTCATTCTATTTATAAAATCTACTTAATAATAGAATTTGTTCAAAATGATACACATTGTGACATTAAGTGGCGAAGCAATGAATAGCATGATACAGTACAAAATGTTTTTAGGTAAAATGTTCTTACACGAACGTATTGAATTTATTTAGTTCTTTTAGGCGCGCAATCTGATTTTTGCTTACGTTTCATTTTTTTAGTAGGGTGTATGCAGATTTAAGACAATCCGATAAATGATTGTACACAATGATAACTTCTTCCACTAAGATGTAGAAATTGATGGAAGTATTCGCCCGCCTCAAAGGTTATCACGTCCCCAAATGAAACCATTCGCAAAGAATGCATTCCGAAATGTTCCTGCAAAACACAATAAAAGATGCTTGGCACTGACATCGCTCCAAACGACCTCTAGCACCAAATTTCTCTAAGTTTTTTTTTATTAAAGTCGCATCAACAACTGAGGTCATTAGCGACTACTTTAAATACAACTTTACAATATTAATATGGCAATTAAACAGAAAATTACACTAAATTTATACTAAATATATACAAATTTGTGGATACAGATATTATATGTATTTTCAATGTTACAATAATCTCTAAGTTTAATGTGCTTTCAACTTCCCTTTCCATTTACAGCATGGAACGTTCCCATAGCGTTGGGTAAATTCGTCGAACCATTTCATGATGAATATGGCGGCGGTTTGGCTAATGTGTTTGCTTGGTTATTTCTCTTGCGTTGCAATTAGGGTACACGTACCTGTATATTAAATGCGTTTCGGCAATTTCTTCATTTTTTTTACTTGTTTTTTTTAAATTCTGTTACTTGCGTAACAACATTTCAATGCATTTTTGACATTGGACGGCAGGTAATCCTTCTTGGCTCTGTCAGTCAAGTTAATTCGTTTGCCTTTTATCCCGAACTGCCAGGGGTTCAGCGCCATCAAATCTGGGATTGCCAGATGGTCTCAGACCCATGCACGAACCCGCGGTGTCTCGAACTGCTTAACTTCGGTGACTTCACGGAGCTTGATTAAGAAGTTCGGCTGCCGAGTCAGGTATATTGAATAGTGTATCTGTACCATTGCAGAATTTTATCTTCCACCTGTTTCTAAAATAATTAATTCCATTATCTTTCCTAGCGAATAAAAAACGAAGTTCTCGTATATCATGAAATATTTTCTGTCTTAGCTTTTCCCAACTGAATCGAGGTTTGGGGTCTGAAGCACAGAACAAAATGTATGGCGGGAGAGACAGCTTCCAGCTGTAGAAGTTTGACAACATTAAAACTTTTCCTCTGGTGAATGCTCTATGGCAATGAAAATGTTTACACTCGGAAAACAATATTCTTATACAAAAACATTTCTTCATTTCTTTCTCATTTCAAAATTTTAGTGGCCTCGTATTCAGAACCATCTTCAATATTTTTGAAAATATACATCGTTTGACTTAGCACTCCACTACTGTACAGATTCCCCAAAGCAACGGTTAGTCTTGAAGATCCACAAAACCGGAAGTAGCCTATCCGTTGAAACTCCGCACCCGGAAGTAATAAATAAATTCAATATTTTCATAAGTACATTTTAGTTTCAACCTGTTTTTTAATGTGATCTATGACATTAAGAACACTCTCTGCAGGCACAATATTTATATGGATGTCTTAAGACTTCACTCTAAAGATATGTTAAAAGTAATGATTCGAGCGTTCCTGTTTGTTCATTTTTTCGTTAATTTCCGTTGCAACCATTGTTATGTCGCTGCATACTTTGATTATAATTTGGAATGAAAGTGTATTTTAGGTAGATTTAATAGATTAGTACACAAAAAATTCTGATTACTAATAAAGTACTAGAAACGTGCCCGTGCAAGAACTCTCGCATATTAAACCCCACCCTCTTTCCTATTTTTCCATTTACACATTGAACCGTTAATATTGCAGACCTTCTAGTCCTCCGTCACTTGTTCTATATGGCTTCTTGTAATTGGCAACATTACAATACACCCTTGTCAATACAAACTATTCTATTTTAACGTTATTACCGAGAAGAGAGGTACACCTGCGTAATTCAATCGCGTAGAATATCAAGTAGCTCGTTTAATTGCACATACAGTTGCAGAGTCTATAGGTTCTGAACAAGTGAGGTAGAATCCAGAAACGTCGACCAGCCAAAATGTAATAGAATATTCAAGATCTCATTCTATGGATCACGGTATGAGGAATGTCTCTTTGATGCATTTGGCCTCAACATTGTAGTTTTTCAAAGTCCTAAAACGCCTCATTAGGAGTTATTTAACAATACAAATTCAAAAGTCTGCCGAATGTTGCGGGTTGCATTTGTCATGAATATTTATACGGTATCTTTTAAAGAAATACTTCATATTTTTAAAGTCAAAATTCAATTCGTTACGCCTTCGTGAAATTCTCTTTCTTTATACACCTCATCTATAAATATTGGTGGTGTGTGAGAGCCGCAAAAGGTACGTATACGAGTATCGTATTACTGAAATTATATAGGAGATAATGTGTGGCTTGCGTGACAACTTTTTTTACGTATACTCATCCGTCGGGTTTAGTCCATTACAGATACAAATGAAATATTTACAAGTAGGCGTCAGCATATTCAGTGTTCTTACGAGTAACTGAGATCAGCGAATCAACAAAAATGTTAATATTGCCACCATCTGATTAAAAAAAGTATAAAGAAGCTTTATTGCTCTCTCTCTCTCTTATATATATATATATATATATATATATATATATATATATATACACATACACCTATTGGTACATATTGGTAGGTCGCACACAGTGGTTCAATATCCCTTGTATAATACTGGGGAACAGTAGTGTCGACCGAGGCTAAGAAAAATGGAGTAACTTTTATAATATTCCTTCGGTTACCTAACGTTTGAAAATCAAATATTTGAGGTACAGGTATGATGTACCTACTTCCTTGGAGGATACGTTCCATTTTCATGAAACCCTATTCGACTTTTCTCCGATACGACACGGAAATGAGGCAACGCTAAGCTTTGATGCAGTTGACGGTGCCTCCTAGCGCAGTCGGTTTGAATTGCACGGCAGAAGATAATATTCACCCCCTCTTTTTTTAGAAAAACAGGAACTATCATTCTCCTTGAAATATGGGTGTTACTTGTTACGGTATCATCCAAACACCTGAATGAGGTTTTTACTAAGTTTTCAGTTTCAACAGGTGTAAATTCCTCTTTTTTGAATTTTAGGGGGATCTGCAGGAACTCTGAATAATGTATTTTGTCGTTAACTTCTGCCAACTAGGTGCTGCAAGTTGTTTTTCTACGCACTAAAGTAACTTTTCTACTACATTTCGTCCATTGTTCGTGTTCCGAGTTTACTACATTATGAGCGTGTTTCAAAGTCATTACGATATCACCTCTATTTGGTTTCTCTGTTTGGACATCCGCCAAACCCCACACGTTGCATGCAACTTTCCATATACACAGTGTTTATGAGGCAATAAGGAAATAACAAATATAATAAGGTTTTATAGTGAGCTCTGAGAGAAATCGATTGAAAGCATTAATGTTTTTATTTATATTTAAGGTAAAATGTTAAAAATACGTTTTCTTAGGTGCCAATGAAGGTAGTGAGTCCCAGATCTGTTGTCGGTTGGTATTATTAACCACTTTTACAGTATTACTACTAAATTTACGTATAAATTTAATAAATACTAAAAATTAGATTTAAAAGTAACTTCATGAACGCTTATCTACCGCGAACGCTTATCTTTCCAAGACCAACTCCTGTACATGAAGTTGATCTACACCGTATCTATGTGGTGGTTGCAGTTAATCAGTCAAAAGGCCGCATGTTATAGTCAGCGAAGTTAATGTATCAAATTTATTTTTAAGTTCAAAGATTAGGTAATTTTAAATGCAAATATTAGTCAGTATGTCGTCACTATCTCCACCACCAGCAGAATGGATTAGACTGATCTAGCCTGTTCCGAAAAAATGTCTAAAGAAGTTCTCTTTTTTGGTCTTCCTACTTCTCGTTTTCCTTGTCGGTGATAGTAGCCGTCTTGAGCAATCTCTCATTGTTCATTCTTTGTAAATGGTCAACCCAGTTCTTTTCTATAACTTTTCTTGCAATTTGGTAATTCCCAATTTTTCTCTTATATTGTCATTCTGATATGGTCCATTAATGTGCATTTCTTTACATACTTCAGGAATCTCATTTCTTCGGCGTTAATTATCCTGCTTTCTCTAGATGTTGTTACCCTGTTTCGCATCCATACAGGGAGAGGTATGCCATTTTTTATAAAGCTTGAGTTTGGTTTCTTTTCGGTTTTTTCCCAATGTTCTTTTGATAGTGCCGCAGATAGCATGAAATTTAGATATTTTTTGTTGCACATCAATCATTAATATTTGTTCCATCCTAAATATAAAACTCAATAAATTTCAGGCAATGTGTGGAACAACTTAAATAAATCATAAAAACAAAGTAAGAAAAAACACACAAATGAAATTTAACTAGGTGATGACGGTTCCTATATTTGAATATGGTTGCGAAAATTGGAGCATGAATCGCTCAGACAGAAGGAAAATTGAGGCTGCTGAAATGCGATTTCTAAGAGATGTTGCAGGATATACGCTTCTAAACCACATAAGAAGCGAACTAAAAATATTCAGCCTCAATATGAGAATCCAAGTGCGAAAAGAGAAATGGTTCCATGGTATCCAACGGATGTCTCTTGAGAGACTACCAAATGAGCTCCTCCACTACGCACCCGAAGGAACTCGAGATTCAGGTAGACCTAGAAGACGATGGAGAGACGATCTTCTTGGTGACGCAACAGGTCATTCGGCCTAGTCCTTGATGATGATGATGATGATAAATATTGGAAGTTAGATACTTGTTCGATAGTGACATTGTTTATAACTATTTTTTTCGTATGGGATGATTACCTCTGAAAGTCATAGTCTTACTTTTATTGATATTTTACAATTATATTGCATTGCCTGATTTTGTAAATTAAATGTAAACTTCTGAAGGTCATTTACACAATTAATGACCAAAACTTAACATCTGAAAACAAGAGCGTGTTGATTTTAGATTATTTCCTATTGAAATTCCTTCATTGTGTAAATTTTCCAAAAAAAAAAAATTATAAAATATTACCAAAACTGGTCAAACCAAACTATTACCAAAGTTGTGCTATTACCAAAACTGACATTAAAATCATTATTATTATTATTATTATTATTATTATTATGTGTGATGCATTACGTTTGAGTGAAGGTGAATAGATAGAGTTTCTTGCTATGGACCCTCACGAACATACGAGTACAGAACTTTGTAAATACAAAACACTTTAATGACATTTTCAGAAACGCGTTTAACTTTCTGTTCACAGTGAGTAGTGATTTATTATTCGAGAATATGTAACCCTCCGCCACTTCAAGAGGCTGAGAGAATAAGTACTGAACAACATGGAACATTTTTGGGGCTTTCAATTTTCCGTATCAAACGCATGTACTATTTTTCTGGTTTAACTTTTGTACTTTTTTGTGCGTTTTAATCGCTCGAATACTACTAGTCATCATTATACTAAACTCATTGCCCATTTATTGTAAACGTTTCAAGCTCAGTGACCGAAATTTTCTGAAGAAAAATGTCTCCATCAAATAGATTCGTTTGAATTAATGGTGTAAATCAATATTAATAGTTGTTTAAATTAGAATGAACCAGCATATTTTGTTCGAAAAGTAGGCTATTTATTGATGCACAATGTTGTGTAAATTATTTGAAAAAAGAGATGAGAAAGGAAGGAAAATATTTCATCATGCCGATCAATTTCATTATTTCCAGATTTTGAGGGAAATTCGCAAAAGGGATCAATTTTGGGTCAACATGTTTCTTAGGTATTTTAGTTCGTAAATACATTACAAAAGTGGTTTGTACTGGATCGGTATGATAAAATTTACAAGCACGAATGGAAAAATAACTCCAGTTAACAAGGAAATATTTCCGGCCTCAAAATCAGGGCAAGCAAAATATTAAAATGTATATAACCTTCTACTTACATCGTATAAATACAATTATATTAATCAATCTAAAACATATCATATCATATATGTTGCGGCTGTGTGACAAAATTGAAGAGCGCGCCTAAAGCGGCGCGAGGTGGCAGCGGCGGCAGGTGGCGGCTGGGCATCAGACCGGCAAAGACGCCCGGCCAATGAGAAATAATCAGCTAGCCGGCGAGCCGGTGACCGTGAAGCGAGGCTACGGCGCCGGCTGCTTGATAAGGGAGCGCCGCCAGAGACGCAGCAACTTCAATTTGGAAAAAAATTATTAATAACTATATTTTAAAACACACTGCCCAAAGCGGCCATGTCTTAGTTTTAAGTTAGTTTGTTTAAGTTAAAAGCCCTTACCTTCGCTCCATAAGCTTAACAGCTGGAGCCCATGTATCCCACAAAATGAATAAATTCCCGCCTCGCCAAGGATATTGGCGAGGGGAAATTGGAAAAAAAAAGACACAGCAAACTGAGCGGGAGACGTAGTATCGGAGAAACAGTGGTTTTGGAGGAGTACGCATGAGTGAAAGCTATTTTCTGACTGCTATTGTATTTTTTCTGTTTCTATGTAAAGATGTCCGTGACTGTGTAAATAAACTTGTTGTTTGGAAAGTGAGTGGTTTTTCTGAACATAACAATATACTTATTAATTCATGAGTGTTCAAAATAATTATTTGATATAAGGTACAAGAGAATATTTCCTTGGTGTGTACTAATTAATCAAAGTGTTGAATTTATTTTGTTTATTTATTTATTTTAGTCAAAAACAGTCAAAAACTGCATGTGACATATGGGAGAGAAAAATATAATAAATAAATATAAAAACTGAAAATATAGCCTCGTCATATCATGAAGCTATCGATGGTGAAAACTTCCATTCTAAGATTGAAGACCTTACGTTAAGAAAATGATAACCAATAACCAATATTATGTTCTTTCACTTGAATAAGTCATGAAAAATCTTCATTTATAAAGTTAATTCATGAATGTTTTCAGTATTGACGATAAGCCTATTGGCGAATAATCTACTGTACTAACGGATCAAGCATTATTGTCACCGCTTTCACACCAAGTCATCTTCACCGCCATCATCTCCCAGAAACAATTTTACCAGCGCGTAAACGCCAGCCGCAGACGCGCTATCACGTATGAAATATACGCCACAGCAATATCTGAGAGGCTTCTAACGGGCCGATAAAGGCGAGACGCGGCGTCGGCATCCCCGTCAAACGGCCGGCGACGCTGACGTCATAAAAACAAAACGGCTGCGCCTCACAAAGCGACGCCCGGGCGAAATTGCTTCTTAGGACGCGAATGCCGCTTTCCGATGCGGGGTCCGAGCCGATGGTGCCATCACGGATCGGAGATATGAAGCCGTCAAAACGAGCTTTACGACGAATTAATGTTTTCTTTTTATCTGTTAGAAATTTTCGCGCTAAATTTAATGTGGATTGCTATCCGAGATAGTAGTACCTTAGTATTAATATGCAGTTGATGTTTCGTATATCGAATTGGCAGGGAAAAAGTAAACCGTCAAGTTATTGAGTATTGTTTTTAAACTGTAAGTGCTGCAAAGTTTGCTAAGCCGTCGAGATTGTGTCGGCGTGGATTTGCGGATATGAAGTAGTCAGAACGAAGATTACCAGTATTAATGCTCTCTTTCCAGGTCTTAGAAATTGGCACGCTGAATTTGCAGAACGAAGATCAGCGTAGGGTAGTGAAATAACCGCAATGTTACAATAACTCGGGTAAAAGTACAATTGTCAGCTCATCAACGAGAAATCTAACCACTGTATTTGTTTCCACAAATCAAGTCCAGAATCAACAGTTACTGGTATCGCTTAACCTAGGGAATGAACTAGAGCACAACGCAGTCGAAGGAAACGATCAAGATTCAATTAAACACGAGATGCGGTAATTGTTATGTTATGCAGCTTATAACTGCTTTTGGGAGTAGGCGGGGGCCTCCCCTCCCCACCCGTATCACGTGACTTTCCACCACCTGCTCCCGGCCGCTGCTGCTCTTGTGAAGAGACGATTCCATTCCCCGGCTGCGTGGCGGGTTCTTCCAATAGGACAGTAAAAGTGCTTCAGAAATGGATGGGTTGCAACGCATGAAGGCGAATTTGATAGTGCAACTTTCACCGTTCTATGAAACTTGTCATGTGAATGATATTTATGTCTCAGTTTCCAGCCCCTTGAAGGCTCTTGGAGAATTCCAAAAGCGGAACTATAGATTTCTTCTTTTGCTTATGAAACAGTAAACGATTCGTCACTTGAAAATATGCAATTGTCTATTTTCAGACACATGAAATTATAGGATAAGTTTTTTACTAATATCCTATATTTTTTCGATGTTTATTAGATCAGAATAATTCGTGATTCCGGGGCGCGTCAACGGCTATAGTCATTAGTTTCGAAAGTGTAGTGCATGTTTTCTTCTGGAGGTGGCTGTGATCTTCCCCCGCTGAATGCTGAGATCTAGCACCAAATTTCACGGCTGGCGGACTTATCTGCAACCAGCTTTCTCCCACCAGCCCCAGCCGAGACAAGCTCTAAGCTTTCGACTGGCCTCCCGGCATGTATGGAAGTGTAGTGCATATGGTATGTGTGTGGAAGTAAGAAAGTAAGTAAGATGTGAGGATATGAAATGCAAGAGAAAGGAAAGCTCGCGCGTGGTCCGTGGCTCATTTGTTTGGCTACTGTTTCGGCATTCGCTTGTGATTGACCGGAGAAACCACGGAAAATTGCCGATCAGAGCAGCTGTTCTCTAAAATTCTCCTCCTTAGCGGCTGAATTCGACGTATCTTGTGTCGCAAATCCTGCCACCTTCGGAATTGGAACCCTATAACCTGCTGGTCAGAGGCGCTGCAGTGCCATCAGTTGAACCCCTGAGCCACCTAAGACGGTATATTTTTTCCAATACATTTGTGATTACTCTTTTACCTTTGGAAAAAGTACATTTTCGTTCTTTTCAGGTGTTGGTTCCACATTCCATTATTTTTCAAATACATTCCTTATTGCCTATATTGTTTACAATCTACACTGATTAAATATGTTAAATTTACTCTCGAATAAAGTAAATTATTCAGTGTCCATATTCATTGAAGCAACTTTTCTAAACAGTTATTTTTTTCTAAACACGAAAACACTAATCTTGACGAACAATCAAAAAATTAAACCACTGAAATAAAATGGATACTTCTAGGAAACACTATTATCATTTATTATAAATTTCTGCGATTCCATGATATCCATTTATTATTAATGACATATCTACAAAACATTGACCCGACTTACCGCCGACTACAAAACATTGACCCGACGGTTTACATCGCCAAAAACGTCCAAAGAAACAAGATCTCCACACAAAGATTACACGAGTCTCGTTCAATCAGCAAGACTGAACTTCCACCACATTCAACAAATAATGAAAGATCGTGGAAGTCTGTTCAGCATTGATGCATACTCACTATCTGTGAAGGGCTCTGGATTTGAAATGATCAACATCACGTCCGTTCAACGAAGAAAGCCCGGGCAAGGGTAAACTGGAGGATGAGAGGGGCTTGTGTGAGGGAAAGCAGGCCCCTAGTAATTACGGAAATGGGATGCTCGACTGACCATTTATCTGCAGTGTTTCAGGGCGGGCGCTCCACAGAAAAGCTGACTCAAGACCCATAAATTGGCAGGAAACATTTACGAATATTAAGTTTAAATTGTCGACTTTGCACTCGATGTCCGTTATGAACACCCAAAGGGAAAGTAAGGGATAAAATGTCAAAATGAAATTGAATCCACAAACTGAAAAAAGCCTTATCTCCGGCATTGCATTTTTCATTAATCTAAGAGACCGAAAGCATCCAATGTTTGGTGGTCATCGTTCATATACAAAAACTTTATTCATTCCCATCGTTTTAACTGCAATTTGAAATCTACGCATCTCTTTACCAAATGAAAATTAGATGGATTAATTGCCCCTATCTCAGACACTTTCATTGTAAACGTAATGTTTTTTGTTTTACTATTTCTGAAAATACGCAGAAATTTCAAGACGCCGCAGACAGTGAAGTAGTATTTGGACATCTCGACGTGCTTGTGATTTCGTGGCCATCAGGAGTGGTACCTTCTGTAGGCACTGGATCGGGCAAATAGATGAATATTCAAACTATGTGCAGGATACTGCATGACGCGGAAATGTAGGGTAAAGCCTCAGAAAAGAGCCGCTTATTACACAAGGAACGGAAAAAATCGATAATGAAGCATATCTCAGCAAACCTCCAGGATTCTGGACAAGTGTAGTTCTTTTTCCGAAGAGAGCAATATCAATTAATACGATTCAGGTTTTCACAAAAATATGTTTTATTATAGACAAGCCGTCCACGAGAGGGAATGTCTTATTTACTGATGGTAGTATTATGGATGCCAGAAAGTAAACTGATGTGTTGCACCGCAATTTGCATAAGAGTACCTTTAAATTGGGTTTCAATTTTTGTCTCGTGTATTTCCATCGAGTCCACGATCCCAAGTACGGTGCTCCAATATCAACAGTGACAACATTCCTAGATGTCTTCGCATGTCACTGCAATCGGTAGACATCAATCAAATTGACAATTTGTCACACACATTGGACAAAACCAAAGATATTTAGTAGAATAAAAACTGAAAATTGCTTTCCAGGAACAATGGGGTTAAATCTTCGGAAGAAGACCAAGGTGTTAGTGAATTCATTATCAAGGCGGCAGGGGCCAACGGAACGCACTCGTCACAATTGTAAGCTGTTGTGCAACCTATTTTTGTTTGCTTGTCCAGGTCTGCAAATATTCTGTTGACTTGATAAAACTTATTTCATTTTACATTTTGTTAATATAAATTAAGCCGCTTCAATGTTCTATGAAGATTTATATGAGTTCATATTAAATATACTTTCTCGTAACTGTGTACCTTTTCCCGAGAACCCTTTGTAATTTCAGGTACCCACATTAAGAACGTAAGGGAGAAAATGAGAGTCCACTGGCGTGCAATACACAGAATTTTAATTCAAGATTTAAATCACTACATAATTCAGGAGTAATTATATCTCTTTGGCAATCTTTTCAGTACACCATGATTTTTACACGTCTCCCTGCGTAAGAAATATAGTAGTATTCGATTCCAACTGTAGCATAATGTCAAAATCTAAAATTTCATCAAGAATCAACTTCTCTTATTTCTTCAATTCAAAAAACTACATCCTCCAGAGCACATCTCCTTTGACAGCATTCTTTCCTCATAAAAATATGGTATCATGCTTTATTTGTACTTATTGGATATTGACGTCATTTTCGTTCGTCCTCAATCACAATACCTACTTCAGGATTTTAAAAGTGAGTGTAGATCGATTTGCCATCATAACAAAAGTAGTGTAGTTTTGTAAATTTACATTGTTCAACGAATATCATGCAAATCATATTTTAATACATTAATTCAGTAGTGCATAAATAGGCATAGGACGCTTCGCTACGTGGTCGAATTTCACGTCGAGGCTTCTGCCTCCAGCCTACGCGTTCATCATAAGACGTTTGTAAGTCTGTCCAATGCACTATTTCCGAAGTAACTCAGGCTGCGGTCTTCTGTTCTTACACAGAACACCGTGAATATCAAAAAAGATTCTCAAGATTTCCCGGCACATCTCTTAAAAATTTATTTTTGTCTTTCACAATGTCTAGTAATTTCATCCAATTCATTGCCATCGTTATGTTGTAGCTAAGTCGCCGTTCGGTTGGAAAACAACTTATGGAAATTTGCAATAGTTAGTTAGCAACAGATTTGAGCAAATGAAGTACACGTACCGCGTAAATTCCCTGTAAGTAAACTAGAACCGAATGTAGCAAAGACCTTTTTTTAGGCAAGGTTAGAATTGAAAATAACCTGTTTCAAATAATTTTTAACGATTGATTTTTTAATTATTTATTGTCCTAATGGATGACAATGTTTTACCGAGGAATCTCAACGTTGGACACGCTTCACCCAAACATAAGGACAACGCGGGGTAGTGCCGTGACATGCAGCACTTCGCCTTGTGGGACTCGCCTTGGCCGTCGATCGGCCCCTAATTCGCTTTTCCGCCGTGCGCTCGCCGCGCCTTCGATTTCCCGTGCCCCGCGCCGCCCAGAGATTGAATCCCACGATTCATTTTTCCCCGCGGCGGCGCGTCGCCCTTCGAAAGAAGTGCTGATTGCTTCGGCCTTCCAACGCCGTGTTATTGTGGAGCGCTGGCATGTTTTTGCCGAGTTCCGTTCAGCTGCTCCAGCGCCTGGGATTCAAACTCCACCCGAACAATTCTCAAACTTCTGCCTCAAACCTCAATTTTTCCCTTTCAACTTCTCTTGAGTTTCTTAGCGGTTATTTGGATTGGATTTGTGTATTTGCTCAAAAAAATGTATGCAAGTAAGCCTTGTGCAATGTTTGATGGAAATGTAGACAGCTTGATTGCAATAATTTGTAGATGGAACAAGATCGAGGAGCCGTTGTTCGAGTTGTAGGTCATCCACTGCAAAGAACCTGGTTCAAACCTCGGTCGACTCATTCGAAATTTGTGATGAACAAAGGATGGGGAAACAGCCTTCAAGAGCAGACTATACATTAAAAGGATAATACAAGCTTTAAGAAATATGTATATTAATTTAAAACAAAAATTTCAAAATGCAGAAGGTAATTGTTGGGCTAGTTTTGTCATTATTCTAGGACATATTTTATCATTTAGAAATAACTACTTGATTGATGAAAATACTTGTAAGTCTCTCAAGATTAATGAGTATTTCTAATTTAGCAATGAATTTGATAACGTCGGAGAGAATTATTCAAAAGCTAGGCAATGTACTCAATTCTTATGGCATATATACAGTCATTTCCCATGTTTAAGACATTCTGACTTGAAAATTATTTCATTTACCTACATTCAGTGAACATCCAACATTTTCTTTTATCCAATGGTATTAATTCATTGAAATCGCCACTATTTAATTACGCGTCATTCTTAATTTCTAATAATTGAACTGAATATTCGTTTTGCATGTTGGTAAAGGCGTACATTTACCCAGAAAATGGGGCAATTCCCCTATTCTTACGCATCACCTAGAAACAATTACTAACTACTTGTAAAACCGTATTGAATGAAGGACCGGACGAAGTACTAAATGAGTTAATGAACCATGAACAGTGTAGTAACAATCCGTCCGTCATGGTTAGATCACTTCTGGTCCATATCCAAGGCAAGTGAGTAGTTATTTGGCCCATTGCGGTGTCCCAATGGGAAAGGATTGATTGATTTATTTATTTATTCGTGTTTCCGGGCGCGTCAACTGCTTCGGTCATTAGTCCCGTTAGTGTAGTGGATGTTTTTCTCGGAAGATGGAGGTGATTTTCCCCTCGCTGGATGGCGAGATCCGGCATCGACCTACCGTCGGCTAGTGGGGTTCCCCCTAACCAGGACTCTCCCACCAGCGGGGCACCACCCCAGCCGGGACTAGCTCTAAGCTCCCTACCGGTCTCCCGGAATATGCGGTAGTGTAGTGCATGTTAGTGTAAGTGTGTGTGTGTGTGTGTGTGTGTGTGTGAGGGAAGAGGATAGGACAAGGAAGAGGAAGGACAGATCGCGCGCGGTCCGTGGCCTGTTTGGTAGGGTAACGCTCCGGCATTCGCCTGGTGTTGATCGGAGAAATCACGGAAAACTACCGATCAGGGCAGCCGGCCGCTAAAATTCTCCTCCAGAGAGCGACTGAATTCGATCTAGCTGAAACGCTAGTGTCGAAAATCCTGCTGCCGTCAGGACTCGAACCTAGGACCTCCCGGTCAGAAGCGCTGCAGTGACATCAGTTGATGCACTGACCTACCGCTACCGGTCCAATGGGAAAGGATATTTCTGCGAATTCATCCAGTAAATTCTAAGAAATTAGTCCATAAAACGTTTGTTGATATTTTTTAGCAAATAAACGCGTTGTTGGTGGTTTATATCACCCCCAGAGGTGATCAATGGATAATTCGATTCCTCTCGACAAGAAGAAGTCGAATGCGCCAAATCTCAGTCGATTCTGTCCAGGATATTTTGCACGAATTCCACAAAAAAAAGAGTTTTTTAAAGTTTCCATGCACGCACGACGACACTGCTGAAACGCTATGAATTACGATACTCTGTTTCCGGCATTTACATGAACAGTTTCAACTTGACTCATCAGGTCACTAAAACTGATTTTGTAATAAAACAAATACTGGCCATCAGCCCAAATACGGCAGACAGATTGACCTCTCGATTAAAAAATTCAGTCTCTGGCTTGAAAAAGTAACATTAATTTTAACAATGATACTTAATCCATTATTTAGCATTTGGACTGTATAAATGAGTATAAACAACCTGTAACAACTATTGTACTGCAGCTGCCGGGTCAATGACCCCCATCTCGATCAGGTTTTTCGTCCAGTTTCCTGATCCATTGAGCAAATGCTGAGATGGCCCCTTGTTTTGCTTCTGGACATAAATGTAACTTCATTTTCTGTGCACGTCTTCTAGAATTCAGTGGGAAATACAATTATTCAAATTATCGTTTCCATGTTGTCGCGGCAGGAAGTAATAAGAGCCAAAATTTATTGCTTATTTATCTTTGAAAATAGATTTTATTAATGGGAGTTTTTTTTTTTTTTTTTAAAATAGATTTTATTACATGGGAGTTTTTGTTTTTTCTCCCATTCAAAAATTCAAAATTTAAGTAGTATATGACTTAGTGTAGGGATCACAGAATTTTGAAAATGTGCACACATTCACTTTTCCCCATAGCACGTCATACGCAGTTTTTAACTGTTTTTTTGACGTAAAATAAATAAATTTTAAAAAAGTAATACAGAATGTGGATCTCGCAAACCTTTCGCTTACTTTACAGACGGTCGCCATCGCATCAGTGAAAATGCGTAATACCAGCGACTTTTGTAGTGAAAAACGATTTTATGTAATATAAATGAATTGTTTTAGGCGTGCGGAATGGATACTTTTTAGTGAGACAAAGAAGGAGTAATTCCTTGTTGTAGTGGGTTGTAGGTTGTTCCTGATACGGGTGAAAACAATGAATCTAGCAAGGTGTGATAGTTTATGAGGAAAGAAACGGTGAAGAAAGCTGTATTGGAACAGAAATTGGTAGACCTGAGTATACGTAGACGACAATGGTGTATGGTGAAATGAAAAGGTGTTGAGCGTCTGCTTGATGGAACGCAACGTGGTCAAACAGCGGCAGAACGGAAGGGGGTGGGTACGCAAACACTGTGAAAGGTCGGAGACGAGCGAATAGAAGAGAGGAATCTGTGCCAGGAGTGTCATCAGCGACAGGAGGGATGCTGTGGAGTTGGTTGGAAAGATGTGAAAACAGTGATAGTGTGTTTGTGATCTTGACGACTGGGCAGGAAAGTATCCATGCGTCGCAAAAGAGTGTCAGCCAAGAGTGTTGGGGACGAAGACACGTCGGTAGCGATAGCAGCGATAGACGTTGAGAATGAGAGACTGACTGACTGAATGACAGAGAGACAGACAGACAGAGAGGGTGGGGAAGCACTGAAGAATGTTGCATGGGGAGGATTCACAACACTTCTAGAATTCAGTGGGAAATACAATTATTCAAATTATCGTTTCCATGTTGTCGCGGCAGGAAGTAATAAGAGCCAAAATTTATTGCTTATTTATCTTTGAAAATAGATTTTATTACATGGGAGTTTTTTTGTTTTGTTTTTTTTCTCCCTTTCAAAATTCAAAATTTATTGCTTATTTATCTTTGAAAATAGATTTTATTACATGGGAGTTTTTTTGTTTTTTTCTCCCTTTCAAAATTCAAAATTTATTGCTTGTTTATTCTTGAAAATAGATTTTATTACATGGGAGTTTTTGTTTTTCTCCCTTTCAAAAATTCAAAATTTAAGTAGTATATGACTTAGTGTAGGGATCACAGAATTTTGAAAATGTGCACACAATTCACTTTTCCCCATAGCACGTCATACGCAGTTTTTAACTGTTTTTTGACGTAAAATAAAATAAATAAATAAATAAATAAATAAAACAATGAGAGAACAAATTCTGACATAAAGACCGGAGTGCAGATGAATGCGGTTCGGATGTACGCGTCATTCAGTCGCTCACTCCTAAAGGAAACCTTCCAAATCCCAATACCACACTTCTTCCGCGAGGCGCTCAGCCAAATTTATTGACTCATGCGAGAAGCGCGTTTTTATGAGGAGGAGAGCGCGGCGGCGTGGGGCCGGCGCCGGACGCCCGGCGTTTGTCAATAGGGAGACAAAGTGTCGCGCGCCAACAGCAGGACGAGGACGCCGCCAGAGGTAATGAACTCGGCATAGGCAGGCGCAGTAAATGGAAAGGGAGATGCGCTTATACTCCTATTTCTCACAGGCAAGGCCGTGATTGAGCAGAGCGCCATGCGCCACAGAACGCAATTACCACGTGAGATGATGTTTGATCCTGACAGAGGCTTCGGGAGAACAGATTGATAAGCAATAGACTAGAGCATGAACCATGTCATAAGTGCTTGTAAGGGAGAGTGTTCTCTAGGATGTACACCGAAAATATCCATTTCAATCCATTTTACATATAATTTAGTTTCGAAATTACTAGTATATTCTAGAGTTGGAAAAGAAGAACAAAAGTAATCGTCTCCAAATGTATATTTATATAATCACATTAGAATGTTACATTCCATTTTAGACCTATTCTTACACATTCAACAAACAATTAGACATATTTTTGTACTATGAACATCGGGGTTATGTGGTAAACACGGCTTTCGAGTTGCAAGCGGACAAAGAGAGAAGCTGAGAGCGTTAGAGTGGTTAGAGGGCCGTTAAAGAGTGTTAGAGAACGTAAAGAGCAAACGAGGTGCAAGGTAGGGTGGTCAGGGTGCCAGAGGTGGCCAGAGGTGGCCAGAGGTGGTGCCAGAGGTGGCCAGAGGTGGCCAGAGGTGGTAGAGGTGGCCAGAGGTGGCCAGAGGTGGCCAGAGGTGGTCAGAGGTGGCAGAGGTGGCCAGAGTGGCCAGAGGTGGACAGAGGTGGACAGAGGTGGACAGAGGTGGACAGAGGTGGACAGAGGTGGACAGAGGTGGACAGAGGTGGACAGAGGTGGACAGAGGTGGACAGAGGTGGACAGAGGTGGACAGAGGTGGACAGAGGTGGACAGGGGGGACAGAGGTGGACAGAGGTGGACAGGGGGCGACAGAGGGGGACAGAGGGGGACAGGGGGGGACAGGGGGGGACAGAGAGGACAGGAGGGACAGAGGGGACAGAGGGGACAAGAGAGAGGCGACAAGAGGACAAGAGAGAGGCGACAGAGGGCGACAGAGAGAGCGACAGAGGAGAGACAGAGAGGGACAGAAGAGGACAGAGAGGGACAGAGGAGGACAGAGAGGACAGAGAGGACAGAGAGAGGGACAGAGAGAGACAGAGAGGGGACAGAGAGAGACGACAGAGGAGAGGAGACAGGACAGAGAGGACAGAGAGAGGACAGAGAGAGAGACAGAGAGGCAGAGAGAGACAGAGAGAGAAGAGGAGAGAGAGACAGAGAGAGAGACAGAGAGAGAGACAGGAAGAGAGACAGAGAGAGACAGAGAGACAGAGAGACAGAGAGAGAGACAGAGAGAGACAGAGAGAGACAGAGAGAAGAGACAGAGAGAGACAGAGAGAGAGCAGAGAGAGACAGAGAGAGAAACAGAGAGGGACAGAGAGAGACAGAGAGAGAGACAGAGAAAGACAGAGAGACAGACAGAGAGCGACAGAGCGAGAGACAGGGAGACAGAGAGACAGAGAGAGAAGAAGAGAGACAGAGAGAGACAGAGAGAGACAGAGAAGACAGAGAGGACAGAGAGCAGAGAACAGAGAGACAGAGAGACAGAGAGAGAGACAGAGGAACAGAGACAGAGAGAGACAGGAGAGAGAGACAGAGGAGAGAGAGACAGAGAGAGACAGAGAGCAGAGAGAGAGACAGAGAGGAGAAAAGAGAGAAGAGAGAGCAGAGAGAGACAGAGAGAGACAGAGAGAGAGACAGAGAGGCAGAGAGCAGAGAAGAGAGACAGAGAGAGACAGAGGAGAGAGACAGAGAGAGAGAGACAGAGAGGACAGAGGAGAGAGAGACAGGGAGAGAGACAGAGAGAGAGACAGGAGAGAGACAGAGAGAGACAGAGGAGAGACAGAGAAGACAGAGAGACAGAGAGAGACAGAGAGAGGAGAGACAGAGAGAGACAGAGAGAGACAGAGAGAGAGCAGAGAGAGAGCAGAGAGAGAAGAGAGAGAGACAGAGAGACAGAGAGAGAGACAGAGGGAGACAGAGAGAGACAGAGGGAGACAGAGGGAGACAGAGGGAGACAGAGGGAGACAGAGGGAGACAGAGGGAGACAGAGGGAGACAGAGGGAGACAGAGGGAGACAGAGGGAGACAGAGGGAGACAGAGGGAGACAGAGGGAGACAGAGGGAGACAGAGGGAGACAGAGGGTGATAGATGGCGTTGGGAGGACCTTAGAATGCATTAGAGGGCGTTGGAGGACGTTGGACTACATTAGAGAGCGTTAGACTGTCATTAAAGGGTAGAAAGTGGGTGGAAATGAGAGGAAGAAGGCGGTACAGGCTTAGGATAGCGGAGAGATTGACAGAAGTGTATTAAGGTAGAGGATACCGTAAGTAAATTAAAAAGTAAATAGATAAAAGTGATAAAGGCGGGAACGAGGGACGGAGCTGGAGGTGCGGGGTCCTCGTCGGCGAGGTGGGCGAGGTCGGGAGCAGTCCCCAAACACGGCCAGGGCGCGAGTGCAGTCGGCGAGGGAGGGAGGGGAGCTCCGGGTGCTGGGGTGGTGGTGTGCGGGCGGCCCAGGTGCGGCGTGGGCGTGGATGTGGGCGTGGGCGAGGGGCGGGGACGGGTGGGCGGCGCTGTGCCACCTGGCAACGGTGCGCTTGACAGTCCGCCCGCGCGTCCATCACTCGGCCGCACGAGGACCTCTGCAACTCCCCCTCCCCCTCTCCATGCGGTTGATTTTTCCTTTTTCAGCGGCCGGCGCAGGTCTCGCTGCCATCGCATCACTCACCCGGTGACAGTAATGGTGTTTGGGGCCTGTCATATGATTTCGGCATAATGGTTTGGAATGATTCATCAGCATGATGAACACGAATTTCTACACTTCATCAATGGTACGTTTCTTATTTCTAGTAAAATGCAGGTGAATTGTGAATAATACTTTAAGCAACTGAATTAAAGACATTGACGAATATACTTTTTTTGTAAAATTTGTTCATGTATTGAAGACACAACAAATTCATTGTTTTTAGAAATCACATAGAATTCGACAAGTCAGAAGAGAACATTAGCGTGTGATTAAAACTATTAAATTCAATTCAATGAAATTTTATTACACATTGAGGAGTGACAGTAATCAAAGAGATTTCTGGAAATAGACGAAAGAGACGACTTAGGTTCGTTTATTAGTTTTATATTTTAAAACAGCAGATTATAGCAATCGTACCGGTGAAATTACTTGAGAACAATCTTAAAGAGGGTAGTACGGTATAGTAGTATATTTCAATGCAAAGTAAGCAAACCGTTTGCCGATCTTTAGTAAATGATTCTCCGAGCCACACCTATTCTTCCAGTCTATCACCCTGGGTGGAATACTTCACTTGCTACATCACCCCAACGCAATGTCTTACGTCAGATGAATGACAACTCAGAAACATCACAATCGCCATTCTCTGTGTCGCCCGCTCCCTTTACTCCTTCACCCATTCCGCACCCAACACCTCGACAGACCGCGGTGCGTGCGAGCGCGTGTGCGTAACCTACGCACGCGGCTCCGTGTGTCGTCAGCCGTTAATTCCGTCGTCGACCACGGACCGTGGCCTCGGAGTCCACTCGCGGGGTTTCTGGGTGGCCTATAAATACGGCGGGCACGGCGGGGCAGGTTGCGGCTGGAGCGGCGCGGAGCGGTGCCGCATAGCGCGCGGCGCGGTGTGACGCGGCGTGGGCGGTTCGACGCCGGCCCCGCCCCCACACCCGCCCCCGCCCCGCCCCGAGCACGCGGTGCGTTCCTTTCCCGGGGGGGGGGGGGGGCCGCGGCGCGCCGCGACTCGGCTCGGCGCGCGGCGGGGACACTTGCACTACGACAACACGCCGCGCGCGCGGGACACCGTCACTTCGGCCCAGGCCCCAGACTGCACTAGCGGAGCTGCCGGTGGCGCCGTCAGCTGCTCGCCGTCTCGCTGCCCGCCCGCGGTCGATACGCGCCGCGCGCGCTGGCGCGGCGATGGCGTCGACATCTTGGGCGCGCGCGACGAACTGCGCCGCTGCCATCTAGCGGCCGGGACAGAAACTGGGGAAAGGGGTGGTTCGCAAGTTGCCGAAGCGGCGCGGTGCGGAAGCGCCGGGAGAAACGAATCACTTTCATTTGTTGCCTCGTAAATTCTTCATTTAACCAATACGCATACGTTTTTTATTTATTCTTTCTTACCCATCTAGCGGCCGGGACAGAAACTGGGGAAAGGGGTGGTTCGCTAAGTTGCCGAAGCTGCTCTGTGCTTCTATATATATATATATATATATATATATATATTATTTATTTATTTATTTATTTTAGTCAGAAAAACAGTTAAAAACTGCGTATGACGTGCTATGGGAAAAGTGAATTGTGTGCACATTTTCAAAATTCTGTGATCCCTACACTTAGTCATATACTACTTAAATTTTGAATTTTTGAAAGGGAGAAAAACCTCCCATGAAATAAAATCTATTTTCAAAGATAAATAAGCAATAAATTTTGGTTCTTATTACTTCCTGCCGCGACAACATGGAAACGATAATTTGAATAATTGTATTTCCCACTGAATTCTAGAAGACGTGCACAGAAAATGAAGTTACATTTATGTCCAGAAGCAAAACAAGGGGCCATCTCAGCATTTGCTCAATGGATCAGGGAAACTGGACGAAAAACCTGATCGAGATGGGGTCATTGACCCGGAAGCTCTAGTACAATAGTTGTTACAGGTTGTTATACTCATTTATACAGTCCAAATGGTAAATAATGCATTATGTATCATTGTTAAAATTAATGTTACTTTTCTTGTTATGCTCAGTATAGTCTCTAATTGTATAGAAACAGTTATGCAGCA
This sequence comes from Teleogryllus oceanicus, assembly GCA_964035755.1. NCBI lineage: Eukaryota > Metazoa > Arthropoda > Insecta > Orthoptera > Gryllidae > Teleogryllus > Teleogryllus oceanicus. The sequence continues at coordinate 178,062,506 of CAXIVR010000002.1, forward strand.
GAAACGATTTCACTTGGGATTTAAACTTTTCTATTGAATTTAATCGTTTAATGTCATCTGGCAAAGTGTTGTAAAATAATGTACATGTATTGTATGTGAATGTTTTGTAATGAGCTGTTGACACTGTCCCCTGATGAATATGATTTCTACGTCGAGCTATTGAATTTAATCGTTTAATGTCATCTGGCATAAATAAAAAGACACGGTAATGGTCTCTCTCTCTCCTCTCTCTCTCTCTCTCTCTCTCTCTCTCTTCTCTCTCTCTCTCTTCTCTTCTCTCTTTCTCTCCTCTCTTTCTCTTTTCTCTTTCTCTTTTTCTTCTCTTTCTCTTTCTCTTTCTCTCTTTCTCTCTTTCTCTCTTTCTCTCTTCTCTCTTCTCTTTCTCTCTTCTCTTTCTCTCTTTCTCTCTTTCTCTCTCTCTCTCTCTTTCTCTCTTTCTCTCTCTCTTTCTCTCTCTCTTCTCTCTTTCTCTCTCTTTCTCTCTTCTCTCTCTTTCTCTCTTTCTCTCTCTCTCTCTGCAGTATATTGATTTCTGAGAAATATTTTTTCCCAGTGTCAACAACCATTGTTGTGCAGCTACCCCATAGATGCATATTTCTTACAAATAAAGGCAATAAAAACATTTTTATTATTCTTACGGTTTTAACTTTTCAGAAAAAATAAATGTCGTGAAAGATGGAGTACTTTTTTCCCCTTACAATATTGAAACACGTGAAATTTTGGATTTATTCATTTCAAAATTTGCATTAGTCCTCCTAAGAAATTTGTTTTAGGCCTAATCTTCAAGACTGTACCAATTACTTGGAATAACTGAATGCATTGCTGAAGCATTTCACAAAACCTTTGACAAATTAATGCAACTGGTTTTATATAAACTACAAACCTTGGAACTTCATGTTATTTCAAAACATAATGAATATTTCTTTAAAACTAAAAAATCGTATTAAATTGAAACTTATATTTCGAAAGAATACCTCTTGGAAATTTTAAAATTCCTGAAAATTCATGCTAGAATACCTGCAGCGCCTCTGACCGAGAGCTCCTAGGTTTTAGTCCTGATGGCCGCAGGATTTTCGACACTAGCTTTTCAGCTAGGTCGAATTCAGTCGCTGTCTGGAGGAGAATTCTAGCGGCCGGCTGCTCTGATCGGTAGTTTTCCGTGGTTTCTCCGATCAACACCAGGCGAATACCGGAGCAGGACCCTAATAAACGGGCCACGGACCGCGCGCGATCTTTCCTTCCTCTTCCTTCCCCTATCCTCTCCTCCTACACACACCCACTAACATGCACTACACTACCCATACCTGGGAGACCGGTCGGAGCTTAGAGCTTGTTCCGGCTGGGCGGTGCCCCGCTGGTGGAGAGTCCTGGTTAGGGAAACCCGCTAGCCGACGGTAGGTCGGGCCGGATCTCGCCATCCAGCGGGGACGATCATCCCCATCTCCCGAGGAAAAATATACACTACTCTAACGGGACTAATGACCAAAGCACTTGACGCACCCGGAAACACGAAAAAATCAATCAATCCATCAATCGAAAGAATACAATATTAAAGCCGGAGTATCTCAGGGTTCATGACTTTCCCTCCTACATTTCTCAATTTAATGAACAGATATTACATTCCTTTTACATTCTGAAATTGCTCTCTTTGCACTATTTATATCTCAAGCAAATGTATTTTCCACTCATGACAATTTATAGAACTATCTAAACGAATACATTCAAAGGGCAGAAAACATCAGGATAAAAATTAATTCAAGTAAATCGCAAGAAAAATATTTGACTTCGTCGTTATACTTCGACGTTATTACTACAAACTACTAGAATGTTCATATAGAATATATCCCTTTAACCAAATTTACCCTTAACATACCCTTCCCCTTTCTTTTGAAAACTTCCCACTTTCGCCGAGCGCAGCAGAATTTCAACTTGGAAAAAATTGTACAGACCCTTTGCAAAATAAAATATGACAAATTGGAAAATATGACGAATTGGACGACTTTCGACTGAATTGGAAAATAAATGAAAATTCGCAAATGTTAAAAAGAAAACGCTGTTCTAAAATCGTAGCTTTTGAATTATCATCTTATTATTATATAACAAAGTATTTTTTCAACCCTTTAGAAGGCAATGCGCTAGGTGACCCTACCTCATGTTTATAAAAACTTGTGAGAGCCCCTGGAAAGATAGAAATGTCGACCAGGTAGATAATTACTACAAAGAAACAAAAGAAAACACTTAACTGTACTTCTAGAGTTCATTTATAAGATTTTCATTTTCGTTTTTGTTTTTTTTTTCTTTCTTTCTTGCCTATATGTCTAAAACTTTATTTGTTATTTTTTCTTCCTTTTTCAGCATTACTTCCTCGTTTTTCCTGGCAGCAATCTTGATGCCAGATGATCAAATTGCACCCATTCCTGCAAGTCTGGACAACGTGAAAGCTTATTCTCTTTTTCGGCAAGTGGAGGCACGATATCAGGTAAAAAAAAGTATTGAACTTTGGTTACAGGACCAAGAAGTGTTGAAATGAAAAACATCGTAGCTTCACAATAATCAGGAACATAATAGCGAACAATACTAAAATTAATTTTTCCATATTTAATTTTCAAATTTTTTCAAATTTTGATTATAATTTCAATAAGAAAAACTAGTCCAAGTCACAAAGGGCAACAATCAATTGAATTGAGAAAACATTCTCAAGAGTGGTCAATGTTTTATTTTTTTCTTAAAGTATAACAATTCACGACCCTTTAAATTTGATCTCCGAGCATTAAACGACAGTAGTAACAGCAATTCACTATGATCTGATAGACCAGGCTGTTCCAATTCAGCTGTCCGCGGGCCACCGTGAGCACTGGCGGGGGCTGTTGTCAACATTCTTCGTCGGCGCCTGGCGAAATGTAAGCCTTTGGGGCGCGAGTTCTCCTTTGCTACATGATGTTGGGAAGCGTTTAGGTTGGCGAGTGGAGGTCACATCGAGGGTCATACTCAGAAAGAAACCTTTAAGTTCAGTTGCGGCTCGTGGTGTTGTAAGTTCGCCTTTGCTACATGATGTTGGGAAGCGTTTAGGTTGGCGAGTGGAGGTCACATCGAGGGTCATACTCAGAAAGAAACCTTTAAGTTCAGTCGCGGCTCGTGGTGTTGTAAGTTCGCCTTTGCTACATGATGTTGGGAAGCTTTAGGTTGGCGAGTGGAGGTCACATCGAGGGGCATACTCAGAAAGAAACCTTTAAGTTCAGTCGCGGCTCGTGGTGTTGTAAGTTCGCCTTTGCTACATGATGTTGGGAAGCGTTTAGGTTGGCGAGTGGAGGTCACATCGAGGGTCATACTCAGAAAGAAACCTTTAAGTTCAGTCGCGGCTCGTGGTGTTGTAAGTTCGCCTTTGCTACATGATGTTGGGAAGCGTTTAGGTTGGCGAGTGGAGGTCACATCGAGGGTCATGCTCAGAAAGAAACCTTTAAGTTCAGTCGCGGCTCGTGGTGTTGTAAGTTCGCCTTTGCTACATGATGTTGGGAAGCGTTTAGGTTGGCGAGTGGAGGTCACATCGAGGGTCATACTCAGAAAGAAACCTTTAAGTTCAGTCGCGGCTCGTGGTGTTGTAAGTGGGGAAGGCTGCAAATGCATTGCAGCACATTGCATGCGTTGTATTTCTAAACAAAATCTTTTCCGATACACGCATAACAGAGTAGCGCTCCTACCGCATGTTGGGAAAACTAGTTGAAGCTCAATGCTACTCGCTGAGCTGCACAGTAATGCTATCTGGATGAGTAGGCCCTTATTCAGACCCTATACCCCACCCTTGAAGGCTGCCTGGTCGCAGCTTCGTCCGCTGGTAAGCCTGTGCAGTGAATGCATGACGTCACGCCTCGTCGTTTTACACAGACCTTATGGTGGAATGAAGTGGGAGCCTAACGCTTTTGTCTCCCCTTGTCATAGCTTCAAAAGCTTAACGGACGACGCTTATCGAACTCATAAACAAAAGTTTCGATATGATTGTTCTCTAATACAACCAGAAATCCATTATTAATAATAAATACATTTATAATATATTTTTCAATTTTTTTGCGGGCGATTTCTATGGAGAGGATCCGCCTTTAGCCTTTAATGACGAGCCGCGCCTGTTTAACAGAACAATTCGACTCAATTCAACAACAATGTTTTATTAAATTAATTTAGACATCTCTTTTTCTTAACAAGTGAAACAATCTGTATCAGCCTTGGGCTGTTACGTAGAACGCTTTTCACAAACGTCAGTATTACTTAGGAATAGTTTTTATACGGAAGAAGCCTTTGAAAAATTAAAGCACAATAGATTCTTTTCTAACTTGAAGTTAGGTCCTTTGTTTTATTATTTTCATAGCACTAAAAAACTCCTCACAACAATATGTTGACACGAATAAGATACAATCTTCGTTGCATTGTTTTGAAGTTTTGGAAGACTCCACATGTAAATTCTGATACCACCGCGACAAATTAACGGTATTAAAATACAGAATCTGTCGTTTAGAAGAATGGAGTTCTGCAAATCTATTATCTCCATTTGCATCGGCGATGGCATGGTATCCGATGAGACAAAAAGGGGATATTAAAAATTTACCATTATTTTTCGATGTCATGAAGATCACGAACCTTGAAGAGAAAGACTCCCACAGTTTCAGGGCTTAGTTTCATAACCTCCAAGGACGAATCAGGTGACAGTTTTAGAGAAGCGAGGTGATAAAAAATGTCAAATCTTCGCTTCAAGCTGCCTAGCAAATAAGGAGGTTTTTCCATAATAGAAAAACGTTCTCGCGCATTTCAGCCAACTGTGGGAATTTTCTGTGAAGAGACGTATTTAATATGTGCAAATGACTCGTTATGTCAGCAAGTCTGCCAACCATTGTGGGTCTGATAATGACTTCTGCACATCGCCATTCCTTTCCATAAAAATGGCTATTTCCTCCGGAATGACGTACCATATCGTACCGTTGAATGATACAGAATGTCACCATACACCGCTTCTTCAAAAGACCTTTTCCCAAGGTAAATTCATGTTTTCAATACATTCACAAGCAGCTTTAAATATGTCGCGAACAGATGTAGCTTGTCAATCAATAAGTTATAACATCTAACAGCTCATTAGTTACTTCCAATTCTGAATCGACATCTCACACATATTGATTGTATTTGATGATTGCCAATTCACGTGTCTGTGACTCAGGCCTATGAGAAATCCCTACAAAGCTTGTCCTCTTTGCTTCAGTTGATTTTCCACATCCATTCTCAAGTCACGAATTCTTCGAGAAATCGTTTGTTTCGAGAAGCAAACATCTTCAAATTTAACCACGTCCATTGGAGTTTACCATTCTGCATTGGCAAACATGCATGATTTAATTCAGGGACCCAATGCGACAGGCGACTAGATGATGCTTTGATGTTCAATTTGAATAGCATACAGAACTGCTGCCTCACCTGTATTTTACTTCCTTTCAATTTTGCACATGTCAAAAGAATTAAAGGATGTACAGACTCAAAAGTAGGTATACTTCAAACTTGCATCCGGCGGCATATCACATTTCAGCCTATCAATAAGCAGCTTCTGGGCTTTGGCGACTACTTTGTCATACTATGCAACGTAAAAGGTGGTACAGTGTCGTTGCACGTTATATTATTTTTTAGTTACATTCAATTTTGTCTCGCACAAAAGACACTGAGAAGTCCCATTTTCTGCAAAGAAAAGCTACTCTGAAAACCTGCCCTGCAAACTGAAACAGTTAACGGGCTTCCTCTGCGAGCCATCGCATTTGCTTCCAGGAACAGTAATGCGAAGGTGAGGAGAGCGCTTCCCCCTCCACAATTCCCTCCAGGGCTTGCCACAATTGCATGCGGGCGCCCGTGCCCGCGAGAGGCCGAGTTGGAACAGCCTGTGATGGACCATTGACTATTTTGAATAGTCAGCACTATTTTGAAGTTCAGCAAAGAATTTTCGATTGGAAAGAATATTTAGGTTGAATTCTTTAATATATTGTAAGAAATTTCATCAGCTAATGGCTCGTACTTCTTGTAGTATAAGAGCCTCGAGAACTGTTTTGGAAATTTTCAATTAGATTACTCAGAGATTTGCAATGATGATCAAATAACTGAAGCATATTCCAATTTAGTGCTTACAAGATAAAGAGAAATATCAAACTGAAATGTTTGATTTAAAAACTTAAATAATTGGCAAAAAATAAACATTTTGAGTTACAAGAAGCAAATCATTAATATAAATTAAAAGCAATAGACACCCAAGGTTTGAACCTTGAGAACTCCACAATCAACGTTACACACATTTATGCAGCTAAAATTTAACATACAGCTCCCTATTAAAAAAGAACACATTAATTTTACACTTGCTTTGAAAATCCAAAAACGCAATTTAGGTAATATATATAGTGATTTATCTTGTAACGCGTCAGAAAAATCTGTGAAAATGTTGTCAACCTGAACTTACATAAATTGCTTGCGTTTTATATCGTATTACTGTTCTGGAATTTGGAAATTACATTTTCAATATTAGATGAAGGTGCAACCACCATTTCTTGGGCCACCAGCCGCCACTGCTTATAGTGACAAAAGACATTTCCATTCTTTGGATGAAGGCAACATTACAACGCGAACTCTTTTAAATGTTTTCAGTAGACCAAAAGGACCATGTTTCTGCTGAAAGGCGGCTTCTTCCCTTGATACGCGTTTATAAATTAAAATCGGCTCGAAGCCGTCCCCTCGGCTGGGTGGTTGTGTGCGCCTCACGCCTTTCTCTCGCAGTCATTGAGACAGTGGCTGAATTCGACCCAGCTATACTTTTAACAACAATAATGTTTATATTATCAAAATATCTGATTTGCAGAAAACTTTTGTCAAACCATTCATTCCATCCTCCACTTAAAAGAGTAATGAGTACACTACCTTTGCACTAAATGTTAAGTGGCTTGATCTTTTGAAAATATAAGGGAATAATCCCAAGAAGGTATTGAATAAAATAATTGAAAATAGACAGATGAATATAAAAATGATCTTTCTATATTTTATGTCTAATTAGTAAGGTTTTAAATGTGGAATATAATTAATTAATTTCATATTAATAGTCTTCGATTGGGAGTTAATCAGTAGGATGATGTGACAATTTGCCTATTTCTTTAAATTATTTAATTATTTGTTGTTGTTTTTATAATAATATAGTTTGAGATATTTTAAGAAATTAAGTTCATAGAATGATTCTATCTTCTATTTTCAAAACAAATGCTTCAAGCTTATTAACTTATTAACTGATCTCATAGTTTTGAGATTGCAGGATTAACAAATAAGTAAATGAAATATCTAATGGTTAAGATTTGGTCCGTTAAGATGCAGGGTTCTCTGACTGATCGGGCACCAATTCAGGTTAATATAATAACAAAAAATGTATAATTCAGAATAATATTTGATTGATGGAGTGAATTGCATTTTCGAAAATTGTTATTGGATGTAAAGGGTAGATTGAATGTTAGATACATCCGCCTCTGTCGCTCGAACCCTGTCACTTGCCAGTAAACCACGCTGAAATGACAATGATGTTCTCGCTGAACCATCGTTTTTGATTTGATTCATTTTTTCGTGTTTCCGGGCGCGTCAATTGCTTCGGTCATTAGTCCCGTTAGTATAGTGCATGTTTTGTTTCTCGGGAGATGGCGGTTATCTTCCCCCGCTGGATAGCGAGATCCGGCACCGACCTACCGTCGGCTTGTGAGGTTTCCCCCTAACCAGGACTCACCCACCAGCGGGGCACCGTCCCAGCCGGGACAAGCTCTAAGCTTCCGACCGGTCTCCCGGAATATGTGGTAGTGTCGTGCATGTTAGTGTAAGTGTGTGTGTAAGAGGAGAGGATAGGAGAAGGAATGGGAAGGACAGATCGCGTGCGGTCCGTGGCCCGTTTGGTAGGGTACTGCTCCGGCATTCGCCTGGGGTTGATCGGAGAAACACGGTAAACTACCGATCAGAGCAGCCGGTCGCTAGAATTCTCCTCCAGCCAGCGACTGAATTCGACCTAGCTGAAAAGCTAGTGTCGAAAATCCTGCCGCCGTCAGGACTCGAACCTAGGACCTTCCGGTCAGAGGCGCTGCAGTGGCATCAGTCTATGCACTGAGCTACCGCTACCGGTCTGAACCATCGTATTACCCTCTGCTGGGAAAGAATATGAATGGAGTGAGGAAAGGGTCTTAACATAGGTGAAGTGAAATATAGCGTGTATTCTTAAATAAAGTCTTTATTGGCTGTTTTGCTACAACTAGATCTATGTATTTGAACAGTCACAAATCAGTCGGTTACACATGGCAATGTCTCGAACTTACATCATATGCATGGAGATGGAAAGGGCTACACTTGAATATGAACATATAAAATTATCTGAAAAGCGGAAACTCTTTACACACGTCTATCAAAATGAGTAATACATACAATGGATTATCTTAAATATAGACACTTCATAAATTACAAGATATGCGTCTATGAAAACTCAGAATCACATACAATTTTATCCGTCTGCACATGTTATGAACATAACTGGAACAATTCATGCTACTAAATGCAAAATCTATTACCCTACCATACACCGAAGTTCTGGTCCCATACCAAGCTCAAAACAGTCAAAATATCTACTAAATGCTAAACATGAGCAAGAACTCTAATTTGCAGCAGGAAGTCGTGCCACAAGTATTTTTTACCAGATATTTTGATAGTGACTCTGAGTTTCCATTTACAAATTTATATGTATAAATTATTGGTTGTTTATTATAAATATTAATACAAAATTGCTTTACATTAATTTTATATAAACTGTAGCGTTGAGCATGAACGCTCTTACAACAACAAAGTGCAAGCAATCTCAGGTAAGAACGACATCTAAATCAAGAAGATGGAGTTGGCGTCATAGACATCTCCTTTTTCAGACATCGCCCACCAAAATAAAATGAGATCTCAGCTCTACATTAAAAAAGTAGTAAAATATTTACAAAATAATCAATAACTATTTTCTCTCAGGAATCAAAAATGTTCTTGGGACTTGACACTCTGGCAAACAAAATGAGATCCGTCGTCAGATTTTTTTGCATAGCCACAAAAAATCTAATTTACAAGATTTTCGGTGGGGTAAATCCGTATAATATGTTTGTGCGCTGACATATTGGACAAATCTATATTTTCGCTAATACATTACGGATAAACTGGAAGAAGATATTTTTGTCTGAGATACCTGTTGTAAATATACTCTTAAGAGGGGCCCAGTAGCAGGCACGTTTAAAATTGCATTGTACATAGCGTTTAAAATTTTAAAGAAAAGGAGATTTCAAAAAATCGGTCGACAGTGATTCCCGTCGCAAAATGCGCCGGGTGTTTAGACCACAACGGCGCCGATAAAAAGTCAACTACTTCGGAGCCGAAAGTTTCATTGCCGTTGCAAGTCCGATGAACTTATATGCACAAAATTAAAACGAGCACGATTTTAGGTCGAACAACATCCAGAAGCTAGACGAGCTACGCAGAAACGGGGAGATTCGCGCCGGGACGCGGGGTTTTGCGGGAGTGTGCTTCCGGTCATGTCCCCCAAGACGAGGTCGGCGGCCTCTTTTGTTTTTCTTAAAAGTACGCTACTGGTTACAAAATTCCTGAGCGATTAGTGTTGTTCTGGCTGCTGGAAGTGGCGATGTCGCTGTACCCAGATATCGTCCGTCTCCCGTAGCACTCGCACATTCCCAAATGCCAATTTCGACGATCTCATTAACAATAGAAAGACACTGAGGTAACTCTGATCATAACGGCAATTTCAATACGTTAGTGAACAAGGTAATAATTCACCGCACTTGAAAATGTTTGCTATCGATATGTACTACCAAATTTTGCTTTTGGAACTCATCTCTCTCCTGAGTAATACTGTTCGAGATTATGCGAGTGTTCAGGAACTCAAATTAAATACAATGATTAATTTTAGTTCGCAATCAGACCGTTGGAAGTGACTAGGCCATCAGATCTGTTATAATAATTTTCGCTTCGTTGGTGTCATTGGAGTAAATGCGACAAGCAATTCTGATCGTGGGGAATAATTACAATGTTGTCACACACAGGTAAATTATTCTCTTTGACTATTACATATCGATTGCTTATCACAGACTTTTCAGGCCAGGTACAAAGCAATACTTGGGGAGTCAGTTGGCAAATTTCAGAACGAGCACCCCCACACTAACAGGAAACTACTCTGCATTGTTGTATGCAGTGGACGATGGTGTTACGGGCGTAATTTATGTGACAAACTACAGGGTTTTAGGGCCATAGTCTCCTCAATTTGTTACTTTATAATCCAGAATTAGTATAAACGGAATGGGTCCTTTCACCGTGGTGACGAACTACCTTTTCGCCGAGAAATATTATATTGATGTCCACAGTTCGAGGAACGCTATTCAGCACCAAATCGACAAAATTATTCTTTGAAATATTCCGCAGTATGTAAAGAGAAAATTTTTATAACTCTCAACCAGCTCCAGGAGCACGTAAGTCGTTTTCTAAGTCGTACAGATCTCAGCATCTTTCTTTCGTTAATAAGGATATTACGATATCGACAAAGGTATGTTACCCAACAGCCGAGAATTATACACTTTTCTTTGTCACTAGCTATGTTAATACTTTCCTTCTTTCAACTCAACATAATTTTAATAACAAGCATATTGAATCATGAAAGAACAAACTGTTAAGGCGGGAAAATTATTTCACTGATAATAAGTCGCGTGGCTTCACAGATTCGCTGATTCTTTTGTTGCACGCATATTTGGCGAGTTAAAATGACATATTGATTGAATAACCATTGTATTATAACTGCAAAAACTTTTTACCAGACGAATCGCTCCGATGAAAATATACAGAGATACGAGCAAAATGTTACAATGGGAGAAAACCATAACCGGCTATGAATCTGAAAGATAATTGAGAATGTTTCGACTGTCAAGGTATCGTAGAGCTCTTGGGCATCAGCGGCGTACATCAACTTCCAGCCAGTCCGCACCGGTGCTACCCGTGACCAAACCCGAACCACATCCATGCGAACTACTTTTGCACTGAGGTTTGACTGCATTCACTATCCTACCCAAATTTTCCACTATTTCGTATTCATCATCCAAAAATACTTCATATTCGAATAAAAGTTTTCTAAAATTCGATTTCATACTATGCATATTGACAAACTTTTGACAAAGCAGTTCTGTATAAAATGTACTAAACTCGTAAAAAATGCTATTCAGGATCAATTGATTTTAAATTTACTTCTATGACTAAATTTACATATTTCGAAAAATTTCATGAATTTAATTAGGCACTTAGGTAGGTGTGTTCGAATTGTGTCTAGGCTCCTACAAAAGTATTCCGGCGCAGTAAAAATAAAGGCACACCCATTTTATTACCATCTACCGTCAAAGGGCACCGTGTGTTTCAGCTTTCAGCACTGTCACAAACACTTCAGAGTTCTATGGAATTGAATCTAATATTTCGAATTTTTATGGACTAATTTTGACAGAGGCGCCGAGCAACGTTCTTGGGGTAACATAACGAGAGCTAGCTATTCTAAATCGAAAACTTACGATCCAAAAATAGGTACTTAATTATTATCAATACAATAGTTCACTTCAAAAAGGAACATGTAAAATACATAGAAAGACGACATATTATACACAGTATGATGATAATAAAGCACTCACAGTCGACTGCATGTAATGACGTGGAACATTTAAAGACGAAGTTTCATTTTTCCTTATTCATTTGCACATTCCCATCCTCTTCATTTCGAACCCATTGATGGGGGTATTTCAATAAGATAAAATGACCCCGGACACTTTCACATGTTATTAAGACATAGAACATCACAAAATGTAACAGAGGTGCTCTTAGAATATTCGTTTGAAATTGAGAACAATTATTTGTAGATAAACTTTCATGAAAACAGATGGGTGTCCAACTGAATTATGTTGAACCGCATTTGCAAGATGACGTACTATACTCGGTTTCAGTCCCGCTGCGATACGCCTCGGAAACGTCCACAAGTTGTAGTAGCTGTGCACAAGATGACCGACAGAACATGTAAACATTTAACATCACAGTAACGAAATCAAACAATGTTTGCAAAATCACATGCCTTTCGCAAGAGCAAATAAACTCAATTTACTGAGCTTAGATAAAAGTAACTGATGCTGGACAGTCTTTTTCACAAAAAAGACGATTTTGAAATATGAAATATGATAGTAGTTAAATTTTAGGATACTCTTTCGCACACATTGTAGACCACTTCAAAATATGTACGGACTGCATTAGCAGATGTCCTGAACTATAAATGAAATTCGTGGAAAAAAGCACTAACGTAGCACTAATTTCCAAGCGTCACATAGTTGGGCATAACCTTTCCCCAAGACGCCAATGAAATTAATCACTACTTTGTCTACGGAATGTTCTAGAATCCTTTCCGTTGCAAATTTGATCATTTTGAACTACAAAATGTGTATAGATCGATACAACAAAATGTCTATAGTACAAATTGTGTACAGAAAAATATTTCTCGAATTGTCAGATACTGCTCCACACCCGTAAAATATGAAGGACTATGCTTCGAGCCAATTGGTAATCAAGAATTTTTTTTTTTGAAAACGTAAGAAAAGTACGCGACATTTGTCACAAAATCCAAGAAATTCCAAGGGCGCGGATACTCTAAAATGTCACCGAGTGTTAGTGGCTCTGGGATATTTCCACCAATGACAAGCCATTCCGCACTGATGTACCACCTCGGTACGCAAGACCGCGAGAGCGCTTCGAAATGAAATTACTCCGGCGTCTGCGAGTGAGAGGCAGATTTCGCATTTGCATGCGGTAATTGAGCGGAATTGCACCTGAACTCGGGGACTGCTGTTCCGAAGCGCGCGCCTAGCAGATAGCGTTATTGGTTTTACTCGCGTCGTATTGGCAGATACTCCAATATCTCTGGGCGTAGCGCAGTAATCTCGGTTTTATCACCTTCGGCTACCAACTACCCCGGCCGCCCCGCCCGAATTTGAAGTAGTGTTTGAAAACAGATAAGGAAATGAATCGCTTCAGGATGCGTTAAATGGCAGAAGATCAATTCTGAGGATTCTAATTTCGAAATTAATTAATGAAATTGATGAGAATGCTAATCTAACGGCAGACATGAATGAGTTAAAACCTTAAGATATATTATCTAATATTACATCAGCCAACAGTTTATTTAAGATACTTAATTTTTGTAGTATGATTTTGCAGCATTTAATTGTCTCTTGAGTCACTTTATAAACAAATAATGGCATCCTTTAGTAATATTTCTACATTTCTTCGCTCTATCGTATCGAAAAGTAAGTAAGAATGGGCAAAATTACATTGGTTATACACGATCTTGTGATTTTATCAAGCATAAAGACAACCCGGGCCATGGGAACTATAATCCAAACCCATCTCATTTGAGGAAGAATGACTTCATAAATGATTCACCATGTCTATTAGATGAAATCAGGCGAATGGGTGTAAAGTACTTGCTGTGGGCTAAGACGCTAATGGGTGTAGTACTTTGTATCATGATCTGCGCTGTCCTGGTAACGTCGTGTCGAAAGCTGAGGTGCCGACGTTTTGACCGACATCTCGGCACCTTAGCCATCGATGCGGCATCACCCGGACAGTCCAGAACATGACGCTTGCCGCGGAAGCCTCCGATATCAAATACTTTATATCATTATTCATTTCAAAAACTGAACAATGTTGATTCGTTTAAAGGACTATCTTTTGTGAAGTTTCGTTCATAATCGGTGTCTGAAGTGAAATTGAACGCGCCGACGGGTGCGCGTGCGGTGAAGTGGCGACATCGCCTGACACGGGCGCACTCGGCGGAGCGGCCCGGAACTATCGACCTGGGGTGGGGGAAGGGGCCGGCGGGGGAGGGGGCGGGGCCTTCGAGGGGGCGCCAATACAACTGACGCTGCCTCTGCCCTCAGCCGCCCGCCAGCCCTGCTGCCGCGGCCGAATTCGCCGTGTGCCAAACGGGGAAGGAGGATGACACAAATCCTAATGGCACACTAACAGGGTGAACAAAAAATTAGAGAATGAAGTTTCTCCATATTTCCTGGGCCCTTCCATTCACTTCCTGATGAACATTTTTTTTTGGGTGGTAATTTGTGGTTTCCCTATCGATGAAAAATGACATTTTCACCGATTCTAAAATTTTGAACTTTCGTTGTCTTTTTAAATGAGAAATGACTCAATAATTCACAGAACCCATTAAATCGAACCCTCTTTAATGGAGAAGGTATGTTTTTTAATAGATTCAGAAAGACGAAAATATTTTCACACAGAATAAACACATGAAATTCTAGATCGTTCAGGCATTCATTCGTCTTTTTCTAGCATATCGTATGTCTTAGGTTCTTGATTCCCAACTAGGACAATCTTCCCGATGTTTAATGGCATTCAATTACGTTGCAAGAATTTAGAATCGCTCTTTTAAGTTCATTGGCGAAAGATGAACGCCATTTTCTGGGAAAGATGTTTCGAAAGTCGCGATCAAAGTGCAAACTGTCCATTTTAGTCTGCAAGTCGAAGTAATGAATTAACTACAAAACCCGGAAAAATATGCACTGAAACATGGAATGGTAAATGAGTTTCTTTGCACACGTTCAAGGAATTATAAACGTCACTCAAAGGACAATCGATTTTAGTGGTACTGACAATACCAACAGTAACCAAACATGCCCTTCTGAAAAGTCCAATAACAAATAAGCTTTTCGAGCAACATTCCTAAACGCTATGGAATTGTCACATTAAATTGTGTGCTTCTACGATATTCTTTCAACAACATATCCTGCATTTGAGGTCAGAACCGTTTTGATCCCGTCGGAATGACTGCGAAATGAGCTCCAGTGTCATTCTTGAGCGTCGGAATAAAAAAGCTAGACGTTTCAGACCCAAAGGTGGCAATACGAGTCACAAATGAAGCAGGTGCCGCAATGCGTTCGTAATTCGCATTCGTATTCGAATTCGCATTCGGATTCGCAAGGCTTCCTGGGCGGAAGTGTCGACGTTTGGGCCCCTCAGAGCGTGAGACGTGGTGGCGCCTAGCAAGCTACGTGGGGCGAAGCGTCGACATTGCAGTCCAGATGACCCCGAGCTTTTCTAGAATATAAAGAACGAAGAATTATTACGCAAAGATGGAAATTGCGGCTATTATCGTGTACAAATATGGTAAAAGCGTTTTAGTGTGGTGACACGAGGTTGGAATAATGACAAAATCGTGACTATTGGCTCATTATTATTTTCAAACTCATATCATTCATAAATTGGTAAAACGTAAACCGATATTTTAAATAAAATTAACGTTTTGAAAAAAGCGCACAAGCTACAACTCACGAGGTGTTATGAAAATCATAAATTGAGGTGTAAAATGTTATTTATTCATTTACCAATTTTTCAAGAATTCTAGACTGAAATAATGACATTTAGGCCCTTTCAGAGCATAGCGGACAGTGGAATTTGGTCCTCTACGACTGACGAAGAGTCAACATTTCAATCCAGATTTCACTGGATTCGTCACTGATACAGAATAAAGAATTATTAAAAGGTGGAAAGTAACGCTAATTTTAACGAGCATTGCAATGAAATGTCTTTTATATTAGAGCATCAGTTAATGGGAAAAACGAGTCTGGAACATTATTATTTCCTATTATTTACACAGCAGTAAAAGCGAGAAAGATAGGGTGATTTTCAAAGAAAATATTTTTTAAATTTCATTTTATTGTCCCCACGTTTTCAATGTATCTATAGTGTCCTACAATCGTTTACATTCATACTTCCGTAATCAAACCTATTACAATGATTTTCAAAGAAAATCATCAAAAGAGCGTCAAAATTGGGTTTAATGTGAATAAATGAGCATCGTGCCGATCGTTATCAATAATTAATGTTCTTATTCGTTCAAATTGATGTTCCTATAATCAAAATAGTCAGAGCTATTTTCAAAGATAAGTATTACTAAGGTCTCCACATTCATCATATGTTATGAGTATTAATCATCTCTTCATTGTACTCGTATTTATTATATTTTTAACTTGCGTTCAGGTTACTATTTCGTCAATAAAAATGTGCGTGTTTCCCGAATAATTGAACCTACCTACCGCTTTGTTACGTTGACCTGTGACGTACATAAGGTGCAACCAGACAAAAAATCATGTTCCAACAAACAAGCCAGAAAAAGATATTTCGATGCTGTGACTTCCAAGGGCGGCCGCCACCGCCCCCGTCGCCACTGCAATCGCTTCCAAACACGACAACGACTACGACCTCTGCCTAACAACCGGGCAATTCGCTTTTGTTTCTAAACATCATCGAGCGATTTCCCACAAAACAGACTTGAGTGATAATGTGGATTCTATGAGTTTCCTTATTCGCAACTGTATCCATCACCTCAGGAAAAATGTGAACAATTTTTATAAGGATAAGAGAGCCAATTTGTTGCTTGACTTTCACATCGATTAATAAATAATTTTTAGTCATTAAGTGACAATTTTTTCATGACATTTATGAATGACAGTGTGTTATTGTTTACCGCCATGTGTCGTCGAGACTGCAGTACTGGCCTGTCGCCACTCGTAGCGCGGCCGTCCGTGGCAGATATGTGTATGTTAAGAGATTAATGGTCACGCTACGTGAGGCAACACGTCAACATTGCAGCTCAAATGACAATGACTTCCTGGAAACCAATGAATGCATAAATCACTAAACTACCAGTGTAAAATAATTCAATACAGCGGATTCGGCTTTCATTCATACAAATAAATATGGAATATAATCCAAATCACGAATAAGCCAGGCAATGTACTTGTCATTGAAACTTTAACTACGAAACCTGCGCAGATGCTTGCAGAAACGTTCACAATACGTCCATAAATGCTCATATTAAATGTTTCTCCTCGACGAACATCATGATGTCGCGGCCTAGCTTACATACACTATGTCTCAACGCACAGAGCGTGGCTGGTAGTTTCAGGAAAAGACACGCTGTGGAAGTTGAAACCCAATATAAAAGTCCAGACATCAGCGACATCGTGAGGTAATATCCAGGGCATAAACGTTTGTGAAAAATCATTTTGCCAGATCTACACCAATTGCATCTTATTTGATATGACGAACTGCATAAAAATCATATCAATAAATTGAATTTGTTTGTAAACATAAAATGCAAGAGATATCTCTTCTTTTTTCACGAAGCCTCAATGATAACGATCCGAAACTATATTTTTTCAATGGCCCGCCGAGTCACCTTTAAAGCAGGTTGTACCAAGCAGGCAGCTTTAAAGCATGTTGATCATTGTCTACGTTCTTGTAGTTAACACGGCACGAAAGGGAAGTTAAAAAGTTTCTAAAAGTTTAACTGAAATGATTAATTGTTCAATAAAAAACATTCGTTTCGGCTCCATTCTTTTTGAGTCCTATCCTTAACCATGGAAATGGGCACTAAATCTCCCCCAACCAGAGACTCGTCTTCGGAATCCTGCACGACTTCGAAGCCTAGGAGAAGTATCGATGTCTCAGCCCCCAGAGCGTGGCCGGCAGTTAATTGTCACGCTGTGAAAATTGAAACTATCACGTACAGGATATGATATCCGAAAACGAAGAACATCCAGTGAAAACTTAAAGAGCCACCCAAAACCGTAATGCAAAAATCGCATTCGTTGTCGTTTCTGCTCATTTCTGATCTAACCATCTTCTTTATCGATTCATTTAAAAAAAATTCCGATTTCTAGTGATCTTTCGCGATGTTAGAAAGCTTAAGCTTTTAGTTAAGTAAATCGCCGTTTCACTATCAAACAAACGACTAAATCATTTCATTATTCAATCATTTCGTCGCGTTAACTGCAAATCCTAATTGCGTTTGCGAACATATTATTACATCGAGGTGATATATCTCGACAGGCGACTTGCACAACAAGGCATCTACTATCACAATAAGTTATTTATCTGTGCATAAGTAAATGCATTTGTACGTGCATGAAAAGATTAATACATGTAATATCCGATCGTCATGAACCCGAGTGTCCAAAGTGCATAATAGCTTAAGCAAAAGAGCATAACGTGAGTCGATACGTTGCAGCATCTTTCTTCTGAATTTGGGCACCAATGATATTCACCGAGGCAGAAAACTATAGGATCAACCTCTTCAAAGACAACATTTACTATGGGCTCGGCGCAACACGAACGTTGTCAAGTTGTCTGTTTAAACTAATAAATGACTTGAGAAATAATTTCTGTTGTGAATTATTATTGTTAATGAAAATATAAAAAGAAACGACATTGTAATGTCTGAATTCTGGGTCATTACTTCGCGTTAGGAGGCCAATGCTGCTGTCGGGTCTTTAACTTTGGGATGGGAGCTTTATAGGTCAACTTTTGTTCAAAGTAGGTTAATCAGTTCCTCCTCTCTCGTAAATCTCTTTAGTATCTTAAATATTACAAGTTCAATATCACGGTCGTATGAAGTGGACTACAACGTACGAGAAAAATATTTCGCATGTTTTGATGTGATTTCAGATAGTTTGATTCCGTGCAATAACTTTTTCAACGGGCGTATAATTAACAGAAAAATAGAGAGACACCACTGTTATTTGTGAGTTCATATTATGAGGTTATGCCTCAAAATCTATGTAAAATGATTTTAAATTCTACAGTCAGAAAATCATCTATAAAATTACATTTCTAGGTACACAACAAAGCCGATGAACATCGAACACAGAAAATTGTGCACCCAAATATTTGAACATAAAAAGTAATATCTGGACATCAATTCTGCAAAGGGATGCTGATTCCCGGAATATCGATCTTTACTAGGCATTTTCAGTACCTTGAATATTTCTTAGGTGTTTACACATCTCACCAAATGTATTAATGGATATATTGAATATTTCTTAAGTAGTTAATAGAGTCTCAGAATTTTTTTGAACATTTTTGTAAACATTTATAGTTGATGTAAATAACAAAGAAGGATCTTAGAAAGAACAATTGGTGTACAAGATGTCCCTCTCTTTGTAATGAATTTATGAAAATGAATGTAAATAAAATGAAGTCAATATTTGACAAAGTCATAATTATAAATTATAATTTCTTGTTTGGACAATTGATTTTCTGTCTGAGGTATTCACAGGCATTGATTTAAATACTCTTACAGGCTTTATATTTTTCTATTATTGTAGAAATCTATATAGGATAATCATTTTGGAGGATGGTCAGTTGTGCAAACACCTATGCGTTCTGCAACAGACACTGCTACTAATTTCAGGGTAATTTTAAAGCCCCACCTGGGCAATAGACCTGGAAAAAGACTGAGTGCTGCCAATCAACGCATTTTCGGTGAAAATCATTCATTATGTACACGAACTTTTACTTACATTTTGCCACATTCCATGCAGATACAACTCAACAAGTCCCCGATATCATTTTCCCCTTGCTATCTGATAGACATGTACCAACAATTTCTGATCTAGGATCATCTGTTTCTGTAGCTCTTATAATAATAACTTTATACCTTCTTCCTTTGCCTTACATCTACATTGGCACCTAATGGTGACAAACCAACTGGCCTTGCTAGTTATGCGGATCGATTATCGCTTCTTCATATGCTCCTACCTACTGTGAAGCCCAGAGTAAACATACACACAAAGTATGGCATTGTATACAATTCAACATAAAGTTATTCTGCTTATAGTCTTCTTCTCTTAACAGCAAACACAGTGTCTCATATTCTCTTGATGACTTCATTAAAAATGATTATTTTAGAGGATTTACATCGTCTCTTTGTAACGAAACACTAATGAAGCTTTGGACAACATTTCTTAATTGGCATGAGGCATCTGAACAAGTAGCTGTGATTGAAAGTACTTCCTTCTCCCAAAATGGTGACACATAAAATTAAGAAAATAACATTTCATGTTGTACACATTTCAATTTTGTATCACCAGAGGATGAACTTTACATTTACAAGTACTTTACAACATCAAACTTTTCACTCCCTGTAACTATTACACACACCATCTATATACACAATCATTCCACTCCCGTGCTGTATTGTATCTAAAATTAAATTCAATCCTTTTCTTCAAAAACCAAACTATCATTCTGTCAGCAATCTGTCAAATGGTCTCACACAAAGTCTCATTGGATAAAATAAAATAAGTAAAATTTTCAGAGAAGATGATTTCCCAAGTAATAGCCACGACTCAAAGTGGCTTTGGGATTTCGTGTTAAATCTCTGTCAATACATTCAACCTAAAACTATTACGCACATTGAACATACATGAAATACGATAAAGGAAGAAATAATGTTCCTGCACTTAGGTTCATTACACATTTAAGACTACTAAAGAAATTGCTAATGTTACTTTTTATCGACAATCAAGGTACTATTCTATAGAGTATCTAACTTGACACATTTAGAACTTAGAGCACTTAATTTCTGTCAGACAAATTAAATGACTCGCTTGAATTGTGACATAACATTGAATTTACACCAAACATGACAAATACGTTGTGTAATATATTTGGATAGAACCTGAATTATTTGCTACAGAGATATATATTGACAGATTTTAGCATATTCGGATGTTTCTACACATCCGAATTGAGTTTGTGAGGAACAGACAATCAAGGAGACAGATTGTGAGACCAAAGCGTGGTCATCTGAAGTCAAGTAGTAATGCATTAGATACTCAACAGATCCATCTGAAAAACAAAAGAGTGCGGAAATTTCCCACTGAAGATCTGTTCACGAAAGGAAAAAGAGGGGCAAGCCATTCTAACGGTTTCTTTAAGAATGGATTAATCAATGTTGCTGGAGAGTCAACTTTCATTCTCGTAGTTATAATTTGTAAATAAAAAAAAAAAAAGTAAAGTTAGTGAAAGTGGGTGACGGCCAGGGGAGGGAACGCTGCGTCGGGCGTATGCAACACAAAGGGAGAGCCGCCGGCGTGTTGTACCTGTCGCAGGGCACGGTCGCATGCGACGCGCTTCAGTCGGTGCGGGCGTAGCGCGGCACGACGTCTGCGGCCAGCCACAGGTCGCAGTTGGGGTACTTGAGGCTGGGGTTGGCGTCCTGCCCGATGAGCAGCACGGACGCGCTGCCGGCGCCGTCCCGCTTGAGCGTGCCCATGCCCACGAACGGGTAGAAGAAGGCCTGCATGGCCGTCATGTAGCGGCGCTGCTGCGGCGACAGCGGCCGGAAGCGCGGGCCGCCACCCGGCCCCCAAGGGCCCCGGATGTCCGGCGGGCACACGGTGCGGATGTCCGACACCATGGCGGCGAAGGCCGGCCACGACGTGCCGTTGTACAGCGCCACCGCCTGCTCGGCCACCGTGCGGTTCGCCAGCTCCGTCAGCCACTGCAGCACCTGCGCGCGCGCGCCCCTCGCCGCTCGACGCCCAGTCCTCGTACTTCTTGCGCAGCTCCTCCGTCGCCGCCACGTGCTGCGTCGTGCCTGCAACACAAGATTCATTCATTCAGTCACTGATTACTTCGTGTTCGTTTCAACTGCGCTTGGCACACAGGCGGCCAAAATTAATTCAAATTTGGAATTCAATCATGCAGGGCTGTCAGATGAACGAACACGCGAATCACCTTCGCAACTGTTCGGGGCATGCGGCGATGTCACTCATGTCACAGGCGGGAAGCAAGGGGAAGAAAACTTCGTGCAAATGCGGCGAGTTAGGCGAAACTCAGGGTTGGTACATTATAAAGAGTCGTTTATTCAAATTTACAAATACTTAATTAAAATTGGCATTAAACAAACTGCAGTTGCACAAGCATTGATCATTACACCAAGGAAACATTAACGCACATTTCTACTTAGAGAATGCAGTTTATGAGAACTATTAACAGTAATTACCAATATTCAAATGAATATTTTAAAAAATAAATATAAACCAAAATATATGCTATATTTAGATAGGTATTATATAACAATTTAGAAAAACACAATTATGAAAATAAACTTTTAAAGAAATACGTTGTTCATATCTTTCGGGAGATAATGCACGTGATAAAAACGTTCAAATATATTAGAGTGATGATGAAAGGTAACACTATTTCTGGATTTGTTATAACGTAAAATTAGGCCAAAATTTAGATAATGAAGCTTACTATTTAGAAGTGTCACCACATTTTTGTCGATCTTTTCCCACAAAAGTTTTGTAGTATCCTTGGAAGATTTCGTAACGCCTTTTAACACTACTATTTTTCGTTATTAAATACTTTCTGCGTATTAAACAAAGCGCTTCACCTCTGCGCTCAATGCACAACAAATCAAGACCACTCGGACTGAAACTTAATATACATCTTCTTTCGTCCCGCCATGAACGCCTACTGTGCATCCCTGAGAAATAGGAGCGCGGACTCTCCTCTGCGGGCACTGCGTGCCCTTGGAGAGAGCAAGCGTGCTCAGAGCACGCACGTGCATGAATTGGCGGCCCTGATTTATAGCAATTCTTTGGCGTTCATTAACAGCAAAGGGTATACATTTCAAACATCCCGCCTTGGACTTCGTATTTTTCTGTAAAAACCGCGAGCGGACTTCCAGAGAGAAAGGCAATACGTTTTACGTACGAAACTCTTCGGAACAACTGAACTGCTTTGAAAAGTTTAACTGCTTTCTATAGAGAGGCGTGAGAGCGCGCC
Organism: Teleogryllus oceanicus; assembly: GCA_964035755.1. Lineage (NCBI taxonomy): Eukaryota > Metazoa > Arthropoda > Insecta > Orthoptera > Gryllidae > Teleogryllus > Teleogryllus oceanicus. The sequence goes on from CAXIVR010000002.1 coordinate 178,085,246, forward strand.
ACGGGACGGACACCATGAAATGACCAAAATGATATCATTGCGTGTTATCGCAATTTCGCGGAATCCTTGCCTCTTTCTACTTCAGACGCGGCGCGATCGCATTGTTTGAAGTTCTACAAGCCGAGCGATTTCGCGTCGTCGCGTCACGCTCGTGTAAGGTGCTAAGTAATTGAAAGTTAGAGTTTGAAGTTGGTATTGCGTCTAGTTCACAGCATTGTAGATTCTGTGAACAGCGTTTTATCGGACAGCCTCTGCGCAACATTTATCACGCCCGAATTACGAGAGAAAACTATTTTCATATTCGCCCAGACAAGGTAATACAGACGTCTTCAATACTCAATTATTCTTACGCTAAGATACAACTAATAGTTCTTAAATACTTGTTTTCAGAACGTTCCCTTGCGTCAAAGGATTAAAAGGCGACAACAATATTATTTCGATCGGAACATAAGTATCTCTCCCAATTAACTCAAGCTTAAGTTGCGGACTCAACAACTAAAGTCATCAGTCCCGTAAGCGTAAATTATGTTTTCCCCATGAGGTGGCGATGATCTTCCCCCACTGGATAGTCAGATAATGTGCCGACCTACCCGCCGGCTAGCAAGGTTTTGTCCAACCAGGTATCTCCCACCAGGGGGACACCGCCTCAGACGAGACAAGCTCTCAGCTCCCGACTGTTATCCCGGCATGAGTGGCAGTGTAGTGCATTTAAGAGTCAGTGTGAGAAAAACACATGGAGGAAGAAGGAAAGATCTGTGGCCCGTATGTTACGGTAATGCCTGGAATCGCTTTGTGTTGATCGGAGAAACCTCCGAAAACTACCGACCAGAGCAGCCGGTCGATAGAATTGTCATGCAGACAGCGGTTGAATTCGACCTATCTAGAGTCAAAATTACTGCCACCGTCGAGCCTCAAACTCTAGGGTCTCCCGGTCAGTGATACCAATGGATGTCCTGGGCCACCCAAGTGGGTCCCCCACACGAACACGTCATTACTTGTATGGGCTTTTCCAGCCAAGGGGAGCAACGAACACACAAAAGCATATAGTATTTCCTTATCATCAAACCGGGAGCGGTAGCTCAGTGCATCAACTGATGCCACTGCAGCGCCTCTGACCGGGAGGTCCTAAGTTCGAGTCCTGACGGCGGCAGGATTTTCGACACTAGCTTTCCAGCTAGGTCGAATTCAGTCGCTGTCTGGAGGAGAATTCTAGCGGCCGGCTGCTGTGATCGGTAGTTTTCCGTGGTTTCTCCGATCAACACCAGGCGAATGCCGGAGCAGCGACATTGTACGCGCTAAAATTCACCTTGGCAATTCGTATCACACAATGGCTTCAGATAGTATTAATACTATAAAAAGAAGCACCGTGTTACGAAATGAAAATAGAACTTGCTATGAGCGAGACTCGAAAGAGATAGAACACTTGAGGTATGTAGTGGTTTGCTATGGATGCGAGTTCGGAAGAAATCGACCCTTCACGATTAAGTCGTGGTATTTAAAGTGGAATACTTGTTTAATTACCCAATTAGTGGTATCTTCAAGTGATAACAAAATATCCGAAACCTTGGGGAAGGCAGTGGATATAATTAATCGATGGTTCAAAATTGCAGAACAAGACATCTGCGTACGCGGAGCAGGTAACAGTTTACCGATTAATTAGCCACCCAGAACTTTCGAAGAATATAGTTTCTTCTTGTTGGAACTAAGTGTTTTGTTTGACAAGCCTCAAGAGTGACGAGAACAGACAGCGTCGTGGGGTCAGAGGAAAGCAGCAGCTGAAATGCCGATGATCGCAGGCGCCCTCGGGAGCGAAGATTATTGCGGGACGATGTTTATAGATAAGTAACGAATCGAAACTTAGGAACTAGTGTTACAGAAAAATGTTGCAAAAATCAACGATAAACACAATCACCAAAAGAATTTTTCTGAAAGAGGTGGAAGTGAATACATGTATGCTCAAACACTTACGGAAAAGAAGAATTGAACACATCACAATACTTAAGATGTGGTTGCGAGTACTTTGGAAGATTAGAAGATACCATAGAGGACCTGATTTTTCAATGCTTGGGTCAACTGGAAAAGAAGATAGTTGTGTGTCGTACTTGGAGAGGACCGGCCCGAAGTACAACTGTTGGAGAGCTGTACTAACAAACGTCAAAAATAGAACCTTAAAAAAGGTTTGTATATCATAAGCGATTTAAAATAAACTTATTAAAAATGTCACAATAATTTTAAGCTTGTAAATATACAAAGAAGTACTTGAAGAAAGGTTAATTGAAAAACGGGAATCATTGATTTCAACTCTCTGATAGAAACTGATATATTTATTCTTTATAATGATCTAATGAAACACGAAAAATATGTCAGAAATTTAATATTATACTTTTTAAGGATTACGACATCAATTTAATGCAATGTATCTATTATATTTTAAGATAAAAACTAACATTTTGAGAACGACCTTGTCTGGGAAAAGACATTCAGGGTATAGGATGTAATGCAATTAATATAACTAACAGGATATACATTACGGGAGAAATGAATAGTCAATTTATTAATATAAGTTCCTATCTAACTTGTGAAAATACTGAAGAGTATTGCAATATTTTTAATTGCTTTCAACAATGGGCCATAACTCTAACATTACCTGATTTCTTACGGACAAACAGCCTCAAAAAATGATTACAGTAATAGCTTCAGACAGCGACAACTGCAAGCAAATGTAGGATAGAAAGGCCTTATCAATTACGGTATTAGCAGAGAACGCACAGCTCAACGCCATCCATCCTCACAAACTTTAGTCCCTACATTCGAGTGTCTCCAGCCCCCACGAAAATTGCTCTTCTTGGATTTCTTTCATGTAAACAAGGCGTCAACTCCGCTCCGCGTTTCAATTGCATCTACCCGCACTTCGCGAACTTTCTGTGTATCGCGTTTCGCTCAATAATGGAGGCGCTCGGGTGCAACCTGCGAAGCGAGGTAAGTGGCGAAGACAGCAGCCTTCACGGTTCGTTACGCGCGGCGCGGTGCCGCGTCTGCCGGCCTTATTTAATTAGAGAGCGCTTCCACGAGAGGGGGCGGGGCAGGGAGGAGGGGTGGAAGTAGCAGGGAGCTGTTAGTGGGGGTGGAGGGGAATGGAGGGTGTTGTCGGGGTACTCATCGTGACTCATTCGGATTAGCCCTATTGATTAGAGATGCGCCTGTTGCACTGCTCGCTCGCCCTGCATTTCTCCCTCAGAAGGGCTAGTCGAGTGTAGTGTTATTGTCTCGGAACTCGGTATGATAGAATAAGTGGCTGGGAACAAGGCGATGGGTAGTGGCTAGTCCATCTCCTTGTATTTGTATTTAGCCATTGTAAGTCCGGTAAAGGGCAATTGACCTCGCCGCCGTTAGTTCCCGGGGTTCCTATTCGATCACCCATCCAGGAACTCGCGATGTCTCGAATTCGCTTAGCCTTCGCGACTTCACGTCGTTAATGAATTCGGCTAGCGATACCGGTTTCGCGTATCTCCTTGTACCAGAGTTCAGATCTCGAGATGAAGAAACACTGGTTCGAAGAAAGCCGTTGGTATGATTTGGATGCCTACAAAATGGTCGAGCATATGCGTATTTAAGAAATGGCCGGTTCCTCAAAGACATAATGAAGCTCGCGTGAAGGTGTAAACAACAAGAGATGAACGATGTGAAAGAAAAACAGTCTCTGAAAGTTCAGTGAAAGAGAAATCAACGTGTTCAACCGCGAGGCAACTTGAAAACAAAATTATCTGATTTTGTGTTCTTATTCTCCTCAAAGATCTTCAAGGTGGGAACCGGGTGTGTTGTGTTGGCGGAACAACAGTTGCCATGCAGCGATTACGAATCGTGGGGTCCTAGGATTCGAATCCTGACGAGAGTGATAACCACAGCAGTCGACGCCACACAAAGAAATCAGTCAATTTGACCGAGAGTTGGTGTTCCGCTGACGGCGGACTTTGCGTTACTAGCTACATGACTAGGTCTAATTCAGGCACTGTCTAAGGATGAATTCCCCGGCTGATCTGATCAGAGGGTTTTCAGTGGTTTCCCCGGTCAATTCCATTCGGATGCTGGAGCAGTTACATATTCAACGGAGGGTGGGCATTCAACGGCGTTCTAACGGAGGGGGGACACCGTCACCTCCAGGAATAACATGCACGAAACTTATGGGACTAATAACCATACCCGTTGACCTGTACGGAAACACAAAATAATCAATAAGTCAATCTTCAAGACGAGTCAGAGGTACACAAATTCTTGTGCATGTTGCCACTTTCTATTACAGATGATACTAACTAGATCGTCCTGTGCTGCGGAGTCTACTTACTGCTCGCAATCTGAACTACTGTAATAATGATGATTTTGTACTCAAACCTCGAGAACTCGCGTGGCAGTAAATCTAATTTCTTTCCGGCAACACGGAGACGGGAAGCGGTCCCATGCACTTACAACTCAGCGAGTCATGAATAGTACGAGTGTATTGTTACGAGGTTCCATTTTTAATGCATTTCATGTTTCAAGGCCGTATCGTCTCTCTGAAGTTCCGTTCACAATATAAAGAATTTAAAAAACTGCCGAACTTCTTACAAATCGGCACGGCCCAATTCGATTCTCAAAAATGTTCACGAAGGAAAAACCTTACATCGAAACAAAACTGGAGAAACCACGAAAAATCTTTTAGAAAATATTACACAAACAATTAGATTTCAAAACTATCTAAACAGAAAAAGATGTGCAGAAAATCATATTTCAAGCCTTTTAATAAGGCCATTAAACTAACAAAACTAGAGTTAGACAATTAAAGAGCCATAGAAACCATTGAACTACACTTAATATTTTTAGTATCGTTCATAAAAAGGGTTATTTACTAACTTGTGCAACGAGCACATCATGTAACAGAATTGTTTTGAAAACTAGCACCTCTCTGGAATGAAAAAGCTAACTTTATTTCCTTTCGGCAAACGCGGAGCTAAAAAACTGTTATCTCTTACGCATACAAATTCGGCAAAACACGAATGGTATGTGGCAGTGACTACGATTACTGTACCTCCTCCCCGATTTATGCACCTCGTGTTTCACGGCCGCAAAGATAAATCGGGAGCGCGCGTTTGAAAGCCGCCCGCGCAGAAAAAGCAGCAACGGCCGCCGGGAGCGGATCCTCCGCTCGTAGTTGGGAACGTGTGCGGGAATCGCAACTTCCCCGCGCTCCATAAAAACACCCGCGAGGCATCTGGCTCCAACATTCCGAGCGCTATCCATTACATCGGGTTCTCCACGCGACAAAAAAAGAAGAAAAAAAACCCAGCGGCATCCGTCAATCAAGGCGGCGACGCGCCGATCGATTCGCAACGCGATATGCGAGACCGACCGCACGCACGTCGACGAATATGATTCGCAAATGAAACTAGAGGGCAGACACCGGGGGGCTCAGTCCATTAACTGATGTCACTGCCGTGCCTCTGACCGGAAGGTCCTAGGTTCGAGTCCCGACGGCAGCAGGATTTTCGACACTAGCTACATAGCTAGGTTGAATTCAGTCGCTGTCTGGGGGACAATTCTAGCGGCCAGCTGCTCTGATCGGTAGTTTCCAGACACCAGACGAATTCCGAACCAGTACCCTACCAAACGTGCGATCTTTCCTCCCTCTTCCTTGTCATATCCTCGCCCCTTACACTCACACTAACATGCACTGTACTAACACACATGCCGGGAGACTCAGAACTTGCACCAGCTGGGGCGGTGCCCCGCTGGTGGGATAACTGGTTGGGGAAATCCCCGCTAGTCGAAGGTAGACTGCTGGCCAGCTAAAAAGCCGAACTAACGGGACAACTTTTGAAAAATGTCACTGTCGGATGAGAACATACATTTATACTCGATTTAGGGTAGTTTCATTTCGTTTTATGTTGGCAAAAGTTGTTGCCAACCGTTACACAAATACCCAGTATATATTACCTTCAAGCGGTAGGGACTTTTTTAAAATTTAAGTTTGCAATGAAACAATCACTACTTCCGTAGATTCCGCCAACATTCAAAGCCATACAAGTGAAGTTGTGTTAGTTTACGAGTGTTGCTAAATATTTGCATTTTGCGTTTTGGTGCTCTTCGTTCTTTGCGTTTTATTGTTCAATTTATTTATTTAGTAGTACTAGGCGTTTTTTAGTTTTTATTATTTTAAATAAAGTTAATTGAAATAGTTATTGTAGTTCATTATTTGTTGTTGTTAAGTGTCCCTTTAATATTTCTTGTTTTAGATTAATTATATTTATTATTATTATTATTTCTGAATTCATTTTAATTATAACTGGAAAACAATGGATAACCCAACAACATCTGGGTCTATACTTAATTTTGAACCTTTGAAGATAACACGTATTCAAAGTTCTCTTCAAAAGGGAATTATCAATTTATTTTGTGGACTGTGGAAGGAAGCAGTGGAAGAAAAGGTCCATGTTACCCACTCTTGTTTAATAACGAGTGCAAAATTATTACAGGTGAGATTGATTTTTCTTTTTCTTTTCTACATCTTATCTTTTAAAACTTACAAGTGTAATTTTCATAATTAAAATTGGGATGAGTATAGTTGTTAATTATCTTTATCATTACTCGTGTATTAATCGTAATAAATCTAATTTTCTTTTTTTCAAGTTGTTGTGTGTTTACAGATGGTGTAAAATCAGTTGATAGTATTATCAACAAATATAAAAAACCAGAAGCTCTGAACACACCCAAAAAGACCCGTAAAAGATCCCGTCCAGTCACAGATATTGACAATTTCACTAAGGATGCAATTGCCAATAAAATTTATTGTAGTTTGAATTCAGGTAATCAATTAGACTTTTTAATTAGTTTGTTAGTATACAGTTTTATTAATATAAACAATGATCATTTTGTGTTGTTTTATGTATTATTTAACAAGTACCAAGGATTATATTTTATATAAGTTGTGGTATTTCTATAAGAAACCTGTACACAGAGATTGTGGGAGACGAAACTTTAAATTTTGAAGGCTCTCAGACCTTCCTAAAGCGAATAGTGAAGAACATGGGTTTTACTTAGGGAAAGGGAGACAGGTATGCCCATGTAAGGGAGAATGAAATTATAATTTTTAAAAGAGAGTGCTTCCTGAGGAATTACTATAGAAATAGAAACTCCAACACACCAAAGACAGTAATTATTATTATTATTATTATTATTATTATTATTATAATGGGGAGTGCATATCTATGATTTTGCATATTTTTGTCTATTGCTTCAGGGCATAGCTAAATGAAATTCCTTGACATGAGGTTAGAATTGGATGCTATGTAGATCAATATGTTAGTGCAATTTGGCAAATTTTTCCTGTTGGTGCATATTCATATAATAATAAGAGCATATTTTTATGCTCCTATATTTTTTTTGTTAAAAGAGAGACTTATCTCTAAACCATTCCTTGTTGTCATAGAATCTATTTATTTGGGAGCAGTCATTGATTAGAAAAGCTTCACACTTTGTGTTTTTCTTTTCTATAGACAATAAAATACTTGTGCAAATGTAGGATATTTCTTGATATATTTTTTATACCAAGCAGAAAAAATGAAACAAGACAAACAATGTCCTTAATGAAGGTGCATAATTACTTCAATTATTTCTCCTGAGAAGTGAGCTAGGTTATATTATGTTTGCACAAAAATACATCTTTTCATTCCAAGTATCACATGAAATGAAATATTGTTAATTTTAATAGCATATTTCAGAATTTTTAGGTCAAAGATGCATATTTAAAGATTTTTAGGACATAAAAATCATCTCTCTAATTATTATAATTCTTAGTTTTCACACATGTACTTGTCAACATTGTTTCAGTTTTTTGTAGTTTGTTTGTAACCTTATTTGATGTAGCATTTGTGACTTGTTAATTTTAATAGCATATTTCAGAATTTTTAGGTCAAACATGCATTTTGAATTTCCTTGGCACAATACTCTAATTTTAATGCTGAAAATAACCGTTGTCTTACCTTGAATTTTTTTTCACAGCAAGAATGTGTATTTAACTGGCAATAAATAAACAATATATTAATCTTGTACTGCTTGGCTGCCTATTGGGAATTATTTGGCATGAATTTGTAATGGAAACTGAAGTATAATATACTTTTGATTTGAATTATTTAACAAGCAATGAGAGGGTTTACTGCATGTTCAGGGAGAAGCTTATAGTAATGTAGTCACAATAAGAGAGTAGATTCAATATTATTGTGCAACTATATATTTAATGTGCCATTTATATTGATTGTGTACATTCCTGTTTAAATAAACATGTTTAAAAAAATCAAAAAGTCATATTTATTACCATTTATCGCAATATTATGAATTACACCCCGTTGAAATGGTGAAAAAATGGGTAAAGAGAAAGACTGTCTCTGGTAACAATGGATAAGTTATTGAAGACTTTCTTACACTAATGATGATTTTCATTATTTTGTTTGAACTTATTTTTAAAAGCTAATGAATAATTGAACAGATAAATTAAATGGATGCATTTGCATTGATATTGACATAACTGGACTGTAAGGAACAATTCATTAGATTATTTAAAAACTACCATGTATATCACGTTAATTAACTTCAATAATTGTGGTATTTATTTGCGTCCAATAAAACTCATTACTACCAGTTCAAAACGTGAAGGAACTGTTGACACACATCTCAAAAGCATTAATAACATAGAAGTATGACCGCAGATAACTTTTGAGGTTGTATTTTTCATTTGCACTTGACACTTTTTAACACTTCTTAAGCTCGCAATAGTTGATAATGATAATTCTTAATTAACTCAATTCACAGAGTTAATATTCGTTTATAGATGAACATCTCTTTTTAATTCAACCGAAAAACGAAACATGTATTATTGAACAGTGGACAAGACTCGAGACCGCGCGAGGATTGTGAATGACAACAAACAAAACAAAAGCCAGAGACTTGATCAGAGTTATAGTTCCATAAGTTGGCTATTCCGACAGGAAATCTTTCAAGCTGCCATATTGCGAATTTAGTGCGGCCTAATACGCGGCCTGGAGTCTAGATCGGCGCCGGATCTCGCCATTCCGGGGGGAAGGTCACAGCCACCTCCCGGTGAAAAAGCATGCATTACACTTACGGGCCTAATGACAGTAGTAGCTGACGCGCCCGGAATGTCAATCGATCAATCTGAAGAGCAGGCCAGGAGAGGGGGGAGCTCTTGCGTATCACATTCGTCTTCAGCCAATGAGCTTCAGACATCAGTTTGCGTCATTTGCGTCACAATATTAGCGGGTATTTTAAATGCAGCTAGATACCAAAATTATCACCTCGTTACAAGACATTGAAACAGATTGATGAAGCTGAAAAGCTTGTGTCGAAAATCCTGCCACCGTCAGGACTCGAACCTAGGACCTTCCGGTCAGAGGCGCTGCAGTGACATCAGTTGATGCACTGAGCTACCGCTCCCGGTCAGGGCTTCGAGATGTATGCAATCAAAGCAATCAATAGAATGAGACCCCTTGGTTTTTAGAAACTGGACAATTTTTTTTTTAAAAAAACGACCCTTAGGGAGCGCCATCGCAGGTCCTGGGGGGTAACGCAGCATCCGAGATCGAATTTGCTTTCTGTCGGTAAACGGGCGTGTGGAGAAGACGAGTTCCCTTCACACACCGAGCTGCCAGGTCACTAAATTTCTAGCGCCCGTAATTTTATTACTTGTTATGTAATTCTGTTTTATTATTTGCACTAATTTATTATTGATTTTCTAGAAGTCTAAATATTCTGAATGAAAGAAATATATTTAATAAGCTTTACAACTAGTAGAATAGTTCCAATTTCCGCTTCATATTTATGATCTAAAAAAACGATTTGTTTAAAAACATGTGGGGACGCCAATTATATAGTATTATGACCACTTATCTAGGTTGAGTCCCTAGGCTGAAGTCCGCCCTTGGGCAGACCTAATATTACTTTCGATACCACTCAATTCTCGGTCATGATTAATTCAACGGTCATGAATCGCAGACAACTCATGTTCGAGGGAGACCGGATGAACCAATGTTTTTGTGAGTAGCATTTGAACAATCACCGAAGTGGCAGCGACAGCATTCGGAGATGCGTGGAAGGTCCTCGTTGCGAAAAACATAAGGTCCCCGCGATGGCCATTGCGATACTACATCAGCCCAACCGATCCCACGTCCCATTCACTTTGAAGATCTTCACTAGAGATCGGATTTTTATGTAATTACATATTTTTTGTCTTTCTGCTTACCGTTCTCAAAATTGTAATCTCTGCGAATCGCCGCCGTCCTAACATCATATCAAAATTTTTATTACATATTTTCACATATTTCGTACTATATTACATATTTTGCTATTTTCCAAAATATTGTTTTGATTCATCAATTTTTTCGATTGTTTGGCTTATTTTTATGAAAAGAAGTATTTTTAATCAAACGCTCTTTTTCCTACGTTATTACTGCGTGTTGTCTACACGAAGTACGCCACATGAAGAGGCAGTCAGATGTTCTCTCAGTCCGGCGCGCCTGCTTCAGTTAGTCATGACAGTTTTGCTACTGACGGGAAAGTTGTATGATGCAAAGCGTGCATACATTTTGCTTTCCAAATGATTATTAAATCGTTTGTATTATTTTGAAAATTTGTTAGGAATGTTTTAATAAATGTAATTTCGTATTATATAAATATTCGTTTTATAATTATTGTATTTTAATATTGCACATTATATGCGATTTTACATATTTATTACATATTCTCATTGTTTTCATTACATATTTATGTACATATTTTCACGTTTCATACTACATATTTTTCTGATCTCTAATCATCATAGTTATCATCACCGACGAAGCGTTCCCAATGTCGCAATTTAAGTTAGACCGGAATCAAATTTAAATCAAATTCATAAGCATTGGTGTAATTAAAATCGCTGAATAAAAATATAGGACAAAATGTAGAATTTTAAGACTGTTACATGAGTTATTACGTTACACTACGTGATGTGAGCCAACTTCGAATACTACTTCATACGAAGAACAGGAATTGCAAACCGAACCCCAGTTCAATGCGGGACGCGTCCAGAAAGACAGATGGTTTCGAATAGGATTTCAACAACTATCCAAGCGGTGACAACGCTTGCGGACGCGGGAGGAATCTGATGTGAGGAAAATTGCCCCTCCCCCACGCGATAACTATCTCTTCGAGCGGCACCAATCGAATTCCACGTGCCTTACACACTTATAGCATACATTTTCACTGAAGTGATTATCATTTTTGTAGTGATCGATATCAAAGAAGTGATAACAGGTCATGTGCATTTAAAATTTCTAGTAAGTCGGAAAAACAATTCAAGCATGAGTATAATGGAATATTCTGAAAACTGAGTGAAATAGTTATCCTATTAAAGGTGTATACAATAAATGTAATTCATGTATGTATTATCCATATATATTACCGGGTCGCTTTTGGAAAAAACTGAGAACAATAAAATCTACACCATTTGAGAAACATGAATACGTTTCACCACTGTCGCAAAGGAAGACTGGGGGAACACATGGTATCATGAAAACGACTTTAACAACAATCAAAATGCAGGCGATAGCGGCAGAGGCAACGTTCAGAATTCGACGAACCCCATTGCGATTAAAATTAGCCCCCCGCCCCGTCTCTCGAGGTTACGTGCAGCATCACCCACATTATCACCAAATTATGAATGTCGTCAAATTAGTGATTTTCACATTGTTGATGATATTCTTTAAAGAAATGTTTGTGCTTCCTCTGACTTCCAAGACCCAGAAATTATGTGTTTTTTTTAAATTGAACTTATTCAATTAAATTAAGAGCTCAAGTGCATTAGAAACTATCAAAAAACAAACATATTAAATTTGAAAACTGATCGACGGAATGAATGCAATACGTAGTGATGTGGTGTGGAGTGCGAATCGCTTCGCAACGCTATTTTCGGTAGCCTTCAGCTCCAAGAACCTCAATGGTCGACGCATCTCCCCATCGACGCGACGGGCGAGCGGACAGATGCTTTGGCGAATAGGATTTTAACCACCACCCGACGGGCGCCCGGCGGTCGGCAGCGGGAGCCGGGGAAGCGGGGCGGTCCCCGTTGGGAAGAAAATTGGCCCTCGTGCGATGGCTATCGGGCGCAGCGTATAATATGGGGCGGTGGAGGAAGTGTGGGGGCGGGGGCGGCGCGCGGGGTGCGTGGGCGTGGGGCGGTAGCCGTGGGGTGGGTGGCGTCGTTCGTGGTGCGAGGTTGGGGTGGGGTGGGGCGGGGCGGGGCGAGGTAGGGTGGGACAATGCTGCGCAGCGCGGGGCCCAGTGGAGCGGGAGGCGTGGAGCGGGTGGCGTCGGGCGCGATACGAGATAGCCTGCGGGGGCGGCGGGCGCGAGACAGGGCGGGGTGGAGACGAATGGGTGACGGGGGGGGGGGGGGTGTCGGGTGCCCGTGTCATTCTAACTCAATTACCAGGCGGCGGCGGCGGCCGCGAGTGGCGCTGGAGCCGATGGGATCGATAGGGCCCCGCGCGGAGGGGACGAACCGCGTCCCCCGGCCCCCCATCCCAACCCGCACGCGTCGTTTGCGCTTTCAATCATCACTCTTGCCCCCACAACGGAAAAGTTTCGCAATTACGCGGAAGGAATCTTTAAGAGTGCTCTTCGCGTACGGTCGAAAGAAGAGAAGAGTCCTTTCAAATGGACAAAACGAGAAATTTCTCCTCTATTTGTTTATTTCATTGCTATTTAATGATTAAAACAGCTAAAAGCTGTATGTGACTATAAAAGGAGTACAATCTATAATGTGTCTTCAAATTGAACGACAAAGAATGTTCTCCCTTTTGCTATTACTGTTTAAGCTTAGAATAATAAATCTTTATATCTGTGATTGTGGATATGTACGATATATTTTATTTAAATTATTATATCTTTATAATAAAATGAGATAAAAATTAATTTATAAATATTGTGCTGTACTCAATTTAAACAATTAAATGTTTGTATTTGCACTCTAGTATTCATTATTTGGGAGTAATAAAAAGTATGTATTCACAACAATTATGAAAATATATAGTATTTTTATATAATAATATAATTTTCTTAGTTAATGATACTTTTTCATTTCTTTTAAGTCTCACAATCTATTTGACACTTTGTGAACATGAACATTTTTAGTTTGCTCTTACAATGTCTGTTACGCTGTCTGCTCTTACAACTGTCTTAGAGAGTTCTGCCAAGCATATAATGCAAAGAATAATTGATTTTGTTTCGAAAGTAATACAATAAGTGGACACATGAATAACTCGAGAATAGGGATTAACTAATGCTAAATAAATACGTGGTCGTGTTAGTGTCATGTGAATAGATAAGAGGACAACTTAGTCTCAGAAAAAAAATCATCTGTCAATTACGGGCTGATATTTATTTGACATTTATACAAAACCGACGTCAACATCACACCATGCACACGGTCCTCGATAATCCTGTATAGCTAAAGTGCCTCTGAACGCTTTTATGATTCAAATTGCTCTTTCCTTCTTCATGTCAATTACACTCAGCAGTTTGTGAAACGCCAATATATTTAACGCAAAGAAATTTAGTGGAGCTATAACAGCACATAGTTTCTCTAATTATTTGTGACTTTTAACTAATATAGTTTTATTATTTATTTATTTTATTTACGTCAAAAACATTCAAACTGTATGATCTAGGAAAAAGTAATGTGAATTTTCAAATTCTGTGATCTTACACAATCATACTCTTAATTTGAATTTTAAGGAAAAAACTCATGTAGTAAATCTATTTCAAATAAGTAAGCAATAAATTAATTTTGAAAATTTTTATTTTTTTTTTCTCGGAGATATTTATTTTATTTAAGTAAATTGTTTCGAAAGCAAGTGCAAACAAATAACTTGATTTCAACTAATGAATTATTGAATAATAAGAGATATCCTTTGTCTTTAGTAACTTCAGTTGATAATTATAGATATAATGAATCGATAGCAATCACCGATGGTGCTACATATTAATGCTGTTATAATGGAAATAATTTCATCTTCCTTATCGGTGACACACTTGTGATTTCGTGGACCCCTTCACCGCCAAATCCCGGGGGTAACACACCGCCAACTAACACTTCAAAGCCCAGTGCGTCGATAATATCGTTGACACAGCGCTAACGTAAAGTTACTAATGAACATTACAGGTCAAACCAGACTGGAAGAAAAAAATCATACGTAAATAAATGATCACCTATAAAAAATGGAATGTGATATTGACACTTGTACAAAACCTATGGCAACTACACTAAAGGACGTCATCCATGCTGTACGAGGGCTATTATAATGGAAATGTCTCTTAACTTCTCAACGTCAATCACCTTCAACGACGTCGCGGAAGTAAATAGCCCACTAAATCGCCAACCTAACAGGCGGCAACCCATCTCTCTGAAGCCTAAAACATCGATAATTCCGGCAAGGACACAATTGGTAGAGCGAGCGTTTGATTCAAATGCCATTACGCCGCTCGGGCGAAAACCCTTGGATTTCCTTTCGCTTAGAATTATCACAGGCGATCAAATGCTGTCGTCAGTGGGAACCATCAATCATTGAGTTAAGAAGATCGCCTTGACATCAGATAACTATAGTTGATATCACATAAACCATAGCCAGGCAAATGGATTGACACTTAGTCAATCAATCACAGATCACCAATTATCCTCCTTATTGCTGAGTGAGCTCTAATATAAATGTATCCATGAATGTACTGGGGCACCGGGAGCGGTAGCTCGGTACATCAACCGATGTCACTGCAGCGTCTCTGACCGGGAGGTTCTAGGTTCGAGTCCTGACGGCGGCAAGATTTTCGACGCTAGCTTTTCAGCTAGGTCGAATTCTTCGCTGCCTGGAGGAGAATTCTAGCGGCCGGCTGCTCTGATCGGTAGTTTTCCGTGGTTTCTCCGATCAACACCACGCGAATGCCGGAGCAGTACCCTACCAAACGGGCCACGGACCGCGTGCGATCTGTCCTTCCTCTTCCTTGTCCCATCCTCTCCCCTTACACACACACTTACACTAACATGCTCTACACTACCACATATTCCGGGAGACCAGTTGGGAGCTTGTCCTGGCTGGGGCGATGCCCCGCTGGTGGGAGAGTCCTGGTTAGGGGGAAACCCCACTAGCCGACGGTAGGTCGGCGCCGGATCTCGCCATCCAGCGGGGGAAATCACCGCCATCTCCCGAGAAAAAAACACGCACTACACTAACGGGACTAATGAACAAAGCAGTTGACGCGCCCGGAAACACGAAAAAATCAATCAATCAATGTACTTTGGCGCAATAGACTCTGACGACGTCTGGTCCTACCAGCGGCGTCCCGGTCTTCACGTGTTCTGGTCTTCTCAACCTGAGAAGTGAGTTTTCTCATCTTCACACAGCAACATACACTGGGACATTGCAACGAAAACGCACATTTTAACATTACTCTACCGGGAATCGTACCTGGGGTCGCGTTATGGAAAGCGAGCACGCTGACCAATACGCGAGGGCACTAACATAAATGGTTTACGGAAATGTCTCTTCGCCTTCGTAACTTCAATGACACTCATCCTGTTTCGCGGAACGCGTCCTGCGCTAAATCGGGGAGGGAACCGCTGTGATCCGAGTCCCCGCAGCCCGGCACGTCGATAATCTCTTCGAGGTCGCAATCGCCCGGCGGCGTGTCGCTGCACAGCGTCCGCGTTATTCTAACGCAATTACGCTCCGGCGGCGCGGCGGCGGCGCCGAATCGATAGGTCGATACGCAGCTGGACGGGCACTCGCGCGTTTACGTTGCTGGCGGTCGTGTCGTTCACTTGGCTCTCACACGAGGACTTGATGCACACGCGCGCCCGCGCAGCGCACTTGCGTGAGGAGCGGCGCGTGCCATGCTGTTGTGGCGCCGATTGCTCTCCCCCTTTTAAAAGCGCATGCGAGAATTCCCCATTTTTTGGTTTGGTTTTTTCGTGTTTCCAGGCGCGTCAACGGCTTTGGTTCCTTTTGGCTCTCACACGAGGACTTGATGCACACGCGCGCCCGCGCAGCCGTTAGTGTAGTGCATGTTTTTCTCGGGAGATGGTGGTGATCTTCCCCGCTTGATGGCGAGATCCGGCACCGACCTATCGTCGGCTAGTGGGTTTCCCCTAACCAGGACTCTCCCACCGGCGGGCACCGCCAGCCGGACACGTTCTAAGCTCCCGACCGGTCTCCCGGAATATGTAGCAGTGTACTGCATGTTAGTGTAAGTGTTGTGTAGGGGATAGGATAGGAAGGATAGATCGCGCGCGGTCCGTGGCCCGTTTGGTGGGTCTGCTCGGTATTCCGCTCCGCGGAACTACCGATCAGAGCAGCCGGCCGCTATAATTCTCCTCCAGGTAGCGACTGAATTCGACCCAGCTGAAAAGCTAGGGTCGAAAATCTGCCGCCGTGAGGACTCGAACCTAGCCCCACTTTTTACTTTCTCGTATACATACGGAGTAATATACGTAGTATAGAGAAAGTTATGTAATGCTGCGGAAAATCGATTGCGAGATTTCAAGGGAAATGGGGTCCCCTGATATCGAAAAAGTTTTTTTTTAAACGTCCATCCGTTTGTTCGTCTGTCCTTGTCCGTCTTCTGTTTGTCTGTCCGTCTGTCTGTCCGTCTGTCGGTCCGCCTGCCTCCCCGTCCGTCCGTCCGTTGCTGTCTGCCCGCCTGTCCGTCTGTCTGTCCATCTGTCTGTCCATTTGTCTGTCTGTCTGTCTGTCCATCTGCCTGCCCGTCTCTGTCCGTCTTTCTGTCTGTCCGTCCGTCTGTGAATACTGCAAACGCCCAAACCATGCATACGATATTATCCAAATTGAAGAAACCCCTGTCCATCTGGCTCTAATTAAATTTGTTTTCAAATGTAGAAATACCTGTTTACTGGAATCCAACTTCGACCTTTTCTGACAAGCGGAGGTACCCTCCAAAACAGGGTCTGAACGTTCAAATAGGTGGGCTACAACATCACACACTTTCTCGCATTATTTATAACTTTTTATTAATAAAACGTATCCAATGTTTTTATCTATTTAAAACTTTTGCAATTTTAAGAAATTCAGAGAGTTCCATGCAAATCGTATTTGCACCGTCGTTATAAGCGTACTTCACACTATTCTACAAAAAAATGAAAGAAACAGTTTGGAGCTGTTTATAAGAAAATCTCGTTTTAAAAACTGCCTTTATTTTACGCAAAATTACGCAAAAACTACTCATATTTTGAAAACAATTGTAAAGTGCATGTCCTCATTTCAATATCGAATTTTATAGAACAGATTTCATTCACAAGAAAAATCTATCTTCAATATTGTCGTTCTAGGAAAACGCCGAAAAAACTTTGCAATTTCTGAAAATTTACCGTCAATTGGAGTTGGACCAAAAATTTGGAGCTATTTTTCGAGAAAAAAATTGAAAATGCTCTTGAGGCTTTGTTGACAATTCTCTCCAAAATTAAAATATCCGTTTCAAAGACAACAAAACACGACATCGGCCAGGTCGATTGCCGAATAACAATTTTGGGGAACATTCTGTTCATAGTTTGGCCGCTAGCGTTGTTAACAGACCTATGGACAGATAACAGACGGAAGGACAGACGTTTTACCGTAAAAAAAATTACATACGAAAGACCCAAAAAGCGTGGATTTCTGAACACACAAGAGGTAGAGGAAGTAATTTCCTGTTTACAGGAATAAAACGTATCCGCCTTTTCGGTAACAGGGACGTAAAACACAATTTGTTTGCCAAAAACTCGCTGCTTTTCGCTGCAGCATTATATAACTAAGTATGTACTATGCGAGAAGTAAAAGCTTTCCGTCATCTTTCTCTAGCGTATTATATAAAGAAGAAATAATTTTGGTCCCGAAATTGTAGTACTCAAATGTCGCGCAAAGCGAGTACGATATTGCAGTTCTAGCCAATGCTCATATCTTTCCACGCGCAATGCGATCGGTGGCTGAAATTCATTTGATCTCACGGCGAACTTCTGTGAACTTCCGGTCAACACTCTTTTGACCCCGAAGACATTTGGATCGGCACCTTTGCCGGCTGGTTCTGGAGAAGAAAATCGTTGGTTTATACGCTCAAACCCTTTAAGACATTCCACAACTCGCAATTCTTACAATCATATTTATTTTGGCAAGAGGCAGAGTGAATAATTTTACGTATGTCTTACGGCAGATCTAATAAAACATAAGTCTTTGAACTAGTCATCACCAGTTAAAACTGAGACCGTGGATTTTTAAGGGCGAACAAATCCTTCGTACGACTTCCTTCGCCGGGGAAGTAAAGCCGGCTGTCCCATGTAGATTTTCTGCATGAAAAATCATCAAGTC
Source organism: Teleogryllus oceanicus (assembly GCA_964035755.1). Lineage (NCBI taxonomy): Eukaryota > Metazoa > Arthropoda > Insecta > Orthoptera > Gryllidae > Teleogryllus > Teleogryllus oceanicus. The sequence goes on from CAXIVR010000002.1 coordinate 178,103,677, forward strand.
CTAAAGAAACTTCTGAGCTAAATTCAAATCGCCTGTTTCGTCGCCCAAGATAAAACCTCCTTCGACTAGATGGTGAGAGGAAGCGTAGCGAAATTTGCGAGGTCAGACGGAAAGAGCGTGCCTAGTGGTCCGAGTCTCGCCACGTAAAATAAGGCATTAACGAACATTAACTCAATATTGACGTCCTCGTAGACACAACCGGTCGGACAGCCGCAACAGGCAACAGACACGGCGTCGCCGAAGAGGTCTGACTATCGTCTTGCCTTCCTCCGCCTCGCCACGCCCCCCTCGCCGCGCGCGCACTCCACTTAGGGCTAACAGCTCGGATCGGGGCGCGGAGCTAAGCAAACAGGACAGCCACGCCCCTCCCTCTCCGAAGCCACGGAGTCCCTTCTCAGTCCATCGTCACTTCCCGCCACCGCCCCCGTCGGCACCGGAACACAGTGGGGAGAAGGCCCACTTCAGTACACCAAACTCTCCTGCAGAAGGCAAGTTGCCGCGTCCGCAGATGAAGCTCCTCTTTAAGTCCAGAAAGCGGTGGATTTTTCTGCATGACTTAATTAGTAGGGATGGGCGATTTAACCGTTATTAGTACAATCGATTATTTCATACGATTAATTGAAAAATTGAAATTTTCTTAATTTTTCCGTTTTTGCCATTAAAATTTTTTAAGAAACAAAATATGAAAGTATATCTATATTTTTGAACTTTAGCAATGGAATTCCTCGTCTCTCTATTCGATAATGTTCATTTCATGATCTGTTATTGAGATTTATATTATATGAAAATGTTTAGGTAAAAGATAATTTGATTTACTTTGCCGTTTCTTTGAAGAAAATAAAAGAATAGAGATTAGTTCGATCAAGTAGTTGCCGTTTGTGCAAAAACGTGGTTTACATTCTTCTGTATTTAATTTTAAAACGTTAACTTTATTTTAGTTGATGACCATACATTTTATTACATTAAAATCACAACTAAATTTGGCTTAAACAATTTAACAAGATGAAATAAAAGAGTCATCTTCGTCAACATATCACTTTATTAAGATACCGGCTTTCGACGGCTTGCCGTCATCGTCATCTCGCTGCTGTCGGCAAAGTCGAGCGACTGTACTTTATTTCTTCTTATAAGAACGTCAACAACACATCAGAATTCTAAAATTTAACAAGTCAGAAAATTGAGAATGATTTGCATATTTTTTAAAATAAGTTGTTACAAATCGATTCATTAATTTACAAATTAAAAATTTACTATTTTATGCGATTTTACTCTTTATAAGAAACGTGAAAAATTAATCGATTATATAAGATCAATTGATTAATTCGAACGATTTTGATCTATTAATCTAATAAAAATAATCATCGATTAGATATTAATCGATATTCTTTAATAATGACCATCCCTATTAATTGGAAGCTAGGGATTAGACCCATGGAATTAATTCTGGATTTCTGAAATTATTTTTATATCTCTGTGGTCAGAAGAAGAGTAATTATAACTACAGAATGTAAAATATAACAAAGAAAAGGCTTAATTCAATTCTAGCTTACGTTTTTGATTTGAAAATGCTAAGATAATATTGCTCAATCTGCATTATTGTCTTTTATTTTCTCATTTATGTCATAATAACACGACTTTCATGGATATACATTGCAAGTCTACAAGAGAACGTTTCACATTTCTCAAAAACTACTCTTCGTTTTTGTAGTTATTTTTGGAGTTTCTATTTTCTTCATTGAAACATTTGGAACCAGAGAGCAGGGGGAAACAATTCATCAACCCTTCAATTCTGATCAGAGCTACAAATATAGTAAGTACCATATGGAACTATTTTTTGACTACTTGTAATTGAAAATGTGCCTTGAACCATCAATCCAAAACACGCAATTTTGACCTGATGTTTGGTTTCGGAGACACTATGCCCCCCTGTTTGAACTCATCGTCAGTTCCCTCGACACAAACTAAGTTTTTGGTGCGAGAAAGCTATAGCCCACTCAAAAAGCAATTTTGACCTGATTTTGGTTCGTTGTTGTCATCGTCAGTTCCATCAACTCAAACAAATGTTTTTGGTTCGAGTAGGACTATAGCCCTAATCGCCTTCATGATCGCGCCCAAAGTGACAAGGAATAGAGGGGATGAGTTTGTTAAGTTGAGTATTAGAGAGGCAGTGTAAGTGATGACAACCCGAGCTCAAATAATGTTTCGACATAGGAGAGATACGTTTATAGCGAATTTACGTCCCCGCGCCGTAAGAGATAAAGAGCTAATTCACATTTGCACCAACAAAGGGGAGACAAAAATAACTTTTGTAATCGAGAACCGGGTTTCCGTAATTAACATGCAATCCGTCATGACACCACGAAACAAAGTTATTTATTCTTTCTCTGTTATAACTAAAAGCACTAAAATCCTATTAAAAAAGTAAAAGAAAGTAGTTAAAAATCTTTAAAACTAACGAGACATCAAGACATTTATTCGTTTGGTGAATTACGAAATCATATAATGCTGAAATATCCCAACTAACAGAAAAAAATGGTTGTAGTAGTGGAAATATAGTATGTCACGATAACAACTCCAAGTGAGCGAGAGAATGAAGTTTTAGATAGACAAATAGCTTTTTGAAGTAATATAAGAAAGGGGGAGAGTAGGATGTAATAAAAAATGATACAAGTAACCCATTTCACGAGAAAGTGATATAAGGGTCCAGAAGTTCCCACGGAAATTTATGACACGGAGCAGGAAGAGGGAAACGCCGACGGGAATGATTCCCTGGCAATGGGGGCGTGGGGGTTGGAGGAAGATCAATATTGCGGCATCTCGAGAGGCTTATAGATGCTGGCTCGTCGTGGGGGACGGTAGAGACGTCAGGCGAATAAAAGAGCAATGGAAGGATCACGTTTGAAAAATCAACCCGAAGGGAGCAACAGTGCAATTAATGTGATCAGAAGGTCCGAGGAAGTTTGAAAAACTTCCACGCGATTTTCACACGCCAATAAAATTAATCGCTGATTGATGGTTTTATAAATGTCATCAACTTAATTTTAGTCAACCAGTAGCAGACTTCAGAATGAATTGTGAATAGCCCTAGGACAATTAAGTGAAGCCACTCATCATTATTTTACGTCCTTCGCAATTGTACAAATTTGTAATTTAGGTAGTACAATGAGACGGATGAAGATCTCACAACCGGCTTCTTATATCGTTCTATTTCTGAGGATACGTTTTTCATTTAAGCTGTTTTGATAACATCAGTTATTGACTATTATTTCGGGCGAAATTGTTTAGACAGGTCAAATAATTTATTGCATTTTTGTGAGATTTTACCTACTAGCTAATTTCAACTATGTAATAAACATAATCAATGACGCCTGTAATATGAAAAAATTACATTAATGAGTTCACAATTGTGTTGCATCAATGTGTCTCATAGTTAAAATATACTGCTTTAAAAGTCATTAAATGAGCTCGAATTCTGATGTGTCCTCTTTTTCATTGGTACATTCTAGACGTAAGCTAACTTGAAAATAAATGTTTATCACGTCATATAGGTGATGAATATGTATAGTTATTAGGTCATTTTTTTGTCAGTTTTGAAATTTTCGATCATTTTTCTGGACTTTTGCGTCATTTTCACGCATTTTGTTTCATATTTTTTGTTATTGAATGTGGTGAATTTACAATAACAAACTATAACATGGTTTTTATTGTATCATCAGTTCATGACGAAATTCACCATTGCTGTGGACTTCTTTCAAATTCTCAAATTACACGTATCTTCGGTAACTTTCTCGACCTTTAGAAACTGACGGCTGAAAGGTCTGAGTTATGGTTTACATTTCCTTCTAAAATAGAGACGTTATACTAAATATAACTTTTTATCAGTGAATTTTATTTAAAATTGTAAAATTTATTGAATAAATAAACATTTATACAATTTTTTTAGTATTTTTTACGTAAGAAATTTCCTTTTATTTTGAAGTCATTATAGATCATTTTAAAGAACTTTTCGTCATGATATTCCGGACCCTGGTGAATAAACGTAAAGATGATAAAGAAGATCAAGTGGTCCAACATTATTCTTCTTAATAAATTTAAATGAGAGTATATTCAATATGCGCGGATGGTGATTCATCCAATTAAAGGAACATATGTCAGCCTTCAAAATAAACGAGACCCTTGAGCTAAAAAAAACTTGTAAACACCAGCTCTCTTGAGGAATATGTCAAATTTCTTTTACAGTTTCTCCAACACATCCGTCAGCGTTGACCATGCACAGATGTGTTTACGTTCTCCTAACTTAGAGATAACGAGCGCAACTTCTCAATTATATCCTCAACGAAATGTTGGTGTTAACAAGTCCTCTGTTATTTGTTTCTTGCTGAATATGGATCCTGCCGTTTCAAGGTGGAGGGCATTCATGTGAAATGTTATTTGAAAATATGCAAGTTCGTTTAGTGTAGTTCTAATTTTGGATCCTAACACTCACGACTTTATTTACACCACTCTTAAACTATGATAAAACGACTGTAATTATATCTCTGAGAATTACAAAAATCTCAAGGCAATTAAAAACAAAATTACATCTTATGCCACAAGTAGTGTCATCAATACACGATAAACAAAAGAATGATTTTTGACGAACTCCCGTAACTAAGTTCTTTATCAAATGTTCTGAAATGTTTGATTACTTTTATTGAAAAATGAGAATGGCTAGTTGAAGTTCTCTTGAAGACAAATATAGTTCTGCTGACTGCTGAACTGCGCTGACCGGTAGCGGTAGCTCATTGATCAACTGATGTCACTGCTGCGCCTCTGACCGAGAGGTCCTAGGTTCGAGTCCTGATGGCGGCAGGATTTTCGACACTAGCTTTTCAGCTAGGTCGAATTCAGTCGGTGTCTGAAGGAGAATTCTAGCGGCCGGCTGCTATGATCGGTAGTTTTCCGTGGTTTCTCCGATGAACGCCAGGCGAATGCCGGAGCAGAACCTTACCAAACGGGCTACGGACCGCGCGCGATCTGTTCTTCCTCTTCCTTGTCCTATTCTCTTCTATTACACTTACACTTACACTAACATGCACCACACTACCACATATTTCGGGAGCTTAGAGCTTGTCCCGACTGGGGCGGTGCCCCGCTGGTGGGAGAGTCCTGGTTAGTGGGAAACCCCACTAGCTGACGGTAGGTCGGTGCAGGATCTCGCCATCCAGCGGGGGAAGATCACCGCCATCTCCCGAGACAAAAACCTGCACTACACTAACGGGACTAATGACCGAAGCAGTTGACGCGCCCGGAAACACGAAAAAATCAATCAATCAAATCAATGAACTGCGCTGAACTGCTGACCGTTTTCTTGAGGGGATGCCCATTGGCTTAAATTATTATTTCTTCCATTATAAATGCCACTTTATCGCCGAATTTTCAAGCACTGATCCCTGAAGTTGTTATTTAACCGATTTATTTGAAATGTATATTTGAAAAGAAATATTGGAAAAAAATTAGAATTTCGAAATTGTTGATTACTCACCAATATGGATTGGGAGAGATAGATATTTGCACACATTTTAATGAAATTGTTTCAGAGTTTCAAATTGTGACAAATAACAATATGTCTGGTAGCAGGTACATTTGATTTGAAAATGTTTGTCAAATATGGTTATTTTGGAATTTTAAACGGCAAACGTTCTGATTAGGATCGTGATGACAAAAGAGACATGTAAATATTACATCGACGAGTCCGTTCCGAATGTTGCAAAGCGTCTAATTACAGTTGATAGTGCAAGACTGCATAACGCGAAATGTTGGAGAGCGTTTGTCTGAATGTATCTGACAGGGCGGGGTTTTACCAAATTTGATTTATCGTTTACGAATACAGTTTCGTCAATGAACATTTTGCTTGTGAAAGATGACAAGACCTATAAAATGAATTATGCAAGTCGGATTGTGACCATGATTTTTTTATGCGTTTCTCGTTTAGGGATTTCCAGAGTACGTTTCCTTACGCTGACGATATACAAGAATTTCGCCATTACAGATATTTTTTATTTATTTCTCGTTAGGGCTTGCAAAGCTAGGTTTCCTTAGCGGTGGCAATTTACTTTGACAATTTTTTTTTATTCATTTCTCCTTAAGAGTTGCCAAGGTATTCAGAAGGGTCCAAAAAATGTGTACACTCTTTGAGAGTGAGTGTATTTGAATTATAAACGGCTGTAATTTTTGCTTATTATTTCAGTTGAATGTTTTGTTAATGGTGTTAATGGTGTTTTCAATGTGCCCCTATTAGCAGTTAAAACAACGCGATGCGCTGAACTGCTGACCGAATGTATACGTTTCTTCGACCCCATTGCATTTCCTTACCGGTGGCAGTATATCTTTCTTTAAAGATTTTTTATTCATTTTTTATTTAGGGGTTACGAATAAGTTTCCTACCGGTGACGATGTATTTTCATATAAAGGATTTTTGTATTCATGTCTCTTAGGCGCTTTCAAAACTTAAGTTTTTTTACTGGTGAAGATATATTTCCCAATTAAGAATTTTTGAAATTCATTTCTCGTTTAGGCACTTATAAGGCTATTCTCCTTAACGATGACGATATATTTTGGCATTAAAGATTTTTGGTGCAAGACATTAAAGACTTTTTGTTGCTTACCATGACGATCTGGAAGGGCAGCGTGACATTAAAACTTTTGTGTTGCTAACTGATAACGATCTGGAAGGGCAGCGTGACATTAAATACTTTTGTGTTGCTAACTGATAACGATCTGGAAGGGCAGCGTGACATTAAAGACTTTTGTGTCGCTTACCGATGACGATCTGGAAGGGCAGCGTGGTGTTGTGGAAGTCCTCGAAGGGGTGTCGCTGCAGGAGCACGCCGTCCAGCACGAGCCACTCGTGCGGCGGCGTCTGGCGCGGCAGCGGCAGGTCGGCGGGCTGCGGGCGCAGCAGCGCGGGGGCGTCGAGCGCGCGCAGGCACTCGCCAGGCGCGTGTCGTCCTCCTGCACCTCGCGGCACTGGCCACGTTGTTCACGAAGCGGCGGTTGGCGCTCGACGAGTCCATCAGCGGCTTGCCTGCCACACACACACACGTCACAGCACATGACAACGAGTGATGGGAAAGAAAAATCCATGTCATCAGAAACATTGATATATTAACATCGATATTTTGCTCTCGATGTTTTCTTCACACCGATATTTCGTTGCAAAACCACCGATGTTTTTTTAAATTTTAATGTTTTATATAATTTTTCAAATAAAGGGGTTCAGGTCGGTTGTAAGGTAGCAGCAATCCACAGCAATAACTTTGTTTTGCGTTATCCTCTTTATCACGCTGCACATTTCGCCTGTGCAATCTAAGGGAATTTTAGGTGATTTTACTTCAGTGGTGTACGAATAGAAGTGACCAAGGGGTAAAGTAGCAAAACACGATGTTCTTTATTGTTAATTTTTTTTCTTTATAATCCATATTTTTTGTATTGCTGGTAACCAGCAATACAATAAATCCCTTTTGTACTGTAATAAAAATCGATAGGAAATAGCATGTTTATTACTCCTAATTAAAACATCGATGTTTTCATCGATATCGAAAACCCTTTACCAATGTATCGTAACATCGATGAGTCGATGTTTTGGTAAAATTTGCCATCACACTGACAACCCACAAAATAAGTCTCGTTACCGTATTAAGTGGCGTCGCGTGATGGGGCGGCACAATATTTGAATATTTTTGAATTCAATATTTGAATGATATTTGAATAATTTCATTGCAAATTTTTGTCGAACCTACAATTCGCACCGGTTGAAACCAGCACTGAATCTTTCATTACTTATTCTGTGACCACTTCGTTCAATGAATGTTTAATGACATCTTGCTCATTCTACCGACTGACAACATCGTCTGTACTAATTTGTTGGGATTCCCCGTATTTTATTTTGAGCTTGGATTGTTTATGACTAATATTTAGCGATAATGACTTGTATCATATAAAAAATAGTGTTCAATGTTACATAATAAAACCTGGAAATTAGTTTACAGCACTGATAAGTCCTTTCCGAGGATTCCGTGAATGACACTTTGACATTCAAAGAAAGTTTCTTTGATGGAAAGTTAGTGTCCAATTCACATGAAATATTTTGTTTTTGTTTTTATTTATTAATTGTGAATTGTATGTTCGATATCTGGTAAGTTGGTCATGTTTTGCTTTAAATTTGGATCTTGAGGGATAGTTGTAACCCTCTGCTACACGCGGTATTCACTGCGACACAATTAGACTCGGCCGGATTAAGAGTTTGGTTTAAGTACAAGCTTTATTGTTAACTATTTACTATATTTTACAATCTGTCATGAATCTCCTGAAATAAGAAAAAATCTTATTTACTAATCATTTGTGTTAGAGAATCAAACATACTTTTACAAGAACGTGCATCTTATTTTGTTAATTTGAAGCAGTGTTACCTGAATAGAAGGAAAAAAGTTCCAAAATGTAATACAAATATAGATAAATATAAGTAAATGTTTATGAAAATGTTTGGAAAATACATTGATAAAATGAAAAGTAGTTAAATTACCAATAATTTCAAAAAGGATTCTGGCTCAAGAATATTGACAATGAATGGGTGTTACATACATGCTTGAACAGCACACTACTTCTCTCATTTTATCTTCAAAGAACAGTTACAACTCTTCAGGAATGAAACATAATAATGTTTATCAATACATAATATAAATCACTGGTGTCTTCAAAAGCATTGGTTTCAATTAACGAAAAGACTGCAAAATAACATACCTACAAGCATTATTATTTCCAATACACAAGCACTTATACATCACATACAAACACATTCAAACATACATACATTCAAACAAACATTCAAACAAACGCATACAGACACACATTAAAACAAACATTTCGGAATCAATATTCAATATTAATAAATAATATTGATCTTTTAAAATGTGTTGAGTTTCCTATATATTGGCTTTAATTGCCAATAAAAATTATTTAACTAGTTTTGTTCCACCATAGTGACATCTTTGAAGTGAATGCTAACATTTTTCAGAAAGGTGAAAGTTGGCAACTTGGAAGGGATTACGTTTGACCGACACTGTCCTGCCCTAACTCTTTAACATGATTTCTTTGATCTGTTCTACAATTAATATTGGGGCTAGGTAGTGTAACACATATCTGTGAGAGACCAAAGTCATGCCTGTTTACACTGGATTGACTCTTTGCTAAACAGCAATTGATGATTTCAAGAGACCGATTCCATCAAATGGAATTGCCCAGAAAAGGCAGCTAAAAAGCCCTGCCTACAAACACTTACACATCGTATACACACATTCAGACAAATAATCAAGAATACTATGATCCATGTCTAAATTAAGTTATCGTAATAGTTAGCATAAAACAGATAATAATTGGTGGTAATGAATGCTATCTCTAATGCATGTAACTAATGATGTCACTTATGCATATGTGCTTTGATCATTTGATTCAACAGAAATTTGATATTAATACCATGTGTGTTTTGTAATAGACAAAATATAATAATATTTAATGAATAATAATATTATAATATGTAATGAGCACGTGCCAAAGGCAGTACAGCTCGGCAAAGCATTCTCGTCTGAGATATCTGTCAAGCATAAGGAAGGTAAGCAAGGTATATTCTTTTTTCAGCGCATTCCCCTGCCAAATAGGCAACCCGTTTGACGCACATGTCTTTCGGGCTCGCTGCAGTAAAAGCAATAGTCACGGTAAGAAGCCGTTTCTTTTCTACAAATGCTAATCAGTGTGGCCATTACACTTTATTACTTCAAAATATTCTATAATATATTTGATAAAGTGAATAATTCAGTGGGAATTATTAGTACCATTTGACTAGTGTTAACTCTTTCGTCTTTATACCAAATTATTCAACTCACAATTATATAAAGCACCATAACAACGTAATGTAAGTGAATTTAAAGCCAAATGTTTACTGTGAAGTATTAAGAACAGAAATTATATCTTTCTCAGTAAATCTATGTGTGCCAGATCAGACATTTGATTTATTATCAGATTTTACTTGTTCATAACTACATTTTTAGTTTCATACATTGCCGCTCGTTTTGTATGACAGCAATTATTCGTGTATTTGATACTAAGTGCAAAGTTATGTAATATGAAATAGAGCATTGAGAAAGAAAGGGGTTGGACATAGTTGTTCAAGCAGCAGTATTTTCAATGCTTTTGAAATGGTATATTTTCACCCTCATTGAGGGAGAGAGTGAATGAAGGGAGGTTGGTAAGAATGAGTGAATGAGAGGGAAATTTGCATGACAAGAGAATGGGAGAATGAGAGGATCATGAGGAATAAAGAAGTGAGTGAATGAATGAGAAAGAGGGTGAGTGAGTGAGTGAGTGAGTGAGTGAGTGAGTGGGCTCACCTGGGAAGGTGGCGGCGCCGCTGGTGAGCCAGACGCTGGAAGAGTCCTTCTCGAGTGGGTGAGTGAGTGAATGAATGAGTAAGAGGGTGAGTGAGTGAATGAGTAACAGGGTGAGTGAGTGAAGGAGTGAGTGAGTGGGCTCACCTGGGAAGGTGGCGGCGCCGCTGGTGAGCCAGACGCGCTGGAAGAGGTCCTTCTACGAGGTGGGTGAGTGAGTGAATGAATGAGTTAAGAGTGTGAGTGAGTGAGTGAGCTCACCTGGGAAGGTGCGGCGCCGCTGGTGAGCCAGACGCGCTGGAAGAGGTCCTTCTGCGCGGCCCGCGAGGGCAGCAGCGCGGAGACGAGCGTGGCGCCCGCGCGGTGGCCCAGCACCGTCACGGCCGAGGTGTCGCCGCCGAAGTTGGCGATGTTGAGCTTGACCCAGGTGAGCGCCGCCAGCACGTCCGACAGCCCGTAGTTGCCCGAGGTGTACGGGTAGGTGGTCTTGGTGAGCGCGTCGTGCGCCAGGAAGCCCAGCACGCCCAACCGGAAGTTGGGCCGCACGAACACGATCTCCCGGTCGCGGCCAGCTTCGCCACCGGCACCAGCGCGCCCGGTGACCCGCCCAGCAGCGTCTCCGCGCCCACCATCACCACCTGCGGGCCCAAATCTTCAAATAAAGCCATAATTTTGTAAAGAAACAAAATGATATACATTGGAATTAGATTATTGATCCTACACTGGCAATTTATGGGGAGAGGACAAGTTACGAAAATGGACTCCGACTACTTCTACATAGCACATGGTAGCGTTCTCGATTAATCCTTTTTTATTAAATTTACAATGTGTGTTGAGTACTATATATGTAAAACGTGGTAGTTCCAATTTGAATAGCGTAAGGGTTGTGTAGAGATTAAATCAGTGCACCTTGAATTATAGGAATAATTGTAATGGTAGGTGTATTATATCTTTGATTTCGCAAGCATTCTCGCCACAGGATGAAGGCTAAATGTTCCAAAAAAATTAAGAGAACTGGAATATTTACTACAAATATTCCTACTGTGTACGCAAAGCTTGACATCTGAAACTTGCATCCATTGCCGGCGAAAATAATATCTATGGGAACGAAGGAAAACATTAAAAATTATTAAAGGTCATGGGTCATGTAAAGTTCACGTACAGTATATGATGAAACGTGAAGACTTTTAATTATATGTATTAGGTAAATGTACTAGCATTTTTATTACCATTATTTCTGTTCAATTAATATGTATTTATTTAATTACTTACTACTATTATTATTATTACTAATTACTACTATTATTATTACTTATACTTATATCTAACAACACAGCATTATACAAGCTCAGATATTGACCTATTCACAGATACTCAAACATTAATTCCTTACAGCGTAGCACAGCTGAGTTTGAATACAGAGCGCAAGAGGGACTTACAAAGCCAGGAATAGAACTTGGCAACCAAATCGGGCGGGGAGCAATTTCAGGTATTTATAAATGTATTTTGTCCATTTTAATTGTCTAAAATCAAACTCAACTAACACTTTTCGGAACTGATCGTAAAAACTTATTGGAATAGACGTTTTCTACGAAAATGGAACCGAAACGTTTCATGGCATCACGGTTGTGACAACGTATTTTAATTTTAAAACATGTAGTTTTATTTCCGCTCTCCTTCTGACACTTTCCTGTTCCGTTTTCGGTTTGAAGCACTGATTGCTCCACGTATGCCTTCTCCCGGGTCCGGACGACTCTCCGATGAAGGGTTTTTGTTTTTTATCCACTTTCATTAGGTAAAGTCAAACATTATGCCTTTATAATCAGATTCGTAATAAAGCACTTTACCGCCCTAGTGTGGTAATGTATGTCATTACGACACTAGGGCGGTAAAGTAGTGTCGTACTTTGCCACTGTCCTTTTGAAAGTATATTGGACTTCTTTGAGTTGTATCCTTCTCTTTTCCTCTTTAAAAACGCTAATAATTGAGTAAACTTATTGGCATCAATATTGTCATTAAGTGATATTGTACTATTTTCACACAGAGTAGTAGGTCCAAAAACTTCTTGGTTTGTCCTTTGATTTACCAGAAAACTAAGAAATCAAAACGTTTCGCGACATTAAATTACCTTTTTTTAACACCAATTTGTAAAAATTAAATAGATTCTAACGCTCTTATTTCTTTCTTGGTTTGTTGGGGAAAGTGTTTTACAACAGCATTTGCTGGTATTTCTACTTCCGAATCAAAACTATATTCACTCGTGTAAAATGTATACATCGAGAGTGTTTCAATTATTGTTGCATAATTGTCAATACTTCTTGAGAACAGTGTCGCCAATTACAGCAGAAAAAAATGCGAAAACTAAATGAAGGCGTCGAAAGAAATTTCACATTTATGTAACAAATCTTTACAAAGTGGATAAAATGTTGTACGATATTCGTGTCGTAACGTCTCATTACAACATTCAATTGGTTACCAATCTCGCCCTAAGGGCCTCGTTTGGCAATTTTCCAATCTCATATTGCAATCTGATACTTTATGACACATATATCGTAAATAAATATTTTTAAATTCTTTTATAAACTACTAAAACACAAGAATAAATGGAACCGTGTGGAGTATGCATATATTTAATTAAGTAAAAGTATCTTGGTAGTTACGAGAGGATTGGGAATAACGCGAGATTAGCCACATGTGTGATTTGGTGTATAATACAATAAAACTTTTGCGCTGGCTGAAGTCAATTGTAATTTATGTTAACCGCAAATGCCAAAGGCTGGAGCCCGCCATTGATTTGGAAAAGCATGGAGGAGCTGGTGAAATTGGCTGAGATATTACGTGGGCACAGAAAATGGACCAGGGGGATCGTGGCCCCCCTGAAGATTTTCAAATTTACGTTTCTTTTATATCCTTAAATGTGATCAATTCCTGATTTCCCCCTTTTTGAAGCTAACACATTTTGAGTATATGATAAACGACATTTCTAGGAACCCTCCAAGCCATTTAATCGATGAGTGATTAACGTAACATCAACGTTGGATAACGGATGCGAAATAGGGATGCGACATTGATATCGACGATTTCAAAACATCGATGTTTTTAACATCGATATTTTGAAGCCGATGTTTTTTTAACAGCCATATTGTGTGTTCGATGTTTTTACGTGCTTGATATTTTTTAATAAAAAAAGGACTAATTACAAAATTCTATAATACTTTTCAGATATCCATAAATTGCAAATTCTTCAAAGTGACCTAATATGAAAAATAAATAAAATTAATGTTCGTCAACAAAAAGCCAACAATTTTTTTTAATTATTGAATCAATAATTTTTGTTGATTATCCTGATATTCTTTAACTTTGTTGTGTCAGATAAATTAATATCAATTATAAATTAATAAACCAAACCATTTTAAATTAACTTCCAGCCCCCACCTCCTGAACTACAATGGTTACTAATCCCGTTTTAAAAACATCAATGGTTTAGTTCGATTGATTGATTGCTAGTGATTCCGGACGCGTCTACCACTACGGTTATTAATCCCGCAAGTGTAGTGAGTTTTTGCTCGGGCTGTGGCGGGGTCTTCCTCCGCTGGATGGCGAGTCCGCGCCGACCTACCGTCACTAAGGGATTTTCCCAACCAGGTATCTCCCACCAGCGGGGCACCGCCCCAGCCGGGGCAACGATGGTTTGGGATCGGTGTCTTATCAACAACGATGCTTTAGTGTTGACCATCGACGGTTAAGCCTGTTTTACACGGTCATTTTTTCACCATTTCCCGTTGATACTGAGCAGACTAGATGTAATTTGTACGAAAAAATGATGCATGCTTCATTTTCCTACAGATTTCATCCAGTTTGACTGCAGCACTCTTTATAGATGTAATTTGTACGAAAAAATGATGCATGCTTCATTTTCCTAAATAGTGTCACTTTATGGAACTTTCTTCGATTGCGGAGTTCTCCGGAGGGAGTATATATATATATATATATATATATATATATATATATATATATATATATATATAGGGATCACTGAACGCGAAGACTCAGTATATATATGGTGCGTAGCGTGGGCACGTGTTGTTTGCGATACTGAGTCTTTGCGTTCAGTGATCCCTTTCGCTAATAAAACCACAGTACCTCACACATCTTTCTACTCCTTACTCTGCGAATTCATAACTATCTGATAATTCTTCCCGCTAATTTAATTTGTTTCTGTAAATCCGATGTTCAACTGTTACACTTCCAGCGCTTTTTGCGGCGTTTGGAGTAAGTATTTTCATCGCGATTACGTACAGACCAGGAATGACCGTGTAAAACGTTGGAAACACATTCATCCAGTTTCGGTACGCATAGAACCGAACGTCCTTTTTCCATCCAGTTTCTGTACAGAAAAATGATGAAAAAATGACCGTGTAAAAGAGGCTTTAGAAACATGCATGCGATGTGTTGCCACTGACCACGGGCAGGGGCTTGCCGTAGCCCACGTGCGGCGTGAAGACGTCGAGGGTGAGGCAGTCCTCGTCGCCGTCCCAGCCCCCTGCCGCGGTGGGCGTGGCGTTGCAGCACGCCAGGCTCTGCAGGGCCGCGCGGGCCGCCAGCGGTTCTCGCCCAGCGGCGGCGCCGCGTACGGGATGCCCCGGAAGGCGTACGCGCCCTGCTCGCGCACCCTGCAACACACCACACGCTACGCTCGCACACCCTGTATCATTAGTTTGGGAAATGGTTATTGGTTGGTTTGGTTTGTTTTTTTCGTGTTTCAGGGGCGTCAACTGCTTTGGTCATTAATCCCGTTAGTGTAGTGCATGCTTTTTCTCGGGAGATGGCGGTGATTTTCCCCCGCTGGATGGCGAGATCCGGCGCCGACCTACTGTCGGCTAGTGGGGTTTCTCCCTAACCAGGACTCTCCACCAGCGGGCACCGCCCAGCCGGACAAGCTCTAAGCTCCCGACCGGTCTACCGGAATATGTGGTAGTGTAGTGCATGTTAGTGTAGGTGTGTGTGTGTAAGGGAGAGGATAGGACCAGGAAGAGGAAGGAAAGATCGCGCGCGGTCCGTGGCCCGTTTGGTAGGGTACTGCTCCGGCATTCGCCTGGTGTTGATCGGAGAAACCACGGAAAACTACCGATCAGAGCAGCCGGCCGCTAGAATTCTCCTCCAGACAGAGATTGTATTCGACCTAGCTGAAAAACTAGTGTCGAAAATCTTGCCGCCGTCAGGATCGAATCTACTAAAAGCGCACACAACATGCGTAATACCAAAATACAATCTTCTTTATAAAACATTTCAAAATACTCTCAATCTGATATTACATTCATATATATGTAATAAATTAACTTTAAAAATAATGTTAACTGACGAAGTGAGTTTTAATGTATTTGAAGAGTCTACAGTTTTTTGTTTAAAAACAATTGGGGAGAAATACGGGATTTGACGGTCAACAATCACTCTGCATGTCTTCGAAGTGTAACGTTCTGACAACCATTATTTTCTTTGGAACTTAGTTAATAATCACGAAAGTCACATCATCAAAACCTTTCACAACTGAAGACGAAAATCTCAGCGACCGGCTGTCGCGCACTGGTAACAATTGAGAACAGGCCCATGCCGAAATTGTCCTCGTAAACAGACTGCGAGCATCCAGCGTTTTCACGTGCGCGTGAGGGGTCTTAAGAACGGAATACTCCCGTGTAAGATAAAATCGTGCAGATCTTCAAATAATCATCATATATTTTTGTAACTTCATTAAAATTTAAGAAAATTAGTAGAATTTGTTTTATAAATATCGTAAAAATATCTTATATGTATCGAAAAAGTTGGATATTGTGTCGTGACTGCGACGACGTAATCACATAAGAATTCGAAATATATAGTTACTAATGACTAGGAACGGACTTTATTGTAATAAAAAAGCAAAATATGTACATATATGTACTTATTTTTTTAAAATATGTAAGAAAAATAGGAAATATGTGAAATAAATATTCGTTGTAATGTTTACAATTCCATTCTTCAAGCGTTTTCCGAGCACAGTATGTTGTCGATCAGAAAGATACATGGATTCAGAGAGGTTGAATGAAAGTTTTACATCTACAAAAGCAATTATTCGCTAGTTTCTTCCGAAACATAATACTTTCGTATTATATACTATGTTATTTACGAGGAACCGGAGCTCATGTGAATAGTACCGTGTAGCCTGTGATAGAAGGGGGGGGTAAAGGGAGCATACACTCACCCCAACTCCAGAAAAGGGAGAAGACAATGATCTGATTTTTTTATCGAGTTACGCATGGGGTCTATGAAACGCGAGTAAGCACATGGTGTAAGTTCCTTCTGCTTCACAAACTACATCCGTTCATCGTTGATCTCGATCACGCTGTTTCCAAGAAGCAGTGGGGCGGGGGGAGATAAGTTTAACAATTAATAGCGATTGTCCGGCGTTAATACAAGTGCTTTGCGTATTTTTTAAGTATTTCAGTAACTAAGTTAGTTTTCAAGTAACATATATTTCGAACATCACAAGTGAAATGTTCATTTTCGACCTATAAATATATTAAAATGTAACGAAATATGTAGCTATAGATAAAATATGTAAATATATGTAATTATACCAAATATGTAAAAATATGTAAAATAAAAATGGTTCCAATTCGTTCAGAATGTCGTGTTAAGTGTAAAAAATATTAGTGAATGCAGGTATCTTGTCCCTGTAAAAATATGTATTTACATGAAAATCCGTTCCCTACTAATGACTTACTTGTGTTACTGGACTAGACTCAGATTCGCCTTTTTAGAATGTATAATGAACAGAGGTAAATTGCTGTATAAAAAATAAATGTACGGTATTTGCATGGTCGGGTATGTTCGTTTTACAATAATTTTAGAGCCTCTGAAACACTTGCTTTCCAGTTTTTCTCACTTTTGAGAAGACGAAAAAGTAAAAAAAAAATAAAGAAGGTAGGTGAACTCGCAAACCCAAAATATTCTCCCAAGTTTCGTGTCGCCCAATAGTTTGTGTAATTGCAAACCCGCAATAGGAGCGTTGCTGCTAGCCGTCGTAGGGCGCAACGGAGGGGAGCCTCTCGGGTCGGGGCCAATTGGTGACGGGCAGAGGGCGTGGAGAGGGGGCGATGCCCAGTTACGTCAGCGAGTGCTATTATAATAACCAGAATGTCACGACTCATTACACTTGCTGAAGCGGCGATAAGGTGTGTTTGTAGGAGGGAGAGGGAGAGAGAGAGAGAGAGAGAGAGAGAGAGAGAGAGAGAGAGAGAGACAGACAGACAGACAGACAGGCAGAGGGAGAGAAAGGGGTTGAGAGAGACAGGGAAGGAGAGATAATGGGAGGGAGAGTCATAAATGTTGACCAAGCTAACCCAAGATGCATTGTTGTGGAAGTGCCATTTGCAGCCAATTGTTACGAGTTTATGACAGTTTCGGATGTGACCACGAGACAGTGAGCGTTCCAAAGGACGTGACTCCCCAAGTGGGAAATGGGAGCTTGTGATGTTTTCTCCCTCCAGATATTTCCTTCGGCGGTTCATTCACCCAAACGCAAAAACCTCTAAGGCCTCAACATGCCTTCTAGGATAGTGCCCATAAATGTGTGTATGTGTGGGCATATAGAAGAGAAGAAGGGCAAGGAAGGCGAGATCCCACACGGTCCGTGACCCATTTGTTAGGATACGGCTCCGGAATTTCCGCGATATTGATCGGAGAAGCCACGGAAAACTCCCGATCATAACAGTTGGCCTCCAGAATTCTTCTTCAAACAGTGGTTTAATTCGACAAAGCTACGTAGGTAGTGTCGAAACTCCCCCGTCGTCGTGACCTAAACCCTACGACATCGAAGTCCAAGTTTTCAAATATTTTTTGACGTCGTTTTTTTAACATTGATGATTTGTGGTCGATGTTTTTACGTGGCCAATGTTTCGTAAATGAATAAAGTGCATTATAACAAAATTCTGTAATAATTTTCTGATATTCATAAAAGTAATATTTTACAGACCAAAGTGACAAGGGTGAAAAATAAATAAAATCGAGTTTTCATCAATAAAGAAGTCTCTATTATTTTTTAATTATGGAAGCAAGTTTTGATAATCCCTGATCACAAACCTGATGGTTTTAGGTCAATTAACATCGATGTTTTAATTTTGATCATCGATATATCGCTTTCCTTCTCTGCGCAGCGTCACGTCGAAAGTGTTCAACTACATGAACGATTCACACGCTTCAATTGATCTGATTAATTGGTGATTCCGGCGCGCCAACGGCTAAGGTCACTAGTCCCGTAAGTGTAGTACATGTTTTGTCACGGGAGGTCCTCTGATCTTCCCTCGTTGTATGGCAAGCCGACCTACCTTTAGGTTGGTGGTTTCCCCAAGCAGGTATAGCCCACTAGTGGGGAACCGCCCAAGCCGAGACAGGCTATAAGCTCCTGAATAGACTCCCGACATGTGTGTATGTAAGTGTGTGTGTGTGTAAGAGGTGATGCTAGGACAAGGAAGAGGAATGAAAGATCGCATCGCGACCCGTTTGTTAGGGTACTGCTTCGCCTGTCTCCTGGTATTGATGAGAGCAGCCGACCGCTAGAATTCTCCTCCAGGCAACGGCTGAACTCGGCCTAACTGCGTAGCTTGAGTCGAAAATCCTCCTATCGCCCGGTCTCGAACTCTAGGGCCTCCAGGTCAGTGGTACTGCAGTGACAATTGAAGTCCTGACTCACACTCTCAGAAATGTCTGCATTACTTTTAATGTAAAAGTACATCAAAGTAATTTTCATGTACATAAAATAAATGAATGTACGCGTACAGTACTTTAATGTACGTGTATATTAAATTTAATGTACACAAATAATTACGTCCACAGTAGCACATTAAATTACATTGATTTTAATTTAAGCATTAAATTTAATGTACATGTAATTAATTTAATGCACAGGGTACATTAAAATTCATGTACATTTGTACATTAAATTTAATTAAATTTCTGACATTACACCTCAACCGGTTGTGCCGCTTGGGAGTCAGCGCAGGCGGCTTTGAAATGAACGAGCCGCCGCGTCGCGCAGGGGACCCTGACCGGGGAACCGAAAAAGCGCAGGGAAGCGGAGCAAGTGCCCGGGCTGCCACTCACCCTTCGACGAAGCCGCAGTTGGTGACCGCCTCGATGAGGTTCTTGGGGCGGCTGGGCGCCGGCGACGCCCGCGAGCCCGAGAAGGCGATCCAGAAGATGGCGATCACGATGATCACGAACGCCGCCACCAGCCCTGTCGCACGCACACACATCCACACTCTTCAGTCATTGAGCATGCGCCGCCTTAGCCGTAATTCAGTTATTATGATATAAAGAAATATTTTTCTACAAAAGAAATATGTTGCCTCAAGCAGGAAAAAGGGAGGTTTTTTTTCTCTAGTGATTTTCTGTTGTCGAGTTGTCAATTATTTGTAATTCCATTCCCTTTTCTGGAAAGAACAGTAAAAATCATGCAATATATCTCGTATAGCTGTAATGTGAAATATAAGGGATGGTGTAATATTGAAAATTGATGGTAATAGTTAATAATCTTTCCAGATAATGAAAACGTGCGAAACATAAATCAATCAGTTGTTTGCTTGCCTGAAGGGCGAGCATCATAGAGTAGTAAAAGGAATTTCAAGCTCATGAAGGAGTTCTGACCTCCATCATTAGTCATTATATTCACAATGAGAAAAATGAGGAATACAAATCATCAGAGCGATTAATTAGTTTTAAACCTTGCTCTTCGCGGGCACATTCTCGTAATAAAGGCCCGTACCATGGGTCTATACGGCTTTGATACTGAAATCGCCTTTTGCTGTACATCGAATTCCAATGTCTAACAGCTATACTGCGGTTTTCACAGAGCTGCGTTTGAAATAAATCAACTGTGTCCAATCGGAAGGCTGAACGTCACCATTATGACGTCCCTGTAGTGACGTGTAAGGTCCCGATTGGACGACATCGTAACAGCTGAACAAATGTCCGGCGCAGCAAAGTAAAAACCGCAGTATATTACAGCCGTACTGGGTTTAAATACGATACCGAGTATCATATTCTTAGAGAATTCGCATTTTAAAATTAGGATCACAACTAGAGAAGAAGAAGAGGGCATTTCCAAACAATGTGGTATCAACTGTGTGAGAGTGAGGTATTTCGTAATGTTTCCTTGAATGTTCTGCGGATGTGGTAATTCAATGGGATAGCGTTCCCTCACTAAGTTTAGCACCTGAAGATGTAACAAAACGAGTTACGAAACGTTGTGAAATTACTGAATAAATGATTGTCATAAAAAAACTTTGGATACTTTTATTTGTAAACATATATTGACAATCAAGAAGAAATATTGATTTACTAAGAGGGCATTTCTTAAGGGCAGTTACTAAACCTTTCACGGAATTGTTTCAACGCAGTGAAGGCGGCCACTCACCGATGATGAGCCGGTACTTGATGAGGAAGCGGATGCGCTCCTGCCACTCGTTCTTGCCGAGCGCCTCCTGCGCCTTCTCGCCGTCCTTTTCCTGCGAAGGAAGCTGCCGTCAGCAGGAACATCCCACACAGTTCATCATGCTTAACTGTTTTCCCTCAAGCCATTATTTAAGGGATGGCGCACCTTGGTTGGTGGGTGGTTCGTTGGAAAGCGTTTCAGCCCCCAGAGAGCGAGTTCGATCCGGACTGAGGTCCGTGAATTTTGTAGACGGAATATCATATCTCAGTACATGCCGTATTGGTGGCATGTAAAATAATTCTGATAGAAAAAAAATTAGTTCTTCCACATTTCCCGTCCTACTCAGAGGGGTATTTGATGGGGCTAATGTTTCCTTTTCCTGGTTCTCCAGAGGAATTTTAAAAATATTTTCTCGGTAAGATTTTTAATTTCACAACATTTGAAGAAAATATTACAACCAGCCTGATACTAATTGATCAGCTCTGATTTCACCGTGAAAAAGTATAAATTAACAATATTTTCTTTATAAATAAAAATTTTGCAAAACACGTTGTACTAAATAAATTGTGCTAGGAAATATATTGTAGTTATATAAGCCTCTAAACTTGTTCCTTGAGTTCTAAGGATTCATTTACAAATTCGCTAATTTGTCTGGACTTTTCCAGATCAATGACATTTCCTGATGTTTCTTGCTTTTCCACGTTTTCCAGAAAGTGGCCACTATGCAGATACCAGTTTTGTGTTGCCGGGTAACGTTTCAATTAATTGACACTGATATCTGTCGTTTGGGCGCTTCCTGGCGGCTAATATGGGAATAAAAATGTATTAGCAACACTATAACCTCTAGGGTGCCAACTAGAAAATGTCATGATTAGTTCAGTCCCCATTGGGGTTGGCTGTCAATCCCATTGATCAATCCCGTCGTCGAGGTTCTAAGTTAGTCAGTTGCGACGTATCATAAACTAACAAAATGCAAATGGTATCTTTCCAATCTTTACGTAATGTAGTAAGTGAATAAAACGCACAAAAGGAATCAAACGCAAGAAGCATCCTGGAAATAGCAGCGTCTGAAGATAAATTGTTGGTGCTTGAAACCACCCATTAATGAAACTCATTTTTGGTGAATGCAATAATTGTAACACATTCAGTATAATCCTGCGGTTCCATTTTATGGCGTCAAATCCAAATGTAAAAACTTGATGTCAACGTAGTAACAAAACATTTCACAACACAAAGAGATTAACAGTATTTAATTGAAATCACTTTTTTTAAACGACATGAATAATACTACATACAAAGGAATTAAATTTTCCAGCTTTGTAGATCAGTTGCAAACTTTGCGCGGTGACAATTGATACAATTCAATTTGCAGAATGAAATCAATGCGTTATTAATGTTAACAGCATCATACGTGGGCATCAAAGAGGTTCTGGCGTGGGTTGAACACAAGCCAATCAGACCAGCGCCAGTCAGACCAAAGCTTCGCACGACGCTTTTCAGTAGCGGCGAAAATCATTTGCAGGATTGCCATTGCGATTCACAAGGCCGTAGGTGAAGAGAACTGTTTCTGCGTGGCACCTGAGTGAAATACGTATATAATCGCGGATGAAAATACAACGTGAACTAATTCTATATTATTATCCCTCGCATGATACGCTAATGAAAGGTAACGGTACTGTACCAATAATAAGATTTCACCATAAAATCGTGTAAGTGTGCTACAGCTGGAGAGGCAAGTAATCCCCAGTTCTGTATCAAGCAGAGTTATGACGCAAAGAAAATTAAAATTCGCAATTTTGGATACAGGAAAAAGAAGAGGCGTATATGCAAACCGAACTTATACCACACTGCAACACACGCTACAGTTGTGCACAATTGGGATACGATCAGATCTTCCCCTGAAACCAAGTTTTAGTGACCCTTAAGAACGGAACAGTGTTATCCTGTGTAAGATAAAATCGTGCAGATCTTCAAATAATCATCATATATTTTTGTAACTTCATTAAAAAATTTAAGAAAATTCGTAGAATTTGTTTTATAAATATCGTACAGTTACTGATCCATTAGCCTGCAAAATAAGTTTTGGCTGTAGCACAGGTTGTCAGAAATGTTTGAAGTTCTGTTTCAGTAAGAAGCTATTTGTACTGATAAAAGAATTATTTCAAAAGTAGTGAATGTGCGCAGACGTCCACATAGTTATAATTAATGAAACGGTAATCCTACCACCAAGACGTTAATACAAGGCAAAAATGCAAATGACACCGCATGAATACAACATTTAACAGTTTTTAATTTCATAATTCAACGCTATAATATAGTTTCACCACCTAATTAAGTTTGGATACTTTCAAAAATAAGGTTATTGTGATATTGTTTAAATGTAACTGAATTCCGAATACAAATGATAGTCCCTTGCACTGCTTCTGGACAGTAAATGAAGTTCTATATCCCCTTTATAGTCATCTTCAATTTCAACTGCAAGTTGTACTATTCCTATTCATAATATTAAGTAAACTGATTCCAATCAAAAAACGTGATAAAGCTGACGTCTTTTAATGATATAAATTCAGGCGGTCCAGGCGGATACGTTCCAGGCAAAAACGTGGAACAAGATTCGAACACTCCATTACATAACCGCCAATAACATTTTCCTTTCGTTGTCAGATTTCGTGCACAAGAACCATTTTCAAAAATAGTATTATCTACTTACAAATTTCGCGTACACAAAAGGATATAACCAAAAAACGGTCATGACTAATTCAGCTGACAATGATCATTACAGGGGAAACAATTTCAGCAAATGTTTCTAAACAAATCTTGTTGGTAATGCCGAAATGCGAAGCACGTTTTCCATCGATACTGAAAGCTGAGATTTTTCATCTTTGACAATTTCAGTTGATCTAATCCGCGAATGTATATTTAATCTTAGCTGTTTTAATAAAGTAATGTAACGGAGGCAATCGCTTTCGAGATTGCGTCCCACCGCAAGAAATAATTCAATGCTATACTCACATACCAACAATTTTACCTATTTAGGCTTCAATGTGTCTTACTGCCAGAAAAATGACATAAGTCGGAAATTAAATAGATTCTATAACATGTGTGGGACAATAAGAAGAACATTAAAAAACAAGACTTTAAAAACCACGCAACTCAAATTCTACAAAGCAATGGCAGTACCCATGCTAACTTATGCATGCGAAGACTGGACAATAAATAGAACAGACAGAAGAAAAATAGAAAGCGCCGAAATGAAATTCTTACGTTCAGTAGCAGGTTACAATATCTTGGATAGACAATATAATGATGACATCAGAACCGAACTGAATATATTCAATCTGATGGACAGAATCCAATCATTTAGGAGTAACTGGCATGATCATATCCAACGCATGCCTCCAAACAGAATTCCCAAAAAAATGTACACATATAATCCTAAAGGAAGAAGAAATGTTGGCCGCCCCTTAACAAGAAGGAGAGACTCACTCTCTTGATGTGGAAACAGGCCTTAAGGCCTAAATCCATGAAGAAGAAGAAGAAGAAGAAGAAGAAGAAGAAAAAGAAGAAGCTATACTCACATCAACGTCCAATTTGACGCTCTCCATCCCGTCGTCCGCTGTGTCTGCCGCGCTCTTGTCGTCCAGGGTCTCCATGGACGCCAGTCCAGCCTGGCCGATCTCCACGTCCTGCAACAGCAAGCACCCTTTTATCAACCACTTCAGCTGACTTAGATGAACACGCTATCAGACACTACAGCCACCTTTGCTGTAAGCTTCTTATCGGTTTTCATTTTTCTGCCCTTCTAAGCATGCCTTTTTTTAATAACATACACAGAAAATAACCGTTTAAACGAGCCTTTATTTGAAATAAGAGAAGCAGTATTTGATTACAACTTCAACATTCCCACGACAAATTGCAATTCTTGGAATGACACTAATTTATTACATCTGTCGGGTCCCCAGAACAGTTAAATCATGTTGTTCTCTCACTTTGTCCATTATCATTATCTATTCATCCGAATGTTATTTACTTGCTTTGTCATGTAGACGTTCTCATCACAACTTCACTTTTATGATTTCAAATTTAATTTGGCCACGTCATTTTTCTTACCCAGACACACCCCTTTGGACCTTCAAGGAGTACTATACCGCCAACGATTGAAGTATCTTCTTGAAGTCTCTGTATCCTTCAGTATCAACTTGCCTCCTCGCAAATCGATAATCACTCTCCGATTCACTACATCACTCTTCACTCAATGTAGTATTTTGTTTCACTATTTAAATTCACAGATTAATTCCCACAGTGAGTACGCTCGCCACTCGTCTTCAAAAGCATTTCGTCGTGCAGAAAGAATGTCTCTTGTGCTTCATTGGCTCGTTGCATTTCTCCGATGTGACCTAAATAACAACCACTATCATTTCCTCCTCTGTCAGTGTATATTTCTACCCGAAAACATAATTCATTCAGATTTAACTTATGTTGCATGAGCTGAATCACTATTTAGTGAGTACGCACTAAATTAATAAATTAAGTCGTTAACATCGCCGCTTGTCAATAGCAGGTTGCTTCCACGCACTGCACTCGTACAACATCCATCCGCTTCGCCCTGTTGGCGACGTCTCTCTTGCCACGCGCGCCCACGGCCTCCCAGCGGCTCACTGCCGCCGCCGCCGCTTCAGCGGCTCGTCCACGCCGGCCACGCCCCCTTTGAGCCGGCGCTCGCCCCGAGGGCGCTCCGAGCCGCCGCCCCTCCCCTCCCGTCCAAAGGGGCTTCGACGGTCACCTCCTCCCTTCTCGGGCTGCCTCACTCCTCCACCGCCAACGTCGCCTCCACCGCTGCCGCCCTCTCTGACACTCCCGAATCCCCATCATTACAACTTCCTTCACAACCGCCTCCCCTCCCCACCCAGAGGCTTCGACGTCCACCCCTACCCCGCCACTGACTGCTTCCGGCGCTGCTCTCACCCTCCGCCGCCAACGTCGCCGTTTCCACTGTCGCCCCCACCTCTGCGGCCCTCTCCGACACTCCCGAATCATCATTACAACTTCCTTCACAACCGCCTCCCCTCCCCACCCATGAGGCTTCGACGTCCACCCCTACCCCGCCACTGACTGCTTCTCGGCGCTGCTCTCACCCTCCGCCGCCAACGTCGCCGTTTCCACTGTCGCCTCCACCTCTGCGGCCCTCTCCGACCTCCCGAATCATCATTACAACTTCCTTCACAACCGCCTCCCCTCCCCACCCAAGAGCTTCGACGTCCACCCCTACCCCGCCACTGACTGCTTCTCGGCGCTGCTTCCACCCTCCGCCGCCAACGTCGCCGTTTCCACTGTCGCCTCCACCTCTGCGGCCCTCTCCGACACTCCCGAATCATCATTACAACTTCCTTCACAACCGCCTCCCTCCCCACCCATAGAGGCTCGACGTCCACCCCTACCCCGCCACTGACTGCTTCTCGCGCTGCTCTCACACCCTCCGCCGCCAACATCGCCGTTTCCACTGTCGCCTCCACCTCTGCGGCCCTCTCCGACACTCCCGAATCATCATTACAACTTCCTTCACAACCGCCTCCCCTCCCACCCATGAGGCTTCGACGTCCACCCCTACCCCCGCCACTGACTGCTTCTCGGCCTGCTCTCACCCTCCGCCGCCAACGTCGCCGTTTCCACTGTCGCCTCCACCTCTGCGGCCCTCTCGACCTCCCGAATCATCATTACAACTTCCTTCACAACCGCCTCCCCTCCCCCCCAGAGGCTTCGACGTCCACCCCTACCCCGCCACTGACTGCTTCTCGGCGCTGCTCTCACCCTCCGCCGCCAACATCGCCGTTTCCACTGTCGCCTCCACCTCTGCGGCCCTCTCCGACACTCCCGAATCATCATTACAACTTCCTTCACAACCGCCTCCCTCCCCACCCAAGAGGCTTCGACGTCCACCCCTACCCCGCCACTGCTGCTTCTCGGCGCTGCTCTCACACCCTCCGCCGCCAACGTCGCCGTTTCCACTGTCGCCTCCACCTCTGCGGCCCTCTCCGACACTCCCGAATCATCATTCAACTTCCTTCACAACCGCCTCCCCTCCCCACCCATGAGGCTTCGACGTCCACCCCTACCCCGCCACTGACTGCTTCTCGGCGCTGCCCCACACCCTCCGCCGCCAACGTCGCCGTTTCCACTGTCGCCTCCACCTCTGCGCCCTCTCGACACTCCCGAATCATCATTACAACTTCGCTTCACAACCGCCTCCTCCCCACCCATAGAGGCTCGACGTCCACCCCTACCCCGCCACTGACTGCTTCTCGGCGCTGCTCCACCCTCCGCCGCCAACATCGCCGTTTCCACTGTCGCCTCCACCTCTGCGGCCCTCTCGACACTCCCGAATCATCATTACAACTCCTTCACACCGCCTCCTCCCCACCCATGAGGCTTCGACGTCCACCCCTACCCCGCCACTGACTGCTTCTCGGCGCTGCTTCACACCCTCCGCCGCCAACGTCGCCTTTTCCCACTGTCGCCTCCACCTCTGCGGCCCTCTCCGACACTCCGAATCATCATTACAACTCTTCACAACCGCCTCCCCTCCCCACCCCATAGAGGCTCGACGTCCACCCCTTCCCGCCACCGACTGCTTCTCGGCGCTGCTCTCACCCTCCGCCGCCAACGTCGCCGTTTCCACTGTCGCCTCCACCTCTGCGGCCCTCTCCGACACTCCCGAATCATCATTACAACTTCCTTCACAACCGCCTCCCTCCCCACCCAAGGCTTCGACGTCCACCCCTTCCCCGCCACTGACTGCTTCTCGGCGCTGCTCACCCTCCGCCGCCAACGTCGCCGTTTCCACTGTCGCCTCCACCTCTGCGGCCCTCCCGACACTCCGAATCATCTTACAACTCCTTCACAACCGCCTCCTCCCCACCCTAGAGGCTGACGTCCACCCCCTTCCCCGCCACTGACGCTTCTCGGCGCTGCTCTCACCCTCCGCCGCCAACGTCGCCGTTTCCACTGTCGCCTCCACCTCTGCGGCCCTCTCCGACACTCCCGAATCATCATTACAACTTCCTTCACAACCGCCTCCCCTCCCACCCATGAGGCTTCGACGTCCACCCCTACCCCGCCACCGACTGCTTCTCGGCGCTGCTCTCACACCCTCCGCTGCCAACGTCGCCGTTTCCACTGTCGCCTCCACCTCTGCGGCCTCTCCGACCTCCCGAATCATCATCACAACTTCCTTCACAACCGCCTCCCCCTCCCCCACCCATAGAGGCTACGACGTCCACCCCCTTCCCCCGCCACTGACTGCTTCTCGGCGCTGCTCTCACACCCTCCGCCGCCAACGTCGCCGTTTCCACTGTCGCCTCCACCTCTGCGGCCCTCTCCGACACTCCCGAATCATCATTACAACTTCCTTCACAACCGCCTCCCTCCCCACCCATAGAGGCTACGACGTCCACCCCCTTCCCCCGCCACTGACTGCTTCTCGGCGCTGCTCTCACACCCTCCGCCGCCAACGTCGCCGTTTCCACTGTCGCCTCCACCGCTGCCGCCCTCTCTGACACTCCCGAATCCTCATCACCACAACTTCCTTCACAACCGCCTCCCCCCCCCCCCGCCGCTGCCCTCACTCCCTCCGCCGCCAACTTCCACTGTCGCTCTCTCTGCCCCCTCCAGAACCCTCGCCATCACAGCGATCGCCGCCACGCCCCCTCCCCGCTCACAGCAGCTCAGACGTCCCCATGCGCAACTCGCCGCCGCCAACCCCAATCCGCCTCCACCATCGTCGCCGTCACCCACCACCCCGCCCGCGCCGTCTCCGCTCCCACTGTTGCCCCTACCACCGTTGCCGCCACGCGCCGCCCCCTCCACCTCCCAAACCCCTTGCCACCACGCTTCCTTCACCACCGCCGCCTTCTCGCCTATGCTCTCATTGCTCGCCGCCGGCGACGCCACTATCGCCGCATTTCCTACCGCCGCGCGGTCACCGCTTCCACTCTTGCCGCCGCCACCGCTGCCGCCCTCACTTCCACCTCCCAAGAGTTAACGGCAGCCGCGTGCCAATTGAGAAGCCCTTTGCCGACCGGCCCCTCCGCCCCGCGGGACTCGAACAAAGCACCGCCGGCCGGAGAGCCTGGCGAGATAACGGCCGCCGGCTGCGACGGCTGGCCCCTCGCCCTACTGGACTGCAACGGCCACGCGACCCTTCCTTCCCTTCAGGGCGTTCAAATTTAATTAAACCCGGAAATCAATTTTATATCGTAATGGAGCCATCAGCGAGATTGCACGGTTGAGGAGGCTTCATTAAATTTCTTATGCCCTTTGTTTCGAGCTGTTTCATCGACGATGACTCGGCTCGTTCACTCGGTATATGGAATTAAGTTTATCTCATAGGATCATCATCATTATTGTTTTCTTGATTGAAGGTGTCCCAGTTTCTCCCGTGAATATTACGAGCTTCGTGGGCGACGATGCGGCAACGTCTCTTCAAAAGTGGACGTGTTGTTTACTCATTGAATAACCACGTGCATGAGCGTTCTAAATGCCGCGTGAGCAAAAACTGGAACCATGGCGGATCGTTTTCGTTCGCCCCCTACAGTTCAAAATATTCATTAAATGCCTTCAAGAAAATAATGTTATCATAAGCCTAAGAATAGATAAAGAATCAGACCAGAGAAAAAGTAAACATTACAGTACATAAAAAGCGGAGAATCGAGTTCATGGTAAAATCGCACTCAACAGTGCTAAGCCCACTGCTCAAAGATAAAAGTAAGCACATCCTTAAATCGGCATGTATTTCTCCAATTCTACAATATGGAGTTAATTTGACAAAATTAAGCTTCAAATGAAAAAAAATACTTTCACTTTTTACACATAAAGTAAAAGAATTAATCATTATTACGACCTCCTGTACTTTCCATTCGTAGGTATCGCGAATATAAATCCAGGTTAAATAACTTGACTACTCTTTCGGTGTTGGTAATAGGGGTATGGCATTTTAAAGAAATGTAGTGCCTTGTCACGTAACTGGGTGCCCTGAGTGATGGGTCTACTTGCTTTAAAGAAAATGTTTCGGAAAAGGTCTGAGGATCGTTCTCAAATGATTTTCATTATCTTTCTCGAAAACTCCAAAATTTCTGTGAAAATTAGCTAAAAATTTGCGTTTTCAGAAACTCTCAAACGAGATTTTTTCTAACTTGTTCAATGGAAATATATATAAAGAGCTAGGTTTTACTCTACTGTAATACTCCAGTCATATTTCAGTTCCTGTGTTAGGGGAGAATATAAGAATAGAGGAAAGTGTATCAGGCGCCAATAGATGGCAGCTGGGTAGAGTGAGGCAAAACTAGAAAGCTAGCGCAGACGCTAGGAAACTACTTCGAAACGTTTATGTCATTCTGTAGCAGCACTAGTGTCGATACTTTACCGACATCAAAGAGATTTTTTACTATCTTATGTTACGTTGGAATACATGAAATATTACGCAACTATTCTCGTTGCCGGAAATATATTTTTGCATAGCCGACCCTAAAGGATTACTTCTTCGTTCTGGTAGAGAATAAGGAAACTCTACATTCCAATTCAACGATTTTATACCTAAAGCAAATATTTTTGCATGTCTACGAACATATCACACATTTCAGCATTACTAGCAAGGTGATCGCTGATATTTCCCGTTTCCCCAGAACATTAGCTTTTATTTTTTTCCCGGAAAAATTTGAAGAGTATTTCTCATTACAGAAAATATAAGCAAAAACAAAACTTCGGTTCCTCGTACCACTTTGTGGGCCTCTCTGATTCCAATGTGCAAGACCACATTATCAATATTTGCTTAACAAATAAAAAAGCATTTCATTAAATAACTCCGCAGTAATGTTATTTAAGAATAATTAACATTATTTTTACTATAATTTAAGAATAAATAATACCTTGTTTTATAATTAAATATTTTAATCTCATAAGTGTCCAAGTATCATAATCAATATTTCATAGTTTAATTGCACTCAATACCCATAAGAATGTTCAAGAGACACCGATATTTCCAAGAGATAGTCCTGGATGATCCAGGATAGATTCCATTAGTTGAATTATTTTTCCACAAACCTATCAATTATTTATTTATTTGGGCTCTAACAGCCTTCCGATCGTTCAGGTCATTTTCTTCCATAATTAGCATCTTACCAGCAACGATTAAGCATGAGCAGTAGCTATTACGCCACGAACGACCTCCCACCCCCCGTCACCTACTAGTTGTTGCCCTTAGACACTTGTGAACCTGTAAGCATCCATCGTAATTCTTTTCTACAAATCCACCAATTTTTAACTTGACTTCCTTCCAGATCCATGCCATTCCCTATTTTTCAGTTGTGTGGGTTTCTGAGAACGTGGCCACCCTGGTCAGCGGTCCAAGGGACTGCTGGAGGAGGCGGCGTCCCCGTGATGGAGTGCCGCGGAAGTGGCGATGCATCACAGAGGCGGCGGGCGCCTTCGGTTTAACGAGTCGCCTGCGCAGCTGTTCATTAAAGCGGTCGCCAAGACTTCGCTCCTCCCACGCGACGGCCTCTTTGTAATTAAGCCGGGGGCGGTGCGGCTGGCGGTAGGGGCAATGGACGGCGGAGAGGGCAGGGATGGCGGAGGCGACAGTTGTAGCGCGGACGGGGGTGAGAGGGGGCGTGGCGGGTGCGAGGCAGTGACGGGGGGAAGCAGGGACGGGGGCGTGGAAGGAGGCGTGGCGGCGCGGCCGGGAGTCGAATTCATCAGACCGCAGGCGAAGCAGCGGGCGCCACTGACCAAATAAGAAGACGGATTGGAGAGCCGATGAAAAGCGAAAAGCAAGAAGAAAAGCTGAGTGGTCGGGTGAATTTCCTCTACTGAAACTCAGATAACTTAAAAACCCACAATTCGAATTCCTTGGCAGCTCGCAATTTAATTATTTCCTTTTCCCTTTCGATGTCGTAATTAAAGCGTAGAAAAATCGAAATAGTATTTCGGACTCCCACAATTTTTGTCCTTTAAACTCGAGAGATAAGTTTTGAGAAGCAATGCAAAAAATGTAAAACTAAACGTCATGTCGAGCGGGAATTGAAATTAGATCACATAAGCGATGACCGTGGTCAGCACAGTTTGGAAATTCGTTAATAAAATACAAAGAAGCATCGTACTCATAAGCAAAAACATTACAAAGTTATTTCATTACATTACTATTTCCGTACGAAGGCAAAACAAAGTAAACAAAAAACAAAAACCATATTTCATTAGAAGTAACAAATGTTCAATATATCATTTTGGATACGAGAATGGAATATTTACAAAAATAAAATGTTTAAATCGTTTTTGAACTATTGCAATATGCTTCAATTTTATCACCTCACTATCACTCAGTAAGGGCAACTTACTTTCAAATGGTGAGATATTTAAGGTGATGGGGAGCACGTGTTTCCCATTGGAACTAAAATGTTTCAATTAATTTCTTCGTCATTAGTCTCATTTCACAAATTTCGGCATATTACGTATGCCTAAATAATATATTGCATTGCATTGCATTGGCACTTTGGAAAAAGGTACATTTTACAATAATCACAAATGAAGATTTTCCACCTACTTATTTATGTTCTACATCAGTTTCAGGCTAGCCTATTTTAAAGTGACCTGTAAGTAATTATGAAAGACTTTAATTGTGGTGAACGAACACACAAAAAAATTGTAACCGAGTTTCAATGGTGAGCCGCCTAATGAACTAATGTTTCCGCATTGATGTAGTCGAGGGCCATATCATCGTCCGAGCGCGTCATCACTGCGCCCGTATAACGAACAGAGCTAGCACGGAGCGCAGGCAATGGACCGACCTTTCTTCAGACGGAGCGCCGTGATAGAGCTGCTCGCCGGGCGCAAGGAGCCCGCGGGGGCTTCTGTGACAAGAGCGGCTCACGTGACGGAAAGTGTCCGGCGGACAAAAGGGTTGCGTGAGTCAGGCAGCGCGAGCGGAACCACGGAGCGCAGGCGCTTTCAGAGCCCATCACAACCAATTCTGGTGATAGCGGCGGGGGCGTGGGCGGAGGCACGGGCGGGGTCGCGGGCGGAGGTGCGGGCGGGGTCGCGGGCGGGGCGCGGGCGGGGGCGCGGGTGGGGACGCGGGCCGGGACGCGGGCGGGAGCGTGGGCGGAGGCGCGTGCGGGGACGCGGGCGGGGCGCGGGCGGGGCGCGGGCGGGGCACGGGCGGGACGCGGGCGAGGACGCTGGCGGGGCGGGGACGCGGGCGGGGACGCGGGCGGGGACGCGGGCGGGGACGCGGGCGGGGACGAGGAGACGCGGGCGCGGGCGAGTGAAGAGGCGGTGCTGATGGCGGTGGCAAGATGATGTGGGTGTGTGTGTGAGCAGTTCGTGATCGAATATAAATTTCTATGCAATTTAGAAAGCATTTCTTATGAATGAGATTCTAATTTTATAACCACGCTTTCATTATTAACTATGCCTTCTACATCATAACGACGTTTATTTGCATTCAAACTTTCTTGTGTGACAAAGTACTATAGGATTTGAACCACTCATACCTGAAAGGTAAACAATGCTAAAACAAAAAATACCCCACAATTAATAGGTAAGAAAATAACGTGCTTGTTTACCTGCAGCGCCAGAACACGCAAGTAATTGTATGCGCAAACTACTCATAGATTAACGCTGTGCGGAAATTCAATTAGCATGAGAACAAGTTGAAACAGAACGTTAATTCTCTTGCCTTTTGAAAAGCGCTCGCAAAGTACTTCCAGACACGAAGTTAAAAATAAAATTATGACTAGAATAAAATAAATTTTAATGCAGATAGAAATCTTGAAGTGATTCACGATATCGTCTAATGTGTAAATCAAAAATATTATTATAGTTTTTAACTTCGTTACCAGTCAGGGGAAAGCTCATATCGAAAGGTATATAATCTCAAGAAAGCCCGGTGCTTATCGTGTGCGAGAACTATGACAGCTTCGGAAAGGAATTGCGAAAATGAAGCAAAAGCAAGACAAGTAAGCACTGTCCAGCGGTTCGAGATCGCCTACTCTTCAACTGATCGTCTACAGCAAACGTTGGAAGGACATACTTCCGACAACATTTGGCAAATCCAACTTCGATATATCTCGCTAGACATTGACTTCGAGACTGACAGGTATACGTATGCTACTTCGGCATCACAGCCCCCTACTGCATGCGACCGACTATCTACCGTGAATTACAATAACAATTTTACACGTCTGTGTAACCATTTTATTGAAGAGAATGGCAAGCACATGATACCAAGTACACTGAAATGTTTACGAAAATTACGGCGTGGACAGAGCTGTCCTCCATTGTTTCGCACCTGAAATAACTCCTCTCGTCTCCCGTATGCCAAAACCAAACTTTGAAACCAAACTTTGAAGTCTAAGAACAGTTACAAATTGAAAAAGTATGTAATTTTTAAATTTATGTTCGTAAAGTATGTAATTTTCAATTTAAGTATTTGAATTTAAAACTTAAGTCTTAAAACTTTTAATTGCATTTTTCTTCAAAATGCACATTCGTGGTTCTGGTATACGGAGGGGGCGGGGCATTTCTGAGATGCATAGCAGCATCCACTTTAAATGTTATCATAACCTTCAGCACTATTAGTGCCCCGTCCTTCACCCAACATCCCGTTTCCTGGTCGCAACCGCGTTCTCTATTATCTCTCTCGTCACGACCCGGCCCGTCCTCACGTCCTCAGTCTCCGTCCCCTTGTGCTACCTCGTGCTGAGGCGCCTGTCCCCCCGCGTGGTCCATATGGCGATTGCGTGTTCATAAAAAATAAATAAAACGCTGGTCGTTTCGATACAACAGTCCGCTCAGTATTTTGAAACGCGAGTCTCCAATTAACACAATATTGGGAATAAACACTACAATTGAGATAAAACTTGAGCAAACAGTGACAATTACGCAGTAAGCGAGAGTTTTTGCGCATTAGCGCATACGTTCCCAAAATTTTGTACTACAGTTTTTTGCATTTTGATGCATTCTTTTGGGAATTTCAATATTCAAGTTTTTATACATTTTTATTGTCTCCACATCACACAAATTTGCAATATTCCTTGTAATAGCTTTATTATAGCTTTCTTCAGTTTAAAAATTCTTATAAATATGAAGTCGACCTCACTGGTAGCATGAAAATATTAAATAAGTTCGAACTTGTTTTTACGTATTGTCTTTGATGAGATAACGAATAACAATAAAAAAATAAATCTTCCCATCATTGAACAGTAGTTCTAATATAAATATTATAATACTTTTACATTTGGATGAGAACAGATATTCTGGCAAATATCTTTTATTGAAAGAATCAAATAGATGGAACGTTTAAATGCACAAAAGTGTAGATCGTAAAAAGATAAGAATATGTTATCGTTCATTCAATACACAACCCAACGTTCTTCGTAGTTTCAATTTTCATTATTTAATCTGAAAATTTCCCTGCAGTCTCCAATCCTCAGAAAATTCATCAGTTGCAATATACATACAGTGATGTGAGGAATATAGAGGGGCGAAGCGGTGGATGATATATGTCGCAATTCAGTTTCTCATACGCCTACCCCCAAGGGCCACGTATTCTATTTTCGGCGGCGCGGTTCGACCAGCGGCAGTCGAAGTTTGGTGGCCGCCGAGGCAACGCAATTACAGCTCCCTCGGCCAACGCCCTCGCCCGCGCGGAGGCCGGGCGGCGGCGGCGGCGACACAAGAGGAGGGGGCGGAGAGGACAGCGGCGATGGTATCCGGCGCGCCTGCAAAGGCGAAAGCGGCACGGAAAAGGGGAATGGAAACGGTGATGCTGGCGAACGGGGCAGAGCAGGCAGAGATGGCAATGGTGGTGAAGGCGAAAGAGACGCCTAAGGACGCCTATCTTTGAAAGAAAGGTGAAGGCGAAAGAGACGCCTAAGGACGCCTATCTTTGACGAAAGAGACGCCTATCTTTAAAAATAGATTTTATTACAGGGGAGTTTTTTTTCTCCCTTTCAAAATTCAAAATTTATTGCTTATAAATACTTGAGGATCACAGAATTTTGAAAATGTGCACAATTCACTTTTCCCATAGCACGTCATACGCAGTTTTTAACTGTTTTTTTTGACGTAAAATAAATAAAACAATAAAAGGAGAAAAAACGTGGTGGAGACGGTGCGCAGCCGCCTAAGATTGCGGCGAGGGTGGGAGAGGAGATGGAGGCAGCTGCGGTAGTGGAGTGAAGTGTCTGGCTGAGGTGGCGATGGGAGGGAGTTTGTGGTCGCGTAGCGGAAGAGCTGAGAGGTGATGAGGAGGAAGGGAGGAAGGCAAAGGGTCAACAATGTGATGTGCAGTGGACACGCGCACTCGCTGAAAGTTCCTAGTTTGTAACAGCTTGGCTTGTTTATTTCCTCCACCACAAAATGTGTTTTGAAGCAAAATGTGTTGAGCTTGAGTGTTGGTTACGCCTCCAGTGGCGCCGCACCTGTCTCGTCTCGGTCTCCTGCTCCTCTTTAAAGCGTCGCACGTCCTGCCAGCGATTCTACCCCCCGACACCGCCACAGCCAACGTTTCCACTTGCACCTCGTGTCGCTACCGTTGTGTGGCGCAACCGGAAGAGGTGGCTCAGGGCATCCACTGATGTCACTGCAGTCCCTTTGACCGGGAGGTCCTAGATTCGAGACCCGACGGTGGAAGGATTTTCGACACTAGCTTTCAGCTAGGTCGAATCTACCCTCTGTCTGGATGAGAATTCTTGCGGCCGGCTGCTCTGATCGTCAGTTTTCCGTGGTTTCTTCGATCAACACCAGGCGAATGCCGGAGTAGTACCCTAACAAACGGGCTACGAACCGCGTGCAATCTTTCTTACCTCTTCGTTATTCTCTCCCCTTACACACACATACACTACCACACATGCCGGGAGACCAGTCTAGAGCATAGAGCTTTTTCCAGCCTGGGGCGGTGCCTCCCTGGCAGATACCTGGTAGGGGAAAACGCCGCTATCTGACGGTAGGTCGGCGCCGGATCTCGCCATACCGCCATACGATGACCACCGCCACCTCCCGAGCAAAAAGAAACACGCACTACAATGTACGGGACTAATGACCATAGAAATTGACGTAACCAAAATCACCGACAATCAATCAATCATTGCGCTGCGCAGTTCCGCGGCATCACTGACCAATACACCGTTCATCGTCACACGTTTTCGTTACTGCCTTGCCGCCAGCTCCAACACCCCGTCGCAACCCGGACTCCTCAGCGCCGCCTCCTTTCATGAAACCACCTCCGAATATGTTGCCGCCGCTGCCGCAGATCTCACTGTGGTGTCGGCGTTACTTTGGTACGGCAGTACAGTGCCCAGCTGCAGTAACATTCAGCACGCAGCGTAAACTGCGTGCTCCCCGCCATCTCCATGCCATGGCCACCACCGCGCTGCAGCACTCCCGACACTCAATTCGCCGCTCTGAGTTGTCGACACAACCTCTTTAGTGGTTCCGGACCTGCCATCCTTTCTTCAGTGTTACCGTTCCTGCCACCTCCTCTTTAGTGTTGCCGTCCCTGCCATCTCCACTTCAGTGTTGTCGTCCCTGCCATTACCATTTTAATATTGCCATCCCTGCCATCTCCACGCCGCTCTGAGTTCTCGACACAACCTCTTTAGTGGTTCCGGACCTGCCATCCTTCCTTCAGTGTTACCGTTCCTGCCACCTCCTCTTTAAGTGTTGCCGTCCCTGCCATCTCCACTTAAGCGTTGCTTCCCTGCAATCTTCCCTGTAGTGTCGCCATCCTTGCTATCTCCACCTTAGTATCGCTAAGAAGATCCATTCGATACTCAGTTCAATCCCCCCTCACCGCCACTAGGGCAACTGTTGCACTGCGCTGTCCCCGCCGACGGTGCCTTCTACATTTTGTGTCATGTCACATATCGCCGGCACTGTCCCTTCCAGCATCACTTTAGTACTGGAACAGAGATTGCAGCCTTGTAACCAATTCAAGCATCGTCATCCCCTTCACCGGCGTTGAGGTTCGCCTTTGGTCCACCGTCGCGCTGCGTACGCCGTCACCGGAGTCGCCACCGCCGTCCGTCCCCGACAGATCCCGATGTTACCACCATTTTACCCAAAGCCTCATGCACAGCCCTTGCCAGTGTCGCCGCGCTACACTGGGCACTCGACACTTGGAACCGGATTTATATGCACCAATAGTTTATTTACACAGCAAAAAACTTGCAAAATACACTCATAAATATGTCATGTAAAGTACTAAATTATCGAATCAAAACTATGAAGTCGTTGGCTTCCGAGGCTAGTCTTCAGAGTGCTGTTGGCTGTGCGGGTGACGCCGCGTCGAAGGCTGTGATGCCAATGTTTCGACCATGTTGACGTTGTCTTCACGGAGCTGGTCTGGTTTGAGGAAGTCAACGACAAGATGGTCTCACACGTCGGTGTCATTCAGACAGCTAAGAGGCCCACGAATCAAAACAGTTCCTCATCGTTTTTATGCTCTGTACATTCATCCTGTGCCACACTGCTATGCAGTCACAATGCCAAAATCTGGCCCCTAATTTAAACATAGCAATTAGTATTACAACCATAATTCAACACAAATCTGAGAACTCCTTGGCAGATACCTTCATATCGTTCAAAGGGTACTTCTTATCATTTTCGCATCCAGTTCTGTTAATATTTGTATGGAACCCCCTCAGTGACGTATGAGAGTTGACGTCACGTATTGGTTCATCATCGTTACCGATTTTCAACATGAACTCGAGGGTTTGTAATGTTAATGATTTTTTTAAGAAAATGTTATGCAAAATTGCAAACAAAATTGATAATGCGAGATTTATTGAACCAAGAACATAGAATCAGCAAAATTTAAAAAAAATTAAAAAATTCATAAAAAAAATTTAATATATTAAATAACCTTGCATATACCAAGTTAGTATACTGTAACATCACGTTGGCGGGCCTGCGTGGAAGGAGGACACGGAAATCTCGCATACCTGAGAGCTGAATAGTCTGACGCCACGGCGTTGGTGTACGATAATTTTTAGACCAGGTGGACACCGGCGTTACTTGGACTGTCACGTGGTAGAATGCAAGCCTCCCCCCATGCGGCGGTCACGTGATAGTAAGACTGCAGGTATAAAAAGGAGCCGACTCGCTCACGCCCGCCGGTTTTGTATTTGGAAACCTCGCGCTTTCGCAAAAATTTACGCCCACGCTAGAGCGTGTTCGTGCGTTGCACGAGTGGCAAAAGTCACAGAAGCAGCGCGGTAGGAACGTGCACTCGACGCGAGGCCTCACTAGAATATGTGATGTACCCACAGGCAGGCGGTTGAGAAATACCGGAAAATGTGTATTTACGAAGTATTTAAGGGGGAAGATACACCTTAAAACCTTAAAAAAATCGATTTTTGAAAACGTTTTCCTCTACATTAATTATTCAGGATTATTTTGGTGAAAAAAATATATCGATATTTGCAATAGTTTTCGAGTTATGATTTAAAAGGTATGCAGCTACATTATGCACCTATTATAGTAGTAAGGTACGCAAAACTCATGAATCTAATTTCGTCCCTTGCTTTTGAGAATTACCGTTTTTAAGACGTTTCCGTTATAACTCAAAAACTAATTATGTTAAAGCAATTTTTAAATTTAACCAAGTATTAAAACTCTTTAGATCAATAGTTTCTGTGATAAAAAATTATAAAACTGAAAAAATCTATTAATAATCAATATATTTTGGAATGAAATTAAAAATATTATTATCCAGAGATCTATGAAAGAGCATGGTTTTGTACCTGTGGTATTGCCAACAAATTAAAAGAAGAAATTGTAAAATCTTAAAATTATTGAAAAAAAAGTGAAAAATTAAAAAACCTTTCAATGAGAAGAAAAAATTTCTGTGTGTCAGTTCATTTTCACTGCCGTGAAGTATGATTTTCATAGAGTAAAACGATGGAAAAATAATACAAATTTAAGTGCTGTAAGCTGTATCTTCCCCCTTAATGAAATTATTGTACGTTCTTCGTAAATAAAACTTGTACATAGCTTTAAATGTATGTGTGCTTTCATCCATGACGCCATAATACATTCTGACTTCAAGGGAAAACGACGCATTTGCAGTGAAATCCGGCCCGTCCTCGCTGCCGCGGCGCTGCATGGCTCCGCCTCCGCTGCGTCCGAGTCCCACGGCCGCGGCGCGCGGGCGGACATTGATACAATTGCCCCAGATTGGGTGAGCGGCGAGGGTGGCGGCGCGCGCCGAGAGCGTGCCCTCGCAGCCGGCGCGCGGCTCGCCGCGACCGCACGCGCGGAGGCAGCATGCGAGGGCCTCTCGGCTCTGGACGGCGCGCGGAGACTTCCGCGGGATCTGCACTACCCAGAACGCATCCCTCCGCAATTGGATACTCCCAACGGCCACACGAGCCGACGTGAGCTGATAATGTTTCGGAGGTGGAAGGACAGCTCGTAGGAGGGTTTGCAGACGTGATTCACTTCGTTCAGATGTCATTTCTATAAAGGACATTGTAAGAATTGATGCAAACAACGTCGAAAAGCGTGTGAGAGTAGTGGTGTGAACTCATTGAGAGAGAGAGAGAGAGAGAGAGAGAGAGAGAGAGAGAGAGAAGTGAAGCCATCCACGCCGAAGATTCTCCGACAGACACCTATCAGCGGATATACGAGAGTCCATGCTTTTCATTTGTACTACACTTCAACGAAACTTGCAATACAACAATAATAGGGAGTACCACAGTCCCAACATTCCTCAAATTAATGGCAATCTTTCTACATCTACTCAACCACCATGCCTTGAATTTAGTTTGGCATGAATGAATATAAAAATCATTGGTTATATGATTGAATTAACTATATTTGAATGATGCAGAAGTGGGTTGGTAAGTGAGTTAGGAAATGGGCTTTCAAAATTCAAGGTCGTGAGTTCTAACTCGTCTGGGGGCGGTGAATTTTCGGAGTGTAGGGAAGTCCTCAGCGATCTATGTTGCATCGTGTATGATAAATAACTAAGGATAAATGTCCGGCAAAGTTAACTTCTTCGATAATTGCCGTTCTTATCAGATCATAAATTTGTCCAGTGATGGAGCAATACAAGCAACTAATAAATATGACAGATCATTGATGTGTCAGCTCCTGGCAGATAGCATCGGAGTTAAAACACAGTTGGTATTTTCGGTACCTTGAGATGGCAAATTTGACTATGTCCAACAACGTAGCACATTCTATGGTCATTTCCAGTTCCTATCGCCAAAAATAAAGAGATCTTCGTCAGGCTCATCATGAAAAATGACTGTCGTCGATAAAATCGACATCTGAAAATCAATTGTTGGTTGAATATTTTTCTCAACACACAACTACAGAAAACACAAATTCACTAATAGTACGTCTTCAATCAATGCAATCTAATGATGTAATTCCCTCTCGCATATGCCTTAATTGAGAGATGCCTCATGTTTCTTAGCGAAGGAAGAGAAGAACGGACAGGAGCAAAAACTAACTTGCTCTTTGGAGAAGAACTTTCGGCCCAATGAGCTGTAATGGAACCTCATAAACCACATATTTGCGGTCGGCTTCAGTGCAGATGGACCTTGCACGGGTCTAAGTCTGGCACAATAGAGATACGGGACGTAGCTTTGTTAGCAGCACCAGACCAAATCACGCAAAAGTAACACCAAACTATGTGATGTAAATTTATTGCAAATTATTGACGTAAGCCAGAAATGAAAAACCATTACTGAACTTATTTCTTTACACTACATTTCTTTTCAAGTAGCAAATTAATTTACAGTAGGTTACATGTTTCATTGGTTCCTTTTATGAAACTACGAATTTACGCGTCTTTTGAAAGATGGTAATGACTGTAGATTCATTTTAAATACCTTATTAATAACAAATTATTTGCATCAATATTATTTATATTCAAATGTGCTTTAATTAATGTATTATATTTATATTTGAATTCTGATGCAGGAGGCGTGCTAAATGAACATTTCAACGCACTTGACCATCAAAAACTATTTAGACGGTAGAAAACCTAGAACTCTGCAGCTAACGTGCGTGGGCACTAGACAGGCAAAATCTAATTAGGTTCACCCTAAGCGCGGTCAAAGAGGTCAGCGCTTGCCCTTCGTAGCGTGTGGCTGTGGTAAACTACGCTGACCCGAGGGCAGTGGCCGAGTTGTTTAAACTGTCCGGCGCGTCGGTTTGTTTCTCGTTGGGACATAACCTTTAACGCCCTCTGCTGACTATCGATTTAGGGAGAATGTTTAACAGCCTCAAGTCACTTACACACCACGCTCGTCGACGTTGGGGCATTCTGAGGTCTTTGACTTCTTTACTAAATGTCCATTAACTTAATGAGAAGTAAAAATTTGCATGATTCACCAAAGCGTACTGATCAATAAGAGTATTCCCTTGCTACTTCCTATATATTTATTCTGTAAGTAACAGGATTCTAGTATCATATTATTAAACATTTAGTTCAATGCTTGTATATAATAAGAATATTGTACAATTAATTGACATACAGAGTTATTTAATGGATAACTGATTTACGAATTATTTTAACATTTGACTTAAATGATGGTCTACTCGTGAGCATCGCCAACAACGCTCTGCTCCGGGAATCGTAATATTCCGCCAGCCAGATGGAGCGCCAGCTGATAAAACCTGAAACGTGTGAGTTAGAGGTGTGCAGTTGGAAGCTGGATGAGGCTGAGGAGAAGGCGCTCACGCTAAAAATGACAACCCCTTAGCAACAGTCGAGACTCTAACAGCGAGGATAGAGACGACTTGCGCAGCGAAAGCGGCACAAAGGCACTCCGCCAGCAGGCGGTGGCCGCCAGGTACCACAAAACTGGTCGACAGAAGGCAGAGGCGGAGAAATCAGGTTGCAGAAGGTGTGAGCGGGTTGATTGATTGATTAAGTGATCCCAGGTGCTTCATCTGCTAAGGTCATTAGTACCGTAAGTGCATGTTTTTATTGCGAGGGGTGGCGGTGATCTGCATGGCATAATCCGGCGCCGACCTTCGTCGACTTGCGGGATATTCATCAATCAGGTATCTACCCTCCAGCGGGCACCGTCCCAGCCGGGATAAGCTCTAATTTCCCGTCTCGTCTCCAGACAATGATAAGTATAGAGTGTATGAGTGTATGAGGTACTAAGGAGAGAGGATAGGACAAGAAAGGGAGAGGAAAGATCGCACACAAGCCCGTGACCCGTTCGTTTAAGCACTGCTCCGGCATTCGCCTGGTGTTTTATCGGAAAAACAATGGAAAAGTACGGATGAAAGAGGCCGGCGTTAAGATTCTCCTCCAGCCAGCAGCGGTTGAAATCGACCTCGCTGACAAGCTGGTATCGAAAATTTTGCCGCCGTCGAGAATCGAACCGAAGGACTTCCCGGTCAGAGGCAGCGATGGCCTGAGCCACCAAAGTCAGAGTTGCAGCAGGTACTAGCGGGGAAAGGAAGGGCGGGGTAGGGCAGTAGAAGCAAGGGGTAGGGTCAGTAGAAGGAGCAACGGCGAAGGAGCGGGGTCAGTAGGAGCAACGGCGAAGGAGGTGGGGTCAGTAGAAGGAGCAACGGCGAAGGGGGTTGGGTCAGTAGAAGGAGCAACGACAAAGGGGGTAGGGTCAGTAGAAGGAGCAACGGCGAAGGGGGCGGGCGGCGCCGGAAGGGAGCGCCCATTAGCCGCCAGAGCGCGCCTTCCGCCTCGCAGCCCACGCCGCGGCGCCCGGCAAACTCTCAAACGCCCTGGGCGAGTACGCGCCTGTCGAACGACATGACGTCACCGCAGGGTTAAACGCAGCGGGGCGGGCGCAAGCCATCTCGTGCCACTATTAATGCTTTTAAAACATCGATGTGTTCCACGTGGAACATCGATATTTTAACAGCGATATTTTGGGTTTGATGATTTCTTCACATCGATATTTTGTTGCAAAAACATGGATTTTGTTAATTTTTATTTATTTTTAAATAAAGGGGTTTAAGCACGTTGTAGAATAGCAGCAATCTAGAGCAATGCCGTTGTTGTGCGTCATCTTCTTTATCACGCTGCACTCTCCGATCAACACCAGACGAATGCCGGAGCAGTACCCTAACAAACGGG
This sequence comes from Teleogryllus oceanicus, assembly GCA_964035755.1. Lineage (NCBI taxonomy): Eukaryota > Metazoa > Arthropoda > Insecta > Orthoptera > Gryllidae > Teleogryllus > Teleogryllus oceanicus. Next base: position 178,147,685 of record CAXIVR010000002.1, read on the forward strand.
CCACGGCCCACGCGCATTCTTTCCTTCCTCTTCCTTGTTGTATCCTCTCCCCTTACACAACACTAGCATGCACTACACTACCACACATTCCGAGAGACCCATCGGGAGCTTAGAGCTTGTCGCGGCTGGGGCGGTGCCCCTCTGGTAGGAGAGTCCTGGTTAGGAGGAAGCCCCTCTACCCGACGGTAGGTCGGCGCCGGATCTAGCCATCCAGCGGGACAAGATCACTGCCATCTCCCGAGAAAAACTTGAACTACACTAACGGGACCAATGACCAAAGCAGTTGATGCGCCCGGAAACCCGAAAAAATCAATCAATCAACATTTATCACGCTGCACATTTCGCCTGCGCAATCTAAGGAAGTTCGAGAGCTGCTCGTCTTTTGAATGTATTCTATCGCCAGGCGTGTCATTGCCTGAATCGACAGTGAAACACTAAATCGATAGCAAAACACGATGTTATTTTTTGTTAATTTTATTCTTTACATTCGATAATGTTTACATATTACTAACTTTTGGTAAAATTTGCTATCACTACGTGCCACGCAGTTTCAAGGAAAGGGCTCGTGAAATTTCAAACGGGGTTAACGTATTGCAGTATTGCATTGTAAAATAAGTGCAACGAATTCAAATAATAAACATAGCCGAACATTTTGAATCGTTCCCCTACTTGACGCAACCCGTTTGACGATTATGTCTAACGACCGGTACTCCAAGCGAGCCCTGCAATCGTGAGACCTCATTAACATTACCTAGGCCACCAAGAAAAAGGAAAGAGTGCAGGAGAATAAAAAAGAGGAAAATAAGAAATAAGAAAGATGTAAATGTTGAATTAATCCAATACTGTGAGCTCTGTAAGCGGTTTCTCGGAAGGTAATCAGTTTCCCGTGCCTCATTACAGCATCAACAAATCTCAAAGAAGATAATCTGAGACCTGAAGACAATCACAATGAGATTCACGTAGTTGCAGAACTGTGGTCATTGCCTCACCTTGTGAAAACTGAAGACAACGGGAAAACTAACAATTTTCAAAATACTTCAAAATGTTATTTTGATTAAACAATTAAACATTATTCCAACATTATATTTCAACATTTTATAACTAGTATTTAAAAGCATAATTTTAATGGAAAATTAATTTCTCTCGTTGCATTTGATACGTTCTATTCATTCAGTAAATCCTTTTCAATAAACTATGCAGACAAGGAAAGTTGTCCAGATAAACAAAACTATTTTAGTTAGTCTTCTTTTCGGAATGTATTATTCTGTTCCATCGCAGCCCTGATGAAGGTATATATTACGAATGATTGACAAATCCTAAAAATGACAAATAGTTTCATTTCACCTAACGAATATCCCTCTGTCTACGAATAGTCAAAAAAACTAAGAAAAATGTCTAGAAAAAGTCATACAACGTATAAAAACTTGAATTTTATTCTCAAGTAATTGAAAATCAAAAAATACACATAATGAATTTGACACATGCGATAACAAAGTGCTCTCTTGATCACTACCCATTCTTTGAAGTAAGTTTCATCTGTAACCAAAGAAGTCTAACATGGAACGTTAATTTCTAATGGGTTCAAATGGAATGATATTTCTTGTTGAACTACAGACAATATATTATAATCTGTATAAAAAATGTCTCAATTGTAGAGAATGGATTCGTCAATTTTGATTACGACATTTGGCAATCAAGGTGCCAACACATTATCAGGTGAAAAATTCTGAAAATGGCATTAATATAGGTATAAAATATGACTTTTAATTAGGTGGACGAAAAATAAACAATGGAATGACACTGTTCAAGTAATGAAAAAAAACTCTAAACAAAAGGTAATTAATTGTCATTAATTCACCAGGACATCTCTTCCCCATTTTTAATTTTATACAATCACATTTAGCATTATTTAAATGGATTTACATCATGCTTTTTTAACATACGCAAAATGCATGGGTGATTTCGACATTTCGCCCGTGTTGACGCCCGGACCGGAGAGCGTAAAACGGATCGGAGCTTTCAGCCGAGAGCTCTTCCGCGTGGCGCTTAATGAGCGCGTAAACGCCGCTGATGAAATTGAATCGAGGGGAGGGGGAGAGCAGACCCTGCGCCGCCTCTTTCGGTGCGCAAGTGGAGGGACTGGGTCCATGAATGACGCTCTAAACATTTGTTACTCATGCTTTCATTGTTGAAAATAAATTGACGAAATAAGTATAAATACGTATATTAGTTTATTTAATTCACAAATTTGTGTAGGATCCAATGGCAGTCAGGACGGTGGAATAGAAATCTAGCAGAACTTTAACAAATCAAAAAAGAATGTCTAATTTTCTTTGAACATCATTGAAAATAGCATGGATGAAAATAGATTAAATTACTAGAGATTCAACTATATGCCTACGGATATAAGATGTTTATAAAGCTCGATACAAGAGGTCAAAATAAATCGGACTGATGTGAAATAAGACATTAAAATGTGCAATTTTCAAAAAATTAAAAATGGGTGTATTCGAAGAAAGAAGACAAAAAACAGTTTAAAGTGGTCCGAAGAATAAAAGAAAGAAGAAGCACATTGAAAGGATAACGAAATATTGGGAAAAGAAGAAGGCAAATTAGCGAAGAAAAATCGAAATTGGCCTGACATTCCAATCGGACTTTGAAAGGAAGAAGAAAGAAAATGTTAAATGTGCATTCTCTCTCCGATAGATTTTCAGCATAGGTCTGCCCCCTCGATACCCCGAAATATTTCGAATCCATAGTAGTTTGTGTCATATCGTGAGGACTGAATGCCGCGTGACCTCGGAGACGTGAAACTCCAGAATTCTTCTGGAATTGGTCGCAGGAAGCCAAGGAAATATCCTGTAAGAACAGCTTCGAGCATTTTTATTTCGGGATTCGTTTGGATTTTTTTACCGTATCGAATTTAGCCCAGCTTCTTCTTTCTCTAAACTGGTAAAACACTGCCACCGTCAGTCCTGTATGAACCGTCAATAGTTTATTGGTCTGCATTTTTTGACCTTAAATTGTCAAGGATCACAGAAGAAGACATTCAAAATAGGAACACATTTAGATCAGTCATGACGGATTGATTTGGAAGAAGTACTAAAGTGTAGAACAGGAAAAGCTTGGACCGAAGAGAAAAAAAATGCGCACAGCTGAAGGATGAAAGAAATATGGGCACAAAGAAATAATAAGAAACACATCTGAGTGTGAAACACTGCAGTCCCAATTGGCTTGTTCGCAAGAAGAATATGAATGATAATTATTACAATTCTTGTTTGTCGGATTAATCATAATTAGGGGGCGAATTTTAATGAAATGACATGTTTTTTCTTTTCACTTAAGAGCAATGCCGTTTAGTATAGAAATTCGTTTTATGTTATGATAAAAAGAATTTTTTTTTTTTTTGGTTTTTCAAAAATATTTCAAAATTCTTCACAGAATTACTCATAGCTTATTATTTGTTTGCTCAGAAATTGTTTTCACAGACTTTGTAAGTATATTATTCTTGTGACGAATATTAGTGCCATTGCCGGTTCGGCCGATTTCGGGATAACTAAAGACAGAGATTTCCTGATAAAAAACAGTAAACCAAAAGTTTGCAAACTGAGTATACCTGAACGAATGGAAGAAGCCACGATTACATCAGTAACGCATCCAACAGCTTCACTTGTTCATCCGAAGTGTTTTTGATATCTTTTACGTCATTTTTCTTTGATTTTAGGGCATTTCAAAAGCATTTGAAGAGCATTTCATTGAGAAATTTTGGCGATGTTTTTAGGTCATCAAAATCCGCCCCTAATAATAATTTGTATCGTCTTCAATCTGAACCTCCTCCTCCTCCAAGTGCACCGCGTAGTAGTCCGAGTGCGGCGCGGCGCTGCCTCATCAGACGCAGGAACTGCACCGCTCCGCTCCGTGAAGCGCACAGCACGCTGACGCGGCGCGACGCGGCGAGGCGTTCGCGGAATGGAACGTCCGGCACGGGGTCGCCCGACGCGACGGCGCCACGCCGCCACGCCTCCGCCACGCCACGCCACGCCACGCACGCCTCCGCCACGCCACGCCTCGCCACGCCCGCCACGCCACGCCACGTCACGTACGTCACGTCACGTCACGCACTCACGCCACTGCCACGCCACGCCACGCCTCCGCCACGCCACGCCACGTCCCGCCTCGCCTCGCCACGCCTCGCCACGCCACGCCACGCCTCACTATTCCTCAAGAGTGTCGTTTCCTGCCGTCACGTATACTTTCCTTCCTTACAGAGAAAACCTGTTGGTGCAGAAGCGCACTCACATCCCGCGTTTTCCTGCGCTGCTTCGCTTCCTCGCCTCATTTGGCGCCACTCGCAGTGGAGGCGGCGGTGGGGCGGCGGTGGGGGGGGGGGGGGGGGGGGGCGGCGGGGGGGGGGGGAGGCGGAGGCGGCGGCGGCGGTGGAGGCGGCGATGGCGAGGTGGCATGGCGGCGGCGGTGGCGGTGGCGGTGGCGGTGGCGGTGGCGGTGCGGTGGCGGTGGCGGTGGCGTGGCGGTGGCGGTGGCGGTGGCGGTGGCGGTGGCGTGGCGGTGGCGGTGGCGGTGGCGGTGGCAGTGGCGGTGGCGTGGCGTGGCGGTGGGGTGGCGGTGGCGGTGGCGGTGGCGGTGGCGGTGGCGGTGGCGGTGGCGGTGGCGGTGGCGGTGGCGGTGGCGGTGGCGGTGGCGGTGGCGGTGGCGGTGGCGGTGGCGGTGGCGGTGGCGGTGGCGGTGGCGGTGGCGTTGGCGGTGGCGGTGGCGTGGGCGGTGCTGTTCCGCTGCAGTTGAGATTCGATGTGCTGCGCTGGGAGGCACTGATGGTTGAGGCAGAGGTGTGGTGGTGGTGGTGGTGGAGCTGTGACGTAGCGTGGGTGACAGACGTCCGGGGCGGAGGAAAATTTCGCCGCCCCCTTATTTAGGTATTTCAATTTAAAAGGCTAAAATAAACAATAATTCTAAAGAACACGGTTACGGCACGAACAATCATCATTATTGTGTATTGCCCAGGTTGCAAATAAAAAGTCATGTACTATAGACTTTTTACAATTAAATAATCCCATTTATTAGTTGGTTTTTAAGCGAAAGTATTAGATTTATTAATAATTCTGCAAATAAGTTTGAGAACTTGGTGGCAGAATACACTAACTTAACATTACAGAACTTAACTATATAAGATTTAACCGTACTGCCGCTGCCACAAAGAGGCGCAGTTGCAGCGGAACGAGGGTGACGCATAGGAGAGGGGCCGGGGGTGCGAATTGAGCGAAGAAGGTGATGGCGGTGCGAATGAAGGCGGCGAGGGGGAGAAGTGAAATGGGAGTTGGAGTATTTAGTGAGATGTAACCAAAGAGAGATGTCGCGGCATGTTGGTAGAACGTAGTGGAAAAGTGAACGTGGAGAGAGGGGATCGGCAGCATGAGTAAGCGAGGAGACGAGGATGGTGGATGGCGTGGCGGAGGAGGGGGGCGAAGAAACGGCTATTCAAGAACGAGTTACGCAATGGCGTTGAGCAAACCAAGGTGAAGACGGAGCAGAAGAAGAAACGGGAGAAAACGGCGAAGGAGGGAGTCGGCTGCTAAGCACGTAACGAAAAGTAACCAGACGGATGATGCGAACGCATGCGTATTGCATAAGACGTTAACTGTCAGAAATTTCTACGTTCCTTTGAATGTGAAAGTATATGAAAGTATTTTTCATGTACATAATTTAAATTAAATGTACACGTACTGTATGTACATAATGTAGTATTAAATTTAATGTAAGTACAATGTACATTAAATTTAATGTAATTTCTGACAGGTACGGTCAAGAGAATGCGGAGAAAGAGAAGCATCGTGACATTGGCAAGTGAGCTGCGGAAAGAAGGGACTGAGAGGCGCAGGTGAGAAATGAATGCCGCCTCATGGCAAACTGAGGAAATGGAGAAGAGGCGGGTCGAAGTCGGCACAGGAGGTGGCGAGGGGAAGTAATTGCAAATGAAGAGAGTGGTTGACGGTAGGGAGTGAGTAGGATGAGGAGAAGAGCATTTGTGGCGAACAGCATAATCAGCGGATGGTTCGAAGGCACGGGGCAGAAGCAATGGGGCGAACGAACATTAGAACAAAGAAGGGGAAGGGGGAAGGGAACCCCTTCAAGAGAGTGAAAATTCGCGAGCGAATGGGGGTGAGGTGGCGTAGGAGACGGAGAGGAAGGTGGGCGAGGGAGGGGTGGAATTCAACCCGGCGTTGCAGAGGGGGATGTCCTCAGAGGTGGTGAAAATGCAGGTTGGGGCGGAGAGGGAGGAAGGTGTGGAGGCGGTGCGCTTACAGAGAGAGCGGACAACAGACGAAAGCGCAAGAATGGCAGAAAGCGGACCATAGGCGAAGACAAGGAAGAAGAGGCGCTGGCGAGGGCGGTGAGGGGGTAAGAAGGCAGAAGAGGACTGGAGGAGGTCAGATTGTTTGATTGATTATTTATTTCCTGTTTCCGGGCGCGTCAACAGCTAGTCACTAGTTTCGTGTTTTTAAGGGATATGGCGGAGCCCTCCCACCGCTGATGGTGAGATCACGCGTCGGCTAACGAAGATTTCCCCAGTCAGGTATCTCCCCCAGACGGGAACCGCCTCAGCACACAGATTGTAAGCAACTGAGTGGACTGAACTTGTAAACGTGTGTGTAAGTAAGGGTTGATGATAGGACAAGGAAGAGCAATGAAAAGATCGCGCGTGCTGGGACCCGTTTGTTAGGGTACTTCCCCGACATTCGCCTGATGTTTTGGAGAAACCACGGAAGACTACCAATCATAACAACATACCGCTAAAATTCTTTCTCCAGACAGCAGCTGAACTCGACCAAGCGACCTAGGTAGTGTCGAAAATCCTGCCATCGCCTTCTGAAATCGAAACGTAGGACCTCCCAGTCAGAGTGACTGCAGTGACATCAGTTGCTGCCCTGAGCCACCTCCGCCGGTGGAAAAGGTCAGAAGCGAAAGGAGAAACTGAGTGCAAATACACTGCGCAGGTGTGGAAACGCAGGCAGCGGCGTGGGAGGGCGCTGATATTGCTTAGAAGGTGGGAAGGTGGAGCCGGGGGCGAAGGTGGCAGCCACGGGAGTACTTCCGCAGGGCACAATGAGGCGGGAGCCGCCAATCTCTTTAGGCAAATAACGACCACCTGTCGCAATCTCATCTCCGCCCGTGCGCCCCCACCCTTGCCCTCGCACGACCTCCACCTCCACGCCAGACAAGCTCTCTATATTCGCCCCTGACCATAGGCTGCAGAAAGAGCTGGCGAGTAGGACATGAAGAGGCGTATTCCAAAAATTAAAAACATTTCTCAAAGAATATGACATTCTTCTCCATGGAATCCTGCGAGGTACTGTCAATGTCATAGATGAAATACTGGGAATACTGAGAGTTACTAGCTTCAGGAACGCGAATAAAGTCGATTTCATCCAAAACACAGTCAAATGAGTAAGTTTGTGTCTGTTTTTAGAAATCACGAATTCAAGTTCATAGTAAATTTTTCACGAACCGGAAGTATTTGTTTTCTCTAATTGTTTGCGTTCGTAATTCGTTCGTATAACTGACTGAATCAATCAATTTTTATTTACACGACCGCATGTAGTATGTTACAAAATTAACATTTTAGGTGTTTAATTAAAAAAACAAAGAGTTACTTATCAAGTTACTTACATTTAATTTTACTTGCAGTACAATATTTAGTTTCTTTATAACCCCTAAATAATGGATCAGGCTTTTATTTTAGATCAGAAGTGACCCAAGAATATTAGTATTAGTCTTGCCACTTCCCCCATGTTAGGGTTCTCACAAATTGCTTAATTTTGTTGGCCACTAATTCCCAAGAACAAATTTACCTGACTCTCCCCTGTTTTCCGTTGCATTTTAATTTGTTTTTCTTTATAAGATGTGTAAATTCAAACTTTAAAAAAATATTAAAGCTTCTCGGGTACTAATTGGTCAGCTCTCTGCTTTCTTCGTGGAAAAGTAAAATTAACAAGTTTTTTTTTCACTAAATAGAAACTTGAGAAAAAAATGTTTGTTGTATTATGCTGAACTATTGGCCTTAAGAAATAATCTCTGTTATTTATAATCCTCTCCTAATGTTCCCTGACTGGTAATGATTTTTCTATAAATTTCCTGGCATTTTCCTGACATTCCAGAGCAATGGAATTCCCTGATTTTTCTTGGTTTTCCATGTTTTCCTGAAAGCGGCCATCCCCTTTATGTCAACTCAAGGTTAATAAAAACCAAACACCATTGTTTCCCGTAGGTGTGGGAGCGGAGCGGAGCGTTTCCGAAAGCAAATATTAGCATTTCATGCAAACGCGGAATAAATTTGTCGAATGTCCTGAGATTAGAATCCGGAAGAAGTTAAAGTCTCCCCGAAATATACGGCCACCAAAATACAAACGCACATTCGTTCAACACAAATTCCCTTCTTCCACAACCCTACGCTACCCTAATATATAGTGCCTCCCTTAGCCCCTAAACATTTAGTTTTCCCGTCGACGTCAGTAATTCAGGCCCCACGCGCCTCCACCTGTGCTCTCGCGTAGCCTCCTGGTGGGCCCTCTCGCTTCCCTGGAAAAAGACTCGCACCGATTGGAAAGGGCTTTTGCAAGCCTTTTGCCTGAAAGATACTTATTGTTGATGCACAAAAAGTGACACATCTCAAATATTCTTTCGCAAATGACAGCCGAAGGAAAACGGATATTCAATAAACATTGCAATATCTTTACGACCTGCAAGTTCGATTACTGCATTCTCATAATCGATAGTACTCCGATTGGTACACACATCTAGTAATGCTTTGCTAAAAGAATTTACAGAGCCATTTGTGTTTGTTGTATACGTCTTCAAGATATTTGATATGCTAAAATTCTGTATTTTTAGTACGGAGTGCCAGGAAAATCTCCCCGCACCGAGCCGAATCAGAGAGAATATTAAAAATTGCATTTATGCTGGTAGCAACCAGATCACTGGGAAACAATAGAAGGCGACAACACTTCTAGGATCTATTATGATTGTGGTGAGTATATAATTAACGTTTTCTAGGAGCATCTCGTGATACCAACATAATTTCTGTTGCAAGCACTCTCACCGGGACGATGCCACTGCGGATAGATTTTCTTCGCACTCTACACTACGAGTATCTCCCTTACCCCAACGCAGTCCATTACTCCTCTCTCGGTTTCTGTATTTCCTCTCCCTTCCGTCCCCCCGTTTGTGCCCCCCGCGTTCTCGCGTTGCCTTCTCACTCGCCTTCTCGCTGCCGTGGAGGGTGCTTCGCACCTCCTCGAGGTGTTCGTGCAGTTCCCTGTAAAGCACAGCTCTTAACTGCGGAGCCGTCGCCAACCGACTCTCTAATGGGCACCCCACCCCCGGACCCGACGCCCGACCAGCACTGATTACATTCCACACCCTACTCTCGCAGCTGTTGCCCCTCCGTTTGCTGCAGAAACGCGCCTCGCTCGTTCACGTCGCCCGAGCAGACGCCTGGCTGCCTCGCTGCTTACGAAACAACGGGCCGGGAGCGGTAGCTCAGTGCATGTCACTGCAGCGCCTCTGATCGGGAGGTCCTAGGTTCGAGTCCTGCCAGCGGATTTTCGACACTAACTTTACAGTTACGTCGAATTCAGTCGTTGCCTGGAGGAGAATTCTAACGGCCGGCTGCTCTAATCGTAGTTTTCCGTGGTTTCTCCGATCAACGCCACGCGAATGGCGAAGCAGTACTCTAACAAACGGGCCACGGAGACGCGTGATCTTTCCTCCCTCTTCCTTGAACTATACTCACCCCTTACTTACACACACGTTGCTTAGAGTTGTTCCGGCTGGCCGGTGCCCGCTGGTGGGCCCTGACGGTATGTCGGGCCGGATCTCGCCATCCAGCGGGGAAAGATCACCATCTCCCGAGAGGAAAAACATGTGTTACACTTACGGGACTACTGACGTACGCTGTTGATGTGCTCGGAATCACCAACTAACGACACAACGGCGAGGCGTTTTCGCAACGGAGGGCGGGGCTCAATATATTACAGGATTACATCGCGGTCTCAAAATGACAATTATGTTCATTTTGACTGAATTTTACAGACTTAGTGGGGTCTAATAAAAAGATACGTAAAAATGTAATCCAAGATAAGTATATGTATGGAGATATTTAAGAAATCCGCATACAATACATGTACGTTACTTTACAATGCATTGCCAGATGACATTAAACAATTAATGTCCGTGCACAAATTTAAGATAAAAGAAAAATCTTTTCTGTTGCATAACTGTTTCTAGACAATTAGAGACTATACTCATCATCAAAATAAAGATGTTTATTTTAACAAAACAATGATTTATAATGAATTTTAATACATTTGTATTGTATAGTTTTTTTAAATATTTAATATGCCTGCAACAAGAATGTACTTCAGCTTCCGGTCAATGACCCCCATCTCGATCAGGTTTTTGTCCAGTTTCCCTGATCCATTGAACAAATGCTGAGATGACCCCTTGTTTTGCTTTTTTGACGTAAATGTAGCTTCACAATGTGCACGTTTTGTTGAGGTCTCCTTTTGCTTGTAGTGGTATCAGACGAGCTGAGGGTGAGTTACTATATTGTTAGTAATACAGAAAAATCAAATCTGCAGTTCGTTTATCGTTGCAAATAGTTTTTCCATAACTAGGGAACAAAAATTCTAGTTTCAAATGTTGATAATCTTTCGCTTTTCTAAATTTTATTATTATTATTATTATTATTATTATTATTATTATTATTATTATTATTAAGTTGTTTTACGGAAACTTGCGCAAATATTCTTCTCCCGTACACGTCATATACAGTTTTTACTGGTTTCTTGACCAAATAAATAAAAAAAATGTATTTAAAACTAGCATGTTATATTGATCAAAAGAATTTTTTCCGCAGGTCCAATTTCAAAATGTTCAATGTGTTGTAATAAGAAAAGAAAGGTTTAAACATGTCAACACATCATTTTAGTCAAAACTCTGACAGAAACTTGTCATTCATATCCAAGATATCCCAAAAGTTAAGTTGATTTCTTGGACGTTCACTGCCTCTGGTGTGTTTATTAGATACAATAGTAGGAATCTCGAATTTAAGCCTCGAAGATTGTGAGGCCTTATTTTCAAGTCAAGATAATAGCAGAATTTCGAATCTAAATAGCTTTGACGAAGCCGTCCACTTTCTAAGTGAGAATTCTACAATATTCAATATTACTAATTTCGTGGGTACGCGGAAATATAAAACTAAACAGTCTCTGGTCTTGTGAGAGCTGTCGATGGATTTTTTAGATACCCAGGATTTCGAGACAACTACAAAAATTATGAATCAGTTTAGATTTTCACTAAGAAAGTGCAAATAAACGTGTTATCGTTCAGGACACTTCGCGACGCTTGCCTAGGTAGCTAGGGCTGGCGATTTTTGGATCATTTCACCGATTGGAATACGAACATTCCAATGCTGCAGAATTTGAAATCAAATTTTGCAGCCTCTGACCTTTTGAGAGATGTCTATGGTTTTGTTAAGATACCATACCTGCGGTTTTTCGGGAAACATACAAAAACAATTAAACAATTTCTATTTTTACTAGAAAAAGCAATTATTTGCGTTATTCCGCACATTCTGGAGTACTTATCGCGCATACAGGAAAGACGATGCCTCTGGCCTTTTGAGAGGTGAAAATGATTTTGTTAGGCACCCGAGAACTCGGGAAAATCCAGAAACAGTGAGTTTTGATTTGGGCTGAAAATCTATTAATGTAATTAAATAACTTGAAAATAATTTGTTATCCAGTGTTGGTTAGGATCAGAAACTTATTTGTATGGTTTGTAAAGAAATGGTGTACTATGTATTATTTAAAGAATATTTTATTGCAGTATCCGCGAAGACAGTTTTTTTTATAAAATCTTAATTTGTTGTCGTTCTTGTTTGTATTAAAATAAAGAAAGTATTTTATTTGTTATTCTTGTGTAGTTTTTGGGTAGTTATTCTTATGTAGTTTTGAAAAACCATTTTGTATTTCTTCAACAGCATTTTTTCTCATGGAAGTCACTAGTTTGTTTACATAATTTCATTATCCGCATAAATCGGTAATATTTTTCGAAAAGAGATAAGCTGATTTTTTCCTCCTCATTTTGCCAATGTCGCATAGTAATTCAGTAACCCCTTGAAACATTTTTTTTAAATTCATTAGAAACAACATGTTTCAGGAAGATCGGAACATATAGGTATGTTTCCTCTTTTCCAACACCACCATGCCCAAATGTCGAAGCTACATTACATACAAAGAAATTCTAGAAATATGAGAATCGTCCTAAACAGAATTCTACTTTCAAAACCTCTTACGTCACAACTGTTACCAGTTCTTCTCCCACATATCCATGGAAAGCAATTGTATTCAATAAAGTAATGTGTCATTAGTTGATCATTTCATCATTCGTCACAATCGTTCATTCAAGTGTCTTTCTCCTGAAATAAAATTCTAAAACCACATATTTTGCCGCACAACGTTCCTTTTATTTGACTCAAGAAATTTTCATTCATTCATTTTATTCAATTCAAAGTAGTAGTTACCTCGATCCGCTGAGCTGAAAAGCAAAAACATATCCTGAAAATCAACAACAGTGCAGTATATAACCAACTTCTAGGAAACAGCAAATAACTAGAAGCTACTTAAGAGCTAAGTAGAGCAGAAGAAACATGCCACGGTGCCATGCTTGTCATCGGCATTCGCTGAAGGCATTCATGCGAAAGAGCGCGTAACGCAAGCAACTGCATGCGATGCAACATGCAACGGGGCGGAAAGAATGTCAGTCGGCGCGTCGTCTTGGTCGCAGCTGCTCCGAGCAAAAACTGGGAGAACGTGGCCATCCTTACGACTAGCAGGTTCGTCCAATAAGACCGGAAATGAGGTTACTAACAGTCCGCAACTAGAACGAGGGGTATTTCTCCCCGGGACGCCAGTACTGAAGGTAATATTGCGTAATGGAAGTTCTTATTCAAGGAACGACCATCTTAGCAGGGATAGAGAAGTAGCGACTAATGGAACGCTGTCTTGTGTACCTTGTGTGACACACATCGACATGCAGTAATATTTGTGCCCAGCATACATGTCGTTTTCAAGTCATTACCTTTGAAAAACCATTTTCTACAAAGGCAATTTCACAAATCATCATTAATTTAAAGAAAGAAACTAACACGGCCTTTCATCCTGTGCATTTATATCTTTAACTTACAATTAAATAAAACCATGTGTGAATGTGTTTATACAGATTAGTTTTCAATAAATATTCTCTAACTTCCCCAATACTCAACCAATTAATTTTATATAGTTTTAAAACTGCTTTTGCGTTAATACTTATCTTAAAAGGTAATTTTGGTAAGTATTAAAACAAAACAGTAGAACCATATGCTACGGCCCGGGTAAATTTTATCGTTAGATAGTTACTTCAGGAATACGTTCTAGTAAGTTTGAAACCCTTTCTATTAAAAAAATAATTTCTGATAATTGTAACATATACTAATTAAAATAATGTATATTTTCGGCATTAATGTGTTTTTATGAATTGTGTGGCCTGCATTTTCTGGGTGTACTCATTTTTGGTTAATTTGTTTTTCACTTTTTAGTTCATAATATTTTTTGAAAAGTTCGCCAATTATAGACGTAGTCTCCATAATTTGCGCGTAAATACGTATGTTCATACCTTTGAAACTAGTGTAGAATAAAAAGATGTCACATTATTTATCAATTTATTCACTTCAATTCCCAAATTTTTGGGACTCGTGTTTTTTTCTTCACTTGTCAGCTTTTCTCGTTTTACTTCCATATATTATTAAATAAACAATTCACACAAGAAACACATCAATATTAACATTTATTTAAATTTGTACACAATACACAAATAAAATAAAAAATTATTAGTAGGTACTCATTTTTAAATGTTCTTTTTTATTCATTTATTTTCGACTGACACTCTTATTATAAAGAAAAAATTTCAAACGCATGTAGGCCTGAAATTTCATTCCAGATAAAAAGAATTGAAGCAAAAATTGTATTAAAAAATTGTACTTAAAACGTCAAGTTTTCAATCGCAATAAGTGCCACCCTTCCTAAGCCTAGGTGTAGCAGCATTGCACATAGATAGCTTGTGCAGCTGGCAAACTGGTGAGAAGCATGGAAAGTGCATAAAGTGGATTGTGTCGTCACCTGAGACGAAAAATATTTTTCAAACCAACACCCGCTGCGTGCAGAACACGAGCCAATCAACGAAATCGGGATGTACTAATTCGCCCACAATCAAATCCGCCGAGTCGGACACCAACGCATTGGCACTTATGATTTGGAAAGTTTTTAGCGTGCTTTTGCATTTTCTGTGACAATGAGCAGCAATTTCAATTTAAAACAGCGTGCCTGCTGTGGTCAGCGTAAGGGAAGCGGCAGCGCATGGAATTAAGTAGAATGTGTCGAACAGTTTGCATCCGATGTTTCATACACCTAACCACGTGCAGATAATGCGAACAATTAATAACGAAAAAGTACGCATTGCAATAACCACCGGCAAGTGCCGAAAATATGTATTTCCGATATCCAATGCAGAATGAACTTGCTTTTTTGAATTAACATTGAAAATCACTTTGGTAAACGAGACAAAAAAAACTTAAATAAGGATAATCCAAGCAAAGAGATCAGGGTAAATTATTCTTTCGAATTAGATCTGATTATGTTTATTCAAAGTTTTTTTTTTTTTCATTTCTACAAAAACATGTATTGATGTCGATGAAAACATCTCCCCAGTTGAAACTGAAAGCAAGCAATTGTTTTCTCTCACAGAGGTGCCCAGTTTTGTAATTACTGAAATAATATAATATTAAAAACGAATGTCTTCCGGTCGGAGCACATATTCACGTAACACTATTACAAAACAAATGTTTTTGACTGATTAACGGCAAATGTCAACAGTTATCTCTCAAAAATACTGTTAGTTTGTATGATTGCGAGTTAA
Organism: Teleogryllus oceanicus; assembly: GCA_964035755.1. Classification (NCBI taxonomy): domain Eukaryota; kingdom Metazoa; phylum Arthropoda; class Insecta; order Orthoptera; family Gryllidae; genus Teleogryllus; species Teleogryllus oceanicus. The sequence continues at coordinate 178,162,712 of CAXIVR010000002.1, forward strand.
TTACCGGAAGCTACTCCGTCGCGGAAGTATCATGTTCTTGACTGAATGGCCTACGATTTGATCCTCGTTTTTTCTTTTTTGGGGGTCCGTCTCACAGCTTCGCGGTGCATTCTGTTATAACCAAGATCCCTCATTGACAATGGTTGACCGTTCAGTCCAGAACCCAACTCTCTTCATCATCACAGACACGAATAGACTCCTGTCAAAGAAGCTCCTAAATATAAGAAGCTGATATTTCTAGCGGCATAAGTTATATCCAGCAGCGATTCCATGTAACATTTTTACAAGTCCCCAAGATTTTTCTTGGAGGGGGGGGCATTTGGCCTGATACAAACTGTGGTCCAAACAATAGTTTGTAGTACAAGCAATAGTTGGGAGCTAATCCAGTACAAACAATTCTTTGTACTGGATGGCTCCAACACTGCTTGAATGTGAGCTGCGGTTTAAAACCTACATAATCTAAAACCCCGAAACTCTGATGAATCAAATATATGGCACGACGGATTAACCTCCCCACCATATATTTTCGTTCCATTGAGAAAATAGACATTTTAAAAACAATGATTGTGAGCGACTATGAAACTTCAACCCGGGGCTGTTGATTGGCTAATGCCCGCACGCGAAAGCCCACACCCGGCGCAGCAGCGAGTGTCTCGGGCGCGTCGTTACCTTGGGCGCGCGGTTCCTGCGCGGCAGGATGGAGACGAGCGGCAGCTGGATGGCCTCGAGCAGGGCGACGCGCTTGCTCGTCTTGGGCGCGCCGCCCCCGCCCGCACCGGCGCTGGCCTCGCCCGCCTCCGCCGGCTCCGCCCCCGGGGCCTCCGCAGGCGCCGATGACGTCGCCGCCTGCGTCCACACGGGGGTGGAATCGGGTGCGGGTGGAGCTTGCGTGTTTAGCGCACGAGGCGCTTCTGTCTATCGATCGGATCGCTCGGCGTCCTTGGCGAATGTCCTTCCCACCATCGCTTTCAATTTATTCGGGGTGTCAAGTACTAATCGCATTTCGGTAGAGGTTTCTCTTGTCCTTCTTTTGCAATGCGCTTCCTACCGATTGTTCTGTTCGTAGCAAATATTCGTCGTTTCATTCAGACCGAACATTCCATCTTCTAGTATTTTTTTTTAATGAAACTTCATAGATGTTTCTTACATATAGTGATACATTTATTATATTCAATTGCATTTCGTATCTTGCGAAATATCAGTAATATGAGTAAGCCAGAATTTAATATTTTTGTAATATAATATTCAATTAGGATTTTGGAAACGAAAAGGCTTTTTTATTTAAACTAATTTCTATTGGAGAAATATTACTATCTCATCTCAGACAAACATAAAATAAAATTACAACATATTTGAATTATGGTTCATCTTGTCTTTCAGATCGAACATTCCGCCAATGCAGTTTTCTTCTGGTCAATCTATTTGCGAAACCATATTGGATGTCACAATACACTTCTATTGAATTTCATATCTTAACAATATATTAGTAATCGTTTGATTTGACAAATGAAATTATTGTTTATGATAATAAATGAGGTTGAATCATTGACGTTGAAGTATTTCATTTTAAATTGATTTATCCTATTAGGAAATGTGTATACTCATCTAACAATTAAACAAAATCCTAAAGTATGAAATACATTTAATTTAGTGTTATTAACTTTATAAATTTGTAATCATTTACAATATTAAATCCTTAATTTCTTTTACTATTAAATAATTAACATCTGCACAAGTACAAGGAAATCAAATCCAAATGTATATGAAATGCAAATGTTCCGTACTGCAGTTTTGGGAAGAATTGAATTCGTCCAGCAAAATGTGTTATGGATAAACAATAAATAAACAATACAATTTCCTCAATACATGGACGTTAATAAAATAATTTAAAGAATACGTATGTATCTTTAATGCTTTAATGTATTCTATTAATATCTGTTAAGAGTTCTGTTAAGAGTTAAGAGTTCACTTCTGGATTAGCATGTTCACACAGAGTGCATTATTTTAACTATTTAAAAGAACGAACTGAAATCATGTATGAGACGTGCACATCACATAATTATCAGGATAATATTCGCAAATTGCAATTAAGATTTTTCCCTAACAACATTGTTCCTGTAAGTTCCTTAATTAAAACTGTTAGTCATCCTGGAAAAACTTCTTAAATGTATTACATTGCCCACAATTCGACGTTCAGGTGAGAGGCAATAAATCATATTTTACATATCCTCTTCACATTCCAAGGATTCGCTGTTGGAAGATATCGTAGGATAGCCTAAATCTCTAAGCTTTTATTCTGAAAGCCCTAAAAGAACTACGGTGTATGAAGTGGGTTCTATTTGTCGCAGTGTCAGGCATCAGATTCAAGTCATATCCTCTACGATGCAACTATTGTCGCTAATTTCTACGAGTTCTAAGAAGTATGGAGCTTCACTAATTCAGCATACAGTTTGTCCTAAACCTGCATCACCAAGCACGTACTTCATGTAATTGCATGTGATGAATCTACTTTGGACATTCCATTGAACAATCCAAGTCATGTTCCATTCCAGACAGAAATGAAGATTTGTCCCATTTCATATGGATCATTGAAAATATAAGTAATTTCAGGAATGTGATAAATGACATTCCAGATTGTAGAGTTGGACTCACACAACGAAAGCACCTTGGAAGACGTATTAAAATAACAATGTCAATATATTCGCCTTAAATAACGGATAACAGAAACTACTCAATAAAGAACTTAAATTTCATTAAAACCTCCCGTTTCATAAGTATTTTCTTGTGTTTAAAAACATTACACAATAACATGCCCTACGATTACAACTACTTAATTGATGTGATAAATTTGGTACTATCAAAAATACTGGCATCTGAATTAACTGGAAATATGGCTTTACTGATATTTTCAGGAGTTCGCATACAAATAAAACCCTCATTTTGTCAACATGCGTTAACCTGTCGGAAGTGGAACGTGCCTCGGCGTCTAACACAGCGTTCGTTCAAGAGCACAGCGAGGAGGAGCGCCGGCATGCATGCCACCTACCTTGCCCTTCTTGAAGGGGTTGGGGATGAGCTTCAGCGACGGCAGCCGCTTCGACGGCGGCGTCTGGCCGTCGTGCATCGAGTCCTTGTCCTGCGCGTTCTGCGCGTTGTGGCCCGAGTCGTGCAGCAGGTCCTTGTTCTCCTCCTCCTGCTCGCTCTCCCCATCCTGCGGCAAAGCGGAGGAATCCTCGCTCACGGGGAGGAACTGCGCGTCGGCCACAGAGCCACGTGGCGAGGGCGGCGGGGAGGGGGGGCGCAATTGTTTTTGCTGGGGCGAGGCAGCAAAAAAACACGCGCAAGCGCAGAGGGGTCGCTCAAATACGTTGGATTCTAAGGAGGTGGGCGACCCATCAGTAGGGTTGGGCGATTTAATCGCGATTAGTACAACAATCGATTATTTTATACATTAATCGAAAAATTGAAATCATTATTTTTACACCGATTAATGAACACATCGATTATTTTTTCAGATTTTTAGCTCGCATTTTTTAATTCAAATTCGTTCTGCGTGTTGTGGCCCGAGTCGTGCAGCAGGTCCTTGTTCTCCTCCTCCTGCTCGCTCTCCCCAGCCTGCGGCAAAGCGGAGGAGTCCTCGCTCACGGGGAGGAACTGCGCGCCGGCCACAGAGCCACGTGGCGAGGACGGCGGGGAGGGGGGGCGCAATTGTTTTGGCTGGGGCGAGGCAGCAAAAAAACACGCGCAAGCGCAGAGGGGTCGCTCAAATACGTTGGATTCTAAGGAGGTGGGCGACCCAGCAGTAGGGTTGGGCGATTTAATCGCGATTTGTACAACAATCGATTATTTTATACTATTAATCGAAAAATTTAAATCGATTATTTTAACACCGATTAATGAACACATCGATTATATTTTCAGATTTTTAGCTCGCTTATTTAGAGACGCCGTACGCCATTCACTTCAGGTTAATAAAACGAATAAAATGAAAAATCGTGTTTGGTCTAATATTTTAGTGACGGTATTATATTCAGTATGAAATAAGAAAGAATAGAATTACCAGTTTTCCTCAAATCATCCTTAATCAAGTACATTGTTAGATTACATTATGGTTTACTCTATCAAAACATTCACGATCATTTTAATTTAAATGAGATACAATCTTTCCTCTGAGTACGTGTTTAAATTTTAAATAAAGAATAAAAAATATTATTAATTATTAATTAATTTTCAAATTAAAACTTAAATTTTACACATTGACACATTAAAACAAATGAAAAACTAATGGATATATATTTATGAAAAATATTAAAAATATTTAAGAAAAAAGGAAGAAAATGTTTAGGATTTCAAGATTTATCCTTGAAAATAGGTTTTATTACATGAGAGCGAATATTTTGTTAACGATTCTTGCAAAAGACAACTTCTCCTGTTCAACTGTTTTTCACGTAAAATAAATAAATAAATAAATTAATGCAACAGCTGTAGTCCACAAACACACCAACTATTAGTTAACAAACGTCTCTTTCTCCCGGTAGCTCTTCCCATCAAGTAGCAAAACGGGGTAACTTGGGTATGATTCTTGGATGATGGCCCTCCGTCATCCCACATGTCTCGCCTTCTACGTCTATCAGCTACTTCTGAAATTTTGACTTCTCAACCGAGGCCGAAAAACACGCGTTATATTGAGTTTGCATCGAGCACGTGTGCATCGTGTGCATCGAGCGACATTGACCAACACTCTTATGATTCATTGATTGATTTTTTCGTGTTTCCGGACCCGTCAACTGCTTTGGTCATTAGTCCTGTTAGTGTAGTGCATGTTTTTTGCTTGGGAGATGGCGGTGATTTGTCCCCCGCTGGATGGCGAGATCCGGCACCGACCTACCGTCGGTTAGTGGAATTTCTCCCTAACCAGGACTCATCCACCAACGGGGCAACGCCCCAGCCGGGTCAAGCTCTAAGCTCCCAACCGGTCTCCCGGAGTATGTGGTAGTGTAGTGCATGTTAGTGTGTAAGGAGAGACGATAGGACAAGGAATAGGAAGGACAGATAGCGCGCGGTCCGTGGCCCGTTTGTTAGGGTACTGCTCCGGCATTCACCTGGTGCTGATCGGAGAAACCACGGAAAACTACCTGTCAGAGCAGCCGTCCGCTAGAATTCTCCTCCAGACAGCGAATGAATTCGACCTAGCTGAAAAGCTAGCGTCGAAAATCCTGCCGCCGTAGGGAGTGGGAACCTAGGACCTCCCGGTGAGAGGCGCTGCAGTGACATCAGTTGATGCACTGAGCTACTGCTCCCGGTCAACGCCGTTATCTCGAGTCCTATTTTTCCCGTGTTTCATTGCATCTCCTCCATCTGTCGGCCACCACTTCAAGTGGCGTTTTTCATAATCTCATCTGTAGTCGCAATATCTCATAAATACAAATAAATACTTACTCACCTATTTCCCTAGTTCTTTTCGCTGGGCATTTCCCACAGGAACAAATCCCACAAGAACACGTGGAATATTATGAGTGACACTTACTGTCTCATTTTAATTTCGCCTACGATTTCATGTCAAAAATTGAAGTGTTCATTCGCCGCATCTACAATTTTTACGTACTGAGCAATACACTCCCGAAAACCGAACACACTTCCGAATACCGTGTAACGAACTAAAGATACCCTATTATTAGCGCACGTTTTCTTGAGCCTTCACTTCGCTACATGCAAAAGGAGTTAGTGCTTTGGTAATTTTGACGTCAGGACTATTGTATGAAATCTGAGTTAGTTTCGATGCAAAATAGTTTTTATTACACCGAAGCAAACATTTCTGGTCATTAATTTTGTCAACAACGCTCGTTCCTAATATTTATTCTGAATTAACAAATTTATTAAAGGAAGCATTCCGAGGCTCAAAAAACCGTTCGCGTATAATACCGGATCTTTCCGCACATCGATCTCGCACGTTCAGAAGTCAGCGGAGCTGCACGAACAACACAGCCGTTCGCTTCGCTTTCCAGCGAGCAACTGAATGCTTCAAAAATCTCTTCGATCGTCCCCAATCACGCCATCCTCGACATTCAATGACGTAAGAACGAATATACTTCAAGTAAAATTACTTCTCCATAATATGGACTTTTCACTATCCCGCAAGTACTGTTCTTAACAGGAGTGACCAACACGGTGAGAGTCATTTTATGTGTCAATCTACATTTGCAATTGGATTGAGGTTACGGTTGAAAACTGGGAGGCTTTCACAATTTTTGTTATATCTAACGTTTTCGTTAGAAAACGAAACAATAATTAATCATTTTAAACATAATTAAATCTTTGTGAATATTTATGTGTTCTTCTATTGAAATAGTAACATAGATGATAATAATACTTACTTTCAACTACCATGAATGATAAATCACTGAATCATATGAATTTGTTACTTTTAACAATCATGGATTTAAAGACGTACGTCTTTCGTAAGTCGGAAAATAAAGATTCCGCCAAACGAAATTATGCTTTGGGATCCCATGCGTTGAAAGAGTAACCGGTATGTACAGCAATATTTGTCAATAAGTAATAGTCTAGGTCACCCCTCTGATTACATCGCACGAAAAAACTGAAGAAAAGTTAAATGGTAGGTAAGTACAACATAGCACTGTAAGGAAAATCAAAAATCTCAATATATTTTTCCATGTCGTTCATACTTGTTCTCAAAGACTAATGAAATAATGACGAGGGAAGTTTACAAATTCTGGAACAAAACAATCACGTTTCGCTGTGAACATATGACTTCAACACGATTCTGAAAATGTAATTGGAAATGTTTTATATTTATCAAGATCTGTACATGAATGTTGCAGTGGACAATTGCAATGATTTTTTTCCGTGAATGGAAAATTTATTTACTTGCCACATTACAATCTTTCGTGGCATAATTGGTCACATCTTCATGGAAAAATTAAAAACAAAAATAAAGTAAATGAAAACACTTCTAAGAACCCAAAATATTAACAATATAAATGGAAACACAAAGAATCAGAATGTGTACATGTAATAAAAATTAGTGTTTATTATTTAATAATGAAACAAATACGAACATTATTTGAATTTTTAGTGATGTAGTATAGACGAAGAAGAATATACAAGACTCACTATATATATGTAAACATCATAACCTAAAATCAGTACCAAAATTGAGCAAACGGAAGTAAAGTATCTCAAAATATAGTCCGTGATGGATAGCCCAACATTAGGCCCGTGGCGTGAAACGGATATTATTTTTTGTACTCTTTAACTATTAGTTTCTCATATTAAGATAGAAGCTTTATGTGAAATGTGAGAGTACAGTTGTATCCGCTTTAGATTGCATTCTGCTTCTATTTTAACTTAAAGAAGTAATGCATTTGAAATATTGAAAATGTTTGTAAAGGGACACATGTGTCAACGAATTCTGAACATTACGTTTTTATATCTCACTAATCTTTGCATTTAAAAACACTCTATCTTCGCTTCTTGACTTCTTTGGAAATATCGTTTGTAACTCGCATAACAAAACAGCCAAGCCCAACTACATTCTATCTACACAATGTAGTTGGTCTTGAATACGAAATAATGACAAACGAAGGCAGATCATTCGATCAAATAATTTCAAGAAATTAATAAAATTTGTATGCAAACAACAATATTTGACATAAGAGCAAGTGATAACAAACTTAGGGCTCAATACCTTCCATTTAAAGCCAAAATCGCGAAATTTGGTTAGGTATAAAACCCGTTGTATTTCAAATAAATCTATGATGAGTTTCGAATTCCTCCACTAAACACATGCCACATTATATTTTGCTCTAGACGTTGATAAACGCGATGTTTTTTGTTTACACCACAACAATTCCTTGTTTTGGACAATAATTATAACTGTACGTCAATATTGAACTAACATGAAAATATTATCAGCCAAACTCAACATGTTCTATGAGTACTAAATCACCTCATAACGAGAATTAATTATCACAGGAATACGTACCAGCCACAAGAATATTTGTCTTAACTTTATGCTGTTGTTTATTATTGAAAATTCCTAAAAACAATTTAATCGGTATCGTAATGTCACCTTTTTGTAGTACGTTCCATGGATTTGAATCAGTTAAATTGCCAAGAGTGTCGATAGTGTTCATAGCAACGGCCGCTAAAATGATCGAGAGTCCATTAAAAATATTTTGCGGCCGTTGCTATGGACGCGCTCTTAAAGCAGTATTTAGATGGTTGGTTGCTAAGGGGCTAAGTGCGTATTTACTAACGTAAATAACAAAAAATTCTATGCCGAAACATAACGTCCTTTCCGCCCTCGTTTGTCTCATGCCCTCCAACGCCACAGTCAAGTTTTGAAAAGGGTTTTGTCGCCTCTATGCCGGATATAAAACCGTCGGAGTGTAACAAATTATCCAAAGCACCTACGCGCGATTCCCTTTATTCATAAAGTCCTTTTACCGCACACGGTGGTTTTAAACTGCGTTTTTTCTCTTGGCTCAAATGTTCTGTGCAAAATGTCAAACCTGTCACTGAAGCTTTTACTACATACAAACAAAAGTAGGTTTTGTCGGCCCGGTGGCCGAGATCGCAAAGGCAGTAGTGTCGTAGTGTTCGAGGGGTCGCGGGTTCTAGTCCCGCCTCGGGCTTGTATTTGTGTTCGTCCTTTCTCCCCTTATCACCATCATATCGTTTCATCCACATAGTTACCATTTCGTTAACAGCAATAGTGGTCGCTAATGACCTAAGATGTTGATACGACCTTAAATAACCAATTTTTAAAAAAAAGTAGGTTTTATAAACGCTCGACGTTGGTGCCACGAGCAGCTTTTACAAATGCAAATTTAGTCGGCGAAAAACTGCGCTGAGCGTTTTATCAATTGCTGTTCTCGAGGGATGACATTGGCCAAACAGCAGCGTAATGAATTTTCTGAGCACAAGGAACAGAAAAGACAATGCCGGGTTTGTATACCGCCCGTAGCATTTAACAAAATCGTTACTCGTTTCGTGGTTTCACGACACAATAAATAAAACACGCATGTGCAGAGCATTTACTACAGTTAACATAAGTTATTTACGGACTACTTGCTGAAAGAATCATGGAGGCAGTTTATAACGCTATTGACACGAATGAAAATATAATTTATTTTTCTCAAAGCTTTCATTTCTCTTTAACGCATGCTTTCCTATTAAAAGAGAAAATTAAACATTTCACGAAAAAGTAATACTTGGATCACAAAAGGAATTAGAACATCGTGTAAAATAAACGTACTCTCTATTTTATTTCTAAACGTCATGACGTATCTCAAGATTTCCTTATCTACTTCAAAAATACAAAACATTGTTACGAAAAGTCATAAGACAGGCTAAAATCATGAAAACGATCAGGATATTTTGAACTCAAGTAATAAAACTAAAGCAATGTGGAATATAATAAATAATACTACCAAATCAACTAGAAAACCCGTAGAGAATGTTGTTTTAAAATATAACGATATAAATGTGAACGATCCGGCAACAGTGGCTAATCTCTTTAACCAATACTTTTCGAGAATTGCTGCCGATCTCACTAAGGGTCTTCAGGCACAAAATTCAAAAATAGACAGTTCACTCAAAATTTTAGACACAATGTTCGTTTCCGAAACTTCTTCCTATGAAATTCTTAAAATAATCGGGTCTTCAGGCACAAAATTCAAAAATAGATCTTTCTGTCCTGGTTTAGATGAATTCCGGATTCTTTGTTAAAGACTTGTGCGTATGCCATTATACATCCGTTAACTCACATATTTAATGCATCTTTATGCACTGGAACGTTTCAGATATTTTCAAAACAGATAAATTAAGCCGCTTTTCAAAAAGGCAACAAAATGAAATTCAAAATTATCGGCCCATTTCTCTTCTATCAGTTTTTCAAAAGTATTAGAGATACTTTTCTACGTACGAATGGAAACCTTTCTCACTAAACACGACGCTTTCAGATTGCCAACATGGATTTAGAAAATCAAAATCAACGGAAACAGCTATATTTTCTTTTCTTAAAGATGTCGCCTCATCATTGGATCAAAACGAGGCACCTATTGGGTTATTTTTAGATCTTTCAAAAGCTTTTGACGTCATTGATCATGACATTTTACTTTCCAAATTACCTTCATATGGAATTCGTGGTATTGCTCTAGATTGGTTATGTTCGTACCTTAAACAACGACTAGGGGAAATACCTTCTGGAAGGAACTTAGTCTTCAGAGTGTTATATACCTTACTGGAAGAGATTCAACGGTCTTTGCCCGGTGCATGTGGAGTTCCTCAAGGATCGATTTTAGGCCCTATTCTGTTCCTACTTTACGTAAACGATATGCCCTCGACGATTCAAAACGGAAGAACAGTTCTCTTTGCAGATGATACGAACATCCTTTGCAATAAAGAAACCGTAAATAGTACAATATCAGATGTTTCAAATTGGTTCCGAAATAACAAATTAATAGTAAACGAAAAGAAAACGGTTTTAATGCAGTTTTCCATTTCAAATAAACAATTCTGTGCTGTACCATTGACTGATGTTAAGGCAACAAAATTTTTAGGTATCTCAATTCAGTCAAACCTTAAATGGAACGTCCATTTAAATGAATTGAACACAAAATTAAGTTCATTATGCTACGCGTTCAGAATTCTTGCAAATTCAGTCAGCCTTCATACTGCTCGTTGTGTATACTTCGCGAATGTTCATTCCCGCCTGAGATATGGCATAATATTCTGGGAAAATAGTACATCTTATAGCTCCCAGACTTTTAGATTACAAAACGAATTGTACGAATAATAACCAAATCCCACCCACGTGATTCATGTAAGCCTCTCTTCATTAATCTAGGAATTCTACCATTACCGTGTCTTTTATTTACGAATCAGTGGTTTTGTAAAAATGACTTGCTCAAGGGCGGGAATATTTTTCAGAAAATGCAGAAGTCTATTACTATAACACTCGACGTAGAAATCATATTCATCAGGGCAGTATCAACAGCTCATTACAAAAATTCACATACAATACATGTACATTATTTTACAACACTTTGCCAGATGACATTAAACGATTAAATTCAATAGAAAAGTTTAAATCCCAAGTGAAATCGTTTCTGCTGCATAACTGTTTCTATACAATTAGAGACTATACTGAGCATAACAAGAAAAGTAACATTAATTTTAACAATGATACATAATGCATTATTTACCATTTGGGCTGTATAAATGAGTATAAACAACCTGTAACAACTATTGTACTACAGTTTCCCGGGGTCAATGACCCCATCTCGATCAGGTTTTTCGTCCAGTTTCCTGATCCATTGAGCAAATGCTGAGATGGCCCCTTGTTTTGCTTCTGGACATAAATGTAACTTCTTTTCCCTGTGCACGTCTTCTAGAATTCAGTGGGAAATACAATTATTCAAATTATCGTTTCCATGTTGTCGCGGCAGGAAGTAATAAGAGCCAAAATTTATTGCTTATTTATTTTTGACAATAGATTTTATTACATGGGAGTTTTTTGTTTTTTTCTCCCTTTCAAAATTCAAAATTTATTGCTTATTTATCCTTGAAAATAGATTTTATTACATGGGAGTTTTTGTTTTTTTCTCCTTTCAAAATTTCAAAATTCAAAATTTATTGCTTGTTTATCCTTGAACATAGATTTTATTTCATGGGAGTTTTTGTTTTTTCTCCTTTCAAAAATTCAAAATTTAAGTAGTATATGAGTAAGTGTAGGGATCACAGAATTTTGAAAATGTGCACACAATTCACTTTTTCCCATAGCACGTCATACGCAGTTTTTAACTGTTTTTCTGACGTAAAATAAATAAATGGATCATTTCTAATTCACGGGAATCAACAATGAGTTCACCACGATGTTTTGGAAGTTGGATACTGTTCAAAACTTTGTCTAACCCTATTTAGAGATTTATTGATAAGTAAATGCTGCGAATTTTAGACATTACCGGTAATTATTCGATGAAGCACTTGATAACGCACTGTAATGCATAGTATTTAGCGTGCATGGATATACGTGCTCAACTTAAGTCAGAAAAAAACATTAATCTTTCCTGTTAAAATAATCCTGTCATATCTTTTGCTCCGAATAATTTTATTTAAATATAATATAAAATGTATTATTATTATTATTATTATTATTATTATTATTATTACAAGAATAATTTTTTCTTTGTTTTGTCGTTCATATGGTATTTTTCTAATCAAGTATAGTAATCACTTAAATAATACTAAGTTCCAAAAATGATTCCAAAAATGATTATGGTTGATACAAGTGGAGAGTAAATACAGGTAATTGAGTGTCCAAAAATATAAATACGCATAACTCACATCAGAAACTTTTAAGCTGAAATTTGGCAAATAGTAGAAGTAAACTCCACGATAAAATATCGTGAAATATCCTACATTTGCTTGCACGCACACACAACACGCATCTCTGGCAAGCTCTTTCTAATCAATGAACGCTCACAAATAATAGATTCTATTAAAAGATGAAACGGAGATACGTATCTATTTTAACGAAATATGCAAAATTGCGCCTATAATTACACAAATATGCGCCAACAGGTAAAACAGCCAAATATCACAGATGTGCACTAATATTACATAGCATCCAATTCTAACCAAACATCAAGAAATATCACGTTGCTGTACCCTGAAGCGCCAGACAAATATAGCAAAATCATAAAAAACCGCTCCCTAATAATATTGATGGATTACGTTTTGAAATCAAAGTGGATATAGGAGCTCCTGCAATAGTCCACTACAGCACACATGTTGACTACAACGTACAAATCTTGGTACATATACATTACATTTTCAGAAACATGTTCAACTCTGCGTTTACAGTGAAGAGTGAGAGTTTGTTTCAGAAATTGTAAACCTCCCTCGTTTAATTAGTTTTCAAGACTTAATACTGAACAACATAAAGAAATATGTTTGAATTTTCTATTTTCCGTGCAGGGAATATATAGAACTTTTGTAACTTTTTCTACAGCCACGTCCCACACAATTATAATTTTCGAGTTGCATCCTTGGTGCTCGAAATTTTAAGATATATCCCAACTTTCAATACCATACTGATGCTCATGGCTTGGATAATTTCTATAAATTTCATTCAGTTGTAGGTCTTTATATGGTCAAAACGGCTTTTTTTAAAACGTAACAGTTGACTAATGACATCAAGAGACGAACATTTTTCGGAATTCCGCGCATTTCCCACAAATTATCGTGCCACTATCGTATCACTCCACGTCTCAGCCTTTACGGATTACAGGAAGCGTAAATTTAATTCTCCCTCGTTGCTAACACCCCAAAAATTCTAAATATAATACTATGCGGAAAGTGCTACGCTTGCAGACCTAATTTAAAATGCATTAAAGTTACACATTAACTCCCGTGGGACCTCACCTCTATTAACGAGAAAATGTAAAATGAAATTCCCCTCGTCGTAGCGATGGCAGCCAAAAGCCAGTTCCTAGAAACAGTGCTTCGAGCTTTTGCATGAACCAAGCGGTAAGACTCGAGTTGCACGAGGTCGGAAATAGTAACGAGACATCAATATTTCGTCCATTTTTTTTTCAAAAGAAATTTTAAATGCAAAAATGTAACGAAATTCATACGTTAATTTTTTAAATGTTTAAATTTCGATATATTTTGTAATAATCAAAACATTCATATATTTTATTTATTCGCACTTAAAAACTTATTTTTTTATATTAAATAATCCAAACAAAAGAGGATTTTCAATCAACCATGAATCAATGACAATAAAAATTACTTAACCAGTCCACTGCTTTACTTCTTTAACTATTCTTCGAGCATGGTTGTCACTTGGTAATAGCAGGCTTACACACCATAAAACCACACGAACCATCCACCCATGATTCCGTGCACGATGCTGCAGCAGCAGCGGGCAGCTCAACAGAACATTGACCTTTATAGACTGATTAAGCTCTGTGATTGTTTAGGGGCTCATTCCACTAGGTAAATTGATTTATTTAATGTCATGATACTTACAATTTATTGACACGGTGTAGTAGTTTTCTACTGCTTTCCACAATAACTACTAATGATAAAAGCACCAATGCTGGAACCCGGAGTCGAAACAGCAATCCGTGGTTGTCGTTCCAAGAGCGAACCCGCCTCCGACCGACCCGTTCTTTCGATCACGAACCAAGTAATCGCCGCGTGGCTACGTCTCGTCGCCTGCACACGCGCGGTGCGTCCGAAGGCCGCGCGCCGAGTGCAGAACGCGCGCAGGGCACTCGTGATTTCCGCGCCGTCGCTTTTCCACGATGCGGCGAGCAGCCGAGCGCACGGACACCGTTAAATTCCGACTTCCTTCCGGCGGCGGCGGCGCCGGGGGGGGAAGGCGGAGGGGGAGGGGCAGAACGCGCGCGTCCTGGCACGCCCGCGCCCCCCGACGTCCGCCCCCTCGGCACCTGGCCCGCGCGCGCCCACGCCGCGGCCCGTCCACACACGCCGCGTCCGTCCCGCCCACATAAACGGCGGCGGCGATGGTGTAGCGGTTAGCGTATCGGACTGCTATACCCAAGTTTGCGAGTTCAAACCCGATCGAAGCCGTGGATTTTTAAGGGCGAAAAAATCCTTCGTACGCCTGCCTTCGGAGGGGAAGTGAAGCCGGCTGTCCCATGTTAGTACATTTACTACATGTAAAAGATCCTCCAGCCTAAATGTTGCCTCTGAGCCAAATTCAAATCGCCTGTTTGGTCGCCCAAGTAATACCTTCTTTCTCCCATGATTGGTGAAAGGAGTGTAACGAAATTTGCGTGGTCAGACGGAAGAACAGGCCTCATGGCCTGAGTCTCGCCACGTAAAATAAGGCAAATTCAATTCAATTCAATAAAGGCGACCACGCACATTCATTTCCCAAATATTGCCAATAGCGACATTTGCGACTTATTGCCAATAGCGACATTTTCTAATAGCGAGCTACTGTTCGCCCCAGCCCGAGCAGATGATGTGTTCGGCCAACGTTCGCTTTATTTGATGGGTCCAAAAGACCTCAAGCGGTAAGTACAGCCAGCACCGACCTTCGCCGCACGGCATATAGCAAGCAACTCGTCCACAATACTTGCTATTCGGCGAGCAGTCGATCGTTTCTCGCCGAATACATACTGTGCAGAACCCCCATAACTCTGACTCCCTCAGCGGCAGAGTCAGATCAGAGCCAGCATAACCGCCACCTTTACAGAGTCTCTCCTTGGGAGGTCATATGATTAGTGCCCATGGTGGCGGATTTTCCACTTAGCTAGAGACGTAGGTCGATTTCAGCCGCTCTCTGAAGAAGAATTTTAGCGGCTGCTCTTATCGGTAGTTATCCGTAGTTTCTCCGATCAATACCCTCATGCGTGTCTCATCCTCTCCCCTTACACACGCACACACACATTTACATGCACCCCGAAACTTAGAGCTTCGTTCGTTGGGGGCGGTGCCCCACAGGGGGAAATCCCTGGAGGGAAAACCCTCGCAAGCCAACGTGTCGATCGGTGCCGGATCTCACCACCCAGTGGGGGAGGAACAGCGCCACCTCCCAGTTCGAAACGTTCCCAAAAGGAACTTCAGTTGGCCAGTTGACCTAGTTTACGTGCCCGGAAATATCAATCAATCATCTACCCCCGACTCCCTCATCTAAATCACTCTACTCGGTCGTATTACGCACAACACTTTTGCTACAGCCAGTCCTAAAAGACTGATTTACCTAGAAAAGACGGCAGTAGGGGCAACAGCCCTGGCGGTCCGGAAGGTGGTGTGTAATCTTGGTGGAGGTACCCGCCGCATAGGCGGGGAGCGAAAGGAATATACAACGAGAAAGGGTTGGGGAACAGAACTGCATGACGGATTGTGACGTAAGGGACAGAGGAGAGGTAGGAGGCATGGTGAACGCGCAGAATACGAGCAGCATGGGTAGAAGGTTCGGAAGACACTCTCAGATGTAATCGTGGTTTGCCTCGTGACATAGTTCACCATAATCTGTTTACCTTTTATTTCGAAAACTCTACTCTTCGGTATGAATTGTGGACTTAATTTCAGATAACCGAATACCGATTGGTTCTGGTTGAATTGTTGGAGATTTTACTATTGAACATTGTTATCAATTAAATCTGTTGATTTGTTCCCACGATTTCTATTAATACAGGTTCGAATCCAGTATTGGCGTAATGTTCTCAATGAGAAAATGTAATGTGGAAGAAACGGACGAAACACTATGTATCTGATATCAATCGTATCTCTGTTCACTGAACTGTAATTGCCAAGGAAGTAAGATCTAAAACAAGTGAATGGCTGAAAACAAACAAAAACAAAACGCGATGTTAGGTAGTAAATAAATTATAAAATTATGAATGAGATGATAATATAGCGAATGCTGAATTTTTAGTCTTCCACCGTGTAGCAGTCATCTTTAGGTCTGCCATGTTTAAATTCACGGACCTAATATTGAAAGCTGACTGACAACAAACAACAACTAATTCTATATGCAATATTGATAGTTTGCCTTCTCTTATCATCCACATTGCCCACTGAAGACATGCGTACAACATTTCTCGCAGAGCGTTCACCGTTTTGGCGCTTTGAGCTATTTAGAGCCATTCACATCCTCTACAAAAGTTAATTATAAAATGTATTAACCTTTATTTGAACAAACTGACCGCGAGATGAAGCGAAGTCGCTTTTCACGTGGTACACAGTCTTCATCAGTTGCACTTATCCTCCAAGCATATCAGTCTCGCTTACTTCGTTAGGAAAGCCCAGAGGTTTTGACAGCGATGAGTAGAGAAATATGATGTACTCGCTTCCCTGTCCTCCCGGACACTTCTGATGAGTAGCAGCTTCATAACATTTCAAATGTAGGAGCTTCTATAGCTTATCAAATGTTTGGAAGCTTGTATTCAGATCGATGTATTCTTTTAGTATAACGTGAACTGGTCTCCATAGTATATCTAGCACTCCATAACGTTTATCACATTCACTTTGACGCTCGAGCTCAGCTCTTTAGCAGTTATCCCCTTCCCGTTTGTCATCTACTGCACTCGTTCACCATGTTGCTTCCTCCGTCAGTTACCTATTTCCACAGCTTCTACTAACTGCAAATGTTTTTTCCCCTTCGTTTCTCATTTACTGCTTTTATTTCGCAATTATGCTCTTATGCTTTTTCTGCCCCCTCCCGTTTTTTTTTTGGGGGGGGGGAACCAAACCCCTCTGCTCTTTAGTGCCTATTCAACTCCCTTCACTATCCCTACTCACGCACTCACCGTTGTTCAAGGCGTCGCATGGGGAGGCAAGGGGCCCCCTAACTTCTTCAATGGAATCCCCAAAACCGCACGTAATAAACATTTTTATTTTCCTACAAATTTTATATCCATGATTTTCGCCTTTTAATCTGACAATTAGGGACTTTTTAAAATTATTTTTTAAATTTTATTTTATTTAGCTCGCTTTTACTAACAGCTAATATCTGTAGGAACCACTGTTATTTTATTCATAAGTAAAACATTTTAATAATAATAATAATAATAATAATAATAATAATAATAATAACACGGAATAATTAATTAGAATAATTTTTCACTGTATCAAATTAATGCCAATACCAGATAGTTAGGGAATGTGTTAAAGGTCATTTGAGGACTCATAGTCTCTCCTCGTCTGCAGCCATGTAAATACTTCAATACGATGCTGTTGTATTCATTAATAATAATAATTGACGTTATAACTTAATTATCTTTGTAACATTTATATATTTATCGTATATAAATAAAACAATATCATGGGAAAAGGTGGCCCAAAAATGTAGTTGGCTGCCCTTGTCGATTACACCCATCGCCGTTCACAACTTCCCAGCAACACTTGCCCCACCGGCGTCGTTGGCGTAGCTGACGGCGGCCATCACCTTCCCTTCCTCCCTCCCCCGCTCACTTCACTTTCGCACGCCCCGCCGCGTCGCCGCCATCCAGGCTGCCACCGCCGCGCCGTTACAACTAGCCCCCAATTATTTAGAGTACCAGGGCCCACATCTCACCAAACGTTTTATATTCGTCCTAATCACTCAGCATTACATTTACCTTAGTTGGCAACCTATCCACTAGTGATCTTGCTGCATATCTTGCTCCAACAAGTGTCCCATTCCAATTTTTTTACATCGTGGTAGCTCGTCCCAATTAATTGAGTTTCTTTCCCTGCTAAGAGTTTATGCTCTGCCCATTTTTTTTTTTTTTTTTCACTTCTATTCAGCCACTCACTCGTAGTTCGCCGCTTGCTAACTATTGCCTTTCACACGTCAGTCAAGTTTAGAGGCTGTTGGTAGTCGCCACCTCCCGGCCCCCACCGCCACCTCAACATCGTCCCACCTGTGGGCCCTCTCGCTCTCCCACGCCCCTGCCTCTCCTCCTTGGCCTCATTCCCTCGTGCCACTCCATCCCTTGGACCCCAATACCCATTCCGTAATCCACCGCCACCCAACTATCCACCACTCTATCCTCGTGAGGATTTTGCGCTGCCGCTCACTCCCAGCCACATCAACGCAAGGTCCTATCCCTGCCTTCAACTCCTCCACCCCCGCCCCCCTCATCACTTTGGCTTTCACACGGCCCCCCGCCCCCCCCCCCCCCCCGCCCCCCCCCCCCTTCCCCCGCCCACGTGCACGTCCGCGCCCACGCCCGGCCCTTCGCTGCTCTCCTCGCCGTCTCGTCAGCCGCCGTTCGCTACTTTGACTCGTTGCTTTTCAACACTTGCATCACACAATGCGCCCTACTCCACTTCATACGCAATTGCGGGAAATTACGGTTTACTGCACATACAGTTTCGTAAATTCAACGTTTCAATTACGAGGCCCGTTTTCAGACGCTGCAAAAGTTGAACTTCAAGCACAGCCTCTAAATCTAGCCTCTAGCCTCTAAAAGTCAGTGTGATTTATTCTCAGCTCAAGTCAGCTTCTCAATGCAGTATACAGATATAGGTAGGGCAGTATACACATTGAATGGCAGTATCGTATGAGTTGCTTGTATCGTGTACGATATAGTAACAGATTATTCTGGTGGAGAATCGAATTCCGAAATACTAACTCTATCGTGGCAGAGTTCGCTCAGCGCAACGGCTCAAAAGTGAGTGAAAATCGTATACATCACGCTTTACAAGCTCTCTGCCCTCTGTAAATGGCTGCAGGGGCGGATCAAACCCTGTTTTCTTGTTTCCTACCGCTGGGAAGTTGGTCCGTTGCCACCGTCCGCGCACCCTCGTGACGTCACTCGCCCGCATCGCAGACGGTGCAATTCAACCGTTGGCTCTTTCGCAGGCGGCTGTTACCCCCGCACCCGACACCCCTCGCGCGGAACCGGCAGCCGCGCCCCAAACGCAGCACTGACCCCGCGATTCCTCCGCTCTTCCATTGTCCAACGCACATTCAATGTATTGCTCAACTATTATTATTATTATTATTATTATTATTATTATTATTATTATTATTATGGGGAGAAAATTTCTTTGCTAGAATACATTCCCAAGAATGTGATAGGTGAAAACAGGGCTACGTTTTTATTCTTATTTCATTAATTGAATAATTGCTTATAACAAATTCATTGGTATAAACTTAGTATTTTTTCTTTAAAGTACGATAAAAAGTCATTTGCCGAAAATATTCAAACCTAGACAGTCTGCTTCAAAGGAATGTTTCCAAGATCATGGTAAATTTGTGCCGCCACATAATACGTTGAATGGTGTAATTCTTTCTGAAGCCAAGGTATCAAGATCACTCATTACTGTCTCGTGCGTGGTTTTAAACCTAAGCCATCAGTTGCGCCGGAAATAATGTCAGAATTTGCATTCCTCCCTTACATATTTATTATCTTTGGCCATGTTAATTTGTACATTTGATAGACTGGGCCTCTCAGTCAGAATTAAACCCCCGAAAGATGGAAGTAAGCTGTAAATTCACATGAATATACCAGTCTACACCACTTATAAACTCCGTTCTTACACATCCACAAGTACTCGAGTTGTCGTGCTTGCAGTGTATGTGTAAGCGACAACGACCTAATATATGAGTGTATTTTTTTCCCTAAAGAGAAGAGGGAATTTACTCTTATTAGCCATGTGTCAACCAGAAGAAATATTCGAATAAAAAGAGCTACAAATACAATCATGTGGGGCATGTACTACACAACAAAGAATAATTGCCTGCCTTGTGTACTAATATCCCTCAGCTCCGTTATCAACTATTTTCCTCCCCCACAGCTCACATCACCGCTTTTACAAGGGTTCCCACGCAGTCACACACACACACACACACACACACACACACACACACACACACAGGAAGTTATCGTTGCCCTTCAGTCACAGGGCAGCGGCCTGCCCTTTGGACCCTCCCGCTTCAACCGCTACCTGTCGCCCGCCTGCTTCCACCACACACGCTGCCCTACGACACTTCAAGCGAGTGTGTCCCTGAGGTTCGTGGGCAACCAGCAAATTCCAATTAATGTCACTAAGTGGATACGCAAGGTTCGAATCAGACAGACATAAAACGTGAATGACTAAATGTTTTTGAGCATCGTTGGTTCCACCGCACGCATTGTACTGCCTATCTGACTTCATCCTTTTCATTCAATGACCAATTTGGTATCCGACATTCGTGCCACATAAAATTTCCTGTTAGAATGCTATTACAAGACCAGCAGTTAAAACTCTTCCGGGATAACGTCAATGAAGAAAGCATTCCACACGAACGAATTAAGTTAGGAAATATTTATTCCGGCTAAATTCTCCAAATTATAATTCATTCCAGCTGTAAAACTCACAAAAAGGATTTAATTCGATCATATTCGGTCACAGAAACAATTTCTACCAACTGTTGAAAACAATTGGAAGCACTTCAAAAGTTTATTCTACCGATAAATGAAATAGGGCATGGCTTGGAGGGAGGAAATTTCAGTTCAATATTCGCTTGCACTAACATTTGAAACAAATGAGGGATGCAAATGTTTTACTTTTGTTTTTGTTTTATCACGGATGTAACAAAAAGTAGAAAAGCAAATACACCACATTTTGAAGTGTTTCCAAATATATATATATATATATATATATATATATATATATATATATATATATATATATATATATATATATATATATATTGTAATGGAACGTCTTGCCTACTTATCCCAAATCTGTATGTAACCGCACCAGGTTGCGGCGACAATATGAAATAAAACGACTATACCTTGAATCTCTCTACTCTATATAAAATCTATACAAATTTATGCCCTGCTAACTTTTGCCTCCTTTATCTAAAACTGTGCCCGTTACTTAGCTACTCCTTCAATGTTATAAAACTATTGAGCGTGAGGCTGTGGTTGGCCTGTACAGGAGCCTAACGAGATACTTGGACACTTGGGCGTAGGTCACTGTTTAATACAAAATCACGAAATCATATCATATGGCTTACTGTCGAACCAAATACGTCCGGCATTATTTATTCTTTTCTGGTTTTCACTCTCTCCACACTCCGCTGGAGACATAACAACAAAACATACACAAATGCAATACAATAAACAACAAAACACAATACCTGAAATACATAAAATCACATTCACACTTACTATTTACACAATCGACAAAAAAAAACAAATCATTCACACTTGAATGCGCATCCCCTATTCTGTCTGAATATAGCCTATTATTATTTCCGCAAAACTTGGTCTTGTACATTAAAATCTAGTCTGTTCTTTCTTCCCATTTATCTGAACTATTAAATTACGCAAAGTTATTGCACTTTCCTTTCGTAGAAATCGGCCATCCGCGTACCGCCATTGTTCCATGTCACCTCCGTAGTATACACGTAGCATCCATTAATTCATCTCCCCACAGCATCCGTCCATTTCCACACACGTTTGTTAACGACAAATTTACTTTAAATGAAGAATATCCCTGATTAAAACTACTCACTAATTACTATACTATAGCTGAACCGCTCGCAAAAAAACCATCATGGCGGACGTACCTTTGGTAAAGTCTCGGAGGCTGCCCCCACCCTGCGGCATCTGAGATTTCCCCTCTCGGCGATAAGGAAGCGCGTAGGCGAGAAGGAGAGGCGACTGCGAGACGCAGCGATCGCACTGACCGCCAATCGTCATCACAGCCCCCGTCCTCAGGAGAAAAACTCGCACTCCCAGGAGTGTCCAAAGAAATGACGGATTTATAGATGTGTTGGTCCATCACATTATCTGAATTATTATGTCGCTTCTATTCCCAAACGCTTCTCTGCGAAACATTTTCTTTTCTTTTAAGGATGCACCAATAGTTTTGCTGCCTCGCGCCCTTTTGTAAATCCCCAAACACGTTCTATTGGATTTAGATCTGGATGGTACGGTGGAAGACGGAGAGGAATGTGGCCATGTTCAATGATTATTTGATCAACGACCTATCGTTTTTCAGCGGATATACTTTGAATTATTTGTAATAATTGGGTTTTTGTGAATAACAGCTGCTACTGTGTAAAGCACACTGTCACTGCTCACTAGCCACGGTAAACCAGGGACTCGAGACCGAAACTCTCCAAGACACGGCTTATTTTCTGTTGATGGTTTGGACAACCCCTACTGTAGAAACACGTAAGCCGCCTTCCGTCTGATCCTTCTCACTCATCAATTTATCACCAAGCTCGCAGTGTTGAATTACCGCGCGACCCACGAGAGAAAGACAAAGGGAGAGCTATGTTGTGACAAAGAGCGCACGCAGGCGGGGAAATATTAGGAGCTTTGGAGGGAGAGGCTACGTTCGGGCATGCGCAGTGGAATGTTTTTCTGAGAGGGGTAGAGCAATAGTTTCTGTTAACTGCGACCGACAATATGGCGACAGTGTTCCGCGAACACTGTTTTTGTGTAATATATAAATATCTCTTCCACGTTTTATCTTTCCATTAACTCGACAGTTACTAAACACGATATATTTCACTCTATTCACAAACTGAACGCAATTTTCTATTAAAATAAAAATTTTTTGCGGAGCGTTTCGACATGCATCCGTATTCAAGCTACTTCGACCGCGCTCTCTTCGTCATTGTTGTGTCCGGATCGTCAGCTCTTTTTTTCTTTTAACATCACACGATCGCTGTTGCTTCTCCTACAAAATATTACATCATTTAATTTAATTCACATTTTCTGTTCTGGCGTAGCCCTCGAAGTTTCCCAACGTTGCGACTGTTACCATAATTTTCTAAATGATTTATTCTGTTGGTTCTTAAAGTTTTGTTTGTATTGCTTCACGCGTTCTCTTAATTTTCGCCACAAACACCTTTTGATTTACTGAACCTTAAAGCACAACAATGGCTATCATGTCTGTTTACAAGCTGGAATTTATACTATACAAAAATGTTCATATCTTTCGAACGCGTGATGCGATTTCCTTCAAATAACTTGCAAACGACTTCGCTACATGAACGCTACTGCCCTATCTTGTCCCAATTGTGAATTTGTCGCGTTTTCCGTTTACTTCTCAAAAACTATCGCTACGCGACATCGCCTTCATCTGTTTTTACAGTTCATGTTAATGTTATGCATTTTCTATTTATTCTTTGACTTGTGCCTTATTCTTGGGGGGAATCATGGAATATTACAATATATATATATATATATATATATATATATATATATATATATATATATATTCAAAAGCAAAAGAAGAAAAATATGTTTAAAATTAAGTAATTCAGATAATTTAAATATATATATAAATATATATATATATATATATAGAACACTATTTTTTAAGATTTTGAAATATTTTTTTCTCACTACCACTCTTTGCCACTCACTTCCACATCTTTCACGAACAAATAAACAAAGTAGTATCTGCGAATGTTTACCTGGATCCTCATTTCTTACTTGATATCAACTTCAGCTAAAACCGACTTTCCACTATTTTTGGCATCCACTGTTGTCCAATATTCTTACAAACTCATACGGAAAATCACACACACGTAGCGTTGAGAGTAACGTTCACACCACAAGTCAGCACCGTTACCGGCATCATTCTTTGCAGCAACATACAGTAGATATTTTTCGTAAAACTGCACTGTTATTATCGTCTTAAAGCATACCGAGGGGGAAAAAGCCACTCTTAACGGTCGATGTCCTTAAAGATCTAACAGTCCGCCGTCCGTTAGGACAATTGAAACAAAAGAGTTTTGGCAGAAGATGGCGTATGAGCACATTATTCCAGAAATTATACTGCTTATTTTCTGATGGTCCTTATGAGATGGCATTACAAAAAGTTTTGAACCGATGACAAATAAACGATTCAGTTTATTATTTGCTGCTTTACATTATCAGCCTCGTGATATTAATAGCTACAGCAAACTAGTAGACTCTTCCATCTGGCCGTCATCCGCAGTCTCTGTTTCCGTAGCAGCGTCGCTGTGCGCTGCTTGTGCGTGGCCCGTGGCGCGCGGCCGGGAACAGAGCGGCACCCACAACCGCCGCCGCCGCGCCGTTCTGCTCTGTTTCTGCGCCCCGCCCCCTCCCTCCCCACCCACACCACCCGCACCGCACCACCTCCAACACCGCCCCCGCGAAGCCCCTGCAAATGTGCCTGAGAACATTATCATTATTTTAAAACATTTTTTCTTATTCACCGCCTCGATGAGGTGTGTGTATTCTATAAATACGGAGGCCATCGCTATTTAAAAGGCTAAAAGGTTGGGAAGCATCTGTCTTGAGATCTAATCATTCAGACATGTATCTCGTTTTTTATGCAAACGTTATAGTGTTTGGGTACTTATATTCGGTTGTAACTAATTAATACAGACATATTTTCATCCGTGAGCTAACAAAGCAAAACTACAGAATTTATCCATAATAGCCCCGACATTCCTATTTAACGTTTTCAAAGAACGCAAGAAAATCCTGTGACAACTAGATACTAATAAAGTGCTAATATTGCATTTTTTATTCAACCTTTATTGGAATAACGTTTACTTATTTAAAAAACGAACTTTGCTCTTCATAAATTCAATTTGATGCCAATTCAACATTGCTGTTAAAACACAATCATCTTTAATTTGTATACGCAATGAAAATTTTCATGATTACTTTTTAGATACCTTATGTTGGAACTAAGTTTTATTAATCTTCAAACAAATATATCAGCGGAGGATTTTTAATATTAATGAATATTTAAATAAATCATTGATCCAACACCACAAGGTCATCGACCGAGTTTATAAGTGGGAACACGAGAAGTCAGTGTTTGAAGAGCTTCTCTCTGGCCAGCCTCCTTCGCATGACAGCATCGCCTTATTTACAAAACCATTCCAAAATAGAACGGAGGAATTTGCTGAAAGAAGCCAGCACTGACATGCAACTTTTTTCTTCTAGAGTGAAATCATAAGGTAGGAAAAATAATCTATCTGTATGCGAGAAAAATAATTTTAGCAAAAAGAACATTTTCAAAATCAAAGAGAGATTATTTTATTAAATAAAGGCAGAGAAATATAAGTAAATCTATACCTACAGTCAAAAACAATTATAATGAAAATAACGCACTAAGTCTACATACTTTTTCACAAATTTCTAGAGAATACAGGAAATTTCACGAAGCCATAGCTTAGAAATTTCTTCCGACGTATTCGAATTGTAATCGGACTCACTTTCCAGCAACTCCACAGACCCACCGTTAACTCTTTTAAGAAACACATATTTATTTTCACTTCTTAAAACCCTCAAAACATTGTTAAAATATACAAGGAAACACTCCAATCTCTTCTACGAGATGTTCGAAAGTTAAAGTTTTAGTCTTACACCACATAAACTCAAGCTCTCAGAGATGATCTTAAAATGGTGCAGTTCAATGTTTTTAAAACAAAATATGCCAATATGAAAAATTTCAATTATTACTACAAATCAAAAAGTCCCATTTTCAGCTGTTAAAGATTTTGTTGGAGAAAGAATTCAAATGCACAGGATTGAAGGACACTTTTTATTTACTTTTAGTAATAATATAAATCTTATGGAAGATGAATTATAGTGCACAATTTAAAAGTCGTATGAAATTGATACGTAAATTCTTAGGTGAAGATATGATTTTACATCGGCTCTTGTGCTCCCAGTGATGCTCCATGAACGAAAAAGAATCCACCTTATAGTTTTGCTATCAACGCAATTTACGGTACTTGACATTCTTCACAATTTAATAACACCGTCTTATACTTTGCTTTCACAAACAAGTGTAAGGATGTGCGTGACAACTTGTGAACACAGGGAATATGTCGCATCGAAAGAGCAAGTTGTGCAAGTCGAATTGAGTGCCGAAATAATCATTTCCCGCAAGGGCGCACGAAATCCACAGACAAGGTCCGTCCTAAATTAGATCGTCACCCAGCCTCCGCCCGCAATCCCCCGCGATTCCATTCTCGCTTCGGGCCCAATCCGGGAGCGCCTTTCGAGGGCCGTGGAGCGTGAAACGCCGTGCGGGCGGGCGGGCGGGCGGGCGGCGGGCGGGCGGCGGCGGGCGGGCGGGCGGGCGGG
Source organism: Teleogryllus oceanicus (assembly GCA_964035755.1). Lineage (NCBI taxonomy): Eukaryota > Metazoa > Arthropoda > Insecta > Orthoptera > Gryllidae > Teleogryllus > Teleogryllus oceanicus. The sequence continues at coordinate 178,189,294 of CAXIVR010000002.1, forward strand.
CGGGCGGGCGGGCGGGCGTTCGGGCGGGCGGGCGGGCGGTGACGGACGGGTGGGCAGGAGGGGCGGGCGGGACGAGGCGAGGCAGAGCGGGGCGGGCGGGCGGGGCGAGGCGGGCGGGCCGGGTGGGGCAGGATGGAGCAGGGCAGGGCGGGGCGGAGCGGGCAGGGTGGGCGGAGCGGGCGGGGCGGCGCGGGGTGGGGGGGGAGGGCGGAGTGGGGCGGGCGGCGAACGACGTCCGCGCAGCGGGGCGTCGCGACGCGCGGCACCGCGGTCGACACGTCCCCCAGAGGCCGCGTGGCAGAGCGGGGAGCATCGCCCGCCCCGCCCCTCCAGCCGACGCCTGCGCCTGCGCCGCCACGCGCAGTGGGTCCAAGCCACAGATACACAAGAGAATGTTCCCTTTAGACCTGGATTAGGGAATATCTCGAAAAGTGCAGTGTGTAATGCAAGTTGTTCATTTTAATAAGGCTCATCCAATGATACCAAACGTGAGCCCTCACCCCTACCCTCCGGGAGTAGGGGTGGGGAAAAATAAAAAAAGTTAAATGAGAACAGTTTTTATTGCAAATTCGGAATCTTCGGGGAAAATACGTAAGTTTTGTAACTAATTTTTTTTTTCGTTTCGTCGTAGATGGCGCTGTAATTGACAAAAATCAAAATAAGCAGAAAACGTTAAGAAGTGAGTTTTTCTCGTGTGTGTGTGTGTGTGTGTGTGTGTGTGTGTGTGTGTGTGTGTGTGATACTCGTGTGTGATAACCATGTGGTCCACACAGCATTGACCGCACACATTGCTGATTTCCAAGCACGTAATAATAAAGCTGCAATGTTTTCAAATAGTGTAACTTGTGAAATTAAAAATGAAACACAACGGAGTTATGCCCTTTTCCGAAAGCAACCGTCAAGGTTTTCGGTTTAGATTTTTATTTCTTTGTTCTTTTCGATGTGTCGTTTAGTTTTTCTTTTTAAGTACACGATGCTCAAACAGCTCAGTTTCGCACGCTAAATGACATCAGAATCACGTGATCCTTCTCCTTCCATAGCTTCCAGGAAGAACTCCTTTTTTTCTTTTGTGAATTCGTTGTTACTTAAATACAATAAAATGGACATGTTTCATACAAAGATGTCATGTTTAAAATTATTGTAGTTGATATAGTATAATATTACGTTTTCATTTTCCTTTAGTTTCACATAGCTTTCCTATTTATCTCCAAAATCTCAACATTCAAACAAAATATTTTAAACATAATTTCCCAGAGAGAACAACTGAGGGAAATATGAAAGAGTAGGACTTGTCTTGGATAAGAATATTGTGTCAGGGTTAGTTTATTAAACGGATACATTTTCAGGTCGCGTCGAAATTGTGATTGTGCATCAGGGTGGAGCGCGGCGAGGCGGGGGGTGCAGGGACGGGGCAGAGGCGGGGCAGGGGCGGGGGGGAAGGGCGGGGCGGGAGGGGCGGGGTGAGTCAGGGCGGGCGGCGCGCCAGCCGGGTCCACGGCGCGTCGCGGTGCCGCGGCGCCCTTTATGAGCACCCGCGACGGGGAACAATGACAAGCACGCTCCGCCGCTGCCGCCGGGGGCGCGGGGGACGCTGGCGCGCGGCGGCGGCGCGCTCGCACTCCACGCTGCGAGCAACTTGCTCGCTCTTGGATTACGAGGTCGTTTGGACAACGGAGAAATAACGATACGTTGCCTCCTTTCAATCATCGCAAATCAAGCATGCCTGCAAGTAGAGGAACTAGCATCTAAGGATGGAAAACGTTAGTTTCAGTACTGTTGATTTGAAAACGTGTCCAAAATCAAGCTCCCTAATTTAATTTTGTTACACTCTTTTTACAATATGTATAATAAAAATTACGTATATTTTAATTTATTTATTACTGTACATCCTGTTAACAATGTCTCATCATATTGGCATTTCTTAATATTATTGAATATTATCAATTTCTTACGTTATAGAAAGTATTTGAACCAATAACCATACCTATCGGTATTTCCACTCATTCAACAGATGTAACTAGTAGTGCTACAGCAGCACGTACTTTCTCAAGATATTGTTAATTGCTATGTCATATTATAAGATGAAAATTTCTGTTTTACACTTCAACTACCATTTGAAATATTCTTAAACAGACGAAGCGTGAAAAATACATATTTTAAAAAAAAAATTCAAATATTTAAACGAAAACAGCATCCTGCCATTTCATTCAGTCTATTCACATAAATGTACCAATGATGCGACGGCCTTCATTATCGCCTTTTGTCAGTGCGGTGTCACAACAATGGGTAATAAGCAACAACTGCCGTTAATTCGTATGGGATACACTTTTTTTTTTTTTTTAATTTGTTGCGTCTCGTTTTGACGCAACGCGTCTCCAAGCCCCTTGGGGGGCGTTGAGCGCTTTGTGCTTGTGGGAGTAATCTTCAGTTAATATTGTCGCATCTCGTCGCAGTCGATTGTCAAGAGGACCGCCAGGTAGCATCTCCGCGTACGCGCCTCCTACCGCGCGCTCCTGCGTCACTACCCAGCGGCCAGAATTAGGAAGGAATAAGGATAGGGGTAGGGTTTAGGACACTTCACAGGGGTTGGACTAGCCCTTGTGAAGCAGCAGAACTCGTTTTGTTGGAACAAATTTCACATGAGATCCGACGGGAATCGAACCCGGATCTCAGTGGTGAAAGGTTTGCGACTATGCAATGAGCCACGAGTACTGCACTTAGCAAATTATCGATCTTGAAACCGCTAGCAAGGAAATGAAAATGATAGACAATAATAATAATTAAATATAATAGTTATATTTATCAAAACTACTTGGTTTTTACACGCATTAAATAAATAAATAATATTAAACAAATTTTCTTTTTAAGATACGAATAAACAGCCTTATGGTTCCATGTCAATGTTCAACAAAGAGAAGAATTCAAAATATTTCAGTACCTTTTCTTGCCGCCGTTCAACAATGAACTTCTCAAATGTCTATCGCTGCACTGTTTCCCAAAGTAGCGTAGGTGGTGATATGAAATTAAAGTTAAAACGTACAAATTTATGGTACTCAATTATTTCAATTTTTCATGTAAAGTTTTAGAATAATAATATAATTTAAACCCAACTTCATAAGAAACACCTATGGTGCATACCTGCGTTTATTTCGATAGCCAGGAACAATAGTCATTTTTAACTTCTACAAATGAAGCATACCATAACCTGCGATCAAAATTTCGTGATGGAAAGAAGTGTATTTGTTAGTTCTAAGTAAAATTTAATCTTTCCTTCAATCTACTTTCTTTTATAAGAAATGCATTTTGCTCCAAGCACCTCTCATATTATATTCACGAAGCACAGGAAATTCGAAACGGGCGACTATGTTTGACTCTAAATTACACAAACTCACATTATACTCACATTTTCGAAAAATTCAACATGACGTTATTTGAAGATCTATTTCTGATGACCATTTTTCATTAAGAAAAAAAAATTGTATCTTCAAAATTGTAGGAAGACCCCGACAATTTTTTTTTATTTTCGAAAAATTGGGCATTATAACGAACATGATTTTGTAGCTCATTTTAAAGAAATTTTAGGTCATTAGAATCCGAGCCCTAATCATTAGTAATAAGACCGGACATTTTTCTGCGATAGAATAGTTTCCATTTATTCACGTAGTACATTGGACCGAGTATTAATTATGAATACGTAAGACAGAAAAGGCTGTTTGAGATGTATGCGTGAAAATATATCATTCATTATGTTCTAATTTTTTAAAATATTGGAGCACCAAAAAATCGAGCATTTGAACACGTAGTCACTCGAAACGAATGAATGGTCAAGAGTTGTAGATGATAATTCAAAATCCTATTAATTGTGGACGTTCACTTCATTGTGAATGGGTGGTTAAATTATTTTGTTTCTTTATAAATTTCCTGTGACAACTTTAAACGCTTCAGAACATTCCATTTGGAAAAATCTAATTTATTAAAGTATTCAAAACATTCAGAATAAAGTCTTGAGAGCTATTATTAAAGACCCTTGATGTATACCCATAATAAAATTCAGCGTTAATTAAAATTCCCATTTTTCGTTACTTTATACAAAGTCAATCACTTGTTTTCTTCTGTATCTTCTCTGCCATGTAATAATTCCTTTACAAGTGGCACAACTGATGATCATTTTCTCCTAATTAAGTCAAGACTTTCGAAATATAGGTTCCGACTCTCTTGAATTATTCTAGTGGTCCTGTTTTTACATTGTCTTGTTTATTCTCCGCATTCGCTTTGGAATTATTTTAACTGCTCATATCCAACGTTATCTGTGGGATGTTAAAATTAAACGTGTGACCGCTTCATTCTGTTCGTAATGTCTAGTTTTAGCCAGATCATTTGCTGTTATTGAGTTAGATATAATGTCACGTGAATCTAAGTATCGTTGGCACTATAGCTGATTAAATAATGAAAAATTACAGAAAAATAAATTTTATAAGAGAAAGCTGAAAAATGCGAAAAATGAGCAAGGCATGTTAATGACGAGCAGGAGATTCTACAGAAACGATATAATAACATTTAATAATCGTCAAATACATACTATGCGAACTACAGCATTATAACATAATAAAAGTTATTACATGAATTAATCGGTACAGGTCATTTGGTACTATTTGTAATTCTACAATTAATATTAAAGTTTGGTTGCACAATTCCATTCCATTAAATTAACAATGAATTTCGCATACGAACATTACAAAAAATAGTATTTAATGTACTATTTGTCATATTGATGTTTTTGTAGATGATGAAGCAATGATATGCATGTGGAAGGAAATGAATTTGATTTGTTGGGCAATGTCAAGGTACCTCTAATGTAATTTACCCTCATCCACCAATGAATTAGTTATTTCCCAATAGTTTTACCAAACCTTTCACTAAAAGAATTTTAGAGATACTTATTCGCGCGTGGAAATATTTTGAAAGTAGATGATCCAGGAGCTTTTTTACAGCAGTTTCACAGTATTTTAACTTGTCCCACATTCTTTGTCATTGCAAAAGAGCAGACACTAATGCGAACACTCTTATCACATCACACACACGTGACTTGTGACCATGCACTGGAGGAGAAGGTATTCACGTTATCGTAAAGTTCACTTCCGTATCACCACTGGAAGTAAAAGTAACGTAATGCTAACGTGAAAGATCCTATCAACCCCCGCTGACTTGCATGTGGGCGGCGAACGCATATTCACGTTGGTATCCCTGCTCACTCGACCCAGACACGCTCCACATCGTCCGAATGTGCCGCGCACTTTTCGTCCGAGTGGTCGAGACCAGCGATCAATACCGACAATGAACAGAGCAATACGAGCGCGAAGCAATCCATCACGACCGTTAGCAGCCATTGACTGCCCCCCTCCCGCCCCCATGCTGTTTGCAGACGCACCTTTGTCGTGGCCACAATGGCTGGCCCACTAACGGCCGCGCCGCCCGGCGTCCGTCGGCCGCGGATTACACGTCTGTTAAGGCGGAGGGGAAGGTGCGAACCAGCCACCGCCCGGCTAATCTGCTCTCTGGAGAGAATGATCAACCCAAGGGACGGAGGTGAAGGTGTGAAACAGGCACCACCCGAATAATCTGCTCTGCTGGGGCAACGATCTCTGGCGAGCTACGATAAAATTACAACGGCGTACGTTCGCTAAGATTAATTTACTTCTTCTGCTTCATGGTAAGTCACTGAAGGTCTGTTCCAACACAAGAGGTCATCCTGTCATCTCCTTCATGGGCGTCCTACATCCTGATATCCAAAAGGTTTGAAGTTGTATTCTATTTGTGTTAATTTTGAGGTTTCCATTCTGTTAATATGATTCGCCCATTGGCATTTGTATTCTTTAATTTTGTTATTTAGTATATTGATTCACTGATGATGATGATGGCTAAGCCATCGAAAGCTGCTATTTGTGAAATAAATACTATTGTTGACAATGACAACGCCTTCAATCATTTCAATTTGTTATTTAGGTTGAACAGTTTTAGGATGGACTCTATCTCCACACTTCTAACATGATCTGCCAGAGTATACCCTGCTACACTTCCTTAATTTACTTTGTTGTACTTATTCGATTTGCACAGCGATGGGGCTAGTGCTAAAAGGAACGAAAATGGATAATCTAAGAAGATTTTGAATAAAATAATTATATTTACTTTGCCAATTTGGCACATAATAAGTTTTTTTTTTTTTTTTCGTATTTGTATTGTACGTCCAGAATGCCCAGTTTCGAGAAAATCAATCTTGAAAGTTAGTAGAGGTGTATTTACTTACAGAGCGACATTGTTTACTTTTTAGGAAAAAGCATAATCCCTCTTATATGGACAATCATTGTTCAAAAAATGTATATGGACGAGATGCCTCCAAGAATGATATTAACACAAAACTGACCATGAGTGGACAAACCAAAACAATGTTCGTGAACTGAGCCATTGATTTATCAATTTCGGTAAATATGTTTCTTACTCAATGATATCAATACGATCCCAGTAATGGGATCATGCAATTCACTAGACAATTTCAAAACTGAATCAAAATCCGATTCCGAAGACCAGAGGGAACGACGGTGTCTCCTTCACCCAAGAATATTATATAATATTGCTGGGGTGAAGTGGTCAGTACAGACATTCCATTACGATTGTAAAGTAAGAAGATCAAGGTCTGTAGGAATTGGACTGTAATAAGCACTTGACCTACACAAAAGATATCATCAAATAATTCGCAGAATTCTCGATCAGTGCTAAATGAGTTGATGAACTTGAATATTCGCTCCAATTTACTTCCAACTTCCCTGAATGGCCAGGGCCAAGGTCAATAGGCCTCGAGTGCAAATACAATTTGATAAACCACAAATCTATCAGTTTTCCTCAACCTATCAGAAGACTTGAAAGACACATACCATTCGCACTAATCGAAAATCCAATTTATATCAGCCGCAGGCCCTTTACAGGGCTTTGGGCCGCAGGCAAGGCGAGGACGAGAGACGTGGGGGCTCAGTGGATCGAAGGAACAGGAGGACAGGGGATGGTAAATTTGGAGGGGGGCGGCCGCCGCCCCCTCTCGGCTTCGTCATGCTGGCAAGCCGACATCTGACGTGGGTGCAAACGACAGTGTCAGTGCCAAAGCATTTGGGCGCCTCAATTGTAGTATCTTTTCAATAAATAAATAATGTTATTGTTTAGTTAACTGAATACGCTCATTAAATCCATGAAAAATAGTTGATTAGCTCTATATTAATAGCATGCGTGCAATGAAAATTCCACAACTACATTACAAATCAGAAAAGAATCAAAATCGTTTAATTAAGACACCATAATACAGACGTGGCCAAAGTATTTTCAGTCGGCCAAGAAAAATTAACGAGATGTACATCACAGATTACGTACCTACATCAACTACAATAAACAATAATGAAGAATGAAACTCTTGGTGAATAAATCTAAAAAGCACGCCAGCAAAACTCAGGGTCAGAAGGGGGGTCTTTGTTTACTTTTCAGTGTTTATACATGTATTCTCTCTCATACTTGACCTAACTTTTCCTGGAAAGTAAAGTTTTAATTGATTTATCAGTTTCTAATATTTCATCCGCAGTAAGTTCATTGTCTTCCATTTACCAAATTTCTTTATTCTGCAAATCACAATATATAATGATAATACGTACACAATGCATGGCCTACTAAAATAGGCCTTTCTCAGATCAATACGCCGTCATCAAATATATACCATGAATAGTGAAGCTGTGCTTGAATTTCTGAAATTTTAAATTATACTCTCCGATCTTGCTAACTCTCTTCTATCGTCACTCGTTTTCTTGAACATACTTATGAATGCTTAAGCAATTATAACCCTCTTTATCCACTCGTTTCGTGAATTACTCGCATCCTGAATCCAGCAGAGTAAAGCACCCTTGATCAATACGTATTATATTCCAATCTATTCAACCTCATGGCAAGATTTCATTTCTGATAATATCTTTTTTTTTTATTTCAACCTGTTCGGCATTTCTGCCTTTCAGGGATGTTAACATTTTACAACATAATGATTTGTCATTCTTTCTTACGCTAATTGTCCTGATTGTTACAGGCTGTTTTCAGTGTATAATTTTGAAAATAGAGTATACTGATGGGGAATTTATACTCGTATCGTCTTTAAATAAAATATTTGTGATTTAATGTGTTACATTAATAGATGTTGGGAACTAATGCCGTTGAATATTTATGGAGGTCTGAATTTATCCTTGGGAAATCGTGAGCATATTCTGTTTGGTTTTGGGTAGTTTTTGCCAAGTTTGAAGATGGGCGTTGCTGGGGATCCTGAAAGAATATCGAAAAACTTTTGAGAGGAATTTAGGATGTTAATAACATCTAATTCAGTCTGCCAGATGGGGTATAAGCTAGACAAATGGGTTTCGTAATACTGTGTGTAAAATTGAACCACGAGTTATTTAATAATGACATTACGAACAGGAAGAAACGGTGAACAAAAAGTGAGAAAATTGTCATCAAATGTGTGGTCATTAATAACTCGCAATTTGTGTAACGCTAACAGGCAAACAACAAACATGCATTTTAAGAAGCTAGCTTCTTTGACATACTCAGAAATGACCACCGTCCGTAAAAGCGACATAGCCAACCATACCGTGTTTTTGTCTTTTTCTCTTACTACCTGTATGTGGTAGCGTAAGAAGTTGCAACGCAACAAGTGACGCTTCGTAACCGGGAGTCCTTGGGTTAGAATTCCGACGGTGATGGATACTCGACTAGCTAAGCGGGCGACTGTCTGCATGAAAATTATAAGGACTCGTTGCATCGATCGTTCACTTACATTACTTTGGAACAATTTCAGGCGATATCAGAGAACGTTTTCGGGCTGGTAGGTGGTATCGCGTGGCGTGGTCCACGCGATACGTGGTCCAGTTGGCGTTGAAGGGCCAAACTTTCGTCCACGATGAACGTCCTCAGTGATGAGAACTCAGTCCCGAACTGAGGACGTCCATCGTAGTCGTGGCCGAAATGTTTGGCCCTCCAATGTCAACTGGACCACGGCCTACCCGTACGGAAACTTTCACTGACATTGACTCCGGACGTGAAAGCGTACGATGCTATACACAGTCGACTCCGGTTATTGTAAACATCTGGGGGCTAACATGTTTGGTTGACTGTATCAGAGGTTCACGGGGGACTAACTCAGTGTTGAGAACTTCTCGGGACCAATTCAGTGATGAGCACTCAGTCCTGAACTGAGGACGTTCACCATAGTCGTGGTCGAAACGTTTGGCCCTTCAATGCTAACTGGACCACGGTCTACCAGCCAGGAAACTGTCACTGACATCGAATCCAGTCGTGAAAGCATATGATTCCATATACAGTCGACTCCGGTTATTGTGAACTTCCGGGGACTAACATGTTTAGTTCACTATATCAGAGGTTCACTATATCCGATGAAGTCAAAATTAAATATAATTTCTCCATAACGATTTATTATATTCATATAGAGGTACAGCAAAATATATGAACAGCACGAACTAAAAATTTCAATGTATTCATTTGTCCTTAAAAAATCAATTAAATTAAATTATTGGCTTTGTATTTCTTCATTAGTAATTTCTCTAGATCCCTCTCCAGAGTTCGTGTTCTCTCCAAACTTGATTCCGCATTGTCCTCTGTGTCTAGGTATCGTAATGCAGTCTTGACACCTTTCAATGCCTCTTGCACTGTTAGAACACCGTCCCACTCTTCCAAGGCCCTTCTACTCGCTTAATAACATACGAGATCCAAATATTTTCCATTACTTATTTCCTACTTTCACTACAACCGAGATTCAGGTTCTCTATAACCAAATCTTCTGATGCTTATTTGTAATGTAAGGAAACGGGAACAGTGACCTAAGTTCACTATAACCTAAGTCGATTGTAGTTTAAGGCAAGTTACTCAAACGCAAAGCAGTTTCTTACGCCAGTGGCCATTAATCATGCGCAATTTCCTTCCCCAATCTAGTCATCATACCATCGTTTAGGGACCCATGCACTCTCATGCTTGGTTTGCAGTCCGGCTTGTGCTATTTGTAAATCTGTCATCACCTTATTCTTTCCACATTGTACCAATCTGTGGGAACAAGACAGAGGCGGTGTATTTGAAAACGGCAGGCTTTCAAGCCTCTATTGAGAGTGGAAGAAGCACTCTAAAGCTAGGAGATGATGACCCTCTGGACCAGTATGACCCATCCTTCATTATATAGAAAGACATCCGCAAAACAAAAGATACTGATTCCAGGATGATGCCCGAACTGCTGTGTATAGTCATCGAAAAGAAACACGAAAGACTCCGATTGCATCGGCGGCGGTAAAAAGAAAACTCCCTACGCTTTCGTTCTGGGTAAGCTCTACGACGGCAGTGACCTCTACATCCAATCTCCCGCAAGGCGAGATCGTTGCCCTCGAAACTCCCTCGAACGACTATAAAACGAGAATGAGATCGATTTCTCAAAAGCCACTACACGTTTATATTCCGCCAGCTAGCAATCCGGTCCTGAGATTAAGGAGGTGGGATTGATACACGAAATGGAGCGCCAAAGGGTCGACTGAATTGTTTTAAGGACTAGAAAGGACTCAAAGTAATGGACAATACCCTCTAATTAATACGAGGACAAAGCCAGTTAAGTGACCGCTACTTCTTTTTGAACGAAATGAATTGCCTGTATTATACGTTACTACTGCTACACTAAGTTATTGCATTGAACTAAATTATGGAAAGTACAGCATCTAATAAAAAACGAAGAATTACCTAGAAAGAACAACTGATCCATTGATCAAGGTGAGGGGACTCCTTGCTTTGATTCCAGACTTTAAATGGATCATGCGACAAAGGTTTTCTTCTTTCTTTAAGAAGAGAGTGGAACTGGTTGGGAGTGGATGGATTGCCTATGGCCCCTCGCCTCACGAGGCCGGGAAGTTGGCTCAGACCACTCAACTGATGTCGCTGCTGGGCCTCTGACCGGAAGGTCCTAGAGTTCGAGTCCCGACGGTGGCTGGATTTTCGATTGATTGATTGACTGTTAGTGATTCCGGGCGCGTCAACTATTGAGGTCATTAGTCCCATAAGTGTAGTTCCCTTTTTATAGGGATGTGGCGGTGATCTCCCGCTGGATGGCGAGATCAGGCGCCGACCTATCGTCGACTAGCGGGTTTTCCCTAACTAGGTATCTTCCATCAGCGGGACACCGCCCCAGCCGGGACAAGCTCTAAGCCCCCGACCGGTCTCCCGGAATATGTGGTAGTGTAGTGCATGTTAGTGTAAGCGTGTGTGTAAGGGGTGAGAAGGTGGCTCTTTCGTTAGGGTACTGCTCCGGCATTAGCCTGGGGTTTATCGGAGAAACCACAGAAAACTACCGATCAGAGCAGCCGGCCGCTAAAAATCTCATCCAGACAGCAACGGAATTCGACCTACCTGAAAAGCTACTGTCGAAAATCCTGCCGCCGTCGCAACTCGAACCTAGGACCGCCCGGTCAGAGACACTGCAATGTCATCAGTTGATGCACCACTTCCGGTGGAGTTTCTACCCTAGGTACACAGCTAGGTCGAATTCAGTCAGTCTGGAGAATAATTCTAGCGGCCGGCTGCTCTGATCGGTAGTTTTCCGTGCTTTCTCCGATCAATATCAGATGAATACCGGAGCAGTACCCTAACAAACGGGCCATGGATCGCGCGCGATCTTTCCTTCCTCTTCCTTGTCCTATCCTCACCCCTTACACTCACACACACACTAACATGCACTACACAACCACACATGTCGGGAGACTAGTGGGAGCTTAGGGCTTGTCAGGGCTGAGGCGATGCCATGCAGGTGGAAAATACCTCGTTGGGAAAATCCCCGCTAGCCGACGGTAGGTCAGCGCAATCCAGCGGGAGAAGATCACCGCTTCCTCTCGCGATAAAAACATGCACTACACTAACGGGACTCCTAAGCTTAGCAGTTGACGCGCCCGTAATCATTAGACAATCAATCAATCATCTTATCAGACAATCGGTCATTAGAATATAAACAAAATAAATTTATTTTTTAAAAACTGTAAATTTTCATACTTGTTAATTAAATATTTTTAATGGTTGCAAACGTTTTCACAAACTACCATTTCCTCTTTTCCCGACAACAGATTCGATACTTCCATCACAAGATAGCATGCATGTTATATGCACTATAGTACACCATCTAATCACAGCCCATGTTTGCCTACTACCGTTGAATAAATTACATGCATCGGAACTGAATGTGCAAACATACTCATATATCACAATTCGCGGGTGCCATTTTGACAGACCATTTTCGAACTCCCACCGTCGGGGACTCGTAATTTCTGCTGTATGCTGTCACTGGTTGGTAGAGTTTATGATGGATTTGTGACGTATGCGGATCAGCTTTTGGTCAAAACGGATGAGTGATGTAATAAGAGTGGCATTACGTAAAATATATTGCTAATCCAGACTTTACAGGTCAACACAAAATAATACGGAGGGCATTTTTATATATCTGTTTTTTTTTTTTCTGGCGGGAGATGCTGTCTTTCCGATTGCACGATTAAGTAGCTTATAAAATGTTAAATCTAATTTACTCGGATGCGTTATCTCATTCATACTAAATCATTACATGATTCACAAAAATTGTAGGTGCGGATGTTACAAGCACGTAAGATGCAAGGTGATTTGCCAAGTATTCCTTATCGCCAAATAACTATTAGAGATGATAAGTTATAATGCTGCTTTTAAAAGCTGAACGATTTTTTCTCTCAAAGTTACTTGTACAATGATTTGCGACTTTTTCTCTACATTACGTTTCTTCACAAAAATGTAGTCCATAGTAAAACGACGCAGCACGCCACAACCTACACATACGTTTTCTTAGTACTCAAATTATATTTTAAACATCCTGAGATAACATCTCTACAATGGTTTCCCAAACAACAATGAATATCACTCAGTCATTTCAAAATTAACCGAAGAAAATCTGTATATTTGAAAAAGATGATCAAAAGATGTCAAAAACAGGATGTGGAGAGGGAAGTCTAAATTCTAGAATATTTTTATTCTGATGAGCCGCTCTCAATCGCCTACTCATCACCCATGCGCCGTAAAATTTTGAAGATTAGTTTGTAAGTTGTTACTGATAGGTGTTCTGATAATTATCAAGATATGAAATTTCTACATATTAATGGTATGATGCAAACATCGGGCATCACGGTATAGTATAATCTTTAATGGGAAACAAGGTAGTCTGTACTTATTGTGGATTTTTCGTATTAGCCTACATATTGTGCTTTATTTCCATACCAATTTGTCTACACAACTTGCATTCGTATTTCAGTAGATCTGATGATGTTTCACCAGGCCATTCAAAGAGACCATTGAAACGAAAAGTGAAGCATCGACAACACCACCCTTTTCTTTAAAGGTCGCTTTTCAACTACTGTGTCGTTTAACAACCACTTCCATTGTTTAAATTGGGTTAACTGTGGGGGGAATCGACACGTAAGGACAACACGAGCACACACAAACAACCATGCCCAAGGTGGGATTCGAATCCGCGAGCTTCGCGGCGAGGTAACTACGGTTCTTCAGCCTTAGCGATCTCGGCTATATCTCTCTCTCTCTCTCTCTCTCTATATATATATATATATATATATATATATATATATATATATATATATATATATATATATATATAGATATATAGATATATAGATATAGATATAAAACTTCGGCGTCAACATTCGTTGACAAAAATACCTTCACATTGAACTATGTTTCTCCGTCTACAATTTTGTATCAGACGGATACACGCAATAGATGCTGAGAAAAAGAAAACATGCAAAACACGTTTCTCGTTATATCTCTGTAACAGATTTCTAGGAGGCTGATGTTTTGTGAATCTACGTCATTTTGTATTCTCTTTCATATGAGTATCGCAATTATCGATTTGCTTTTCACCGCCTTATTCGGCTACACCCTTTATAGTAAAGTTGGAATGGTTTCTGTCACAAGTGTCAGAAATTTGTTCTTGAGAACACAACTGTCACAAATAACATTTCAGACACATTCACAATTTTTTTTATTCCGAAATGACATTTTCATATCAAATAATATTTCAATAAAGGTAGTGGCAGTACTTAACATCAATTTCTTTGAATTTCCTTCTCCGATGGCATAACCCCAGGTGGAGTGTTAGGGCTTCGCCAAAGCTTCTGATTATTCCCCAATTATGTAAGCCACGATAAATTATGTCTCTGTCTGATGGAAAAACGTCCTTTCAAAAGTTCAACTACGCCGAATCGATTTCCCAATTTAATATCAGCATCCTTTTTACAGAGCTTCCCTGAACGAAGAAGTTTTAATTGCATCATTAGATGCTTTTATCCATATAAATTCGCTTCTTCTAAAAATACAGGACTGTCAGAAATGGAAAAAAATCCACATAGGAAGGGTGTGAAAAAAGTCTGTCAGCCATGGTTAGACCCTCGTTTTTACTTAACAGGGTTAATAATAAACGAGATGTGCCATTTACCTTGACACAAGCATTCTACATTATTAGTATTTTTCCCCTTTTATTTTTCCCTTCGAAAGTACTGAGCCACTTCTCAACACCACTTTTATTATATTAACCGTCAAAGCGTTAAAATACCCAGCTACGAGAGTTCAAATTCGGCTGCCCGGAAAGGAGTAGGGAAATTCAAACGGCTCTTGACATTTGGCATTCGCCTTCACCAATTTATCAGAAGCACGCGGTCAAGCTGTTCTCATTGACGCAATCCGTGTTTATTTATCGCCCTGCCAAACACACCCACTTCGCAGGACACAACTACAAATAAAAACATTAACACTGGTCATCGATATTTGAGTGAATTACAGTAATCGATAAATAGTATTGGATGTATAGAATCTAATACTGATAGACGTTATGCATGCTTTAAAATAAGCGCAATATTTCGATGTACTGCTTGTTGTTCCCCTCCAAGGTGTGCCACAGTACAAGGAATTTAATGAATATGTCACGAGTGCACTTTCGCTCTTCACCTCGCAGGGTACCCAACTACGAACTGCAAATTATGTCAAAATAAATTTGTTAGCCCGAGGTTGAAAGATCAATACTTGTAAGCGATACATACTACATAAATTACATTTGTTCAAACGATTTTTCTAAAGAGAGGATGAAAAGTTAAAAAGAAGCATTACAATATTATAATATACCGAAATACATGTACACAGAATATTTTGATTAGCAAGGCGCACAAAGTAAAAGAAAAATACCAGTATCGAAGAAACGCCTGCGTATGGTTGGCATCTCTTTAAAACCAACGCCGCGGAGCGGGAGATGTGGCAACACCGCCCTACTTCCTGCGTCCGAGGGGAAGTAATTTCCCAAAATCATAAAGCACGACACCCCCATCTATCTGTCGCGCACGCCGTACCCGCTCGTCTCTCATCTACGTCCTAATCGTTTCGCAGGGCAAGCGCCTGCGCCAGAAACTAGCCCAACCGCCGCTTTTTCCCACGTTTCCACGCCGTGACGTCACTTCCGCTGGTAGCGGCAGCCACCGCCGCCTTCGAGCATGGGTGCTCGCGGCCTCCGGGGGTTGCACGGTAATTGCACCCGCGAGGGGCCGGCGACGCGCAGAGGGGTGGTGGAATGGGAAGTGGCGAGGGGGATCGGGGGAGGGGAAAGGAGGTCGCTGTGATGGCAATGGGGAGGTGGCGGAGGGAAGTCAGCGGCCATGGGTAATGGAGGATGATGGAGATTATGGCAAGGGAGGCCGCTGTGATGGCAATGGGGAGGCGGCAAGAGGAGTTCAGTGGCCATGAATATGATGGTAAAGGATGTCGCTATGGAGGTAATGAGGATGTGGCGAGGGCAGGTCAGCGGCCAAGGAAATGATAAGGGAGGCAATGAGGCGGTGGCGAGGGGAGGTCAGCAGTCATAGAGATGATGGTCATCGTGGAGGCAATGGGGATGAGTCGGAGGTGAGGTTAACGGTGACGGTGAAGGCTAGGGTTATAGGCCGGATCGATTATAACAATTGTGATAGAAGCTGATGTGGGGATACTTGGAAACTTCATTGTAATGATTATTATGATGGCAAAGGCGGAGGTAGAGTGGGCCACGATGGCGATAAAGTATTCGTAGTGGTGGTGGTGGTGGGGTAGTATACAAGCATGTGTTACGAGAGGTGGTGGTAGCAAAATGCCGTGGTGGTGATGGTCGGTTGGGTGAAGGAGCAGGCGGAGATAAAACTTTAGGAGTACACGACGTTGAAGAGTCAGTACCGTGTAAGATCATTACAATGATATAGTGACAAAATAATTCCTAAGACGGAAAATAGTGTATGATATTATGGTGAAGCTGTAAAGAAACAACTCCTTGAATATGAAACGTATAAAACGAATAACAACTTTAAGCCATCAGGTGTGCCTAAATCAAACCCCGGGCTGAAATCCGCAAAGAAATTAATAATATAACGAAAAAACAGAAATGCCAGACCTGTTGACTATGTCATAGAATAGTCAATGTTGTAAGGGGTCAGATGAAAAAATTAACATAGGTCTTGAATATTGTGTCCACGGCGTTGAGCAAGTGCCTACTAAAAAAAAGTGCGGTGTCCATGTTTAGAGTTTCACGGCCATGGAGTCAGAACAAATCGGTTGGTGATGGCTTACGAAGCGTGGCGAAAGGAAAGGGTAACATTGATCTGGGGGAAAAATAGACTGGCGTAGCAAAGTTTTGCTGGGGTGAATGTAGCGAAGGGTACATAAACATCGGAAAGCACTATGGTGATCAGAATGAATTGCGCTACTTATGAGTAAATGATGAACAGAGTCAACGACGTTCGCCATAGTGCCTCGATCTGCTTCACTGACACCCCAGTACCCGAGTCTGGTCAATCAGTCAAAGCGTTAAGCAGGATTGCAAACGGATGGGTGGATGAAAATGTTGAAGAGAATAAATAATGCATAAGACCTGTCCCGTATCAGAAGTCTGTCGATGAACATCGAAGGTGAAATGGGCCTAAACTAAACAAAGGCAGTGTTGCCGCGGTCTCTCTACCTGACTCGATCAACATTATTTATGACTGCCTGCGGCAGAAGCGGTCTACGTTTTGGGAACAGAAGCGACGAAACTACTGATAGAATCTACGATGGTAATAAATATTGCAAGTTATGTATAGTGTATAGTTATGTATAGGAAAGGAAAAGCCATAGTGCCTGGAACCGCGGGGTGTTTGCAGATAATTGATAACGGTGGTGGTGGAGACAATGACAATGCCAATGAATGTGGTGGCGATAGCTGCTGCTGATTGCTCAAGGTGGAGGTGTGGGTGGGAGAAAGTGCTGACTCTAGTGGAGAGAGGTGCGCTATGCTTCGAATTGATTCATTGATAGTGATTCCAGGCGCGTCAACTACTAGGGTCATTAGTGCCGTAAGAGTACTGAATGTTGTATTCTTTCCTCTCGAGGAGGCGGTGCTCTTCCCTCGTAGGATGGCGAGATCCGGCGTCAACCTACCGTCGGTTAATAGGTTTTCCCCAACCAGTGGGGGAAAGCCTCAGCCGGTACAAGGTATAAGCTCCCGCCCGGTCTCCCGACATGCGTGGTAGTGTAGTGCATGTTAGTGTAATTGTGTGTACGGGAAGAGGACAGGACCGGACAAGGAAGAGGTAGGAAAGATCGCATTCACCTGGTGTTGATCGAAGAAAACTACCAATCATATCAGCCGGCCGCTAGAATTCTCCTCCACACGGCTACTGAATTCGACCTAGCTGACAAGCTAGTTTCGAAAATCCTGCCACCTACGGGACTCGAACCTAGGGCCTCCCGATCAGAGGGACTACAATGGCAATCGTGTAATCTTGTATTTAATAGTTTAAAATAACTGTGCAGGTCAACCATAAAATGTAGTTAATGCTATTATTGTTAGCATTATTATTATTATTATTATTATTATTATTATGTCTTTAAAGAATTTAATGTTACGTTGTTAAGTAATTTAAAGTTAATATTAGTAATATGTTAATTGTAGAGTTCTGCCACCAGGTTGTATATACCTATCTGCAGAATAATAAATATCTATTTATCTATCTATCAGTTGATGCCATGAGCCATCTCTCCCTGTCGCTACGCTACTGGTCGACCCGACCTCCGGATCAGAACGTTCGCCAACGAGGACGTGCGATGACGGACGGCGGGAGCGTGCGGGGCCTGCGTCAACAACGGCGGTGACGGCTGCCGCGCGCGATCTCTACCTGGGCTCGATTATGATTATTTACGGCGGCGGCCCACCCCACGCGGCACCCCGCGGCGCGCGCGCACCCGCTGGGTGACAAATAACTCGCGCGGCGGCGGGGCGGGGCGCGGCCGGCGGCGGCAGCCGGAACTCTTGAAAAAAAAGCATGGCGTCTCTATTTTTAGTCGTTGTAATGCGTTTAGTGCGCGCTCGCGCTGGCCGTGTGCGCGCGCACCCCGCGTCGACGCGCTCTAATGGAAGGGGTGGGTCCTCCGCGCCCCTCCCCCTCCTGGGGCACACGCGCCGGCTCCTCCACGCGCTAAAGCTACGCACCCACGGGTAGTGATGACAAATTTTACCAAAACATCCGTACATCGATGTTTCGATACATCGCTAAAGGGTTTTGTTTCCTGATCGATGTTTTAATTTTAGACTAATAAACATGCTATTTATAACAATTTTAAGGGTTGATGTTATTGTTTGGTTAACAGCATGTTATTACTATGTAAAAATTTTATGAATGTAAAGAATAAATTAATAATAAAGAACATCGTGTTTTGCAATCGATTTCGTGTTTCACTGTCGATTCAAGCAGTGACATGCCTGGCGATAACATACACTCATAACACGAGCAGCTCCCAAACTTCCTGAGATTGCATAGAAGAAATGTGCAGCGTGATAAAGAGTATGACGCAAAACAACGATATTGCCATGGATTGCTGCTACTCTACAAGGTGCTTAACCCCCTTTATAAAAAAGTGTTTTAAAAACATCGATGTTTGTTTGCCATCCCAACCTTCGGGCAAGCCTAGCTTGACGGCTATGTGTGGCAGCGATTGTAAATGTCGGCACCGCGTTGTTATAGCTGATTTCTAAGTGGTTTCGGGCGCGTCAACTGCCCGTAAGTGTAGTGTTTTTTTACCGGGAAACGGTAGCTCGGTGCATCAACTGATGTCACTGCAGTGCCTCTGACTGGGAGGTCCTAGGTTCGAGTCCTGATGGTGGCAGGATTTTCGACACTGGCTTTTCAGCTAGGTCGAATTCAATCGCTGTCTGGAGGAGAACTCTAGCAACCGGCTGCTCTGATCGGTAGTTTTCCGTGGTTTCTCCTATCAACACCAGGCGAATGCCGGAGCAGTACCCTAACAAACGGGCCACGGACCGCGGGCGATCTTTCCTTCATCTTCCTTGTCCTATCCTCTCCCCCTACACACACACACACACACACACACAAACATGCACTACACTACCACACATTCCGGGAGACGGGTCGCGAGCTTAGAGCTTGTCCCGGCTGGGGCGCTGCCCCGCTGGTGGGAGAGTCCTGGTTAGGGGGAAACCCCACTAGCCGACGGTAGGTCGGTGTCGGATCTCGCCATCCAGCTGGAGAAGACCACCGCCATATCCCGAGAAACAAACATTCACTACACTAACGGTACTAATGACCAAAGCAGTTGAAGCGCCTGGAAACACGAAAACAACAAATCAAACCTAACCCACTATCCGACGGTAGGCCGTCGCCGGATCTCGCCATCCAGCGGGGCAAGATCACCACTATCTCCCGAGGAAATACATGCACTACACTAACGGGACTAATGACCAAAGCAGTTGACGCACCCGGAAACACGAAAAAATCAATCAATCAATCTAGTGTTTTTTATGGCGGGAAGTGGCGGTGATCTTGCCCTGCTGGATGGTGTGTTTCGGCGCCGACCTTCCCGTCGGCGTCTGGGTTTTGCCAACCCCATATCTCCCAACTGGAGGCACTGCCCCAGCAGGGTCTCCTGGCATATGGGGTAGCGAAGTACATTTATGTGAAGGTGTTGTGTAAGTAAGAGATATGGATAGGACAAAAAAAGAGGAAGATAATATCGCACGCAGTCCGTTAGTGTACTGCTCTGGCATTTGCCTGGTGCTGATCGGAGAAACTACGAAATATAACCGATCAGAGCAGCCGGGCGCTAGAATTCTCCTCCACACAGCGGCTGAATACTAGCTATGTAGCTAGGGTCGAAAATCCTGCCACTGACGGGCCTCAAGTTAGAGGCACTGGCGTTGTTATGGTGCGATCAATGGGGACAGATTTACAACCCACTTGAGACAGGTTAGTCTAGCGAGGCTTGACCGTGCGTAAAAAGCCTGAGATGATGTTAGTAAAAGGGATTAGTTCGTAACTGGCTTCCAGGCGGTTAAGAACGTTTATGGTCACACGTTCACGAATGAAACTCGCTGGCTCCTGCTTTTCTTCCAGCTATGTGCTTACGACCTGAAGGGTTTTATTATTGGTTATCTAAGATCGCATCAACATCTAGGTCATTAGCGACTACTATCGGTGTTAACGTTATGATTGCTATTAATATGAAACGAAATGGTGATGATAAGGGGTGAAAGGACGAACACAAATACAACCATGCCCAAGGCGTGACTCGAACCCGCGACCCTGCGGTCCCAGATCACTACGACACTAGTGTCTTCGCGATCTCGGCCACCGGGCCGACAACCTGAAGGTTTGCGCACTTAAAATGAACCCATTTGCGCTGGAATTGACTGCGACAGAACTGGTAACAACGCGTAACGGATGAACTCAGGATTGGAAAGCAGCAGGTACAGTGAGACAGACTCCTCGATCTCGAGACTCGGTACAATCGCACAGGTAATAATGAAGCTCTAGGTGTTTTCGTGGTATTATGAAATAAGCGCAAACAATGTCAGGAAGAACTTTCTTTATCCCGAACGTTTATGAAGACTTTTACCTTCACGATGCCTCCGCCATCTCAGGGTTCGCTAGCACTGTCCAAGCCGCCCTTCACACAATATGAAACCAACAAGGTGTCCTTATCGTTTGAACCAGCGCGTCAGCTTTTCACAATTGCGTCTCGGATTGATAATCTAGTAACTCCAAGTCTAATTTACAGTGGCCCTGATGGGTTCGCGAAAGAATGTATTTACGTATTTATTTATTTATTTAGCACTTATTTATTAATTATTTATTTAGTAAAAACAGTCAACAACAGTATGTGACGTATGGGGGAGAAAATCATCTGCGCACGTTTTCTTGAGTTTAGAATCCCTTCCCAACATTTAACTATTAATAGTTGAAAGATAAAAATAATATAATAATAATGATAATAATAATAATAATAATAATAATAAGTTAAAAGAGAGAAAAAGAAGAAGAAGAAGCAGAGATTAACATTTCAAAAAATAGATATTTTCGTTGACCAATTATAGAAAATTTATTTGTAACGGCAAACGAACAAACAGATTTGATTTTTCTGTATTACTAACAAAATACAAACTCAACCTAAGCTCTACTACCACCAGAAGCAAAAGGAAAGCTCAACAAAACGTGCGCATGGTGAAGCTACATTTGCGTCCAGAAGCAAATCAAGGGGCCATTTCAGCATTTGCTCAATGGATAAGGGAACTGGATAAAAACCCGATCGACATGGGGGTCATTGACCCGGAAGCTGAAGTACATTGCTTATTACACGCATATTAAGTCTTTTTTTAAGAAAAACTATTATAATAATCCATTATATCCTAATCCATTATATATAATTGTTTTGTTAAAATAAACATTATTTTTCTTTTTAATGGTCACCAATTTTAATTGTTTAATTTCATCTGGCAATGCGTTGTAAAGTAACGTACATGTATTGTATGTGGATTTCTTGCAGTGAGCTGTTGATACTGACACTTGATGAACATGATTTCTACGTCACGTGTTGTAACTATAAAATCAGTATTACATGAAAATATGTTCCCACGTTAAGTAAGTCAGTTAAGTTAACTTTGTTACTACAAAATCAATTTGAAACTTCTGAAATTGTACTATTTATTGTTTCTGTTTTGCAAAGAACATTCGTGTCATCGGCAAACAGAACTGTTCTTCCATTTTTAATAGATGAGGGCATATCGATTACGTCAAAAGAAAAAGGATGGGACCTAAGATCGACTCTTGTGGGACCCCATGTTCAATTGGCAACGAATTGGAAAGATAAATAAGTAGAGAATCTATTGTCTTCCCTGCCCGTCCCGCCATAATCAATGAAGTGGACTACTATTACTGCCTCTCCACCACCCACCTTTGCAACGTCTGCTGCTATTGCCCCCAGCTTCAATCATATCATCCCCCTCCGCACTCAGTCGTTCCTCCACCGCTCCTCCACGCTCCCGATTGCCTCCAATGCTGTCGAGTTCAACTTTCACTTCCGCCGCCACTGAACGCGTCGCCGCTAACTACACAGCACGCTCCACTTCTCTGGTCGCTGCCACCCCACCACGGGCGTAATGAGTCGTGACTCCTCCCCTCTTCTCCCCCGTCAGCCATTGCAATTGCGGTCTCCCTCTGGTTATCATAACCACCACTAATCCGGGTACCTTTGTCTTAACCCGCCCACAAGTTTACTCCGTACTATCCTCCTCCATCAGTCGGTACAGTCATCATCGTATCAAAAGACAGCTCACACAACTAGGCTCATACTGTACTGGACATACAAACAACCCCCCTCCAATTCTCTAACCCTGCCACGAACTCCAGCGTAATGAGTCGTGCCACCTCCTCTCGTCTGCCAGTGCAATTGCTGCCTTCACCATCCCTCCCATCTCTGAGTTATTGCAACCGACACCACGACGACAAACACCCCTTTCCCACCACTTTCAGCACATTCGCGTTTTTCTCGACTCTCTCCTGCTGCCCTCCTCCAGCAGTTGCTTCCCCTTCGTCCTCGTCGCAGCGAACTGTACTGGACATCGCATACACCAATCTACTATACGCGCAAGTTTTCTTGACATTCCACAGTGGGTGGGGGCGGGGAGAGGAGGGTCCTAGCGACATCACGGCCTAAAAGGGCGTACCAACTCTGGGCATGAACTCAACTCGCCAACGCATGCCACGAGAAATACTACGATTGCTTTCAAAGTACGGGGTGGTTGTTGTCAGCATTGTATATTGGTACGTGCCGTTCCGAGTCGAACCTGAGTATTTCTTCGGGACCTGCCATTCAGCGCTTGGTGCGGGACTAGGACCCTGTGTATCAAGAAAACTTGCGCGAGCAATACCCTTCAATTATGAACCCACTGCCACCAGCGTAATGAATCGTGACATCTTTCCTCCCCTCTTCTGCCTCATCAGTCCAGTGCATCATCGTTTCGATCTCGCAATTATCACCACCTCCACTCCGCTTGCGGGCTTTGTTTTGCGAGCTCCGTCTCCTGCATTTGTCGCCCCCTCAGCACTGGTCGTGCGCGGCGCCCCAGTCGGGGTATGGCTCGTTAGGCAGCGGCCGATCTAGGGACGCCGCTCGCTGCCGCGCATTCGTGTCACTGTGTCACTCCCACGCCGCAGAGGGCTGAAGGCGGGCCGCAAACTACTCATCCTTCGATGGTTGACACTCGGTATGGTTGAACCCGCTACACTTCATTAGTATTCACCGCTCTGGGAGAATTCAGTTTATGCATGCAGGATATCCTTACCGCTCTGTCTAACGACTTTGGGATACGCGTCTAAGTACTTCCCAAGCGAATGTAGATATTTAGATATTTATTTGGTCACAAACAGTAAAAAACTGTATGTGACGTATGGTGGAGCGGTAAACAAACTGCAGGTTTGATTTTTCTGTATTGCTAACTAAATAGACAATATTCATAGGGAATTAGACCATATTCATAGATTTAATACTTCATATGGTACACACTGCAATACGTACACTTCAGTCTACAATTCACATTCATTCAATTACAATTGAATGTGAGCGAATTTTCAGATATCAGAGGATTTTTTTTCCATATTTTAAATCAAAATTCCGTTTTAATACTTAGCAAATTTATTATATTAGATAGCAATAAACAAATCTTTGCAAAATTAATGGAAATTATACAATAAATCATCCAAAATTCGAAATTCTATGTATGCTGTCAATCCTTAAAATAGAATTTCAAATCTTACGAAATTCTAATTTCCATCCGTAAACCGAAAGATTGATTCTTAAAAACATTTGAGCAAAATTTACAAGTTACTGTGTTTCTTCTCCTCTCCTTTAGACTACGAGAAAAAGAGATTCTCGCCCAATTCATCCTTTATGTACAACAATCCAGGTAGGTCTCATCCAATGTTCACAATTTTATCGTGCGTAACAAACAACCACGTTCTTAAGACAACAGCCAGCTTATCTGTTGTTTTGTGTGCATTGTAAGAGTTTTCGGCCCGGTAGCCGTCTTCTCTGAGAACCCCGGCAAAGACGCGCGCGCTTGCGCGACGATGAAAAGGCTTTATTTGACAAAGGGGACTGTTTGTCGCCCAACGTATGAACGCGTGTCTTTTCACGAACCAAACAGATGTAAGTCTTCACAAACAAAACAAAGCCTGCGGGGACGGCTCCGGCGACGCGCGACTCCTTAAGCCCCCGTAAAACCACCTCCGCAGCAGTGGGGCCAACCACAGGGCAGCGGCCGGCTGCTCTGATCAGTAGTTTTCCGTGGTTTCTCCGATCAACACCACGCAAATGCCGGAGCACTACCCTAACAAACGGGCCACGGAACACGCCCGCGATCTTTCCTACCTCTTCCGTGTCCTATCCTCTCCCCTTACACACACTTACTAACATGCACTACACTACCACACATGCAGGGAGACCGATCGGGAGCTTAGCCCAGCAGAGGTGAGAGATACCTGGTTGAGGAAATCCCCGCTAGCCGACAAGTAGGTCGGCGCCGGATCTCGTCATCCACCGGGGGTAGATCGCCGCCACCTCCCGAGCAAAAACACGCACTACGCTTACCGGACGTATTACTTTAGCAGTAGACGCTGTCGGAATCACTTACCAATCAACCCAAACAGAAGGGACTCCTGTAACTTTTTTCTCAGTTTATGAACATATTTTTTTACATTAGACCGCAAGAATGTGGTTCAAATGCACTGGTGGGTAGGTGGTACATAACAATTTGCCCCTAAATTCTGTTATTTATATAGTTAATAAGCAAAAATTATATTTTTATTTATCAGTAAGTTAAAAGCAATATCAGCTGAATGGACTTTTTTTTTATTTCACGGATAAAGGAGTACCGAAATGGCTTCCCGGCGAATACCGCTAGCAGTACATCCCTGGTCCAAAACTGTTCAATAAACACTTATAAAAAGAGAAAATGCCTTTAAGGTAATTCCCTTCTTGCTGGAAGGATATACTCATTTTATTCAATGAAATTAGGCATGCTTAAACTGGAATCATTTAGTTTCTCATCAAAAATCAGATAATGTACGCTACTCTAGACGGATCTGCTAAAAGAATGGTGCATTCTTGAAGTGCTTAATAGTCAACTTAATCTGGTATTTTGCTATTGTTTACACGGAATATCCACAGAGCTACACCCTTTAACACCATCATAAATGTTAATCAATATTAAATAAGGAAATAGTAACATGATTATTCTTACAACGTGGCAACATGATACGTTTAGTTCTGTGTGCTAATATGAAACGTACCGCTGTGACGTCGATAAAGTTCTTTGTATAAGCTTGTAAATTAACTACTGGAATCCGAAGAAACAGGTGTAACAGAAAGTGAGGTTGAAAATGTATTTTTCAGCCATTTTTGAAGAGACAGTGCCTAACAACTGTCAAACGACACTAAAGACTTTTATGTGACGACATAACGCCCATTTCCAGCTTCATTTTCTTTCAAACGTCATTTGCAACACTTGAAATGAGGTTATAAATGCAATGATAGATTAATAATCATATCGGTTCTTCACGAAACCATAAAAGAAGGCAGGCAGAAGGAGATGTGACCTTTTGAATCATGCTACTTCTCACTCTATAAGGAAAATTGAATACCTCGCACCTTGAAATATTACGAAGTGAAATATACCAAATATATTTAAAAAATCTGGACATTTTTTTAAATTACACTTTCACAATCATTTTCTAATATCGTGTGAAATATTTTGCTACAGTATGCTGCGAACCCCTTTGTGGCGTTTGGGCCCACAGTGGTGCACGGGTGAGCGGCAGCTGCTGCATAGTCATGAGGACGCACGCGCTCTCGCCCTGCCCTTCTCGCTCGCCCTCTTTCCCTTCGCTCGCTTTTCTTCAGCGATGTATTATTTTATTTAGCGTAACATATTGTGTTCATTCTTCTTTCTTATTCATTGACTACACGAACCCAATTCACCGGTTAGAAGGATAGGAAAGATTCATGGAGGCTGAGTAATGCCACTATTGTAATGCAGACCAATTTCTTTATTTATTCATTCCTTTCTAAGTGTTATTTTCTCTTTAGGTCTAGTTATATAATTTGTTAGAATTTATTTATTATCACCAAAAATTGAAATTGGAACTCTTATCTCGAATCTCACGGTGGAGAAGAAATTCTAATTAAGGAATGCACTGGCAAAAACTAATGATTGAAAACCATAATTAAACGAGGTAAGAAAGGAAGAACCAGACATTACATTACAGGAAGACATTACAAATTTCAAGAAATTGAAGTTACGGGTGTAGCCACAATACGTGAAAACTCACGAACTTCAACAGAGACTTCTTGTACAGCGTAGAACTCATCAATCAACAGCAATGTCTTGACTACTCTATATCATTCGTGAGCATCTGCGTTTGCTCAGAAGCTCGGTATTACCTTAATGAAATTTCCCAGGCATTTCCCGGCTTTCCAGAGCCTTATTTTAACAATTTTTTACTCATATGAATTCCTGAATATTTCACACAATTTAAAGAAAATTTTAAAGCACCATGAAATTAATTTGTCACTCTCAGATTTTGCAGTGATAAATTACAAATTAAAAATAAGTCAACTAAGAGAAACTGAGCAAAAAATTATGGTGTACAATTTTTTAAAAGAGTACTAATTTATATTAAATGATTCAGTAATTCAAAAACAATATAGTATGCTTCTATCAACAAAATTTGTATTTTAAATGTTTTTCATCACTGCTCCTTTGGTCTGAAGCCTGCCCATTATGATATCTCAACATTATCACAAGTTTTTATTATGATGGTACTTGTTGCTCTCAAAAATAAAATATCTAAAAAAATATTAACCGAATCATGGATGTTTTAAACAACGGCTTTAAAAAATCAATGTTAAATAAATCGATTGTTTTATAAAAATATAGATATTTCGAAAGCATCGCCATTGGGGTACCAGGAGCGGTAGCTCATCGCATCAGTCACTGTCGCTGAATTCGACCTAGCTGAAAATCTATTGTCGAAAATCTTGTCGCCATCTGGAGGAGAATTCTAGCGGCCGGCTTTTCTGATCGGTAGTTTTCCGTGCTTTCTCCAATTAACACCAGGCGAATGCCGAAGCAGCACCCTCACAAATCGCATCAGTCCGTCGTGGATCTTTCCTTCCTCTTCCATGTCCTATCCTCTCCCCACACACACTTGCACCAGCATGCACTACACTATCACATATTTCGGGGGACCGGTCGGGAGCTTCGAGCTTGTCCCGGCTAGGGCGGTGCCCCGCTGGTGAGAGAGTCCTGGTTAGGGGGAAACCCCACTAGCCGACGGTAGGTCGGCGTCCGATCTCGCCATCCAGCGGGGGAAGATCATCGCCACCTCCCGTGATAAAAACGTGCACTACACTCACGGGACTCATGACCTTAGCAGTTGACGCGCCCGGAATCATCAGGCAATCAGTCACCTCGTCAAAGAATCTCCCGAGGAAAACATGCACTACACTCACGGGACTCATGAACTTAGCAGTAGACGCGCCCGGAACCACTAACCAGCCAGCCATGGCGGCCGGCGCCGCCGTCCCCAGCATCCACTACATCACCTTGTTGTTCTTCTCCCGCGAGCGGCTGCGCAGGAAGCCCGGGATGCGGATGCCGCCGATGGGGATCTTCTTCTTGCCGGCGTCCTTCTCCGACTCCTCCAGCGCCTTCTTCATCTTCTCCACCTCGCCCTGGCGCGGCGCCGTGGGCAGCGCCCCGTCCCTGCGCTCCACGCCCACGCCGCCGTCGGCCGCGGCGGTCGCCCCCGCCCGGCGGCGCCTGCCCGCGCCCGCCTCGCCCGGCGCCTGCGACTCGCGCGCGTTCTCCGCGTTCAGCATCTTCTCGCGCTCCTCGTCCTCGATCTCCTTCTTGTCCTCGCTCTTCTCCTCCGTGCTCGTCATCGCACCTGCGCACAGTTCATTCACAATTGATAGTTGGCTCTGATGGATCACAAGATTACACCAATAAAACATACATAAACATTTATAATTATAATAAAAAAAGTCTGGAAGAAGCACAACGTTTCGACTCTAGTAATGGTTCGTCAGATACAGAGTAACTCGCAAAACAGTGTATGTCAATCTAAAATACAATATAAGACTATGTAACAATATATATATATATATATATATATATATATATATATATATATATATATATGATCTCTTTGTCCTCGCTGTTCTCCTCCGTGCTCGTCATCGTACCTGCGCACACCACACGCACAGCGCGCGGGTTAATCAGAGGCCCATGCCCATGGTTTATTAAAATTAATATCTGTCTGGGATGGATTAATGAAATAAGGCCAGTAGAACAGACATAAAAATTTACATATATGATATTACATTATAAATGTTTTGATCATACGCAAAGTTTCGACCCTAGTATGACGTCTTCTTCAGGTAGAGAGTAACTCACAAAAAAGTGTAGGTCAATCTAAAATATAATAAAAAATCTACTATGTAACATTAATATGTATAAAAAATAATGGATATGGTTTTCAATCAAAGAAGAAAGCGGGCTTACCTTAGTCTAACCGCAAAAAGTTCATTTAGGATATAACATCGTAGTAAAGCCATCGTCAAGATAGAGAAACATCTTGGTACATAACACAGTAATATCGATGCCACCCAACTGTCGAAATATAACAGATAGTTTATTACTAGGGGACGGATTTTGATGATGTAAAACATCACCAAAAATGATCAATAAAATGCTCTTAAAAAGGTTTTTAAAATGCCCTAAAAGCAAATAAAAATTACGTAAAAAATTTGATCAAAATCAGTTCAGAACAATTCAAGTTATTGAATATGTTGTTGATGTAATCGAGGCTTCTTTCCTTGGTTCGAGTGAACTCAGTTTCTAAACTTTTGATATGGACTGTTCTTTATCACGAAATTTCTTTCTTTAGTTATCCCGAAATCGGCCGAACCTACAATGGCGCAGATACACGTCGCAGGAACCTTAGATTACAAACCCATAACGGTTGAAATTACAATTACTGAGCGACGAAATCGAATAGGCTATTCAAGACTTCTCTGGAGAACATTTGTTGCATCAAGGAAATATTTTTTGAAGCAAGTACCAATAAAATAAATTAATAAATCGATGTTATCAGCAAAAACATGCCTAAAAATCCTGAAAAAAAGGTAAAAAATTACTAATTGCATGAAATCGACGAAAATGCAAAAAAAGTCATTTCATGAGTGAAATAGTCATTTTAATTGAGAGAGATGACGCAAAACGTTGTGTGTCACGGAACCTTACACCTTTGCTACCATCTGGTGCCTTTATTGTAACCTCCTTGTCTCTTTTGAGTCTAGTCGAACAAAATTTCGAGGAAAACAACTCTTACTACCAGTTCAAACATTGAGATTTAATAATACTGAATTCCGACTGTAAAAATGTATGCATCAAACTAATGTCACAGAAAAGAGCTGGAAAGATTTAGTATTAAACAGTGTATTCATCGTCTTTTTATCCGCGTTACGATGAATGTCAGTTTCGAAAAAACCTTTTTGTGAGAATCAGAGCCAACACAGACGTCACATTTAAATGAATCTTTTGATTTACTGCCCATTCGCCCAATGTGAATTCAGTGACGCTCGTAAGACTTAAGTAAAACCCTCCTCTCCACTTCCATTTGTTATTTAAGAGAGCATTCCACGAGTATCAGAGCAAGGGTATCGATTCCTCGACAGAATTGTAGATGGCAGGTCTCCCGAGATAGAGGCAACGTGTATTTTACGACGCAAGAAGAAGGACGCTCCAGGGAATATCCCCGCGCCAGAGTCACATTTCTTTAAGACTGTCCTTCCAGAAAAATCGTTTTCAATTATGCTGCAGTCTTTCCCTATTTAACCCTTCGTTTGGCGCGCCATTTTTCGGAATACGGTTTTACGACATTATGTAAAATTCTGTTCCCACTTAGTCATTTAAGAGAACATTCTACAATTACAACAGTAAGGACAACGATTCCTCGACAGAATTGTAGATGGCAGGCCTTCCGAAGTAGTGGCAACGGTTTTTTGTTTTGTTTTGTTTTGTTTTTTCCTCCTCTTTTTTTCCGACGCAAGAAGTAGGACGCCCTAGATAATATCTGCTGCGCCAGATCCACATTGCTTAAGGTTGTCCTTTCAGAAAAATTGTTTTCAATTATGCTGTAGTCTTTCCCTGTTAAAGAAATCTTAATGTCACCAGAAATAGAGTAATAAAAAATAAATGTGAAATATAATAAGTCAGTGTCGGAATTCGTCAATAATTACAATTTATCCTCGGAGTCTAGAGCCTAAGAGAAATAAAAATATTTACAAAACATGCCTCCCAAATAGGTGTCGTCAGAGAATCGTTAAATGATGATATTTTAAGTAATAACGATATATAGCTGACATTAATAAAAGAATGCAATTCTTCGAACAAGAAAGGAAACTGAAAGTGAAAGTTGTAGATTTCGCGAAAAGTAATATTTCTCACATAGTTTAGCATTTGCAAGTTCAGCTGTTCAGGAAGAAACAATAGCAGATCGCGAATTTCATGAAGACTCCCGAAAGATAAACTAAAACCTCCTTAACTTGGCTTCTCCCTCATTCCTTTCAATCCATCCTTTAATCGTATACCATCCTTTAATCGTAGAACAAAAATCAAAACTCTTCAGTAGCTGTACTAACTTCAGAAACAAACAGAGACTTGAGTATGGCCATATCCTCAGAAGCCATATCTTAGAAAAAAAGTCATGGACTAGAAAACGTATACACTGATATCCCTGTGTACACTTTAAAAATGACCGGCTGCGGCTGGAAAAGGCCCTCTTAAACGAAACCTAGCTCTGTCCAGGGCGCCGCCCGAAGATCAAAATCTGTAGCGATTCCCAGCCTAATGTAGTACGTTGGAGTAATTTGTGATTT
Source organism: Teleogryllus oceanicus (assembly GCA_964035755.1). Lineage (NCBI taxonomy): Eukaryota > Metazoa > Arthropoda > Insecta > Orthoptera > Gryllidae > Teleogryllus > Teleogryllus oceanicus. The sequence goes on from CAXIVR010000002.1 coordinate 178,220,725, forward strand.
GATCAAACATGGCCCATTTCTGGCAAAAAATCTGCTAATTTACATATCAAAGCGACATTTAGTCCGCAGCGATAAAGAATTAGAATTGCATATAAGCCTGTTTACAGTGAACAAATGGTTATAGCCCAAACAATACATCGTTGAAATTCACGACTTGAATATCTGCTAACATGAATATCAGACTGAATTCAGCAATACATCACTCGCGATGAAAAACCAACACACACTTCAAAACTTGCCAAATTGGGCAAACAATCATTTGTTGTAAAGGTGTTATAAATTAATTGATCGAACATTCTCGAAGAGACGAACACCGATTCATGTTTGTTGACGTTGCAAACTAATGTTACTATAAAACCAAATTTTGATGTATATTTCTCGATTTCTGTTTTTTTAATAAATACAATACAAAGTGTAACTAAACAAATGAGCTAAAACAATTAATATTATTTTGTGCGAATAGATTTGGTCAAGTTTCATTCATCTGTGCATGCTTTAAAAATATATTCTGGCAATAGAGGCATTCTAGCAATTCTAGAGTAGTGGGTAAACAAAATTGGAAAGGAAAACAATGATGACCGATTATCTTTTTATGAAGTTAAGAAAAGGGATATCCAAAACAGCAGAGAACACCCTCACCCCAACAAAAAACCGGATGCTCCAGTTCCTAACTCGGAAATCCGTAATACCTCGTAAATCGGCAAAAGTTCACAAACTCAGCCAGTTGATCAAAAGAGAACTGAAGACCACAAAACCAATCGGATCCGTATTCTTCTCAGAAGGGATTTGGCTCAGCGTACAAAGGGGCCGCGGGCGGGTCGGTTCGCTTGGCTTCGCGAGGGCCTCGCCCCGCTGGCTGAGCGCTGTGCCGGAAACCAGAGCGCGAGGCTGGCGGCAGCGCTGCTGAACATCTGCCAGCGCCTCGGCACGGAAAAATATTTTTTTTGCTCCCGCTGAGCCTTTCCAGACTACCTCCAGGGGTTGTATACCTTCGAGGGTGAAGCAGGGATGATTGTATTATGTGCTCCGTCACAATATTTTTTAAAAGAATTATGTTGCCACGCTTACAATCTACATTGATGAGAAAGGCGCATGTTACCTCCATAAGTTGGCCGGGCTCGTAGAATTATTGTGTTTGCATTGTGTTACAAGGAATTAAAAACGTAAATACTCTTGCATAGAATGACTAGAAATAAACTGATCGACAATTTAGTTTTAGGAATATATCAATATTAAAAATAAGAGGACTTGCAATGAAGGTCGGCGTAATTTCCATTCCTCTCACGGCGAGCCCAGCCCTCATGGTATAGAAAGGCTCCAGCGCAGCACAGTGCATCAGACCGAGACTCCAGTAAGGCAGGAGCACCAGAGGATTGGTTGATCAGTGATTGCGCACGCGTCAACCGCTAAGGGCATTCGTCCCGTAAGTGTAGTGCATTTTTCCTCGAAAGGTGGCGGTGATCTTCCCGCGATGAATGGCGAGATCCGGCTCCGACCTACCGTAGGTCAGCGGGGTTTTCCCCAACCAGGTATCTCCCATCAGCGATGCACCGCCCCTACCAGGAGGAGCTCTAAGCTCCCGACCGGTCTCCCGGCATGTGTGGTAGGGCAGTGCATGTTAGGGTACGTGTGTGTAAGTAAGAGGTGAGGAGAGGACAAAGAAAAGAAAGGAAACATCGCAAGCGGTACGTGGCCCGTTTGTTAGGGTACAGCTCCAGCATTGACCTGGTAATAACCTGAGAAACAACGGAACACTACGAATCAGGGCAACCCGCCAGAATTCTTCTCCAGACAGCTTCTGAATCCGACCCAGCTATCTAGCTCGTGCGGAAAATCATGCCACCATCGGACTCCAAGCAGGACCTCCGGTTAGAGGCACAGCAGTGTCTTCAGTAGATACCCTGAGCCACGTCTCTTGTTGTTGTTGTTGTTTTTTTAATTTTCATTTTCTTTTTATTGGTCTTGAATTTACATAGATCAGTACTATAGTACTTTTACATATGTATTTTGGTGGCTTAAGTTAACCTTAAAATCAACTTAATTCTAAAACTACTACTTAGGATAAGGGAGTATGAAGCGCCTTACTTATTACTAAACTCTGACTGCATATTCGAGAAAGCTTGAATTGGGAACTTATTTTTGGTTCTGGTACGGGAATCTGGGATTTGAGCGAGGTTGAAATGGGATAAGTGGTCGTTTCGGTTGATGTATGAGTAGAATTTTCTGGAGATCTTGGTAATGAACGGGATGATGTACGGAATATTTAGTTCTTTGTGTAACTGAAGATTTGAAACGAACCATGGGGCTTGAGTAATTGCTCTGAGGTATTTATTTTGAACTATTTAAATTTTGTTTAAGTTGGTTCTTGAGGCATTTAACCAGATGGGACACGCATAGGTCATAATAGGTCGTATATACTTTTTGTACAGGGCTCTTGCGTTGTTTAGAGAGAGTTTCTTTGTGATTAATGAGTGGCTTTAGTTGAAGGAAATCTTTACGTTTGCTTGGTGTGACGTCTCCTGGTAGCACCATTGAAAATGAATTACGCCAAGAGCTAACAGGAGAGCTAATAGGGAGACGGCTGCGTGCACGTCTCGTTATGAGACGCCGGTGAGCAACGCCCATGCGGCGCAGTTTCATTTGCAGGAGTGGGACGCTACAGAACTAACAGGAGAGCTGCCGAGGTGACGCCCGTGGCGACGGTGCGTAGCGCGCGGTGCGCGCCTCTCCTCCCAGTATTTAAGTGGGACAAACGCATAAGCGCCGATTTACGCCCGTGCCGCTAGATCCGGTGCGAAACGCAAGGCCAATTTGTTCTCTTAATCACTGCCCGATTCCTGGAACAAATGATTCAAGACAAATTTAAAAATGATGTCTTATGTTCCCAACTTTTCATATTTTTTCTCTGTTATTGAGAAGGTTAGCAATCGTAGGAAGTTGTTAAGAAACTAGTCGGCCCAACACCAGTTCTAGTTCTGACGGGCGAGGTTTCCGTCTCTAGCTAGATAGTTAAGTCGAATTAAAACCTCTGCTGAAGTGTTCTAGGCGGCGGCTGCTTTGATCGGTAGTTTTCCGAGGTTTCTTCGACCAATTTTACGTGAATGCCAACCAGTACTTTAACGAACGAGCCATGGACCTTGCGCAATATATCCTACCTCATCCTTGTTCCCCCCTGAATATGTGGATTCATATGTATAATGTAATATCAATTGCGCATAATTTATAATGGACTAGTATACTAAGGTGATATGTAACAGACTTAAATGTATTTTGGCATTTTCGGTCTATTGTCCGTTTTTGCCGGCTAGCTAACATCGTTCCCCATGCCTGGGCCTAGTTTATTTTACACGCTTGGAGGGTAAGAGAGGCAAGTGGCGAACATGGCATATTCCCTTAACTAGCTAATATCTCCTGTTTAAGCTTTTCTTCGTCGCACAGCTAAAGACAATGTGACTACATTAAAAAATACTTCAAACACATTTTTCCCTCATCCGGGAAACGAATCCACGTACCCACCACGAAAATCTAGTACCCTGCCCAAGAGCTATCTTAGAGGCTTAAAAATAATTAATTATTTAATTAATATATTCCTGACAGACATTTTGTCCTCTTTATTTTACAATCCGGATCATCGTGCGCCGCCGTCCCGTCGCGTCCCGCGTTGCTGCCGTCGAAGTTATAATACGAAAATATGATTTGGCGCGCGCACGGCGGCCGGAGGGTGCGTGCGCGTGGCCGCGCGTGGCAGGGGTGAGGGTGGGGTGGGGGGGCGCGTGCAGGCTAATTTGACGCCTTCCCCCCACCCCCACCCGCCGCCCGGCGCCACTCGCCACTTTGGTTGATGAACACGCGCCGCTAACGATGCTGCAGGAGTCACCTCCGAGAGCAGTTAAGGGTGCCCAGGGGCTGTCAGATTTTCGAAGGATGGCCTCTGATTCTTCTGTAAGTGAAGACCTAAGTTTATTGGTGCATAATGTTGTTGTTTTTAAAACATAGTCGATACTGCCACCTCCCGAGCAAAAACACGCACTACACTGATAGGACTAATGACCATAGTAGCTGACACGTTCGGAATCACTATCAATCAATCGTTTAAACATGGTCGATACTTGGAGTCTGTATTAGGAAAACAAAACTTTTTTTTTTTAAATATGACGCATATGTAATGAGATAATTATCTTTTGTCTAATGTATAATTAATGTATATTTTGCAAAATGCATACCACTTCCATGTACGAGACTGCTAAAGCATGACTGAACAACAGTCACGCCTTATCAAAGCATCAAAATATAATTTTGTGGTAAGTGTATCTTTTGTCTTTTATTCATTATATTATACTTTATAAATTTCCATTATAAAAATTTAAAAATACAAATTTTTACAAATTGTTTAATATTTTGTATTAATAATAGTTAAAATCTATAAAGTTGAAAATATGAAAGGAGGCTATTTCTCCTCTTGTCTCCAATTCTACACTCTTAAAAACCTTTGTTGTTGAAAATGTATAAATTCAAAGAGGAATGAGGCCAGGTTTTCCCACGTCATCATTCCTTGTGGCTACCCCAACGTTTTAACTTAACGTAACATACGATGCAATACGAAATAATATTTTACATCTCTTGTTCTTAAGCTCGACTTCATGATGGCGCCTTTTGCTATTACTACTAATGAAAACATTTGCTAGCAATATTAGTTTCTGTATGTAATAAATCGCTTGTGCGCTGGCATCGGCTCTCATGTTTTTGCACAGTGCGAACCTAGGTTTACTGGTCTAACTCATGTTACGCGGCCCTAAAAGCATGCAAATTTATCACTCAAAGATCTGGTAAATATTGGCATGACTTTTCCATTACATCACGACTAATTCTTCTAATTACTCTAATTTAAGCCCTGGAATATTCCAGAGAACGTCGGCAGAACATCTGATACATCAATCAAAGCATTTTTCTTGATAAAATAATTAACAATAAATTATTCCTTTACGCACGTGCCTTTCACATCTTTTTCCCCAGTGCCTCTCGCCACTTAACTTGATGAATACGCTGCTAACATTGCTGCAAGAGTCATCCCGGAGAGTTGTAAGAAAAAAGTGACTAGAAATTATCTCCCTGATTTGCTGATTCACTGAGGAAAGGTTTTACTAGTCCGAGAGCAGTAATACACATCACGTGTTAATGTAGTGAAGAGGGCAATTAAACCTCAAATATTCCAGTAAAATATTCTTTGAAAGAAAGAAATATCAATGGAGAAAGAGATTTTTAAAAAATGTACCTTTCTCTAACAACGCATTTCTATGATCACTCCTATGGAAAACATCAAATTGACGGTGAGTTGTCAGAGGCTTTTGAATTTTGTGCAGAAATTCCCTACATAAAAATCAACAAATATTTGAATTGGCGAATTAACCCATTTGAAAAGTAAGACAGTAAAGAAATAAATGTAGTTTAATACCGGGAAATCTGTGACAGTGGATGTCTCTTCTGAATTGTAATAGAATTTCGTCTAGAATTACATGTTAATGCACTGCAAATTTGCGTAGTCTTGATACGCGCTCAAACGATTAATGAAGAACACGTAATGAAAACTCAAGATGACAAATATCTAAAGCATAAATTCGAAAAAGAAATTCAGCTCTTTAAAGTCAAATGAAATGAAAGATATTAACGAGCACAAAATCTCATTAAGTGCGACTATTACCGCAATTGTCCACAGTCGGTAAAAATGGAACACTAATGATTTCAAAATGAACTTCCTCCTTTAAGCTCAGAAGGAAAGACCAAGCAGTAGAACAATTTAATTTTTTTTTTCTTCAGATTCACCCGGCAAGTTGCAGAGCTTAATCCCACTTCCAGAAGAAAAATTGGACAATTCCCTTCCAATCGCCTCGAATAATAACCGGCTGCTTTTGAGTGATGGAGCGCGGTCACGCCACAAGAAGCGCTGTCCCCTACGCACGGCTTTCAATTTCCACAGAGACTGCTGCAGAGCGGGGAGATAGCGCCTACCTTTCTACTCCGATAGAGCAGCTCCCTAGCGAGCGTTCCCATTCAAACTTTATCACTTCCTGCGCATTCTCCTGCCGCGTCCTCTTCCACGACCGCATTCCCTTTGTGAAAGAACACGTGCCATCCCTCAACGTATGCGAATGGCATACAAGCACTTGCAATCATTCCTTTCAAAATTAATATTCATTAAATTTCGAAAGAACGGTATCTTTTATACACGTTTTGGGAGTGTACCGGTATATTGAAATAGAAGAAATAACCTAGAAGTACTTCTCCAAATTAACTGTTGCACAAAATTGGATATTTCAGTTTTGTCTCATATGATACCTACCCGTGTTTCATGGCTATGATTAGTCGGACGTCTACGAAAGCAAATCGAAGAGAAAATACCAGTGTAGAAATAGTTTCTAAAGTTTGGAAAAATTATAATCTTGTCCCGAACCATTTGTGCTTAATCAATTTCAATGAAGATAAATCGTGATGAATGCTCCCAAAATCTACAGTACTCCATTTACAATATACTGATTTACAAAATAATTGAAAATATCGCCAACCTAATAGTATTACTCAACGTTATAATATTTAAAGCTGAAGGATTCATATTCCTAGAGTGAAACAAATACGTACTATGTTCATAATTAGGCATCGTCAATTGGATTCTGGCCATACATTTTCCATGAACAGTTTATTAAAACATTTTCACATGACGTTAATGGCAATTTGATGGCTAATTCACGAATCCCCGAACAATAAATCGTCACTAAATGAATTTAAAACAAGGACCCTCAGCACTTTTACGAGTGTGGAATGAATGAACGAATGGAAACGTGAAATTTCCATGCGCGGCGAGGACGTATCTTTGAATGACAGCGTGCGTCACTGCGGGGGTGGGGCACTCAACAATGCGATATTCACCGCCGCTCGTCCGCCCTGCCACTCCCCCACGCCCCGCGCACCGCCCTCCCCACCCCCACTTCCGGTTCCCCGCCACCTCCGCGGCGCACGTATACAACCCCCGTCGCAGGCACAGCTTCCTCTACGTATCCCCAGAGCGCACTCCGAAGTTAAAACAATTAAACGAGAAATTAAAGTGAAAATGTGAATAAGAAGAAATAAAAGAAGTCATCTTCGTCAACATATCAGCTTTATTAAGGATTAATATATCTCTTAATAAAGCTGATATTGACAATATTTTCTCTATAAGAACGTCAACAACATCCAATCAGAATTCCCACAATTGAAAATGTGAATGTTTATCATTTCTTTTAATTGCAAAAGTATTGTCTGTATCAAGTCTTTTGTATGGAAGGGGAAGTTAAGTAACAAACAACAAATACGAGAGTAAACTCCAGGCAAATGAAAAACATTCTCGGAAGTGTAGCAGGATGAAGAAAGCCGGAACACAAAAAGAACACACATCAGAAACGAACTAGGCATTAGTGACACCAATAAAAATGTCAAGCAATATAAAAATAGATGAGCTGTACAAGTCTGGTAAATAAACTAAGCAAGATGCTTGTCCACTTCTGGAAATGCTGGTGAGAGGAGCAGTGGCACATCTCCTCCAAGACAACAAACGTTTCTGCGACAGGTAAAATAATACCTTAGGCATAACAAAGACCATGACGATTCACTTACGAAAAGATGAACGAAACGGCAGCGATAGCGTATGTAGTGGCAAATCCCCATCTTATTTATTCGTATGGCAGGAAACAATACAATAAGAAAAAGGAAAAAATTTCACACAAAGAGAGCAATTCAAAACAATTAAAAGAACAAGGACACAATTTAAAAACAACTGAACAATTGAAAAACAAATAAAAAATTTAATCCCCAACTGAAGCTTGGTAAATGGGACCTGTGGATCCTCGACACGAAGAAAAGGGCGAATGAGCAGCGAGTCAAACCGGCACCGGAACTCAAGCACTGGTGTTCTGCAGGTCATGTTCTGGTACAAAGTAGTTTCATTTACCTGCCGAACAACATGGCACAAAAAGTTTCCTAAGAACGGGGGAAAATGTTACAAGGCTAATTTCATTATATAAAAATGTCCACATGTTCACTAAAAAATATGTTCATCTTAGACGCCTCAGAAGTTTACGTTTTAAGTAACATTTATTTTAAGACTTTTCGAAATAATGAAAGTATATATGATGGCGTGTATGAGATGATATAGTATCGGTACGATGCGATTTATGATGTATTGTGGTCGCAGTTGAATCGGTAAGCTTCAGAAGTGGCAGCGGCGTGGCTGGTGTTGAGCGCTGGCCGGATGTCCTCCCCCGCGCCCTGCGCCGCGCCAGCCGGTGCCGCCGCTGCCGCGCGGCAACGCAGGGGCGGAAGTGCGGCCGCCGCCACATCGCACCGGTGCGCCCGGGCGGGGGCGGCTGCGGAAGCGGAGGCGGACGCGAGGGGGGGCGGGAAGGGCGGTGGAGGGGAAGGGCGGCGGCGGGGGGCGGCGGCGGTGAGGGCTGCATGGGCGGCGGGGGAGGTGGGGGCAGCGGCGGGGGCGGCGGCGAAGGCTGCAGGGGCGGCGGGAGCGCGGCGGGGCGGCGGGGGGGTGCGGTGGGGACGACGGTGAGTAGAGCGGTGAGGGCCGCAGCGGTGAACGCGCCGACCGGGGTTCCGCTGTTTGTGTGAAGGGGTAACGCGAGGGTGGACGAGCTTTTTCCGGCGCTGGGAATCCATCCGCCCCCCCCCCCCAATCGCCCCTGCGGGCGTTACAGCGCGTGTTCTGACGCATGTGGCGCGCAGTGATCGCGGGCTGGATCGTGTCCTTCATTGTAGGACGTGACTCTGCTTGCGAACTTACGATTACCGGTGCGCAGAAAAATAAATTATCCGGATCCTGACAACGCTCTCTCGAGAACCCGTAGCGGCTGAGGTGGCTCAGGACATCACTGCAGTCAATCTGGCCGGAAGGTCCTAGGGTTGAACGAGTCACAATAGTGGTAGGATTGTCGACACTAGCCGGGCTGCAACTGAATTCAGATGGTCTGAAATGAATGTTAGCGGTTAACTGCTCTGATCGCAGATTTGCCGTGGTTTCTCCGATTAATACCAGACGAATGTCGGAGCAGTACCGTAAGAAACGGCCAACAGGTCGCGCGGGATCTTTCTTTTATCTTCCTTGTCTGAACCTCCCCCTTACATACACTGCACTACACTGCCATACATTTGAGGAGACCAGTTGAGTGCTCAGAGCTTGTTCCAGGTGCGTCAGTGCCTCACTGGTGAAAGAGATCTGGACGTGGAAAAGCCCGCTAGCCTATACGAGTAGATTGAAGGCGGATTTCACCATCCTGCATGGAAAGAACATCGCCATGATAAAACCACGGACATCTCTTTCGGAAGAAATGATTAAAACAGTTGACGGGTTCGGAAAAACAAAATAATCAATCAATCGAGAATCCGAGTACTCCAGTGATAGTAAAATTACAAATGCCAAATGTCTAGAGATACAAATGAGTAAAGAGACACGAGTCGCGAAAATAACATAAATCTCCAAGTTTAATGTCACTATATTTCGGACACAATAATCACATCATGCTGGAAGTTGAAGGTAATACTTCATTTTTTATATTAATTTATAAATGAGTAAATGCGTTTAAAATTAAAACATTTCAACAGTAAGGGAAGATTCTTCGTAGTACTCCTTTACCAGCTGTGATAATATCAAGAATAAAATCAGAGCTACGGAGTGGAAAGCAATTAAAGCGATTGAGGATCCTAAATTAAGAACGAAAAAGTAAGGGTGAGTAGGTGTGATAAGAGAAGTTCCTGGAGATGAAACCGTCATCTACCAGCCTAGTCACTGAATCTTTCATAAGAAGTTCGCAATTCCCACGAGAGGTTTCAGGGGGGATTAGCATACAATAAATGAAGGAAAGCAAATACTTCCCTCTTATTAGACGCCGGAGAAGGCAAATAAAGAAGCTGAGGACTATTTGCTGCGCTCACTCGAGAAACGAGGAGGGATTTTACCGATATGAAGGAAGTTTGGAGTAAAATTCAAACAGAGAACAACGTAACGATAAATAATAAAGTTTATTGAGGAACTACTTCAACAAAACTACAGTGACCCTGGGACATAACTAAATTGAAGTCTCCTGAGCTGTACTAAATGGGTGTAATTCATTAAAGAATACAATTAATGCACAGGTGTACAACGCCAGACCCGTACATTCAAGAATATCTTGACGTAAATGTTGATTAGGTGAATATTTTCCTTAGGCGACAATGGAAAACACCACTTTCAGCCACCAATAAGACCCACATCACATTCCTTAAATGTACGATACGTTGATAGACAAAACATGAAAGTAGCAGGAAACATCGTTTTGTTGGCAGCCACATGGCTGCCCGGGAGAAGCCGCGTCCTAGGCATAAGTACCAACATTTCAGACGCCATTCTGCGAAATTCCAGAAGTAGGCCGAAGCGTTGGCACCTGTGCCAATATTCCGATTTAAATATAGCTGCACTTCAAGGTCACGAGCTGGAAGGGGAGGGGGCATGTCATCCAATCGGGACTCTGCCGATAGTTTTGCATGGCATCTCCGATCAACACGAGGCGAATGCAGGAGCAGTACCCTAATAAACGGGCCACGGATCGCGCGCGATCTTTCCTGCATCTTCCTTGTTCTATCCTCACCCCTTGCATACACGTACTAACATGCACTTGACTACCACATTTGCCGGGAAACCGGTCGGGAGGTTAGAGCTTGTCCCAGCTGGGGCGGTGCCCCGCCGGTGGGAGATACCTGATTGGGGAAAACCGTGCGAACCGTCGGTAGGTCGGCGCCGGATCTCGTCATACAGACCACCACCACCACCACCAGCAGCAGCAGCAAAAACACGCACTACACGTTCGGAACTAATGACTTCAGAGTATCAAAGGAGCTCCCGATTGGGTAACTACATCCCCCTCTCCGTCTAGATTGTAGCCTTGAAGTGCAGCTGTATTGAAATCGGAGTATAGTAGAGCCGGACAGCCTCCCGGACAGCCAACTTATTCCGCCCGCGGAAGACTAGGCTCATATCGCTTTGTGGCCTGGAAGTGTCGTCGAACTCGCTCGACTACGAAAGGGTTAAAGGTCCTCGAGAGAAGCCGTCCATGTGCCCCGCGAGGCGTAATCCCCAGCGGGCGAGCGCCTGCCGGGGCGGCGGACGCTGTGGGCGGCGGCCAATTGCTCGGGGCGGGGCGGGCGCCAATTAGAGGGGCGGGGCGATCGCCGCGGGGCTGGCCGCTGACCCCGCGCCTGACCCTGACTGCTTCACTCGCCTTCTGGTGTACGAAGGGCCTGAGGCAGTAACAAGATAAGCCACGCCAGCAAGTGTTCGCCTACTAAATATTAATATTCGATTTTGGTCAAAGTGGCTACTGTCGAAACTCTTCATAAGTGTCAACAAAACATATACAGTAACAATATAAGTCAGAAATCGAGATATTCACATTTACAAGCGGGGATTGCTGGGGCTGTAGTGGCTTATCTTCTTATATTTTTTTTTAATAGGTTATTTAAGGTCGCATCAACATCTTATGTCATTAGCGACCACTATTGCTGTTAACGGTATGGTAACTATGAGGTGAAACGATATGGTGATGATAATGGGTGAAAGGACGAACACAACAAGCCTGCCGAGGCGGACTCGAATACTCGCGATTCCTTCGGTCCGAGATCACTACGACACTTAGCGATCTCGGCCACCGGGCTGACTACCTTCTTATTGCCTCAAGCCCTTTTTGTAAAAATGAAAGTGTACCTTTGAAGAATGAAAGTGAGTCCTTTCGACCCATTGAAAGATTTAGACATTTATTTCTGCGTAGTGTAGAGTGCTGGCGGTGAATAAATGAAATGATTAGATTCATTTCAGATGTAGACTTACTTCTGTTGAGCTATAGTACCACCTATTATTTTTGTCATTCCGTCAACGTAGAATAGTCCCATGAAACCAAAGAATTCATTTAACTTTCTGGAGTGCAGGAAAGAACACGTCAAACCTTTCATTGAAAGAAATATTACTTGAATGAATTATTCTTTGATAAATTTTCTACATACAGTCTTCGTTAATAGTGAACTCAGATGTAGTGAACTCTCGTTTATAGTGAACTTTCACTTCCATTACAATTAAACATAAGATTCGGTTATAGCGAACCTGAACCTCGGCTATAGTGAACGTGGGAAATACAACGTCCAGGAAATTAATTCCTTCCAGGAAAAAATATCGCCTCAGTGCCATAAATTCAAATAATATCTACTACCCATCTTTCCTGTCTATTCTGTGCTCAAAGGCGGTTGAAAGAATGAAACGCACTCAATACTTCTGCGAAGAGGTCTTAAATGGGTGTAAGCAAAAAAATTGTCGTTGTCTGGCGCAAACACATGCTGGACATTATATAATTCATATAATATTATCTCGCAAAGAAAGAATATTATTTTCTTTCACTCCGGAGTGAAAGTGTTGTTACTTATGTCTAAAAAATCAATTCCTTCATTTATCAGTGATAACAAAATGGATTTGCGAAAGGTTTTGTCCATTTCAAATATATTCGCAAGGCTTAAGACACTTGGTTTCACAACCACAACAGCAAAAATTGCTTTGAATAAATATCTATTTTTATTTGGGTATTTCTACGACAGCAGCACCAATCTCGCAACAATGGAATAATTTACATTTATATTTGTTTGTTAATTAAAAATTGGTCACTCGATTGTTAAACGCTGTTCTATTTTTTCCAATGAACACATTATTTGCATTTAAATTATTCCTTTGGGTGTAAGCTCAATAAATACCAGAATATACAATGCGCCAGAGTGCACAAAAAATATTCCACAACACATAGCACTGTGCGTTGTAGCATATTGCGCATATCAAACTACTACATATCACCAACGTTGGTATTCAGCACGAATCGTTTTGCTCTCGTGAGACCACTGCGTTGAAAGCCAACTGCAGGTATTTGGGTCTGCATTCAGAATATTCAAATTGACCTTTGCTTAACACAGTGAATTCTATTTCAAGGTCCTCCGCAATTCCGTTTGGTATCGTATTCGTTACATTGTTACAGTCGGTCGGGTATACCTACATCACATGCGTTCCATTGAAAATTAGGCGCTGCTCGCGCAAGCGAATAGTTATCAATGAGAGAGCGCAAGTTAAAATGTTGAACGCAAAGGCATTTAAGAAGGGTTCTATTGAACGAAGTGCGGTAAATACCGTGCATTGAGGATTAGTTTCTGGGTTATATAGAGGAATTCCAGTGGTCATGAAAATGCGACGGATGTAATAAATGGAATGGACGGGAATTAACCCAATTGTTGGAATATTGTTCGAATTCACAAAGAACTTAGAATTAAAATTTTCATTTGCATATGGAAGAGAGTGTGAGAAAATAATGTAGTATTTGCATTGGAAAACGTTTCAAATGCCTACTCACAATAACAAGTGCTCGGATTCTTAGGTTTTAACATATTTAATTCTTCATTTCTTAATGTCATTGTTTTAATACAAACACCGTTTTAATCATTTGTGAGCCAAAACGTGAATCCTTTAGATCTTAAAAATGGCTGAAACAAGTAATGATCCTAAAGCAGGCAAAATAGGAATTTTAAAAATATTAAAGTTGACTTAAGAAAACACAATTCTTCACTTGAGATTATTGGAATTTTACAATTATTAGGACTCAGTATCTTAACGTTTATGACTTTATTGCTACTAATTGAACTGATACTAACTTCCAGCTAATAAATCAGAAGATCCTTTAGTAAACCAAGCCATGAATATCATTAAGGTGTATGTTAAAAGGAAGCGGCAGGGTCTTTAGCGAATGTGTTATTCGTTGCAATAGTGCATTTTAAAGAAAGTGAATTTTCGTACTGGTAGCGTTTTTATTTTTCAAGGGAATATTTAAGAAGATAAAAAACGTTTATTTTGTTATTGTTCTGTTTTTGTTTTTTAAGAAAAATGTCGCTGAAGATCACAAGCAGTTCAATCATTGAATAAAGGGAGTTAGTAATTGCACGTAATTATTTAATCCGATAACTCTTCAGCCTGATACTACTAATATGATTAGACACAAATAGTGCTAGAACAGTACATACTTTCTCGCATCATCTGTAAAGGCTACGCAATATTATACTACTACATGAACCTGCAAAAGTGTTTACAACCAGCAAAATATTTTTCGCATGAGATTGCGAATTCAGATCCATCGAATTAATTCGCCCTGCGCTTCTCCGTTATACGAAACACTCGTTCGTCGGTACTTACTTTTGTCGATATTTAAAAACCTTTTGTTTTCGCCCTTCAATTATAACTTATTTTTCAAGTTCAACAAAAAAGAGATGTTGTGATGTGAATGTGAATGAAGTGTCCACTGTTCTATCCGTGGAAATCTTTTTTAAAAAAAGGTTAGAGCCGCTTTTGAAAACATGTTTTTTTTTATAAATTACATTAACATGAACGAGAAAATAAACAAAAACTATTCGCTTTTTATTCAAAAAAATGTATATGTCCTTCATTAAAAATAAGTTTTTAGAATATTTCATTTAACCAAAAACATCTATCTTCAATAAGGTAGTTTTCAATGTTGGTTTTTTTTCATTTTCGAAAACAGAGTCAGTCGCAAATGGGACCAGGAAAATTATTTACTGTCTTAATACATACGAGGAAAATTTTTAAAAATGGGTTATGCTTTGATTAAAACAGCAAGACCTTTCAATGTCACCAGCTGGCAGGAGAGGGGGACACTTTCATCGCCAGCTTCGTAATGACTTAAATTTTTCGTATTAAAGCTCCGGATTGGCTGACAGTGTTCTTCTCTCTTTTCAGCTCGTCACCTTGAAAGGACTTGGTGTTTTAAACGAAGTATAAACCAACTATCCACGAAGCATAATGACGTTCATAAAATCTCAAGAATCCGAGTCCTAATAACAACAAATTGAGAAAGTCACGTGCTACATTATTTATCAACCCTCGCTCGCACGTGACGCCCAGGATGCCCGCCCGTCTCCTGGGGGATCGTGTCCTCGCCCCGGCGCGTTCGCCCGTCACTCAGGCGCGCCGCACACGCCGCCTTGCATGTTTGGAGAGCGCGTCTGAGGCGGCGCGGCACGGCGCGGCGCGGCGGGCAGGGGCGCGCTTATTTAGCTTCTCGAGTGTTTGGCGGGGGCGGAGGGCCGCGTGCTCGCACATGGCCGCGACCGAGCCGCTCCTCCCGCCCCCTCACCCTGTTCCTGGTGAACACGGCCACTCGCCGCCCCGCGCCCCTCGCCCACGACACGCGGTTTGCCACTGTGTTCCGACATCGCTAGAATGGCGGTGTATCTCCCTACCTGCATTCCAAGGAGAATAACCACTAGAATGGCGGTGTATCTCTACCTACATTCCAAGGAGAATAACCGCTAGAATGGCGGTGTATCTCCTACCTCACTCCAAGGAGAATAACCACTAGAATGGCGGTGTATCTCCTACCTGCATTCCAGGAGAATAACCGCTAGAATGGCGGTGTATCTCCCTACCTGCACTCCAAGGAGAATAACCACTAGAATGGCGGTGTATCTCCCTACCTGCACTCCAAGGAGAATAACCACTAGAATGGCGGTGTATCTCCCTACCTGCATTCCAAGGAGAATAACAATTAGAATGGCGGTGTATCTCCTACCTACATTCCAAGGAGAATAACCACTAGAATGGCGGTGTATCTCCTACCTGCACTCCAAGGAGAATAACCACTTACAATGGCGGTGTATCTTCCTACCTACACTCGAAGGAGAATAACCACTAGAATGGCGGTGTATCTCCCTACCTGCATTCCAAGGAGAATAACCACTAAAATGGCGATGTATCTCCCTATCTACACTCCAAGGAGAATAACAATTCTTGGTGTTGTTAACATTAAACCTAGTTTTAGAAAGATATACTCAGTGGCATGATTTTACTTGCTGACATCCCTTTTTCATTTATTTACACAGATGGTGAATACAAGTTCAGTTTAAATTAACTCACATATGTTGGATGGCTTAATAGGTGACTTAAAACTAATACAAAAGGTGAGGTTATCCTTGGGGCGTCTCTAGTCGGGGTCGAATTCGGAGAATTTGTCAAGGAAAAATGTGAAATGGACACTTATTTTGTATTCGGGTTCTATGTGATGGGTTTTCGCCCAGTTTGGGAACTGATGGTGAAGCGATTTGGAATATGTTTGAGAAGAAGTTGGTAGCTACATCGGTGATGTGATGGTCTATAGTCTTTAGGTCGAATTCACTGTGTAACTGTTAATTGGCGACATACTAGGGTGCGTTTGAAATAATTCTGAGGAATTGATTTTGAATTATTTGAAGTTTTCTTTGGTTGGTTTTGCTGCATTTAACCAGATTGGGCAGGCATTAGTAGTACAAAGGGCCTTATTATTGTTTTGTATATTTGTAACCTGACATCCCAGTTGTGGTGTGACGAGCCTAAGTTACTCACTACAATAATATTAAGGAGTAACGGTAGTAGTCTCATGGGTCCCTGACTATCTCTTAATTAAGTTCTTAAGTGATATTTGCAACATAAGTGATATTGTAACAATGATATTTGTAATTTAAGTGGTATTTGTAACTTAAGATATTTGTAACATATTTCAATGTATAATTTGTACGTAATCCGGGAGACTTAATAAAGTTGCCTTATTTATAAACTTTTCCTCGTAGAAATTCAACACTAGCATTCTACAGTTAAGGATTATTTGAGTCTAAATTTTGAAATGATATTCTCCATAAGTTCAGCCGATTACAAATCAGTTATTACGACAATACAACAGTAAACCTAGTGATGTACTGTTCCATTCATACCCCTTCCATTCAAAACACACAATTCTATATTTTGACCTCCCTTGACTCTTCAAGCTACGTCACATATCCCTCTACATTATCCGATAATGCAAACAGAATATTTCGGGCACTTTCCTCACCCCTCTGAACAGCAACCACCATTATCTTGCCTCAAGTAATTCCTGCGCTGCCTGATCTACATCCACCACCCTCACTTGCACACCCTAATCCAATACTCGACGCAACCCGACACCTCAGGTGCGTCATCTCACCACAGGCATGCAACCGCACCGGAGAGTTTTCACTCTCCACCCCCGACACGATCCAGTCGCCCCATAACGAGGAACCGTCCGCTCCTATCCCTCAGCTGCCACCCACGCCGTTCAACACCTATTGTTGACACCGCCTTTGCTGGTATATTCCCCTCCCCCATTGTTCTCACAACAAGCTACATCATATTAACCTTAACCTTGGCCGCCGCATCCATCCCCTATCTACAGCAGCCTTGACGCCGTCGCTTCCCCACCGCATGGCCCCTCCCTCGTTGAAGAGGTTCCGTCCCCCATTTGTTATGTTGCTCGCTTCCGCTGGAGGAACACGCGCCTTTGGCGAGGATGTTTACGCGTTACCCGTCCCCGGTGATGAGTGTCTGCTGACTCAGGTGAAATTTCTTTCGTTCACTTTTTCATTGTTCAAAATTTTGAGTTACGAGCAGTCGTTCCACAAATGCTGCTATTCGCTACCTGTCAACCCACATATGCATTCATCTCAATTTCGTACAGATAGTGTACATGTATTCTCTGTTAAAATGTTATCGATTTATTATTTTATTATATAAGTGAATTCCAAAGAATAAAAATCACCACCAGAATTCGATAGATGAAAGAAATGAGTAACCCACATGGTGAGTCTTCAATGTATGCCATGTAACAGCACCCCTTTTCCAGTTCATATAGACTTTTCATGGTAGGCTGAATGAAGTGTTAATGTAGTGGATTAACCACACTTACACTGTCTGCCTCCACCCTCACACCAAGAACTTCCGTCTTCACTATTCCCACCCGTCCACTCATCCAATCATCGATCTATCCATCCAAAGGGAATACTTTGCAATGCCCCTCCTTCTTTACTACTCCCACACCTCCACCCCATCGTATTCCCTTTCGTGTTCTCACTTCGTCTCCTGCTCACTCTCGCAACCGCATCAACCAGTACAAACTATTTTTGGCTGAATACAACATGAACTGCGATTTGAAGCAAGCCAATCGCCTACACGGGCCAATATTTTCCAATTCCCCAGAGTAACTCTCTTCTTTATTTTACCTACCTCAACCCCTACAGTAATTTTTCCATCTTAATTTGCATATGAGTGGCCGTAATGTAAAACGCCAATCACAGCGCACGGGTGGATCGCGAATTGCATTTGGGTACTAACGGGAATTAATCTTGGATTAACTAGGATTCCAACCGCAGTTCGCAGCCATGCTGACTCCCTGGCTTCATTTCCCTCTGGGAACTAATTATGAAGAACTAATTATCTCAACCTCTGTCCGCGCTTGCAGCTTCAGTACACTTCCCTAGTGCAAACTGCGTCGTTATTACTCCACTGTCCTCGACTTCCAAAGCATCATCTTAGTGGTAATCTCAATCCAGTGTTTCATATAAGTCGATGTTTCTTCACATTGCCAGAACAATATTTCTGAGAGTATTCCTCTCAAGAATTATAGTCCAATAGTTTTCAGTATTCTTCAAGACATCAAGAACAATCAGAACTGTCATTTTCCAAAAACGGTTATAATTCGGTTGTATTCGGTTGTATAAACGGTTGTATTTCATCTCTTCTTTGCTTATAGTTAGGGAATCGATTTGTAGTAATTTCGTTATTTTGTTCCGTCCTGTATTATTTTTTCCGCTGTTTGAATTTATTTATTTTCTAGAACAAGTAAAATGGGAAATATTCATTCTTCACTTTCCAAAGCTTGAACGCCAATGTTTCAAAGTGACCACACCAAGAAGTAATGAAAATATAGGGTCTGTCAGTGCGTCCTATTTGTTTCATATTAACAAGAAAAATCATCGAAAATGCTAAGTACTTCATCACTTTCCTGGATCACCCTCAACATTTACAAATCTGTAGCTAATGCAATTACGAGCACTTACAATTAGAATCCAAGTTGTGTGTTTAATTGTGTATTCAAGTAAATGATTTTGTTTAACAATGTTATATTTTGATTTCTTGTTGTCCCAAAGCCACGTGCAAGATCTCTGTGCTACACTTCGCATGCATCACTATTTCATTGAAATGTTAAGACTAATGAAATATTCCCTGCCTGTAATAATTAACTGCCTGTAATTATTAATAATTTTATTTTAATTAATTATTTGATTTCAACTGTCTAAAAAAGCTTAATAAATTCCTCTTGTGCTTTGCAAATTCTCAGATATATGTATCCAACTCGTAAATTTATTCGGAACATTTTGCAAGCACTCGTGGGATTACCCACTACCTAATAATTTCAAATCGATGGCGATTTTTATACTTCTTTCTGAAGAAATGGCATTAACATTGATAACAGAAGCCCCACTTTGTGGGTCCGAACGCTACACTTATCAACTTGAGTAGCTCTCCAGCGCACACTCGTCTTTTTATTCCTCCTACCTGAACTCCATTGCATCCTTCTTTCGGGTGGCCACTCAATTCCTTAAACATGTTTCCCTGATATGTCCCATTTTCCAGAGCGTTTTAAAAAAAATTAACTGGTAAGATTTGTAGAGCATTTCACACTATTTAAAGTAAATATTAAAGAGCACCTGAAACTGTCAGCTCTCTGATTTCTTCGTAATGTTCAAATAAAAATAAATTCAAAAAATAGACATAGAGAAAAAACTAATGTTGTACTAGTTTTTTTTAGAAATAATGTCAAGTTTAACAACCATCTCAACATTTTCTTTGATTTCTAACGATTCTTCCTCAAAATGTTCTGATTTCTTTCAGGTCTTCTGCAGAGCAATGAAATTCTAGGATTTTTTTGTGTGTCCACCATCGTGTTCCTCGAACCCACCCCTGCTCTCGCCTTAAGGAGGCTCCACACATTCGGCATTCGCCGAGCAGCCCAATCCCGAACAGCTGATATGTTCGCCGAGTGTTCGCTTCCTTTGATGTGTCCCTAAAGACGGACAAGCGGTGGGAAGGACGACCGCCGAATATTCGTCACTCGGCAAATAGAAAACAACACATCAACACTAAACTTGGGTTTTCGTAACGTGGCGGATGACAATAGGTCATTTTTGCACCTCTCGCCTTATAAAATGAATCTTATTAATTAATTCGCGAACGTCCTTCTCAACGAGGCTCATGGCCTCAAACATGTGCTTATCACTGGTATAAAGATTCATTTTATAAAGCAGAAGGTGTAAATATGTCATCCGCCACGTTACGAAAACCCAAGTATACACGGGATTCGGCGAGCGGTTGCTCGCTGCTCGCCGAATGAGGAAGATGTGGTGCCGCCTTGACCCGCCCTGCGGCAGACGCCGTCCTCTCGCCTCATCGGCATGCGGGAGCGGCAGGGAGCGCTTTTTACTACCGGAGCGGCAACGACGATGCGACGCGATTGCGGCGGTGGCGTGCCCCAGGGTCGGGGACGCCGTCCCGCCCCCCCCCCCGCGCCGTTTCCGGCAGCGAAGCGGGAAACTACGTCCTCCTCCCTCGAGCTGCGCCGCCCCCGCTCAGGAATTTCACTTCATAAGGGGGGCGTAATGGATTTATTGCGGTGGCGTGCAAAACTTCATCGACCGGCTTGGCGCTGCCTCAGGGCGCGTATTCGGTAAATGATACTAGGAAGCGCCAATAACAGTGTTGAAGAGATGCGAAAATTTCGAACTTGGAAGTACGTAAACAGGTCTCAACGTAGTTGAAATTTCTGACGACCCAGTCAGATTCGATGGGAGCAACTGATAACAGATTATAATGTTGTTACCGTCTATTAGATAGGAAAAATGCTTCCAGACGACTTGTGAAGTTCTGATCGACTTCTCTTTATTTATTTTATTTATTTTACCTCAAAAAGCAGTTAAAACTTTGGTTTGTTGCATCTGCTTTTACGTCTTCTTTAACTTCTCGCTGAAAGGAGCTGTAAGGATATGTACTCTTTATCGCAACATCCCATAATAACAGTAATAATAATAATAATAATAATAATAATAATAATAATAATAATAATAATAATAATATAAGGCACTTTAGGAGTGGCTCAAAGTTGAACAAAACCTACATGCTCATGATACGAATTCTATATGTCACCAACCAAATATCTAACTTAAAGATGTCACTTTAACAGTTCAATATTTTTCTCGCACTTTTTAACTGATGTTATAAAATTATTTTTGCGCAATTCAATTAATTTACAAATGACAGCCGTCTATCATTTATTTCCAGTCTTTCCCATTTGTTTATTGCACCAGCCCCTGTAACTTTATAATCCTTGAATGCAGATATTTTTTTGTTAAGAATTTGTACGTACAAATTACCACATTTAATGAATCGCCTCGTCTCAGAACATGGTTATAAATATAAATTATATCATCTGGAAACTGTAATACTGTAAATAAAAGTCGTATCCTGGAAGATGCAGTGGCGAAATTTCACTTGTAATTTTCTATTTTAAATGGCATGATTCTTTATTATTTTCAGAGCTTTTTAAAATTTAAAATTAAGTAAGATAACAGGTCTTTAACAAAATATAACACATTTACACCCAATAAAATAGTAAAACCGTACAATATATTAAAAGAAAATCAAACCCTTTTAGAGATCTTCAATATTAATAATTTGAGTCTTTTATTTTTCTCGCTCACGAATGAGTACTGAATAAATATATGAAAGCAAATGAGTATACAAATGAGTACTGAATATGCATAAGAAAGCTTCTAGTCGAAGACACACAGACCATTAATGAGAAAGACGTTTGACAGGTATATCAAACTCTTCTAGATTACAAAAATCATCAGTCATTCAGATTTCTTAATGCTGCATTTCCTTCCATTGAAATCTTACAAAAAATCTGGAATGGGCAACTCTCCAAATAAAACAACCACTCCCGAGTCTAAGTTCTGTTTCTTGTCCATCCTAATGGATCTCCGACCCAGAGACCTCGCTCCATTAATATTTATTGCCCTGTGGAGAATTTTAGCACGTCTGACATACATGCCCACTGTTTTCTGAGGAATTCAGTACTCAATCATCACCACGGGGCCGCTTTGGCGTAGATCCATCAGCAGAAGATTTAAAATTCTCTTTCTGGTTGCGAGGAATACGTCGATTTCATTCGTTTATCTTTATCATGTGTCCCGTCCCTTT
The DNA here is from genome assembly GCA_964035755.1 of Teleogryllus oceanicus. NCBI lineage: Eukaryota > Metazoa > Arthropoda > Insecta > Orthoptera > Gryllidae > Teleogryllus > Teleogryllus oceanicus. The sequence continues at coordinate 178,242,908 of CAXIVR010000002.1, forward strand.
CAAAGCAGAGTTGCGTTGAACCGATAAATGCAGTTTTTCTCTACCCGAATAACTTGATGAAAAGTTGTTTAAAATTCATTTCGCATGCCACCTTTTTGAACCTAACATCAAAGATTATTCTACGATTAACTTTCGTCTATTTCGGAATAAACCTCAGTCAATAATGGACAAATATTGCTCGTACATTTGAAACTTCAATTCTAATAATGTTATTGAAAAACTTTGTATCTGTCTGAGTCTGGTATCCCTAAGATTTTTAATGAGAGAGTAGATGATAATGATGTTGATTAGGGAACGGTGAAATGAGAGCCAGGGAAGAGAAATAAACCCAATGAAAATATCCCGCGATCCCGCTTTATCGTACTTTCAAATATTAAAGAGACAATGTAAATGTCCTTCAATTGTAAACAATAAAAATATATATTACATATATTTAGTAGTTTGTCTAATCCCAAACTCTTGTAAGTAAAATAATAAGACGCGATAAGAAATGGAAACACCGTATTAGTCACCGAGATTTAAACACCAATAAAGAGTTGGGATTTGGAAAACCTGGCCGCTACAATATGGATCACCCTCATATTTACAACAATCCTGAAATTCCGAAAGAAATATCAAAAATAAAATATTTATTTACCGATACTTCCAAGAATATTCGTTGCAGGACGTTCTCCATTATCCTGCCTGAACATAAATTCCGGACCTCAACGTTTCCTTCGCTGCGTGGATTCCACACCCTCCTGAATTTTTCACTTCCCACACAACCTCGTGCACAAATCTCGTAAGCAGCTGTTCTCACTTCCCCCTGTGTTGAGCGCAGGAAAGCTTTAATTTCCACTCCTTGTAGAACACTGCTTAAATATAGACACAGCGGCGTCACTTCAATTTACAGTTTCATTCTGGGTATTCCCAGAGCGTTCGTCGCCGGAAGTCCCGACATTTACAGGCAAATTTGTCTATTATCGCCCAGCTTTCTTGTCGTATGTAAGTTCGACGTGTTCCAAACCTCTCCTTTTTTTCCTATCTCCTTTCCTCAATCAGGCGTCCTGCGAGTGGCTGGGAAAGGCTTCACAGAATTCGGCGTAAACCGAGACGCGCGCGCCCTGTAATATTCAGGCTCCGCGCGAGCGAGATGAGGCGCCGGGCGGAGCGACGGTTGTGCACCGCCCCCTCGCCTACGCCCACGCCCCGGCCCCCGCCCACGCGCCGCGAAGCCCGCCGCCGTCGCCCGGCAACCGTTGCCAAGGCGACCGCTGCGGGGGCGCGGCACGGGCGCGCAAAATCCAAGGGCGGGGGCGGGGCGGGGCGGGGCGGGGTGGCGCAGGCGCTGGCAGCGGAATGGACCGTGGAGGAAGTGAAGCGATGTAGGTCCGCAAGCAAGAGGATGTAGGTTGGGAACTGCACGGTGGGCGGCGGAGTGGGCGGCTGGGGGAAGGCCGCAGAGACACAACATCTGGTGAAGTTGCGGGAGTCGCATCGAGCCATGGGACGGCGGTGATATTCGCTGAAGTGGCGGAGTAGCGGAAACACAGTACTGACGAGGAAACAAGGCAACCGTTCGAGACGCGCTGCAATAAATACGAAGGAAGAGGTAGTGGTTGTGGTGACGCAAAGCAAATACACGTAGGGTATTAGCATGCAGCGTGCGGTCTACAGACTTGTTCATGGCTTTGCATGAGAAACAGGCGAGGAACTCGAACGTCGTAAAAGCAGCGAAAGCGACGGACAGTGACCGAAGGGCTGGAGCGGAGAAGGAAGGAAGAGAGGAAGATACTCGAGAGGTTCGCGAGGCTAACGAGATCAACGAAGGGCGGCGCGGACAAAGGCCAGGACGGGAGGCGAACGACAGCCTCCAGGAGAAAGAAGAAGAGGGGCCGCGACATCGGAGCAGGCGGCGGAGACGCGACGAGAACGATGAGGCGACGGGCGAGAAGGGCAAAGAAAGCAAGAAGAGAAGGGAGTGAAGCGACGGGCGAGAATGAAGTGAATGGCAAATGTAGGCAGAGAAGGGAAAGGATATCAGCGGAAGATCGAAAATTGCAGTAAAGCCGATAAGACAATCAGGAACGAACGATGAGATCACCGGCCAGTGGTAATGGACTTGGCGAAGTCAAAATCGGGCATACGGCTGGATGGGAGACATTGAAGAAAGAAGAGAGGCGTGTATGGAAGAGGGCAATGTGAACCGCCACTGGTGGTAGTGGAACCGGTGGTTATACGAGATGCTAGCAGGGTGGTGGTTATTGATGGACGGCAGTGGCCTCATAAATGAGAGGAAGCGCATCGATCACACATGTTCAATATCTGCGGTACAAGTGAGAAGCAGTGTTGGGCGGAGGCGCGGTCGGGCTGCGCCGCTGTGGAATGAAGGATGCGCAGTCATGTAGTTAGTACGAAGCGTAAAGAGACTCAATCGGGACACACTGAAATGGGCCGAAAAGGGGGGACAGGAGGAGTTGAGCGGGGCCGGACGAAGTGGTAGAAATGAATCGGAGCTTCGTGCGATTGGCGACGTGCGGAGAGCTGGACGGAGGGACCAGAGCTGGTGGAGCAGTGTGGGGTGAGGTCCAGGGCCCCGGAACGGGCAAACGGGTCAGAGTGCGATGAAGCTGAATGGAGCGGGTCGGAGAAATTCGGTGGAAGGTGGATTGAGTGATTGATTGTAACGGATTCCGGTCGCGACAACTACTATGGTCATTAGTCTCGTAAGTGTAGTGCGTGTTTTTTGCTCGGGAGGTGACGGTGGTCTTCCCTCGCTGGATTGCTAGATTCAGCGCCGACCTACCGGGCTAACAAGGTTTGCCCCAACCAGATATCTCCCACCAGCGGGGCACCGCCCCAGTCGGGACAAGTTCTAAGTTCCCGACAAGTCTCACGACATGTGTGGTAGTGTAGTGCATGTTAGTATAAATAGGGATAAGGATAGGACAAGGAAGAGGAGGGAAAGATCGCGCGCGACTCGTGGGCCATTTGTTAGAGTACTGCCCCGGCATTCGTCTGGTGTTGGTCGGGATTGAGGGTGGAACGTGTCAGACGGGGTAGAGAAAGACCGGGCGGGGCGAAGTAGGGTGAGGCGGGGTAGAGTAGTAGGGGCCTGGGAGAGTCAGCACACCTCGCAGCTTTACATCCACCCACGTACCTGTCCCTTTCTCGCTCGCCGGCAGAGCGCAACTTTGTAGCAACAGCGAGGGGTTCAGCTCGCTTGACCTTTGCCAGAGGGCTTCTGGGAAGCGGACACGAGGGCGGACGCGACCGTCGACGGGGCCCATCCCTCGCCCTCCCAATGAGCTGAAGGCAAGAGTTGCAGCGCACACAGGCTATTTGTGGCGTTGCCTAAACAGATGAAACGCTCCGCTGCGCAGGGCTTCCCAAGGCGAAGGTCATGCCAGTACGTAACAGAGGGAGAAACACCCTCGAATGCCCTGGATACATCGAGAAAAAAGTGGAACTTATTAACCCTATTCAACGAAAGACAGTTCAAAAAATTTAAATTAAATATACGAACTTAAATTAATAGTAACACGAAATGGAATTGGCCATAACGGAGTACAAAAAGTGTGTACGTTTCTTACCGCAATAGTAGTAATGCTGATAACATAGATCTGTTTTGATTCTTTTCTCAATTTGCGATATTTTTTCAGTCCTTTGACCGACATTTCTGCAAATAATATCGTTTGAATATCGTTCTATTCCATTTACGCACTTCTCCAACAACTGCTATTACCGGATCACAATTTACTTACCGTTCCTCCCATTGTCGTGCAGTTATGGTGATGCTTAAGAAAGCATGAATTAAGAGATTTAGGCTCTGCTGATCGGAGGTAACATGAAAGATTATCAATAGTTCGACGTAACTATGTGTTATTTAAATGTCAAAAAACTCCTGCAAATAATTGCAAAGTCACAAGTCACATTAGAGACCTACGTCGTAAGTCACAAACGATTGGACATACATTCTCTTGGGAAGAAAAAGTTTTTTTTTCCTGTCTTCGGAATGCTGGACGACTAATTATAGTCCCCTCTGCTGCATCAGGAATGCGGAGCCTATAATTTTCATGGGTGAGGGTCTCGAAGTTCTTGGGGATGACCTTCGACCGGCGAGAGGAAATTGAAAATCTTCCCCCGCCTCAACATATATTCGTGTGAGAGAACTTGGGCCCCTTCGAGACTCATAAAGACACTACACGATAAATTACAAGACATGAAATATGCCGAACATGATGTTCAAGAAGTATAAAGCAATCATTGTTTCTTTGTTGTTCTAACTTAAAGCACAGAGCAGAGACAATTTTCAATCCAAAAATAGGAGTTCACTCTAACAGTACTGTTTTCTACATGCAAGGAATGTGTAAAAAAGAGTACAACTTGTTTTACACACATCCCCAAGCTCCCGGAAGAACCTACCGAAAAACGATGTTCTTACTGGTTGTTTTCGATATTACATCGTGTATCAATTCACTAATCAATATCATTTGTGGTTTTTAGCTTTCATGCTCAAAGTCGAAATTTTTTCAAAATTGTGTATGGAATGGACAGAAACATCATCGTTCAAACTATTTCAAGTTACAATGCTATTTAAACATTTGCCTTTCATGATCAGAAACGATATCTACAGGATTTAATTGTTATTGTAGAAGCCCATAGAATAGTTTGTTGTTCTTTTTTTAGAATTTTGTCAGCCTTATTATCTATCAAATCAAGTGAAACACAAATCGCCTATTATAAAAACGAACATACCTTCGAAGTTAAAATTTATTTCTTTATAATATTCTTCTTTAATTGTCTTCTCCATTGTCTTATTTCTTTCTTATATCTTTTCTAGGACTTTTATCCAGCGGACACACTGTCACCCTTTACGTCTCGATGGGACGCATTTTCGACCATGCACTAGACATTAACACACTTGCCGACTCTTCTCATCTGGGATCAGCAGAACGCGAGGCCCTCCGCGACAACACACATGAGAGACAAGGGACAAACAACTGCTCACGGCGGGACTCGAACCCGCGACCCTTCGGACCGAAGCCTGAGTCGACCGCTCTTCTTCACCTCGACGATCCAGGTCGGCATAATAATAATAATAATTATTATTATTATTATTATTATTGTTATTAATATTATTTGGTAGACCACCTACAACATACACATAGATTACATCATAAAAAATTCAGCACGTTGTGAACTGTTCAACATGTTTCCAAGAAGACAGATTTTTTAATTTTAATGATTTTTGCATTCAAGTTAACTGTAACTTGTGTAGATATTTTTTCAGTTTTTATTGACCAGACCACTTCTGTGATAACAAATGTATTATTATTATTATTATTATTATTATTATTATTATTATTATTATTATTATTATTATTATTATTATTATCATCATCATCATTATTCACATTATACCATTTCGCTCAGAGAATGTTGGCGATCATCGGCAGAGAATTGAGTTATGCCTTCCGACGCAATGATGAAAGAATATAAGATGTGTTTGATAAGGAACAACCATAACATCTCGCAATCAGAAACCGCAAACATTGACCCTAAGTGGCAAACCTTCACCTGCGCGGATATCAAACCAAAAACCCTCACGCACACAAGATGCCACCAGTTGCCTGCGCCATTTCGACTGTTAAAATCCATCAAGTGCCTTCAAGTAATACGTCTTACAAAGTGGGAAGTACGATGAAACATCCAGAGGTCACTGACCAACCTGTATCCATAAACGAACCATTCAATATTTTCCTCTCCGACGTTCCACTTGGCGCTTTTTCTTTACCCTGCGTCGGCCTTTGTGGGTGAAACCGAACAAGGGAAGAGCTCGGCGGTCGCGTTTCTTGGCGGCAGCTGCGGTGTCGTCTAGGGCAGAAGCTGTAAAAATTTTTAATTTACTGCCCCCGCCGCAGCCCCTAGCGCTGGCTCCCGGAGCTGACGGGCGAACGAGGCCCATTTCCGGCTACTCGCGCCCGACGGTCGCGGTGGTTCCGGGAAAACGCCGTCGGCAGGCGGCCGCGGATTACGACGCGACGGCCAGCGTTAATTCTTTGGGGAACGTCCACCTCTCCCAGCAAAAGTTCTTTTACTGACGACTCAGATCCCCAAAACCCTCTTAAAGCTTTCCAAAGTTGCTGCGAGAATTCTGGTAAATTTCATTGATAATTTTTTACCCCAAATTGGTTTGTTTGTATTCGTTGGGGAGTCAGATGAATGCCTTCATAAGGTGGGTGAGTGCCTTTCCAATTGAAAGTCTTCCAAAGGAGATCCTTGATCAAGTTGTCGTAGCAATTTTAAACATTTATGGGTATAAACCTAAACTTGATTTTATAACGCACATAGATTTTTCCTTTTTTGGCAATTGTTCAATCGAGAATTTGAAATTTGTTGAAGAAACATTTATCTGCCAAAAAACATACTCTCGCATAACTAAGAAAAAAAATATTTCACAGAAAAATGTAACTGGTGAAAGTGGTTCCAGGTGTTAACTGATGTCACTGCAGTGCCTCTGACCGAAAGATCCTAAATTCGAGTCCCGACGGTGGCAGAAATTTCGACAGTAACTACATAGCTGGGTCGAATATAACCGCTGTATGGAGGAGAATCCAGCCGGCTGTTTTGATCGGTAGTTTTACGTGGTTTCTCCGTTCAACAGGCGAATGTTGGAGCAGTACCCAAACAAACAGGCCACGAACAGCGCGCAATCTTTCCTTCCTCTTCCTTGATCTATCCGCACCCCTGACTTATGCACACACTCACATGCACTTCACTATCACGCATGTCGGGAGACCAGTATGGAGCCCAGAGCTTGTTCAGATAAAAACATGCTCTCCTGCAAGACTAATGACCGTAGCACCTTTGACGCGTCCGGAATCATTAATCAATCAATCACTGAATAAAATTCAATAAATACTTCATTAGCACAGTGTGCAAAAGATAAGAAACGTTTCACAACCGAAAGGATCCACTGTGAACAGCGATGAAAAATGTCATTTTTACTTTCTCGTATACGAACGTATACACGGAGTAATATATGTAGTATAGAGAACGTTATGTAATACTGCGCGAAAAACGGCGGATTTTCGGCAGAAAATAATTCATTGCCTGGCCCTGATAACGAAAAAGTGGATAAATCCTCTTGCTACCTGTTCGTCCGTCCGTTTGTGAACACTACTAGCGCCTTAAACCATAAGCAGGATATTTTCCAAATTAAAGAAAGCAGAGGTTTTTACATCGTGAACGCCCTTCCTCAAATAACTTCTAATCAGTTCTCAGGAGACAATAACGTCTTGTTCCCCCAACAACCGTAAGGCGAGCGACCGTTTCTTCTCTACTAGGGCTCGGGGGCGGTTGCAGGCTGCAACTAGAACTAGATGGACTGGGTTCCATCTAGTTCTAGTTTCAAATTACATTCATTCCCGAGTACAATCTTGGCCCAGCATAACGATCGGATGAAGTTTATCGCTGGCGTCATTGCAGGTTGTAACACGCGCGCGGTCGTAACAGATTCGGGAGCCTCGTCTGCGGGTTATTGCGTCGTCCACGTGGCGGTGTCCCCAGCTGCGGCGGTGCAACCGCCCCCGAGCCCTCGTAGAGAAGAAACGGTCGCTCGCCTTACGGTTGGTTGTTGGGGGAACAAGACGTTATTTTCTCCTGAGAACTGATTACAAGTTATTGAGGAAGGGCGTTCACGACGTAAAAACCTCTGCTGAATTGCGTGACTTGCTATGCGGCTTTACTGATCAAGTGTTTACTTCCACAGGATTAAGATAATTCCATGTTTATCGTGTAAACGATGAATGATTTGCTAACAAATATGTTTGGAGATATCTTCACGCTGATCGATCCATAAAGCTGATACAGATTTATGGAGGAGAAAGACAAATAACGTAACATAACGTCGGTCTAGAACGAAACCTTGACACAAATTTTACAGAAAGTGAAAAAAATTTCTCAACAGTTGCCTGAAATATACGAGTCTTTTTCTCCTCTAGAGAGCAGCGCGAAGTCATTATTGTCTATTGGTCAGTACTGCTTTACGCTCGTATCAGTTTTAAATACGCGTATACCACAAAACTTCCCCAGCACTGTTAAAGCTATTAACGTAACATCGCGAAATGTAATAAGAATGCTTCGCTGTGTGAGGAACGACTACAATCCTACGACCGAGAAATATTCATTTGTTAAAAAATGCCTTGAACTTAGCAGGTACAAAAGATTTCGACAACCAGTGAGTAGGGCAAAAACCTTAGTTTTTCATGACGTCTTTTGAAGGTGTCTGCAACGGACTCAGTAGGCAAGAAATGAAGCATGGGCGTACTGAAGCGGAAACCAACATCAATGCATACTTAAACAGAAACATTGGAACTACTTCTTCACGCAAGGTTGTCTACATTTGCTCCGGATCAAAATTCATTCATTTGTTTGTTTGTTTTTAAATACGTGGGGAAATCTATAAAAAAACTAAATATTTCTTTTAATTTTTTCAATTAAAATAAAAAATCTATTTTATTTATTGAAATATTAATTAAAAATGAAACCTTTATTTCCAGCATCTCAGTCTGAACCCTTCATTTTACTTACTCCAGTCTCAGGATGGAATGTCTACAGGAACAAAAAACCTCAAGAACTGCTCATTGAGATAGGCAAGGTAGGCAGGCCGTGATGAATATGTACTAGTTTAATACACTTCACACAGAATACATTTTAAGTTTGTTTCCATTTGGAAATGTAAACGGACAATTTCATTATAGTGATATGTCCAACATTCTCAGTTCCATAAGTCCGCGCGATCAGTCGGTTTCCTCTCTTAAATCACGTTAGTTCGAGTTCTTTCGTATATTGCTGTGTAGTAATGGAAATAATCATTTATTTCCTTCTTAAAAAATGTGTTTTATGATTTGTATGTCTTTAACCTTTCACAGTAGCATTCTGTAACATTCTCTGGAAGAAATTTCAGGAGAGGGCCAATCAGTACAAACATTTTTGCCTCTAAAAGAAATACGATATACTTTAGTACGTAAATTTCTTCTTGAAACGACGTCGGCTTGCACGAAATGAATATATTCTCTTGGAATATGATTTCCCATTGACTACGAACCTCTGACATCTATGAAACATACCTTACATCCTAAATACCTCAAAGTACTGAAACCAGCGATTGTCAGTCCCATACCATACCTCTGTCTACACCTCTCGGACGACACATCTTCAAGGCGGCTCTACGCATGCGGTGTTCGGCGAGTAGCAAGGGCTGTTCACAGAATCTCAAGTAGTGTGGATGGAATATGCTCGGTCGGTGCTCGTCCTACCCACCGCGAGTCGGTCTTATACACATCAAAGGGAGCGAACAATTTCCTGTCGAATGGGCGCCTTTACACACACTCTCTCTTTCTCTCTCTCTCTCCTTCTCTCTCTCTCTCTCTCTCTCTCTCTCTCTCTCTCTCTCTGAAAATAAATTTAAAGAAATCAAATAATTATGAACAATGTAATAATGTGATGTGAAGGACCAGTGCTTATTTCACACGGCCAATAGGTCGAAAGAAGAATAATGTAAAATATACACAAATTTAAAAAAATAAAATTAAAAACCTTTTTCTGGCCCAGAACCATCCACGTCGGTAACATTTCATTGCAACGCAAATCTCAGTGCGGCTCTCTTCCAAGTGGTACGTAATTGTAGCCCGCTGTAATCAGCGCCCTCCGCACTCGAACGGCACAGCTGCGGCCCTCGCTCGCCTCGCCTCGCCCGTCTCGGGTCTCATCCCGCTAAGCTACACCGGACGGGCTTCTCAGCCCCACAGGCCACACGCACTGGGCGCGGTCGAGCCAGCAATCGAGTTGCGTGGAGAAGGCTTTGCTTTTTTTTGTTGTTTCCCCTTCACAGTAACCCTGAGCAGCGGGAATTTCTCCCTCGTACTATGAATACAATTTGCGCTGCTCTTGCGGCTTAGCAGCTAAGAGGAGAGGTAAAAAGCTGATACTAACTAAAGCTAAATTAATTCTAGCTTAAATCTAATTTTATAATTTTGTCGTAGCACTTTGGCATACTTAACTTACACTAGAAATATTGTTATTTTTTTTCTTAATTCTAACTAATTTTTTGTATGGTTCGCTAAGTGATTCTTTTTTTTTTAATTTATTTTTCATTCACTCATCATTCATTCATTCGTTATATACATGACCATTCATTCGTTGTATAAAGGCTTTGCTCGACTGCATAACCTTGGACACTAGAAGGGGAATGTATAGAGGAATCGCGCAAAAAATATTTGACGGCGCATGCGCTACAATTATGGCATTAAGTTATGAGAGGAGTGATGACGCTAACCTGAGCCCCAGTCATAAACAACGACTGCCGTAGGGTAATTTGGCGTCCGTCATTCAACGTACCACTCGTCCCGTATCGAGAAAGAATTCAGAAGTCAGAAGAATTCTGAGATGTAGAGTTCTTAGAAGCTTTGTCCGGGTGTAGGTGCTAGAACTTTCCTTTTACGTGTTCATTTATCTTATTCACCCCAATGATTCAATGATTCGTCCTCGTATTATATATAAGTATATATAATGTAACAATCTAATATCCTATGAACAATTTAGATGCAAAGAACAAACATAACAAGGAATGGCATGAGTAGGAGATGGAAAAACAGAAGAAGCGATGTCGCGCACTGATAATTTTTATAAATTAAAGAAGACGCGACAAAATCCGATTAGGACAGTACGAATCAATAGCATTCATTTAGACGAACATTTCAAAAGTTATCCGAAGCAAATCGCATCAGGGTTTAAAAGATATGAGTGATTTTGAAAGTACACTTTGACGATATAACTAGAAATTTACAGTCATTGTTATCATAAGAAAGGTAATGTAAAGGAGCGGTTTTCCTAAAAATTAAGAGAACGCGTAAAGCGATTGAAATGAAACTTTCGGATTAACAAAGGAAATCACGCGGAAAATATGACATTACTCGCCACTCTGAAAATATCGAGGAGCTGCAGTAGAGATGCAAATTGAAATTGTATATTTGAAATTTTACGAGAGAACAATGATGCGTCGCGCTGACGTCACAACTACGTCAAGACGCCAACCGACGGAAATTAAGCAATTTTGGCGTTAATAATCATTAGGAAATCGTAAAAGAAATAGTAATAAGATGTAAATTGATAATTAAAAGTATTAATAAGATAAATAGCCTGGAAAGGACAGAATTAAGTAAAATGGTATGATATTTTTGGTAAAGACACGTAAGCGATCGGTAAATGTTCCAGAAAAAAAGAGTTGAAGACAACGCAACAATGACCGGGAGGATGATGTGTAGCGAGCTCGAAGTCAACGTGGGAACAACGCTCGAAAAGATAAAATTTTAGTATGCAATTGTGCGAGAAACACGGTGAACATGAATGGATATAGTGAGTTTAGGCAATGATGTTCGTAATAACAATGCGTAACGCGGAAATATTTTATGTGTCGCAGTATATTCAATAATAGACATTTGAGGAAAATAGCACGCGTCAATAATAGGCATTTTGAAGGAAATATAGCACGCGATAGACAGATAATCGCGTTACTAGTTGCGTGCTGGGAAGATATTAGCGAGTTCAAGAAATTTTTGGTAATGTGTGGGTGATGAAGATACGCTGCGGGAGGATGGATTTGGAGGATGCTGCGTAATATACAGCGAGGACGGCGCGCAACAATGGTTTGCTGCGGATTACAGCGTTTTCGGCAAAAGGGAAGTTCATGAAACTTTTTTTTTTTTTGTTATGAAATTCACATTTTGAAGGAGAAGAAAGATTAAAATTAGCTTCTGTACAAGATCAAGTTCTGTCTTAACGTAAAGTAGATTCAATAGATATACAGGCAGAATGCGCATTCGGGTGTGAATGAGTTTATTTATAATTGTCAGTATGAATGGAAATATTTTGGATTTTGTGTCATGTATTTTGAGTGTATTATATCGTTGATGTGTTTGTGTGTTTTATTTTGTTTGTCGTTAAGTGTTTTATGTGAGTCATGGGAGAGCAACGACCCCAGTTGGTATATATTTCAACTGAAATAACCAACTAGCACAGGAATTAAAGATAATAAATAACGGCGAACATCACTTGGTTCGACATTAAATTAAACGAACGTAGTTTAATTGTTGCATGTAGCTAGTTAATGACCTACGCCCACGTGCCCGAATAGTTGTTAGATCCTGTACAGGTCAGCCACAACCTCACACCCAGATTTTATGTGTAAGAAAATATCGGAGGTTCTGGTGGAGCAGCTAGTCGACGGGCAACCTTGGAGGTGGAAGCTGAGTATAACTAGGGCAATTGATAAGAGCGGTTTTGGTTATTATATTGGCGTTGTAACGCCGGGCGATTATAAAGATTATAGTTGATCTAGAGCAGGTAGTGGTTCATTACATATTTTGGTGCGCCTAACAAGGGCGATTATAGTTGTTTTATAAGAGGAGGACGGTTCATTACAATAAGAATAACAATATTTCTTGTATTCAACTGCACCGCCACCACACTCACTGTCGGCCGGCATTCCGATTAGCAATCCTCAGTGAACTGTTTGAGAGTCTTCAATTTCGAATATGTTTTGTTTGAATGCTCCTTATAAAACTCTGAGTTCGGATTCGTGTTTTGGCAAAATTCTATTATTGTATATTTTTCACAATATCGTCAGTGTAATTCATTTTCCACCAATATCGTTCGGTATAATTTAATTTTCTAATTATGTATGCCACTCCATCACCTTGCATAATCCTGAAGAGTCATAGAATGGTTGTATGGTTTAACAGAAATCTTGTGTTCCAGTGTTTTTGTCGTAGCTCGTACCAGGTGAATATTTGTTTACATTAACTTGGAATTGTTCAGAATTCATTTTCCGTTTGTTTACATTAATTTGCAATTGTTCAGAATTTATTTTGCTTAACACGCCCTAATTTTTTATTGAGCTTTATTGTCATAAAGTAATATTTTTCCTCAAAACTATTTATTTCGAGCGATTTCCATAGCAATTTCGAATTATTAAAACAAAATGAATTCTACGAAAAGTCAAGTTCGTAATGTATCTTCTTCTAAATAAATAAAATAGGAGGCTGTATGTGACTTCAAAGTAACTGTCGTTTTATAATGTCGCATGGTTATTTAGATGATATAATAATAAATTCAATAGTTTTTCTGTTTGTTTGTTTGTTTTTTGTCTGTCTTTTTGTTTGGGGTAATCTATGGGTCAGTTGAAAAGATTTCAATGCGTTTTTCACTGAAATATAATGTGAGGCATAACTTAGGGTCCTTTTTTGTATTATTACTTTCTTGTTTAAGAAAAAAAAATTTTTTTCATATAATTTACAGATTTATTCTGATCTTCATGAAATTTTTCACATAACCTTCAAAACAAGAGTAAAGTTAACCTGTAAAATTTCCTCCTAACCAATAATGTTCAGAGTAATTGAATATTTACCGAAAGTATGCAACAACGCATGTGTTCGTAGCTGTCCAATGCAACAATGGCGGTAGCAACAATAATCGTGGCCAACATGGCAACAGGAGGCGAGCCGGGTGAGGCAGGATGGATGTGATTAATAACTACCCGGCAACGCACGGCGCAGGATTCAGCTAGTAGGCAATAAAATCACGGTCGTGCTTGGGATTCCACAACATTTCTAATAATAAAAAAATATAACTGTCACCAACCTGCACCCTCTTTTTTTCGACGCAATTACACTGGGAAATGTTCCGTAACAGTTGTAACCATGTTACTGAATAACAAATGTTTAGTAATTGAATAACAAGTTTTAATTATTAATAAAAATGTTGCTTAAAAATCTATAATTCTTTGTAATTTTTTATTGCATTACGATTTTTCTCCATTTGAAAGACCCGAAAGTCACACACGCACGCGCGCGCACACAGACACACACAAACACACACACACACACACACACACACACACACACACACTTTTCTGCAACTGGGTGAATGGAAAACGTTAGACCATTGCAGTAAACCGTGTAATTTTGAGTGTTGACAGATGACCTGAATAGAAAGGAATACATCTCAGGTATTGTCACACATCTATGAATAACAAGAAACGAAATATTTCCCTTCTGCACAAAAAAATATTTATCGTCCCTATTTCTGCAGATCTGTTCCTTTTCAGATCCTCCCTTCTAGTGCTTCCTCCGGCCGCCCTTCTCGTCACAGCGCTGCCTCCCCCGTTGCGTGGCGACCCGTAAAAAAACATTTGTCAAATTCCTCCTACGAGGAGCAGACGACGTTATGGGGAATATCGGGTGGGGCCATCTCCAGACGCTCTTTATCGACTCGTAAGAGGCCTCCGAGACGGCGGGGGTGGCATCTGGGGCGGGAGCGTGCGGCGGTCGCAGCTTGGAACGAAATGACTGCAGCGACAATGGGCGCGCAGCCCGCAGCGACAATGGCAGTTAAACGGCGAAGGATGTGGCGCGCGGCCCGGCGGAAATGACTGAGGCAATATGGAGCGTGGTGTGAATGAAGGAGATGAACCGTTGAAAATGCGGAGGTACAGTGTCTGACAGCAGCGAAGAACATGAAGCAACAGTACGTTGGTTGAAGAACAAAAAATCAAGTTCAGAATTTGTTTTGAAAAATATGTTAATACGTAAATGAAGCAATAATCAAGTCATGATTTTTTAAATATGTAAAACCTTACAGTTTATTGTTGTTTATATGACGACCAACTGAAATGAAACGACGGAGGGAAAGGAGTGCATTTATTCCTAGCACACCCTCTTTTGCTCCGTCCTGGAATGGTCTAGTCCTGAGGTCCTTAAACTTCGGCTCGCGAGACAAATGCGAATCTCCGATGAGGTTCATTCGGCTCGCGTACTTACAAGTGAGGGTGTCAGATGAAGTGAGTGGAGGAAAATTTGAGGGGAAGTGATGGTGAAGAGGCTGACTGGAGGGAAGGTGATAGCTGCGAGCGTTGAGAGAACTAAGGCTTGACACTGGGTGTAAAAATGGGATACACTGTCTGGATAATTAAATCGCAATGGGAGTTTAGTGAACATTCAATATGATTGCATTGCTTGTTGGATGATTTTATGATTAAATGGATTGCGACGCGTCTGTATCATCATCTGTGCAAGAACGTAGTTTAATCTCTACTACTATATATTTGGCCACTGTTTGTGTGCAGAATCTGCACATGAATTATAACGTTTCGCGATTATATCATGACATCAAAACATATGCCCCAGCTGCGAGTGTAACCTTTAAGAGCAAGGCTCACACGTGTTAAAAAGTTTCTCGACGATGGCAACATCGCCAGTAGCAATGAACGTCAACAACAAATGGGACTATTCCTTCTATTGTTTCAACGTTCTGATTTGACTGTCTGTGTGTCGATCCCTAGTCCAAGTTTCCCTAGCTACTGTGACCCTTGTAGCCCAGGGGTCGTGGCAACAGCGCCCACAAATCTGAATCTTCTCGGTTATTTGAACATTCACTACCGCGGCAGCAACGGCTGTATACTCCAGAGACGGATAATGAGTAAGAACATGACATCAAAGATAAGAACTTGTGTTGGTCAACTGTTAAATAGGGTTCAGTATACAAAGACAGTAATAACTATATACCCTCAAAAGCCACTTTGTCACTTTTTTCCGATGCACTGCCCACATCCGTAGCTTTCGTTCTACCTTTTGTGACCGCTTGGTTTGAAATTTTTTATACCACGTATCTAGTATAATCGGCTTCGATAAGTGTGTAGATGCAACTGAAGCTCTAGCACTTCCGACATCAGTCCAACAGCTGGATGTAAGTCGACAATGCCTGAGTGTTATTAGACAAGATACTTGGCCTGGTCGGTCGTTTCCGTTTCCCTGACTAATTCCAGACGGAGGTCCGAGCAGTTCTCAAACATGCAAAAGAAACGCTCACAATTATATCCTTCCCATGCAATCCTTTTTTTGAGGCGAGCAAAGAACCGATCACTATATTTTATAATCCAATCCCCCAATGATTCCTACTTTCGTCATTAAAAACTACCGAATAGAAATGAATGTTAATGATGTGTACAAAGTTAGAATTACAATGTTGGTACTATGAAATCTACGGCGATGGTGGGATGTCCAATTGCGGTTGCCTCGCTGCCAAATTCGCACTCGGTCGAGTCCGAGGTTTCCTTTAATTAATTCCAGACGAATGTCGGAGCAGTACAAAAAATTTAAAAAGCCATGGATCTAATAATATAGCCTTCCTTAATCATTCAGATAATTGTTCGATTTCATGGTTTCCTCTCATCAATTCCAGGTGGCTGCCGAAGTAGTACCCTAAAAAACAGCCAAACACCATAATCGATTCATTTCTTTCCTCGATTCTCAGTCCAGTTAGTACAATGCCCTCAGTCAGTACAATGCCGGAGCAGTACAAAATAAAATAAAAATAAAAAAGCCCATGGATCTAATAATATAGTCCATTCCTTAATGATACCGAATGATTGTTCGATTTCATGGTTTCCTCTCATAAATTCCAGCGGATGAGGAGAAGACCCTAAAAACGGCCAAAGCCCGCAATCGATTCCTCAGCCATAGCCGATATTCCTTCCCTACATCCCCGAATGAAGGAAGAACGATTGGCAAAAACTAATGTTGGTGGTGCGTAGTACAACCAGCGGCGCTGTCTGCCCCCGTTCGCCCCTGCCGGCGCCTCCGGGTGCGGCTGCGGCGGGCGCGTGGGCGGGTGGCTGACACCGGCGGGGCGGCCTCGCATCGATCCGCCGAGGGCGGCGTGGCGGGCCCCCCGGGGGGCGGGGGCCGGCGGGGGGGTTACGCACCGCGTCACTTCCGGCGTCGCGTCACCCAGCGCCCTCGCCGTCGTCGCCGGCCCTTCGCCACCACGCGCCCGCAGACTGCTGTTGGGAGTCGGAGAGGTAGTCGCACTTTTTGGTGGTGGATATCCGTAACTCCAAAGACAGTCGACTCCGGTTGAAGTGAACATCTGGGGACCAAGGTTTTTGGTTCACTATATCGGATGATGTCAAAATTAAATCCCGCCGAAAATAACACCAAGCTGGAAACTGAAGCAAGCAATCGCGCGTCGCCGCCAGTTTAAGCCCACGCAAGTCACGGCCCTTGTGGCAGAAGGTTATCAGTAAGGCCCCCATTCGAGGGACGCTACCTTAACCTCAGAGTCGACATCTTCATTTTAAGCTTTTGCCGACGATATTTTTGTCAAGCTTGCAATTTCTGGCAATGAAACGAAACGTTCTTTTCCACGAGGAAATTAATTTCCAGAACGTTGTATTTCCTACTTTCACCATAGTCGAGGTTCAGGTTCACTATAACTGTATCTTCTTACGTTTATCTGTAATACTAGAATAAGTGAAACGGGACCAGCGACTCAAACTCACTTTAAAGGAGGGTTCACGATATCCCAGTTTACTATAACCAGATTCGACTGTACATAATTCGATATTTTTAAAATTTTATTTGTATTTTTGAAGGTAAAACTTTTGGAATATTAAATCCCTCACACCTCGTATCGTCGGGATCTTTTAAGCGCGGTCATCATTGTAAAATCGATGTAGTGGCTTGTTTGCCTTGGTCATAATCTCCTTCCCGACGCTGAAATTTAAGTGTAGAAACTTGTTTACTCGAACTTCGATAGTTCGAATTTCCTGACATTACGATTTGTTAGTTTACCCTTCATCGTCCTGTTGAACTTAAAACTCGAAATGAAGCCTTCGTACATGGAAATATTGCTCGATTTTTACCTTGAAATTTAACAATTAGGGAAATTCCCATGCATTCCAGTAACTGGTAGTGTGAAAGATAGTGCATAAACTTTGACCTCTGGGTCAAAAAAGTGGTTTCGTGTCAGAATTATTTGGTCTTCCCCAGTCTATCATCCGACATTAGTTCAGTTGTATACCTAATTTTCATTAATATCAGGTCATCAAATCTTTTATAGTTTGTGGAGACCGCGAGGACGTGTTTAGGAAAACATAATTTACAAAAGTAGAAAAGGACGAAATGCAGATTCAACAATATTGTCAACACATCAACAAAAGTGATTTTTGAGTTTCCTACTTTATAGTCATATCTGCTAACTCCGCCCGTAATCCTAACCGGCATACTTCCTCTGAATATCAAGTTAAACTCAGCTACCTCGCAATACTCTAAATATTTTTTCTACCAAATATCTAATACGAACCAGTCCCGAAGAACATAATAAAATTTCTTTCGAGACGAAATCTTGTAGTGCCGTTGCACCATCTCTGCACAACGTTTGAGATTCAATCTATTGATGTTCATGCATGAATTAGAGTTGTTTAATAGCTCGTAAAATAGATTTCTCTTCTTGGCATTATCTAAAAAAGTTTGAAAGAGTATCCGGTGAGAAGACCTCGGAGACAGGAACAGGAAGCCGCCTCCCCCATGACTATCGCAATCTCTTTATCTCCCTTTTTTAAGCACTTTCTTGATTTCAACATAATTTAACCGCTGTGATGCCTAATATGCATATTGCCCCGAGCGCTGGGTAACCTCCAAATAATGTTGCCGGGAGAACGAAATTCCAAGAGGTCAACGACACTTCGTCATGAATAATCATTAGAACCCGAGCGGATAGAAAACATTCCCATGTTGCTGCATGAATATTATGTGGATTAAATAAATTATACTATTGTTGAATCACTCCAGGAAAATCCGTGCTACACGAAACTCATTGTTGGAAATCTTCAGAAAGAATAAAATATTTTTCACTTGAGGATTTCAAAAGCAATTAAATAGTTGTATAACTATTTTTATCTCCCGAGAACAAACACGCACTACACTAACGGGACTAATGACCAAAGCAGTTGACGAGCCCGGAAACACGAAAAAATCAATCAATCAATCAATCAACCGTCCATTTTCAATGATGAAAATTGCTCAAAATCGAAAACTTCATTAGTCAACTTCGTCAGTCAACTGGCTGACTGATGCATGACCTTTGTATGGTGTAACAGTTCAACGGGGGCATGTTTCCAATTAAGCAGAGTGTAACTGTGACGCCTCGGACCTTTTCTAACCGTGGAATTAGACACACAGAGAACCAGTCTACCCAACCGATTACTTAAAATTCCCTAAATAAAACTTTTTTCTGTTGTTTTTGGTTTTCGACTTTTGGCCAGCCTTTCGGGATCTTGGCCCATCGTGCATCGCCCTTCGCGGGGTGCGCGCGCGCGTGGGCCGGGGGACGGAGGGCGGGGGCGGGGGCAACGTGGTGGCAAGAGAGGGGGAGGTCGAGCCGCCGGGTGAGGCCGCATCTTCTCGCGCCAGACTGCGGTTCCACGAATCCCGCTCCACGTGGCGCCTTCCGTGAAGTTGTTTTGCGAAGGCTGCGGTTTCCCGGTGGCCAATTCCGCGGAAGCTGGGATGCTGTAAGTGGTATAGATTCAGGAACAAAGAAGTACAGTAGAATGTCGATAATCCGGATTAATTGAGAGAGAGCACCCTCCAGATTTTCAGTGTACGGAATGTCAAAATGAACCAAAAAAATAAAATGATCAAGTTGATGTTTTCAACGAAAAAACCTGGTTTAATTTTTCATAATTCAAACTGATAATTGGAGTTTTAAAAATTATATAAGACTAATACAATTTAAAATATTGTATTAGTACACAATTGAATGTACACACACTTGCTCAAATAGTACTTCATAAACACAATATTCACTCATGCGAATGTTTTCGCCGAATCGAATCAGATTATCGACGGTCCGGGTTTTTCACATCCAAATAACTGACGTTCTATTGTACTGTGTGAAGAACACAATTTTCCAAATTCCCTTGTTGCGGGTATGACATGTTGAAAATGACATTTTAAAAAAATCCGTGGCTTCGTTGCCAATTAGTCTCCTTTAGACTGTTCCGTCTTAATGGTTTTAGAACTAGTCGTTCCATTACTTCGATACGGAGTGCTGTGTTGATTTTTCTTGGACTCTGTATGTATATTTTGTAAAATTGTCGTCATTCACTCTTTTCACATTGAAGAACTGTTTTGTAGTGTCCTCAATTTTTTCCAATATGCATTTAATATTCACTGGGCGTCTTACATCACCGTTTCGGATTCGGTATGTTTTTGTTTAATTTAAAAAACAACACAAAAAACAAAACCAAAAACAAAAAAAATTAAATATGGCTCAAGATACTATTATATTTTTGATGTTGATACCATCTATAGTATTTTTGATGTTTTTATGTTTATACCATCTAAAGTTAACATACATTTAAATTTAAAAACCACCGTGATTAAATTCAACACGTTTCTAGTACTAAAATGTACGAGATAAAAATGCACTTAAAATGTTTCATTTTTATTGACTATAAATGAAAATACACCAATTGAGTAACGCATAAATTAAATAGCCACTGCAGCAAATACATTTATCTCTTGAAAAGTTCGTTTCATTTCTTCATCAACCCCGTAAATATGTTCTGAAGCTGTTCCTGAGTAAACTATCATGAAGACGGAGGATGTCAGGAAGCGCTCCCCTAGCAACTCTCCTAGCGTGACATCTGCCAGGGGATTCCCTCTTTATTGGATAAAGGTCTGGTGTGTGGTAAGTCTTTCGTCCGAGTTAACTTTTCAACTGACCACTAGTACAATGAAGACCCAGGAGGAATATCTGCTTCTTGATCTGGAGTTCTTAACTGCGCGTGACGCAATCCTGCACTATGAGAATCAGCTATCATCTCCACCGATCGGGTGGCGATTTATCTAAAAAAAAAAGCAATTTTTGAGAGAGTATCAGCATGTACCTCCGAAACTAGTGGAAAATTTATACTCCGATTAAAACACACCTTTATCTCAAGGTCAAGAGCTGAACGGAGAGATGAACACTGTCATCCAACCAGGAGCTCCAATACCAAAAATGTAAGTCATAACGAAGCTCTCGATTGGATGAGTATGTCCCCCTCACCTTTCAGGTCGTGACCTTGAAGAAAGCTGTGTTTAAATCGGAGAATAATATATTTTTTCAGTCGACAGAATAAAGTCAAACCCAAAAACCTTTACAGAACGTAATATTCCTAATGAAGTAAAAAAGACAATTCTCCAAAGAACACTATTTACCGGAGTTGTTCACACGTGAGATGATGTTTACATCATAGAAATAACAAAGGAAACAAAACAAACTGCTCTTCGGGGGTCCACACATCATCTTTGTCACTCTACTTAATTATATAACCACAACTAACAGTCCGCCAATCAAAGTGTAAGAAAAAACTACGAATACTCGGCATTTCGTATTTGCTGTCATTCGTTCCTGATTAGCTGTTACTCCCAGAAATCTGACTCGCCCAAACTCAACGAATTATTTAACCGAGTGGACGCCATTGGTTATTGGCCCTAGTGACGGCTACATCACATTGATCGAACAAAGGCAAAAGAACGCGGACTGCCTACCGTCAGCGGAAGCCTGCATTGATCAGTCGCGACATGTGATTTCGCCAAGCGATTTCGTGGAACCAACCACTGCGCCGGAAGTGAGGACGCGGGCGTCAGAGAGAGAGAGAGAGAGAGAGAGAGAGAGAAGAGAGAGAGCTGAGTATGTGGAGGGAGGGGGTGGTGTGCGCGGCCCGAGTGCGAGGGCGCGCGAGAAAACGAATGTCGCTGGACCGAGTGCGCTAGCTGCGCACGGAATCCAGCCCATCTCCTCGCAGATAGCGCCGACCTCACAGCCTTCGTCCGCAGCCTCCCCTCCCATGCGACAAGGCCCCGGCAAGCTCTTTGCCTTCTCCACCCCTTCCCTCGGGGTTTCTTCCCCTTCCTCGCTGCCCATATCTCTGTAACCATCACCGCCTCCTCCCTCTTTCCTACACTTCTCAAAGGCCCCCCCCTCCAATCACCCCCTCTCCACCGCCGACCCTGCATCCCCATCACATGTTTAAACCCCTTCTTACCATTCCTCTCGCGTTGTTCCTTCTCCGTCATCATCTTCACCCCTGTCGCCCACTCCGTCACATGCTGGGTGTGTCACCCATGCGTACATCGCCCACAACCGCCGCGCCTCCGACTCCACCACTCCACCCCCCCCGCGCTCGCCTCCGGCGCTGCCGCCTCGAGAAGGGTGGCCCGTGTTTGAACAGCGCCCTCCCCCGTGCAGCAGTCGGATTCATTATTCAGCGCTTGGCAGCTTTTACTTAGCGCGGAAGGACGGAGTAGAAACTCGTCACTGTAAATCACACGGGTTCCTTTTTTTCCACTCCAAAACGGAACTGCCGACGGAGTAATCCGAAATTGCGTGTCTTGTGTGAGTAGTTTGCGTTGCATTCTACTCATGATATTTTCCAAAAAGATATCGTCAGATGTACAAAATCCTACAAAATGTCACAAGAATAAAATCTAAAAATTTCACGAGGGAAATGTTCACAAGTCAAATTTCTCGGACCAATTTCCAGAAGGTTAAGAAAATTTAATTCACGCATTCGTCTTCCCGAAATATCACACGCAATGTAGTTCCACATGAAAGAATTACGTGGGAAATTTTAGTTACTGAAAAACACTCCAAGTGAAAATACAACGCACTACGATGTGCCGGAAATAAGTAATTTTTATGTGACTGCGCCCTATTTCCCCTTTCATCCGAAGAGATACGACGCCACTTCATGTTCCCCCATGAATTCTCGGACTTTTTGCCCCTCTCGAAAACACTTACGCGGCATACTATAAACACGCTTTCACGTCATCAGATAATGCAGGACGGAGCAGATGGCAACGAGGACGGCTGAAGTTTACCAAGGCGACCACAACAGTTCGTTTTCACATTCGAGGGGTTAGGAATCCAAAGAGCCAAAACGGTAAATAAAATGTTCTCTCATCTGTTTACGATCTGCATAAAGGATGGAAACCAAATCTAGAAAAAAATCATATACGTTTTCTAACTTTTTTTTTTATTTCGAAGGTGAAACACACGAGATTCTCCAAAAGTCGCAGACAATCCATCACTCATTAGATACATGTAGATAACGCCAGCGGCAAGCAGCCGCAGAAGTGTACCCTAGAGACCGTCCTCGTGCCACAATCCTCTATATTTCCACAAGTTAAACCAACAGCGTGGGGTGACATTGAGGCAGAAAAGAAGATACAAATGAAAAGTGTAGCAGCAGCCATGAAATGCAAATACTTCACGTTTCACCAAGAGGTTCCCCAAAGTGCATATCATGCACTTAATCGTTTCCCATTGCAATGCAAATCGCTGAATGCTCCTTGAAACCATCTCAACACAATATCTCAACGCAAATCAGTTCTTATCTACCAGTTTATTTACGAACGCAGTCATTTCTCAATCATTCGTGTTATTACAGAAAAACATTATTTATAGAAAAAAAATATTAAATGCTAATGTAAATGAATCACGAGAAAATTTCAATTCTTCGTGTTATTACAGAAAAACATTTCTTCGCCAGAAAAGAAAAGCTCGAATCGCTTAAAACAGAAACGTATCACAAAATCAGTAATACACGAGAATAATTATCAGAAGATGTTACTGCAAATTACAAGAATTTAAAAGATAAAAAATTTATAAAATTGACACCCCAGAATTAACGATTCATCTTGATTCTCAAGTACTTGTAAATCGCATCCAAATATGAAGTCCTTCTTTAGCAACCAATACTCGAGAGAACAAAGTAAGCCCAAATAGGTTTCTGCTATATATTACCATGAACTTATATTACCACACATTGTAACATAGAATGTTTGTTGCTATCCCCACATTAGACGCTATTTAAAATGTTAATTTTATTGCAAATAATGTTCAATATACCGTGTAAATCAATGAACAGTTCTTTACAACCAATTAATTTCACACTTTGCAATACAAGCTATTAGTTCATGTAGATGGAAATGTAAGCATTACCACATATTAACCGAAACAATAATTCATACTACTCGAGATGTGATTTTTTTTACGTTACCTGCACTGGTTATTGGATACCTTGGATGTAGGCGATCCCGTTGATGTGGTAGAGGTCATTGTCTCCCGTGAACCTAGACCCATTTTGACCTATCATTCAAAAGTCGTCTTTGCTCGGGCAGACGATGCACCGTTTCGGCAAAAAATGGGAAATCCTGAATTTGAACACAATTATCGTCTGACATTGAAAAACATAATCAGCTTCAGAAGCTGCGTTTGCAATTGTGCAATTTTGCGCAATTATGTTTAGTCACAGCAATGCGTAATGACGTATAACGTAGAGCAAGACAGGAGGACATGAAACAGATGAAATTAGGACGGCAGTCTTTTTGTCAAAGACAGTGTATTTTGTTTTGTACAATTCAGATTGACATCAGAAAAATCTGCAAATGTACATTTTTTAAACAAAACTAACCGTGGAATTAAATACTTTAAAATTGTTATGAAATAATGAGTTTGGCGTGGAATTAAATACTTTAAAATTGTTATGAAATTATGAGTTTGGAAATCAGTTGTTAAACTTGTACAACAATTAAACATTGTATGGTTGTAACTTTTATTCTTTGAAATTAAATAAATACTTCACAATTTAAGAAACACTCCCTGTATTTTTCTATCTACCTAGTCCCCAATAATAACTAAATATTTAAATAAACTGATCTGGAACCAAGAATACGCTAATGGCTGAGCACGTGTAAGATACACGTAACAGGCACCCTTCTCTAGAAAACCTTTAATCGGGATTTCATTATCATTTAGAATTTAGAAACTACATATTGTTGTACAGCGCATTATTTTATGCGATAAAATATTACTGAATTTTTATGATGTGAAAACAGATGCGGAATAAGTGTGAAACATTTCTAGCTCTAAGAGCCTGGTGGAAAGTGTCCTTTACACATGCCTCCGCATCTGTTGCAGGGGGCGAATTTTGATAACCTACACCATCGCCAAAAATGATCAATAAAATGCTCTTGAAATGTCTTAAAATGCCCTGAACCCAAAGAAAAATGACGTAAAAAATCTGATCGAAACGGTTCAGATGAACAACTCGCGTTGTTGGATATTTTACTGATGTAATCGGCTCTTCTTCGTTCGTTTTAACAACGTGATGTGAACTCAGCTTGCAAACTTTTGGGTGTTCCTTACCAGGAAATCTCTGTCTCTGGTTATCCCAAAATGGGCCGAATCAACAATGGCGCTGATAGAAGCCACAAGAACCTTAGATATTCACAACGGCTGACATTCCAATATATGACAGAAGAAAACGAATTGACTACTCAGGAATTCTGTGGAGAACATTTGTTGCAACTAGTAAATATTATTTGAACCAAGAAGCGTTTTAAAAAAATTTCGAGTCCCGGTCGAAGCAAAAATATAGTCGTAGCTTTACTTTAAAATTGTCCCAGTTTCGGTAGCTGTGTGACGAAGAAAAGCTCAAGCAGGCGGATCTTGCTAGTTATGGTGAACAAAATACTCCATGTTCGCCTCATGTCGCTCTTACTCCCAAGCACAGGAATTTAACTAGGCCCAGGCAAGGAAGACACCGGTAGCTGGCCCGAGAATTTGGAGTACCGACCCAAAACGCCAAATACATACATACCGCTAAAATCGATGAAATCAGCGAAAATGCTTTAAAAATGACGAGAAAGGGTAAAAAATAATGACTTATTAGTCGAAATCGACAAAAAATGGGGGGAAAAGTCATATAAAAATGGGTAATTTCCATTTGTCCAAACATAAAACTATCGTACAAACTAAAAGGCATTGTTCTAAAGTGAAAAGGGACAAAAATACATTTCATTAAAATCCGCCCTTAGTTACAAACGTAACACCTCAGCCCTCCATATCGCGAAGACAGTTTGCGAAAAAAAAAAATAAATAAATAAAATAAAGAGGAGGCGGCAAAACACCAACTCGTACAGTATACGGCACAGGCTCGTATCAAGCTTGCGGCGAGTGACGGCTTCCTGGGGCTTCAGGGAGGCGGCGCGGCGCGGGCGGCCGCAGAGGGGCCTTCGAGCACGGAAACACGGCCGCCGCACACCTGCCGCCCTCCGCCTCCGACAGATGGCATCGCCCCACCGCAGGCTCCGGCCTCGGCCCGCCGCCCCGCCCCGCCCTTCTCTCCGCCCTTCCACATGCGCCCTTCCTCGTCTCCTCCTCCGGGCCGCCGACAGCCGCGCCACCTTCGCCCGAGGCGACGCGCACGCCGCACGGCACCCACGCTTGCGCGCGCGCCGCCCCGACGCCGCAGCCGCACGCCGCACCACCCCATGCTATCGCACGTGGACACCCGCCTCGCCCGCCAGCCGGCACGCCACCCGCACCTTCCCGGACCGCAAGCGCCCCTAAGCTCGACGCCGCCTCCTGCACGCCTCGGCCACCATCCAGGGCGGCGGAGACAACTTCTACACTACATTATTCATTGCTGGTGGGAGAAAATCATACTTTCTCCTCGGTTAGTTTCACAATTGCTTCTAATGTTGCTCAAAAACGCTTCATGAATGAACAGCTGTTTCTTGACGATTTCCCTCTTCTGACGCCAAAAATTGTTCTTAACGTGAATCAAACGCTGAGGATATTTATAAGTATTTCCCAAGAAAAAAACACTTTTTACAGTTACATACGACAAAGAGCAAAAGACATGATACACGACAGAGTCGATACAGAACAAAAAATTGTGAATTGAATAAATAAATAAACCACATCAAAACAGTTTAAATTGGGCGCGTCCAATCTTATCTTTCCAAAATGAGCGCGTAATTGTTGTCACCAATAGATAGGGTAGAGTTCGCCTGTAAAGCGCTTTGGAAGCACTGGGCTGACTGCATCCAGCGTCTCATAGGGAATGCTGTGATCAGCAGATATGCTGGCGCGTGTGGTGGGTGCGCACGGGCTCATTCAGTCGAGCTCACCTTTGGAAGCAATCGGCCAGTTGCACTCTGTGTGACTCACTGCGCGCGCCTAGGGTGGACACTGCATTTGCTGATCGGTACAGTGTTCAAATTATTCATTTGTCGACTTTTCCATGTGAATAATTAAAAATCCATCATTTGAAATGTAATTGCCTCCTTAGAAAAGAAAATCACCACACGCCACTGTATTCTTTATATCGTATAAACATGAGGAATTCTAGTTTATCGCAGGGCATGCGGTGCCTTCGCCTGCGCTGGCGAATTCTCTGGACAGCATTAAGAACTGTTTGAAACTTTTCACTCTACCGCACTTCATCGCGCTTACGGATGGGGAAGACTGACTGGCTGTCGGTTGCAAAACCGAGTAATTTTTCGCGTCTGTATTAAAGCTTCAAAATCTTAATAACTTTTTAGAGGATTATCAAACTCTTGGAATATTTCTTACACACTTCGAATTACTAGGTATACCGGCGGTATACGCGGTGTATCGGAGAACTGCCGCAACCTTAATAGAGGTTTTAGTTGGGACCCTTGAGGCTTTGCAAGTTGGACGCCCCTGCTCTAACGGCTTCCAACCTCACCCAACCAGTTGTTTTTTACTCAAAACCGCTCTGATTCTATCACTTCCATCAAAGGACTAAAGCTAGAATCAGTAGAGTTACCACCATGATCCCTGCGGGACCTTTACTATTGTTGAAGAAAAGTTGAATTTGTTCACCGGCATTCGTGTCACCTACATGTACATTAACGCTCGCGTTCAATGTTTCCCCAACCTGAATTACTCATACAGCAATTGTAAAAGATGGAGCTGGTTTGCGAATTATAGAACCCCCTCCTCATCACACTACTTTAAAAAAATATCGAATAGTACGGGTCACTTGAGTCGCGAGAACATCATGCAAAAAGGAACTGAAGAACGATCCCCTTCTTCGTCAAAAAAATGTTCTACTCCCGTTGTATAATGCTGTCCTTTGATGGCTGCAACCGGTTGCATAAAGATACTCATTACGACACTGATTTCATAATGATTCAGGTTCTTGACCAATCACAGAGAAGTAAACAAACCTTATTGACACTTCATTAATCATTGTGAATCGTTGATTACATCTACTGCACTAAGTAAGTTGTATGAAAATAACCCCAAATTCATAGGAAGGGGTGGCTTGAGAGAAACGCATGAAATATAAATGTCTACACACTGTACCTTCGAATTATGAATCATATTCGTTATAAAAGTATACTAGCGGGACCCGTGCAATAATTCCTTACTTTGTAAACAATTTTTTAAAAGTGAAAACATCTTCACAGTCGATCCTAAATTCTAATGGCCATCTCCAGAAATGTGCGTTACAGCATTACGCGCCAAGTATTGTGCGTAATAAATAGTATATGAATTAATAATTAAAGAAATAATCAAACCACATCAATAAAAGTTGTAAAATTTATTAAAATATCCCAAAGTCAGCATTCAGAAACACTTTTTTCGTCTTCAGTGGGTTATCTAATCAACGTGGATAACACTTAAAACACATTGCCTAGCTGTTGTGTTTAAGCGTGTTCCAACATAATTCGTATCTATTCATGATCCATCTCTTATGTACGCAAATTGTCATGTACTCACGTGTAAATTCACATGCGCTGTTTGCAGGAAGGTTCAGAAACTGGAATCTCTCCAGAAACTGGCATCATGCGAAAAACATACCTGAAACCAAAAGTTTAAATGTTCAAATTAGAACATCGATCTTCTCAATAAAAGAGACACAACGATTTTATTTTTAACTAGATAAAAGCCACGGCGTACATCCTAAAAACAAATGAAAAGTATAATTAGAAAAATTAAGGATTAGGTGTAAATGTGAAGTTTCCGGCAAGTCGTGAGAGGTGGGGCCCAATTTAGACAGACCCACTCCCCAACTGTTCAAAGGAGCTCCCAATGACTTCTGTAGGATGTCTGGACGCTTCGCAATCTTCACCATATGCCAGACCCTTAGTTTTTTTTTATAGATAATAAGCAATCTTATCACCAAAACAAACTTGTTTCAGTGAATATTTTTCAGTGAAATTTTGCTCAGATAATTTGCTTATTGATTCAACTCTTGTAGATTTCTTGCAGTGGTGATTTATTAAGATAGCTCGATTTCTTAACTTAAATGGTCCACTTATATATCATGAATTCTACACAATGGAACAAAAGTTCATAGATATTTGGTATACATTATAATACTTTCAAACGAGTTGTTTTTTATACAAACGACTTTAGTTATTGATTCTAGTATCACGTTCATACTTCATAACGAGAAACTTTAACAAATCAACTATGATCTTTACTAATATTTCCGCCTCACTTTGAGTCATATATAACTGCAAGATAGGAGAAAGGGAGAAATGAATGTTCATATTCTGTTGATGTTTGATAAGTACTTTTCTCACCACGTGCACACACGATTCTTTTATATGTCATGTTTCTAAAACGAAAGTGATTTTATTAAAGCTATGAATCGATTATGACGACACAAAAATACGAAGAAACCACTACTGGAAATTTAAACTTTTCTATGACTTTGTTATTATTTCATAACAAATTCAAACTGAAAAATGTGTAAGGGGATAATGGAAGGCAAAAGAACGGAAGAAGTTTTTAACGTAATATGAAAATTGTATAACTAGAAAAAAATAAGGACTGTGTATTATTTTTCCATCATACATCAATCTTGGAGAAGGGGAAAAATAAAATAAAAACTCTCTTTCACAGAACCGAAACGTCATGAACTCCAGTTCGGCAAACTTTTAATAAATTATACATGCCAAAATACATACGTACCCAAAAAAATTCAAATTATGCATCTCAACAACAAGAGGGAAGTAATACAAGAGCATATACTGAAATGTGCGCACGTTTGATGATCGTCCGAATCACACACACTCAAAGAGCATCTCTACATTGAATTAGTAATGGATAAACTCCAGATTCAAGAGCGCCAAATTCCGATTAGCTAACACGACTAGCGTATACTCCAATTAAAATCCAGAGAAATAAATACGATTCAAATCAAAGACGAAAATCTGAAAACGTTATCCGCGTTTTAATGAATTACATATTGTACACTCCCTCATACAAGTTTGTATTATCATTCCTCAAAACGAATGAATGTCAGAGCACATCCTGCAATTTACACATGGCTGGACTCCCACACATCCGTCCTACGGGAACGAAAAAAACAAAAAAAGCACGCGCCGCATTTAACTTTCGCCGCTCACTTGTTTATTTTGTACGTCCCCTTCAGGCGCTTTAATTAGCGTCGTACTTTTTAATTTTGTGTTCCCTTGGGCTTAACGCTCCTTCTGCCCCGACGAGCCCCTACGTCACCGGTGGCGCCCGGAGCGACGCGTGGGTTACAAGCGCAACAAGCGCCTTCAATTTATTATTGTAGCTTTTGCTCGCCGGAGAATAAACTCGGGATCATCCAACGACGTGAAAGCAGAATTTGCGCTCTTCCATGCATATTGATACCGTACATATTACACTGTGGTCTACGCAGAGAGAGCAGCCACGATATTTTTCTAGTTTGTACCTCATCCTTCATCATATCACTGTCGTGTGGCTGCAGTTTGCTTACTATATTAGCGGATTCGGTGGTATAACGGTTAGCGTACCGGACTGTTGTACCCAGTTTGCGGGTTCAAAACCGATCGAAGCCGTGGATTTCTAAGGGCGAAAAATCTTTCGTACGCCTTTCTTCACAAGAGGGAAGTAAAGCCGGCTGTCCCATGTAGTAGATTTACTGCATGTAAAATATCGTCAAGCCTAAAAGAAGCCTCTGAGATAAATTCAAATCGCCTGTTTCGTCGCCCAAGACAATACCTTCTTTCTCCGGTGGATGGTAAAAGGACCGTAGCGAAATTTGGGACGAAAGAGCGTGCTTGATGGCCCGAGTCTCGCCACGTAAAATAAAGC
Source organism: Teleogryllus oceanicus (assembly GCA_964035755.1). Lineage (NCBI taxonomy): Eukaryota > Metazoa > Arthropoda > Insecta > Orthoptera > Gryllidae > Teleogryllus > Teleogryllus oceanicus. Next base: position 178,273,712 of record CAXIVR010000002.1, read on the forward strand.
ATTAACTAACTAATTTTTACAGGCGTATCCCCGGTGCAAAGGAACCTCTCAAAATCGTCGTCTGTGAAGTTAAGAAAATATAAATAAAAGCTATTTTACTAGTAAAAATATGACGATAGTTCAGAAAAGAGCCTTATGTACAGAAAAATTCGTCTTTGCGAAGTAAACGACTCCGGAAGATTGAAATAGATCTGCAAACTGGGAATTTTGAGACGCCGCACTTTCGTTGCATCAGTGTCACAGTGACATCTGAGCGACGTTCAATACTTTTCGGAAATTGTAAATCTACTCTGTGGAATATCATTTCCCTTGTTACTAAATTTAATAGTGTAAACCGGCGACAATGTGTGGCGCCATTTATTATTACATCACCGCACTCTGTAATTATAATAATAATAATTAATAAATAATAATAATAATAATAATGATGATGATGATGATGATGATGATGTTGGCTGTCATGCGAGACGTATGGTTTCGTAGATTCATAATGGACCATATGATCGTCTTTACTGTTCATATGAACAGCCCGTATGGTTTCTGATCCATATTGACTCGTACATTTTTGTAGAGAAATTTAATTTATATAATATTATTTAAATATTGGTGTGAGTTTCAAAGTTCTAGCATATACTATAGAAGTACGTCAATACCGTTGGCACGGGGACGTACGTTAAAAAACTGTACGGTACGAAGGCGTAGTATAGCGAGAATGCCCTTGGTAGAGAATGTGTTATTGTTGTTATTGTTGTAATTGTTATTATTATTATTATTATTATTATTATTATTATTAAATGGAAAACTTAAAAATCGTTTTTCCTGGGTTCCCCAATCAATACCGGACGAATGGCAGAGTAGAGCTTTACCAAACATGCTAAGGACCCGCACATGATCTTTTCTCCCCATCCATGCCCCCTTCTCCCCCTTACAACCGCACACTTGCAGACAAGTCGGGAGACACCTTACGAGAGAAACCCCAGGCCGACGTGTACGGCGCCGAATCTCACGGTCTTGCAACAGAGGAACACCTCACGGGATATAAAATACACTACACTAACGGGGAAAGTGACCACAGCAGTTGACGCGCCCGGACATACAAAATAATTACAACCATGTAATACTATGAATTAAAAATAACTTTCATAAAAAAATAACAAGGTCATTCTATAGACGCCAAAGTTAACAAGACAAATGGACAACCAACAAAGTAAATTTAACTTCATTTTAAACTTCTAGAAATGACCACAGGACAAATGGACAACCAACAAATTAAATTTAACTTCATTTTAAACTTCTACCATTTTTGCGCCAATTTGCAGATAATACAATGGGGTTTGATTATTGCTACATGCAAGCTATTCCAATCTCATTGTTGAATTGGTAAGTGAAAATGTTCACTTTTACTTTTTGATTCAATGAATAAGTTCACCTACAGTAATAAGGAAAAGCTATCAAATAACAGCTCATTTCACAATAACGGAAATCCCGCTGAACAGCTCGAGACTTGTGGCAGTAAGGGCGGCTTGGTGCACCCTGGGTGTTGTGGGCTAAAAAGCCATTCAATCGAAGCGTTCCACCGGAGCAATGAAACTGCATTAGCGCTGAGCATTGGCGACGGGCCAATCGAAACGGACCGTGCCCAAGTGCACCACGGAAATAAACGCGGTTCGCACATCTCGATTTTGAATGGCGACGCACGAATGCACTGAGAGTAGAAACCGAAAGCACTATGCGGTGCTGTTTGTACTCGTTGTACGATCGTTCAGGTTTTAAGTACATTGCACTATAAACTGTTATATTACTGCTATAAGGGTTGGGCTCAGAGCGAACGAAAGAAAACTCATTATGGGTTTATGTTCTGGTTTAAAGAAAATTCATTTGGTTTTTTATTGAGTTTTGGTAGCCTTCCTCTAGGTGTGGTTTCTTTACGGTTAGTAAAAGACAGGATTCAGTAGAATTCGACGTAAAGTGAGATGCAGCAACAATTTCCGGACATTGAATGTATTTTGAAATGTGAAAATTAGTCATGTCTGTCGCTTTTTGTGTGTTCTGGGTATTCTAATCTTGTCACGACAGATGAACGGCTAAGAAAACAACATTGAAGGAAGTTGTATAGCTTCTTGACCTTGCAACTGCCAACGGAAGCCACTTCTTTGACGCTGTCTATTGCACAAGAGCGGTCAACCGCCTCCTCTATCAAGGGGTTTGAGACATTCCGTACGAAGAAAGACTTCCGATAGAAATTTATTACCGACTGCAGCAATGAAGCAACCCGAAGAATACCATCTCCTTCTGGCCCAAGAATTCCCAGCCTTACATGTGACGCAGTTGTTCTAGAGCATCAAATGAGGCCTGAAAGCAAGAGCTATGCATTAGGGTAAGTGCTAGTTTCTAGTTATACTACTGACAAAGTTATTCCAGCTATACCACTGACAAAGTTTCCCACATTCATTATCAGCCTTCGATTTTGATGTTACTAGAAGGTGAATCTCATTGAATCACCAGTCATCCACGTGTATTAGGGAAAGTAAATAACATAATTCCCCTCCATTCTAAAATAATAGAATTATTTTGAATCGAAGTGACCAAAATCTCACACTTTAGTATGGTCTTATGGTGGTCACCCATCTTACATTAAAAGGTAGTCTTATTGTCTATTACTGTTTACTACAATTCATTATTAATGATTAGACCACGAATATTTACGTAAAAGCTTAGTTTTTTTCCTGAGTACCTTGTATTAAATGAAGTTTTGTATATACGTTTTAGATTTATTTGAACTATAAACCTGTCAATTTCATAGCGCTTAAAAGAGCCTATTTCAACACTAATGGTTATTTGTGCCTATTTTACTTTTAAAAACCGAAAATGATAATTATTTTCCTAATTTCTTTTGCTTGTGGCTTCTTTTAACTTTGTTCTGATGTGTCGACACAACAGGCGTGGCTTTAATTTTAAGTTGCGCTAATCTCTAAGATAGCTAGAAATAAACATACAGGACAAGGATCTTGCGATAGAAGTCTCCATGCCCCAACATCCTGACTTCGTGGAAAAGCCAGCCTCCGCTTCCAAGATAAAGCGATTGAATTTCCACGAAAGAAAAGTTATCTTGACCGATTGGAGACATTCATTTTCTCTTGAAAACTTGAAGAAAGTATTAGTAATTTATTGCGAGGCAAAATACGGTATGAATAATTCTAACTAGAGGACAAACAATTAAACTTGTTCGTAAATAGAATTTGAGCATAATATACAATACTGATTTTAATAAAATTAATTTATATATTTATCTACATGGTAAAAATGTTTGTTTTTTTTGTTGTTGTAAGTTTCATGTTTTATGTGTGCTGACTCTTATCATTCAAACAGCCTGAGATGCTGAAAGATCCTATTTTAGGCAACTAACACGCATACTTTTGAGACCTAAATATCCGCAGTCTATTAATGATTGACGTCCTCACCTGGTTTCTTGGCGTTATTATTATTTTTTTAATGAAACGTTTATTTACAATCTGTACGTACATCAGAACAATAAGCAATGTGTTGACTAGGTAAGTAAGAATACTTGAAGGTTTTTTTTTCTTGGGCTGCGGTTTGTCGCATCGGCTTCGCCTTCTGTCGAGGAAGGAAACGCTGTAACGAATATTGCGTCACCGGCCGGCACCACCACGAACTACCTGTACGCGCGGATTGCGTCATCTGCTGGCGCCACCACGAGCTGCCTGTGAGCGCGGGTTGCGTCATCTGCCGGCGGTTCCGGCAGTATATTATTCCAGAACGTTCGCGGCCGGTCCGGAAAGTTCTCGAAGGCACTCGCCGAGTATAAATACGCGGCGGCCGGCGACTGCGGGTCAGTCTTAAGTCCGCAGTGGAAGCTGAACTGTGAAGTGTGTGCAACGCGGTGGATAGCAGTGCAGTGATTGTGCTCAGTGACGTGAACCGTGGTCAGTGCATCGAACTGTGGTCAGTGCTTAGGACTGTGCGACAGTGTAAGAGAAGAGTAGTGTAAATAAATATAGGGAAGTGTAGTGTAAATAAATAAAGAGAAGTGTAGTGTAAATAAATAAAGAGAAGTGTAGTGTAAATAAATAATCAAGTGTTTTCAGTGATTCTGTTAAGAAACAAAATAAACGTTTTGTTAGAATAATACCATAGTTTTAATTCACCATCCAGAATCGTAACAACGCGTTGGCGAAACGCGAGTAGAACTACCGCGTGCGCCGAGAGTGTTGTAGGGCTTCGCGCGGGAGGTGCATCCGGTTTGCATGGCAGCTACACACACCAAGCGAGGGTCTCTGGTTAGTTTTGTTTGGGCCTGTTTTTCTTGTTCTCACTCTCCCTTTTTATTTCCTTTCTTTCTTTCTCTTTCATCCAGAGACTTTGGACAGTTACACGGTGGTGAACCGGTCAGCGTATGGGACTGTTGAACCTAAGTTCGCCGGTTAAAAACCTATCGAAACCTCGGATTTTTAAGAAAGAAAAAAAACCATTCCTTCGGAGGGAAAGTAAAGCCGGTTGCCTCATGTAGATTCACTGCAAGAAAACGATACTCGAGACAAATTCGAATCTCCTGTTTCGTCGCCCGAGTGATACCTTCTTTCGCTCATAGATGGCGAAAGGAGCGGAGCGCAATTTATATGGTCAAGCGGAAGAGCAGACATGATGGCCTGATCGGGAGAGGTGGCTCAGGGCATCAAGGCTGATGTCACTACAATGACTCTGACCGGGAGGTCCTAGGTTCGAGTCTCGACGGTGGCTGGGTTTTCGCCACTATTGCTCTACCACTCTCAAAAAAACCTTCCACTGCGCATGCCCGAACGTGATCTCTCCCTCCAAAGCTCCTAATATTTCCCCGCCTGCCTGCGCTCTGTCACAACGTAGCTCTCTCTCTTTGTCTTTCTCAAGTGGGTCGCGCGGTCATTCAACACTGCGAGTTTGTTGATAACAAACTGATGAGTGAGGAAGGCAGCTTACGTGTTTCTACAGTAGGGGTTGTCCAAACGATCAACAGAAAATAAGCCGTGTCTTGAAGAGTTTCGGTCTCCAGTCCCTGTTTGACCGTGGCTAGTGAGCAGTGACAGTGCTTTACACAGTAGCTGCTGTTATTCACAAAAACCCAATTATTACAAATAATTCAAAGTATATCCACTGAAAATCGATAGGTCGTTGATCAAATAATCATTGAATATGGCCACATTCCTCTCCGTCTTCCACCGTACCATCCAGATCTAAATCCAATAGAACTTGTTTGGGGATTTATAAAAGGGCGCGAGGCAGCAGAAACAATTGGTGCATCCTTAAAAGAAAAGGAAACGTTTTGCAGAGAAGCGTTTGCACAATACAATGCTGAACAATGGAAGAAATCCTGCGAGCATGTGTAGGGAATAGAGGTGACAATAATTCACAATGTGATGGACCAACAAACGATGTATCCATTTCTTTGGACACTCCTGGGAGTGCGAGTTCCTCTTTTGACGAAGGGGGCAGTGATGACGAGTGACGGTCAGCGCTATCGCTGCGTCTTGCAGTCGCCTCTCCTTGTCGCCTACGCGCTTCCTTATCGCCGAGAGGGGAAAATCTCAGATGTCACAGGGTGGGGGCAGCCTCCGAGACTTTACCAATGGTGCGTCCGCCATGATGGTTTTTTCGCGAGCGGTTCAGCTATAGCTAGGTAGCTACCTTGATTTCAGCGACTGTCTAGCGTATAATTAGTGCGTTCGGCTGCTCTGATCAGTATTTTTCCGTGGCTTCTCAGATCAGTACCTGGCGAATACCGGAACAGAACCCTAACAAACGGGCCACAGACCACGCGCGATCTTTCCTTCTCCTCTTACTCTTTACTTACACTCTTATACCTACATTTACTATACTACCGCACATACCGGGAGACCGGTCGCGAGTTTAAATCTTGTTCAAGCTGGGACGGTGCCCGCTGGTAGGAGATACCTGGTTGGAGAAACCCCGCTAGCCAACGTTAGTTCGTGCTGGATCTTACCACCCAGCGGTGGAAGATCACCGCCACCTCCCGAGGAACAAAAACATGCACAACACTCACACAATACTAATGACATTACTAGTTGACGCGCTCAGAATCACTAACCAATCAGTCAAATAAATGAATCAAACACCTGATGGCCTGAGTCTCGCCGTGTAAAATAAGGCATCATTGAATTGCATTACAGTCGACTCTGGTTATAGAGAACTCGGATATAGTAAACCCTGGGTTATAGTGAACTTAAGTCATTGGTTCGTTTCACTTACATTACAAATAAGCTTAAGAAGATTCGGTTATAGTGAACCTCAACCTCGGCTATAGTGAACGTAGAAAATTCAACGTTTGTAGACTTAATTGGATCTCGTATCTTATTAGGCCATTAAAAGGGCCTTCGGAGAGTTGGATTGTGTTCCAGCAGTGCAAGAGGCATTGAAAGGTATCAAGACAGCATTGCGATACTTAAGAGACAGAGGACAATGCAGAATCGTGTAAGGAGAGAGCACAAATTCTGGAGAAGGATCTAGAGAAATTTTTAATGAAAAATGTGCGAAGTTAACAAATAAAATTACTGGAAAATACAAATAAAAATATTGAATTTTACGTTGTGCTGTTAATGAATTTAGCTGTATCTCAATATTACTAAATCAATATTTTGAAAATTCCATTTAATTTTGTCATCATCGGATATAGTTGGTTTGTTTTTTTTCGTGTTTCCGGGCGCGTCAACTGCTTTGGTCATTATTCCCGTTAGTGTAGTGCATGTTTTATCTCGTGATATGGAAGTGATCTTCCCCCGCCGGCTGGCGAGATCCGGCGCCGACCTACCGTCGACTAGTGGGGTTTCCCCCTAACCAGGACTCTCCCACCAGCGGGGCACCGCCTCAGCCGGGACAAGCTCTAAGCTCCCGACCGGTCTCCCGGAATATGTGGTAGTGTAGTGCATGTTAGTGTAAGTGTGTGTGTATGGGGAGAGGATAGGACCAGGAAGGGGAAGTATAGATCGCGCGCGGTCCGCGGCCCGTTTGGTAGGTTACTGCTCCGGCATTCGCCTGGAGTTGATCGGAGAAACCACGGAAAACTACCGATCAGAGCAGCCGGCAGCTAGAATTCTCCTCCAGACAGCGATTGTATTCGATCTAGCTTAAAAGCTAGTGTCTAAAATCTTGCCGCCGTCAGGACTCGAACCTAAGACCTCCCTGGCATCATTTGATGCACTGAGCTACCGCTTCCGGTTCGAATATAGTGAACCAAACATGTTAGTCCCTGTAAGTTCACTATAACCGGAGATGACTAGTTCGCCATCGTCCATTTGTTTTTGCCCTTGGCCCTTTTCCCGCACTGCGCCTTGTGTGCGAAACGCGCGCAGCGGAAGAGGCGTCCGCGCGCGGGGCTTCAGGCTGCTTCCGCCGCCGGAGGCAGCTGCTGGCGCCAGCGAAGCCCCGGCGACGCGACGCTCCTCCCGACTGCATCTCGCGCTTAACTTTACCTACGCCGTCCCCCGTAAATTAGTGGGGCAAAAATAGCACATCATTTCTTGCCCCGTCATTTCACGCAGAATTGCGCGAAAAATGGTCAAATTTTCGAAAAATTGTACTGGATGACGTTAACTAAAATATATCTTTTAATAACAGATTTCATGAGGTAAAAATTTCTATTTTCGTAGTTGTAGAGAGAGAATTTCGATGTGTTATCATCGATGTTTCAATTTAGGACGTGTATGTTTGGACATCAATGTTTTGTATTCGATGTCGCTTCACAACTCCCTGAATGGCACAACGGCCACCATTTAATATCCTCTCGCCGGACAGTCCCGCGAGGCAGCGGTCAGGAGCTGAAGGGAAATGATAAAAAGTAATTAAGGCATTATGGAAATTTTCAAGGACATTCATTCTCGTTTTGGATAGGTCGGTGGATTCACACACACTAACGCACACGTTTTACTCTTCTGACAACTGTGTAATCGGCGGCACAAAGGAACGTGCCACACGTGCATCTAGAAACTCTTACGATGTGCTCACTCTCCGAATGATACTGATGTAAACAAATGCACACGTTCAATATATCCTCTTATTGATTTCTTAAATTCGCAGGTTTGTACGTGTTTCACTTCGGTTCAGGGAATAGTTTTTGGCGAAATAATAAATTTCATTTTTTTATGTAAATTTGAATGTACAAAGTGCTTAGCGAGCGACAGAAAGAATTCCTGCATCCAGAAAACGGTTACTGGAAACTGAACAGGGCCGGTATTCTCAAACCCGTAGACTCCCGCCAAGGCAAGGGCGTCGAGTAATATATACTATCCGCCAAGAAACTATATACGTACCCGTCATCCGTTGTTGACAGATATATCGGCGGTCGACGCAAAACAAAAGCTCCTAAAGCAGCGTCAGCGTTAATGCGGCAATATTATATTTTTGTGCGCAGTTTTTGTTTTAATTTTTGTGCGCAGTTAGCATTTGATTATGGCAAACGCTGTGCCAGCACCCGTCTTTTAGAAAGAGTAAGAGACGTTAACAATTAACACATATTGAAGACGCTATTATTTCAAGTGTGTTTCGATGAGAAGTCACGGATAAATACTTTGTTCCTCTGATAACATTAGGATCATTTTAAGTCTAAACAAAGATTACAAATTCATACCACAAAAATTACATGAAATGTTAAATTAAAAAAAAAAACATGAGATGTTATTCTCTCTCATTTTTATGTATCAAAATGAGAAAAATAAACGACAGGCATAGAGAAAAAAAAACATGAGAAAAACAAAGACTGTAAACGGCTTCGAACAGCCTACAGAACGATATTTCGTTAATTTGAATTATTTGAATTTAAGGGGATAGTCAATGGAATCGCTAAGAACAGCTCATGTCGTTGGTCCATAATTTGGTGAATATTTTTCGTTTTAAATTCGGGGAATTTTGTTTCATTGGAGAGGTTATTTGGGGAAATTCCGTAGTAGAGGTGTGGCAAGTGCTCGCAACATATCTGGCAACCCTGAATTTAGTATCTATTGGGAAGCAGTCAATTGGACGTCTTCGAACTATACGACTGGACGGCTATATATATATATATATATATATATATATATATATATATATATTATATATATTATATATTATATATATTATATATATATATACATATATAAACAGAAGAAAAATAGGAGAAAGAGGAATGTAAAGAACACAATTCTTCCGTAAAATCAGATGGGGAATGGCATAAATAATTGAATAATTGAATTTTCTTCACATTCCTCTTCCTATTTTTTTCTGTTAGCAACAAGGAAGTGTTCGTCACTTACAGTCGTTGAAATTACCCGACGCTGCAACGTCCGAGCGCCGTGACCCGCTCTTCTCCCCCTCGCGCCTGTCACCATATCTTGAGATAGCACGCAATTCGCGACCAATTCAGCTTTGGGAAGCTCTTCCTTGTGAGCTCCCGGCAATCTAGTGACGACAGGCCGATAAGCAATGCTCAATGACAGCGTTTCTTCCCGGGATACTCCCCTCCCCAGCCCACCGCGGAGGCATCTGATGGAGCTCTAGAGTTCAGTTCTGCATTTTAACATTCCGTCACTCGCGCGCCATTCGTAACACAGTACTCGCGCGTTGGACTCCGTCCAACACAACTATTATGAAGTTTATTTTTCTCATTAACATCATTTATACATTTTTCTTATATATCTGTGCTTATATTATAATTGAATATACCACGGAAAGATACGTAAATAATTGGTTGCAAACCATTTTGAAGATTTTATTATATTTCCGTCACTCGCGTGGCCATTCGTAGCACGAGCACTCGCGCGTTGGGCTACGTCCAATGAAGGACGCACAAAACATCAGAGCTTTTGTATCGAAAATTCGCCGTTTACCGGCGCACGATTACAATATTTTTGCTTCTTACGTTAGTAAGTGCGAGAAACTAAAAAGGCTACAGGCACGAAAGGAATCTCCACAGTTAACATTATACTCCAATTTAAATGAAGTGTCCTTTCAAGAGCACGAACTGGAAGGAAAGGGTAACACTGCCTTCCAATCGAGAGCTTCATTACAAGCTCTTCTAAGTAGTAAGTATACAGAGGAACTTGTTCAAGTGCAAAAATTTTAGTCGTAACGAAACTCCCGATGGGATGACCGTATTCAGCTCTCCTTCCAGCAGCCTTAAAGAGACCCAACGTTTGAATCTGAGTACAGTCGCTGTGAAACGCTAAAAATAACGCAACATCAGGAGATGTACTATCGGAAAGATAGATAAACTGTTCTTCCCAGCAGAGAGCGAACAGATTTGTCACATCCTTGCTTTGTCTGCTGCTCGCAGAGCGCAAGGAAATTATGCAGAAAACCTCGTCGCAGTTTCACTGAGACCCACTGATTCTAAGCCACATCTGGGGCGAGACGCCGCCGCAGTGGGTAACTACTTTCCCTTCTGATCGAAGGACGAGGGCAAAAAAATACCGGCATTTGTGCGAAATGCATTTTATTTCCTGAGCTGAGGCATTTTCACCGCACAATCGGCGGAATTCCACCCAATGTGGCATCCTTGCACGTAAGGATGGGCTACCAGAACGACTAAACAGTAACAACGTTTTTCGTTCTCATCTTACGTTTCCGCATTTGCCAGAATATCCTGATTTGCAAAAGCAACCAACCTATAAACAACACAACCTATATGATACACAAATAGCAGTTTTGTAGCAAAAAATATAATTAAAAAGTGTATAAAGAACTAAATGCCGGGCAAAAGCGTCGTTCACAAAGAAGATAAATCGAATGTGACATGATTCACCTTGCGTGTCGTATGAAAAACAAAATGCTCGTCACATAAATATGCTTCACCCACAAAATAAAGAGCATTTTAGAGTTAATTTTGTGTATTTTATTTATTCGCTAAAATGTGTTCAACATTTTTTAGCCTGGTTTAATCAAAACGTTCGTTCTTCGGATTAGTCATTAAATTATATGCGCACGACGTTCGTCCGGTCATCGATGTGTAAATCCAGGAAACCGCAAATTGCATGAGAGAGCAGAGGGGATCTGCGAACGGAAACAACGCTCTACGGCTCATTTACACGGTTTATTGAACCAATTGTGGTACGCAAGGATGCAACGGCGAAAATCCATTCAGCGCAACGGAAACAGATGCTTTGTGCTCTTCAGCGTTCTCTAAAACCATCAAACAATAAGTTGATACTTGTGATTTAATCAGGTCAATTCTATTGCTTCCGACCCAATGGGAAATTTCTGCAACGATGCTAAATGGATTTTAAAACTTCCATTTAATTCTGCAAAATCAGAATTTTGCCACATTTGTTCAAATAAATAATATACCGCAATAATGTTACGGTAACATCTTTCAATATCCTGAATAACGCACTAAAAATTAATAACTTTTTTTGTGGATTGAACAGTTGATAATATGTGGGGAGGAATTTCTTACTTTCTACTTTTTAATTAATGATCTCATTATGATTAAAAATGAATTTAAAAAATCGGAATCACACTACCTTAATAATACCTTACAGTAGAACCCCGGTATTCAGAACTAATTGGGGGTGTGGACTGTTCGAATTCGAAATGTTCGGATTCTCCGAAAAAGTACCGTACATAAACAAATATATCTATAGGATAACCAGACACAATGCAACGTTGCGTGCGACGTGATAAACTAACAAGGTAGCGAACCGACATGAAGTGGCAATGTTGCGAACAAAGGAATTCAGTACGTACATAACCGATCGCAAGCGATAGTGGTTGCTACTGTCGTGGGGGATGGATCTAACACCACCCGCGGGGAAGTGGAAGGACTGTAAGGGCAGAAGCTGATCTCTGGGCCGTTCCCTATGCTCTGAAAGGTCTAAGGCGGAAGTGAGGGAGCAATAAGAACAGTGATGACTCCAGTCATGGCAAATAGCAGTTTATTGGGGTAGTGTACTTGCATAGGCACCTGACATAGCCCAGCCTCGCCAAAGACTGTTCTCCAGAAGAGAGACTTTGCAGTGGCCATCGGAGGGGTTAGCAACACTCGAAGTGCACAGGGTCAGGGGAGAGGGAGGAAAACGCTAGCGAGACCCCGGAAGGTCGGTCAGACAGCGGGGCGAGGAGTGTCCGCAGGGCCAATTTTGGCCGATCTGAACCGACTAGGGGTGACGGGAGGTCGGCAGGGTCCGTTTGGGCCGATCTGAACCGACAGAAGTTCTGTGCACTAGAGATGGGCTTAACAGCTTTTCTTCAATAGCTGTTATCACAAAAACAGCTGACTCGTAATAGCTGTAATTAATAACAGTTGAAAAATAACAGGTCCATGACCAGCAACCTAACATGGCCGACTGCTAAGAGTTGAAGAGTTACGACTGCTAAGAGTTAAACCACGCAAAACGAATGACGTTGGTTGCATCATAAAGCGTGTGCAGCTACCTTACAGCGGTTCCTTGCACTACTATCCCCAACATGTTTGGACAGAGAAGCAGCTGATATGAACGAGCTCGATGAACTGCCAAGGATGAATAGTAATTCATATAATGTGTATAGAATATAGAATATTACTAAAATGAAAGTGATTCGGGTTTAGATTGCAAATATTCTTTCAAATATGCAACTTGTGCACAGTGAAGTGACGAGTGCCAAAATTAATGAGGAGAAATGGTGTTTTTGCTTACGTATAGCTTAAGTGTTAATGGCTATCGAATATCAAGTATTATAACGTGAGTTATTTGACCGTAACTTATTTTATTTTATTGGACCTAGGGAAAAATGAGTTGATCTCACATAAGCTGCAATGGGACAGAAATAAGTTCACATATTGGACGGACTTAATTTAAAAGACAAGCATCTTGTTGTAGTGTATACAATAAAATATAAAAATAGTGTGGCACATGGTGTGTAATAATGACGAATTATGTATTAATGAATCTATAATTTGAACACTGGCAAATCATGATTGATTAGCTGCAGTGAAGCTGTTATCGTACAAAATGGTTGCCACAAAGCTTGTAGTAGTTCGGATTAGGCCCAGTAGGTTGCAGTTCAATGCATTTCAACCGATAACAGCCAATAACAGGATAAACGAAATAACTGTTATTTCGCGTAACAGTTACGAAACGTCAACGGTTAAGAAATAACAGTTTAGCTGTTAAGGGCACATCCCTACCGTGCCAACGGGGCGACTAGCTCACAAGTAGCATTCGTTCCCCCGCTAAGCGGAGGACAAGCTGTTATACAGGCCTTTACTGCTGAGGCGCTCTTTCCGACGCGAAGCTAAGAAATTATGCTAATGTGGGCGCCAGCTGCCTGCGGCCACGCGACACTACATTGTTTAGAAGAGTTACTGTTAACGGATATTTTACATACAGAATTCAGAATTGGGTTGACTGACACACAAAGTTCGTGCTATTTCATTCATAAATTAAGTTGATTCAAATCAAGTAGGGTTTTTTTGTTAATTTTTTCTTCCATTCGGAATTTTGTTCGGATTATCCGAAATTTCGGATCTGCGGTGTTCTACTATATTTATAACTTATCACGTGAAAAAAACAATATATTTTTACAACATAATACGACTGAATGCTCGACGTCTAGAATTCTGAAAACTCAGAATCTCGAATTCTAAAAGGTTGAATTAGTTCTCTATAACAGCAGAGCTGTTATCAAAATCATCGTACCTTCACAACTACCCTCCTCCTTCACCATCCCGCCACATTCACCATCACTGATAGATTGATTGATTGATCGATGCTGCTAAAATCATTAGTCTCATAAGTGCAGTGCGTGGCTTTATCGCTAAAGGTGTGTTTGACCTTCCTCCACTGAATTGCGAGATCCAGCGCCGACCTACACATCGGCCTGCAGTCTTTTCCTCAGCTCAGGTCAGGCATCTCCCACCAGCGGGGCACTGCCACAACACAAGCTCTAAGCTCCCGGCATGTGTGACAGTGTTGTACATGTTGGTGTAAGTGTATGTGGGGGAGGGGAGAGGTTAGGACAAGAAAAGGAAAGGAAAAATCTCGCGCGGTTCGAGGCCCTACTGATCCGACATTCTTCTGGTATTGATCGGAGACACCACGGAAAACGTTCGAACAGCAGTTGGTCATTAGAATTCTCCTCTAGACAGCGACTATATTCGACCTAGCTGACGAACTAGGGTCAAAAATTCTGCCACCGTCGGGACTCGCACCTAGAACCTCGCGGTGAGAGGCACTGCAACGACATCGATTGACGTCTTGAGCCATCTCAGCCGGCACCACCACTAACACCGCCTCCAAGCGTTTGCCGACTAGTGCCATGCCCGGCGGCGTTGGCGACGCAGTCCCAGTTGCAGCGGCCCCTGCACAATGAGCTGTGCCACTCGCGCAAACACGTCCTCGTATTCGGCCCGCTCCGCCCCTCGGGCGCGAGGTCAGGGGTCAGGGCGCGCGTGGAAGCGCGTCGCCCGAGGGCGGCCCCGCCCCCTAACGGGAGCCCGTCGCCCCTCGTCGCCCCTCCCGCCCAGGCGCCCCGCCACAAAAAAAGGGGAGCCCTGGAACCGGTTTGTATGAAACCCCCGGAGGAACTAGTGCCGCTTCTTTCACGGCGCTGAATGGGCAAAAAACCGGACCTGAGAGAAGCTTCGCGCCCGCGGCCGCTTACGCTGTGCTGGGGAGGGCTGCTGGAAGCTAGCGTTGCTTGATGGAAAAGGTGGTAGTAGCGATGTGGAAACGAGCTACGAAATTGAAGCAATTGAAAAAAAAAAAGGATCCACAAACATCGAAGCAATCTTGGCTATCTATCTGAAAAAGCAGTTTGTGATTACACGCCATACTGTTTACTGTAAGTATACTCCTTCTTGATTAATATACGCCCTCACCAAAGAAACTTTCCTAATAGAAGGCATAAGGTTACTTTTCTCTCTGCCACACACCGAGACATACGGGGCTGTGATGTCGGAGAGGATACATGAGATGGACCTAAAAGACGAAGAATTCTATTCCTCGGATTCCATGATACTCAGAAGCTGGATGGAACCCATTCAAGAAATGATTTATGTCTTCACTAGGTTGTCGGTCCATAGGTACCACTCACTACCAACTGTGCAATATGGAATATTTCCACGAAGCCGACAGTGAATGCGTGAGCAAACTCTGAGGAAATACATGTCCACGATACTATATAACATCCTGCCGAAAATTAGACAAAACTTGGACGGACGATAGTGAGAATAAGCGTGCGAAACAAAGCGAAACATTCAACTAACTAATGCGCTATTGCGTGCCCTTTTAACATTATTATATTAGCAATGAGGAGGTTGTGTTAAATGATGAGGTAAATGTGTTAGGTGCGCATCCACTAACAAAATTTCAAAGACCTTGTTATCATTAATTTACGGTGTGTTTATGATGTAAAATTCGCTTCCAACGGCCTAAAGATAAAGACAACTGATCGACGATTTTTTTTTAATTTGGGAGAATTGTTATGCTCGAAGATAGAGTTGGGAATGAGTGTAAATTGTGTTATTGATGACTGTGGTGGTAATGGTGATGATTATTCCTCGATATTGGTGTTTGTAGTGGTCATTGTGGTAGTGGAATGCAAATTGATTTGTGATAAGTAGACCTCGGGTTTTAGGACAAATCCCTTCTTAGTTCCTTTAGAAAGTTGTGGAAATTAATTGCAGTTGTTTACGAGTCATGAAAAAATAGATCTACTGGAAGTTTCTAATAGTGCCTAAAGTATCCTAAAAGGACGATTGATGCCTATTTTGGTATTTTTTGTCTAAAACATGTAAATTTGAAGAATTATCATACTTTTATTACTCTTTTTAAATTTGTTAAACCAAAAGGCAAATATTTTCCCGAAACACGAAAATTCCCTGATCGACGAATACGCAATCTACTACGCACCGAAATCTCTCGCCAACACAGCGAACATCAGAAGCTCTGCAAGTCAATATAAAGAAGATGTTTCAGGTACGTCTCCAATCAGCACACACTTCTTAGGCAATTGCACCAATTCCCTGTATAGCTGAGCACTTGACAGATTGAGACATCGCCGCGGCGCTTCTTTACGCACTCCGAGTGACGAAAGATAGATCAGGCAAAAGCGTATTTTCCAAAAAGCGGATCTCGCAAAACAGGCTCAAGTCTTGATCACCTAGAAAGTAAAAAAGATTATATCGAGATTTCTTTTGTGTGTTTGTGTGTGTGTGCTAGTGTGTGGTTCGGTTCGAATGTTAATTATATACTGTGCTGTTTGAATTGTAAACGCGAATAAAATATAACGCTTGTAGTCATTCTCATAATGTAAAAATATTTGACACTCCTAAATAATAAATATGTCTAAAATAATCCTTTTCTGATCAGTTTTTGATATAAATAATGTAACTTTTCGTGTCTAATGATTTTTAGATGCCTGATTTGCCTAATTTTGCTCATTTGCAATGCATTTTTTGGCCAAATCATACTTTTTCGCCTAAAATTCGGAGGTCTAGTGACAAACAGGAGTGCGTAGAGTAGTGGGAATCGGGGGTGACATCAGTCGAAGAGCTTTGCTTTTGCTTTTTTTTTTCGTGTTTCCGGGCGCGTCAACTGCTTCGGTCATTAGTCCCGTTAGTGTAGTGTATGTTTTTCTCGAGAGATGGCGGTGATCTTCCCCCGCTGGATGGCGAGATCCGGCGCCGACCTACCGTCGGCTAGTGGGTTTCCCCCTAACCAGGACTCTCCCACCAACGGGGCACCGCCCCAGCGGGACAAGCTCTCAGCTCCCAACCTGTCTCCCGGAATATGTGGTAGGGTAGTGCATGTTAGTGTAAGTGTGTGTAAGGGAATACGATAGGACAAAGGAGGGGAAGGACAGATCGCGCGCGGTCCGTGGCCCGTTTGGTAGGGTACTGCTCCGGCATTCGCCTGGTGCTGATCGGAGAAACCACGGAAAACTACCGATCAGAGCAGCCGGCCGCTAGAATTCTCCTCCAGACAGAGCCTGACACCAGCTGAAATGCTAGTGTCGAAAATCCTGCCGCCGTAAGGACTCGAACCTAGGACCTCCCGGTTAGAGGCGCTGCAGTGACATCAGTTGATGCACTGAGCTACCGCTACCGGTCGAAATCGTAGACAGGCTATGATCCGCTTGTTGGGGCGATGGATGATCACTTCTGATGGCACCAACAGCTGCTTTGGGAACAGCGGCGACGGAGGTAACCACTCACACATCTGCCATGAGGGGAGGAATCTGTGGCAACTGGAGTGGGCAAGAGAAAGGCAGAGGTCGGCAGAGAACACGAGTGTGTTTATTAATGCCAAACGCGTGATTCAAGTACGAAGTAACATATTCAAGAGCCCAAGAATTATTATTCATACCTACGTTCACAACGAAATGATACAAATTAAAATAAAAGATGCTCACAGGCGCACACCGGTTTTTCTTTTTTCTCGAAGGGGGGTGAGCTACATGTTTTGTCTAGCCGACTTTACATTTTGATATAAAGAATTTTTCATTATGCTAAATATATGCTGCTCCTCTCCTCACTTGAAAAGCCGTTGAAGATGCTAAAATATACGTCTCAGGAAAAATTGTTTCAAATTCCCGAAGGATAAAATGAATAGTTTATTAAAATCATTATGTAAGTAGTTCAACTTCACTCCCTAGAAGAAAGAAAAAAAATAAGGATAACAAGTAAATTTGGAAAGTCAACGTTGGGGAGAATATACAAGGAACGTTTTGAAGAATTATTCACTTGTTGCGAAATAGTTTACGATGTAAACGGTATTTCCGGGAAATTTAATTTTTCATCGCTTATACCTCGTCATACTCTTTTCCACGAAGCTCTCTTCACAAAGAAAATTACTAATCTGAAAAACACATTAATTAGCAGATGCATTGTTAGAAAACTTTTTACCAAACCAACGTTACCTGAAAGATCAATTTCACAGGGAGCAAGAAAGAGCGAGAAAGCGATGAAAGCACAGGGCGAGGGCGAGCCGGGAGAAAAAGGGCGGGACAATGAAGGCGAGTGGGCGGGGGCGTGGCGAGCCAAGCGCCCGCGGAGAGCGGCGCCGCGGGCGACGACGGCGAGAGAACGAACGGGCGGCGGCAGCCGGAAGGAAGGGCGAGCGCAGAGGTCGTTGCGGCGCAGGACGGCTTCCAGATGCTCAGCGTTCGCTTGGGTCATGCTGCGCGAGCACGCGTTGGCCGAGGTTCTAGTCAAACCAGGCGGCTTCTGGGCTTCTTCATTGATTGGGGTCGCGCTCGCAGAAGGTATAAAGATACAAGACGTATGAAAATGTTCATTTTTTTCTGGCATAGTGTGGTATTTATTCCTAATTAATAATATTTCATGATTTAATTAGAAAGTTCGAATATTCCCATAAATAATCAAGCGTTTGCGATCCTCTCATATTTTTATTAGTTTAGACAGACAGATAGATTTATTAAAGTTCGCTTTGAGCTAAATCTCTGTGGCAAACATTATTACAACTAGATATACGACAATTACAAAACTATTGCGAATATTTACAAATATAATTACAATTAGAATTAGAGAGATTGATATCCTAGTTATAATTAATTTTGAGTTATCTGTAAGTTGACTTATAGTTTTTTTAACACTTCACTCCACTCCACTTCACTTCATTGCGCTGCACTGCACTACACTGCACTCCCCTCCCCTTCCATGCCCCCACCACCCAACACTTCACTTCACTGTATAAGGGACATGACCATATTATTAATAATAATAACGATTATAATAATGTAACTAATAATGACAATAACTTAAAGTTACATCAAAAACCCTTATTATTAATGATGACTACATAATTAAGTATATTTTTAAATTTCACTACATTAGAAGGAAGTCTCTAGTGCTTTTGCAGGTAGTTTGTTCCTATCTACTATAGTACGATTCACAAAGGAGAACTTGCCTACGTCAGTTCTTTGCTTTCTACATCGTATTTTCCAGGGATGGTCTCCTCTGCTTTTATAATCAGGTTTCTGTAATCTTTTATTGAGGCCAGCCCTGCTGAGTCCCCTTTGTATGTCTTGTACATTGCGCATAAACGCGCCCGTTCCCGTCTCTTAGATAAGGGTTCCTATTCATCTCGTCCATCAACGCGTCCTTGATTTACAAACTTTCCGGCCCGTTTTTTGAATTTTATCTAACACCCCGATTTGCCCTTTTCTGTATGGGTCCCAGCAGACTGCTCCGTACTCTAAAATACGACGAACAAGTGTAGTATATGCCAAGGATCGGGCATTAGAACTACATTACAAAGTGCAGCGCCCTCCATTATAGTTTCTCTCTAAGACAGTATGGTAGTTAACTCTCTTTACTTAGTATTGATGTAGCACTAAAATTATTTACTCATAAATTCTTCTTTCTTCATTTGGAGCGCGAAGGACAACATGAAATAAAATTTCGTTTATTTTCCTCTCCAGTTCAGTGTTCTCCTATTTGTTCCCTCTGAACTCTCTAGTTTCGTCTGCCCTAATTGCTTAATTTAGTATTATAATATACATACATACATTATATTGAATCTCGCATATTTTATTTCGTTTCAAAGTAGTATTACATTATTAAAATGTTCATTTATATTCGGCAATCCGATATATATTAATCAAATATAAGTTTCACATACTACACTTCAAAACGTTTCTGGAAAGGAAAAATTGATGTCCAATGTGTAAACGTCACTGTTCTCTCATTCAAGGTTTGCGATCACTTCAAATTAAGAAAACTGACAGCAGAACAATACAACCAATAAGCCCAAGCATAATGTCTGTCTCGCCTTCTCTTTATTTCGTTGTAAAGATTTCTATGTTTGTAATATTCAATCTCCCGAAGATTCCTACTTGGCGATTCCATTTCCGGAGGTCCCCTTCAATGAGATGACGATCCTCGCAACGCCTCCAAAACAGGCGCGGCACAAAAGGCGCAGAGGAAACCCACGGCCCCCTTGGAATCCAAATCTCCGCCGGACCAGCGCTCCCAGCCCACGGCGGCGGCTTTTTGTCCACCCACTTTTGTAAAACGATCCACCGCGGCCGGGAGGCTGGGAAGACGGCCGGGCGGACGACCGGCGGTGGCCGACGGAAACGGTCATCCCGCCTTTTGTTCCCGACGACGATGACGATGAGCAGGGCGAGGGGCGGGGGGGGGGCGGGGCGACCGGCGGGGGGCAGGAGGGGTGGGCGGGGCGGGGCGGGGCGGGGCGGGGCGCTCAGCTCAGCGGTCGGCTGGCCGGCAGCAGACCCCCACTTGCACGGAGATTTACGACCTCTCGGCCGCTGCGCCCCGCTGCCGCCCGGTCCTCCGCCGCCGGCGGCTGCTGTTGCTGACGCTGCCCGCCGGCGGTCGCGGCAGCGCCGCACACGGCGACAGAAAGCGAGGCACCGCGGAGGCGAAATTGGCTGACGGCGGAGGCGCGGGTGATACTGACCCCGTGAGAAGGGCAGGCCCCCGTAGTGTTAGCGGTAGCAGCCCTTTTCTCGTATTGGGGAATGGAGGTCAGAGTGCGAATTGTCTCCCTGGGAGACGTTCGTATTCCCAATCAGGGGCGGATCGCCAAATCGCCGAGTGAAACGAGGACCATCTTCCCTTAAGCACAGTTTGAATGAAGCCTAAGGGTATGATCACGGGACGGTTTCATTTTTCTATATCATTGATTTGAATATTTCAGTGTAGAAAGTATATATCAAGCATTGATTTGAGTATTTCAGTGTAGAAAGTATATATCAAGTATTAGGATGGTGTCCTTCGCGATTCGTGTCCGTGCCGATACCCAGCCCCCATCGATTTGCAACTCTTTGGGTTCAAATCTCCCGCCGAATTCTCCAATCCTGGTTAGGCCATACAGACTCAGTCGCTGGAGTCACAATAATAAATGAAGGAGCCACCATCTTCCGCATTTTCATTTCCCCACCAAATCGACTAACGTAAGCGGATCATAAAAAATAAAAATAATTTCTCTATACTGCGAAAGCGAGTAAGTAAAACTTTTCGCACACATATCACCATTTCTTCCACACCAATCATCAGAGACACAGTTAACAATAGTTGGAGTGCCACCATCGTGAACTAAAATTACAATATATTACTTTTATAACGTTAATAAGTAAAGAAACCATAATACAATATGTACAGTACGTTAAATTTTACTATGTTAAAGCTCAGTTATACACGACGCATGATTGAAATCAGAAATGCAAAAACTGCAATAATTAAATAATTGCCATTACTGCATTCGTAATTACAGATTAAAAACCGGGACCTATTTTGTATGAAGTCTCGGAAACATTTGGGTTCAGCTAATTACAGCTCCGTGAGTCACTATGGGCTCATGGCTATGCCGTTTCCGTTTAAGTTGTTTTACTTAATTGTCCTTAAAGGTGACAGGTGAATACAAGAAAAATCCTAAAAGATATATGTACGATGATATATGAGTAGATGGCAGTATTTGAAAAATTCTGATAAAAAAAGGCATTAATTCATTTTTTAATTTCGTTTCTGTATTACTTCTTGTGTTGGAGATAACACAAGTGCGAAGAACGAAAAATAGAATTTCGTTTCCACTGATGGCATTTCAAGATTTAAAAGGGAGTTCACAATAGCATTTTGAAAGACAGCGTTGCGAGAAAAAAAATCGTAACCATAATTCTGCGTGGTCATGCGGAATCAAGATTACAAAGAAAATATCGTTTCCTTAAACTAAGAGATAATGTAAATTTAAAAGTTTGAATAATTTTAATATTTTTTTACAATTCCTTTTACATGTAAATTTTCATTGTTTACATACCCATTTGAACCCATACTTTAGCTAGATTAAAAGCATTTTTTGAATGCCTATTTTATAAAAATAAATGTCATTTTGTTGCCTATTTCAGGTAAAAGAAATGCCTGAACTTTCGGGCTCTATTATAATTCGTGCAATCCTGAAATGATCCGCGAAATAAACCACACTTTAGTAACTATCTCGGTCGTTCTTCAAACATACATCACTACACGATAATCGGTTTTCCGGACAACTGAATCTTTTGTATGGCCATAAAAGCGCATTAATAACAAAACGACGCGCCGAAGGCAGACCATAGGCTATCGATGGCCAGCAGTCTTTAAATATTTATAGCGACAGATGTAGGTATCGGCGTGCCCCCGGCTGAACCGCCATTCATAAAACGGGTTCCGCCCGAAGGGTGAGGCGTTATCGCGCGGCCGCGCCGCACGCCAGCTAGTGGCACAGTGGGCCGAATCGGTACGCCAGGACGCAGGAGTTTTGAACCTCTGACGACACGGGAAGAAGAAAGAAAGAAAAACAAAAAAATGTAACTGACAATTTGTGTGCAATGATAAAACAATGGAACATTAAAATCGCATTCACATTAACGTTTGATTCTTAATAATAATAATAATAATAATAATAATAATAATAATAATAAAATAGTAATAGTAGTAAAAATAATAATAAAACTAAATGTGTACCACGCATTAGTAGTGATTAGGGAACGGACTTTATTGTAATAAAAAAGCAAAATATGTACATATATATGTACATGTAAATAAAATAGGAAATATGTGAAATAAAAATTCGTTATAACGTTTACAATTCCATTCAAGCGTTTTCCGAGCAGAGTATGTTGCCGATTAGATCTTAACATGGATTCAGAGAGATACTTTCGTATACGCCAACTCGAGAAAGGGATAACAATACACCATTTTATTTCAGGTTAATCCCTAGTTTCAAGAAAATGTCCTCCTCATGAACCAAGTTTTCCCTTCAATTCATTAATAATTTGTGGCATACGCCCTAGGTAAAATAGAGAAAGTACTATAATGCTGCACCAAAAAGGCGATTTTATGACAAAATCTTTTGTGGGGCCTTGGTTCCAATATTTAGTAAATTACTTCAACTTTCCCCCTCTCTTTATATTTAGTCGCATCAATGGCGAAGGTTGTCTAACATGGTGTACAGTCAAAATCAATGTTTCGTGGGTAATTGATACCGAAAATGTGTGTAGCGCAAAACTGAGTATATGGCATCCGTTTTATAAATTTACTTATTTTCTCCTATTGTATTTGCTGATCTAAATAACGCTGGCGCTTGCGGAAGCACCTGCTTGAGCTCGAATTCAATGTTCGGATCCCAGAGTAAGGCGATTACGGCTATCTCCTTGTAACAAAGGCATTCATTCATCACTCATCAGTTCATAATAGCCCGATTAAGTCAACTTTTGGCCATCTATACACATTAAATGTAACAATAAAAAACTTGGTGAAATGAATAAAAACATTAAATTATTGATTCGCTTATTTATTGTCATTTTTGTACTAATCCTTTTTCCTTTATGGGTCAGGAAGTTTTAAGATCATGAATATTAGTAAATTAGCAATAGGTGAAATCGTTTTCATCTAGGGGCAGGGAAGCGACGAAGGAAAGGTGCGATTGCGCTGAGCGGCGACCAGTCACTAATGAGACAGATACATGTTTCTACGCTCTTTGTAAGTTTTCGCAGAAGGAAGAAGACGTTTCATGTTCAAGAACAATGTGGACTGTCTACTGTAAACATGCGTTATGCATTGCATGCCGTGTGATAGTGAAGATGTAAATTTATGTGCATTTTTTGTTAGTGCATAATTTTATTTTAAGATGATATATGTATGGTTTATTCATGAATGTAGGGGCGATAATGTATTTTAACCACAGTTTAATCTCTATTGTACAGGTTTATCATGTATATGTATAAGATGACGCAATTAACGATTTAGTATTGCAATTAAATGTTCTTAATCTTTATTAAAGAAATATTTTTAAAAGTAATTTGTTTGTTTATTTTATTTTATATATTATGTTATTTATTTATTTTGCATTCTACCGGCATCATCAGAAAAATTTCATTCATCTCTTATTTCTAATGGGTAGAAAGTCTTATTAAGCGATCATGGTTTAATTAAGTTTATAATTGACATTACATGTAATCGGTTTCCTCCAGCGGGCGAGGGTGAAGGATGGGGGGGCGAGGCGCGGCGACCACCGCCACCACCGCCGCCCATTCGCGAGATGCAGCGCTCCTCTCCGCGCCATGATGCCCGCCGACGGACCAAGCGCTGGCTGTTCAGAACAAAGGACTGTCACAACCTGGTCGTGCACTGCCGCGTCTAGAAACACGATGATGTAAAATAGTGATGGCAAGGTTGTTTGATGAAACATCGATGCACGCAAGGTTTGTGTCGATGAAACATGTCGCGAACATAGCAACAGATTTCTAACTACTTCCGATGAACGATAAAGATACGCTAAAAAATTAAAAAAACATCGATGTTTTTGCAACAAAATATCGATGTGAAGAAAGCATCGAAAGCAAAATATCAATGTTTCTGGTGGAAAACATCGATGTTTTCTGCCATCCCTAACTATGCTACAACCATCGCGAGAGCTCGTAGGATGCGTTCTAGAGAGGATGTGATCAGTAGAGACCGGAAAAATATGTAGTATTAGAAAAATGTAATAAATATGTAAAATCGGATTAATGTAATAATAATTAAAAAACACTAATTAATGAACACTTTTACCTAATACGAAATTATGTTTATAAAATTTCCTAAACAAATTTTAAAAATAATACAAATGTTTTGAAAGTCATTAGGAAGCACAAGTTGATGCATATTTTGCACCATACAACTTTCCTATCAGTAATAAAAGGTTCTATTGCTACCCAGGCCGGTAGTTTAGCAGCCAGACTAACGCAATAACTTTCCTACATACTGGCGATATCTACGACTAGCAAACAAACACGCAGCATTCTCATCGAAGTGTTTACACGTCGGTCATCACCAAAGTTGCTCGGAAATTAAGGTTAAAGATCACGAAATCCGGCGTCACTAATACTCTTCTCACCTAAAGCTGAAATTAATCTCATCGCTAACTCGCACTTCCACTTGAAGCAGGCTCGCCGGTCAGGAAGAACATACGACAGCGTCTGAACGTCGAACTGCTCACTCGCAAACCACACTGCGTTCAGGCATGTGCACTTATCGTGCGTCTAGAAACAGCAGAGAGACGTATCCTACAGCCATTGCGTGAGCTCGCGGGATCTCCTCCAACTGCCTTAAAAAGCACATTTATACTACATACAATATTAAAAACGTGATATTATCGTAGAAGCTTACAGATGAAAATATTAAGTGTGATATGCAACCTCACAATTGATATTTATTTCTAGTTGAAAATGTGATCCCATCAAAATACTTTGTAATGAATGTGTACATTCCAATACGATTTCTAACAGACTCTCTCGGTAAGTACATTTAACATCAAAAAACGAATCAAATACAAACTGTTCTTTTAAAACGTCTAGAGCAATTCACAGCCACACCCCCTGAGTGCCGTACGCATTCATCCCGCGCCGGAGGGGTGACACGCGCAATCATTAATTAAACTGAACAGAGCCGGCGAACGAATTTAAAACGCGCTTAAAATTCCAGCGCGCTCAGCCCGTGCCTCGCGAGTCCATTCACACCGGTTGGCGGCGCGCGCGGGGGAGGGGGGCGGAACTCGAGAGGCGAGAGGCAGCGGAAGGCGTCGGTGCGCAGCTGGCCGCACCGGATGTGCGATCGCCCGCCGCCCACGTCCCGCCCCCGGCAGACGAGTGAAGAGGCCGCGGCCGCGCGCCGTGGAGACCAGATGCCCACCCGCCCAGATACTACTAGGGTTGCCAACTATGTTCATGTAAAAGGGAGGACACTCAAAAACACGCATCAACAAGTTTTATATAAATTTAAATACATAAAATTACGCATTCTAGACCACATACAATTATATAAAATTTACACACACACACAGTGTGTATATATATATATATATATATATATATATATATATATGTATGATATATATATGTATGTGTGTGTGTGTATTATAGAATAGTGTATTATAGTGTTAGTATTATATTGTAATATGTAATTTTACAATATAGAAGAAAATATTATTTTACAAATACATAATTTTCTTCTCTATAATTTTGTACCTTTTTCCACTTTTGGCAGCTTGCGGTAGAGCTTTGTTAGCTTATATAAAATCATAAAAGGCTGAACACAGGTCAACTTACGTGAGGTGATAAAATAAATGCAAACAAATGTTAAAAATTTAGTAAAAGGAGGACAGTTAAATACAAAGAAGGACGAGAGGAACAAATGACGTCATTGAAGGACTGTCCTCGCAAATGCAGGACGGTTGGCAACCCTAGTTACTGCACAAGTGGGCGGAATAGGCACGCAATTCCCTTCCACAGTAATTCCTGAAGAAATGTCATTGTTTCACATCTATCATAAATGTTCATATCATTTCCTGCAGTTATGAGTTTTGGACTTCGGTTAATGCATTTTGTATATACATCTTATCCGATCGCCTTTTCAGGCTGTCCGGGTAGGTGAACAGTCCTGTAATAAAGTAGCCATCAATTGTCAAGATAAACAACAGCAAAGCCATTACCGGCGAACTGAACCAAATGATGCACACAAAAACATTATTGAAATATGAAGGAATATACTTGCAAACACACCCATATTTAATAATTTATTTGAAAATACCACATTTATTCATATTATCATAAAAAAAATTAATATTTTCGTATACATTCGTACGAACATGTATTACGTATTGATACGAACTTTAATAAAATCTTATTCATGATCTTGTATTTCAAAATACTGCTTTACTCTGTTATAATCAGAACAGATAGTTACTGACGGAAAGCTTCACGTTGCATATCTGACCAAATGACCAGTGCTAAACATGACTATAAACGTGAGTATATATTCCCGTGGCTTTGAACACGGGGTCACAAGGATCTGAACACTACTTTTATGTCACAATGATACCCAACAAATGAAATGCAAATGCGAATATCAACGTCTGGCAATAACATTATCTGAAAATGCTTTTTGGTTGCGCTCGAACCAAATCAAATTGCCTTAACTTTTCGTGAGCTCCCTGATGTTCCCTGTTGTGCTTTATTTCCCAGCGATCGAAGCACACGGTAGCGGCCTGTCGGTCAGTGCCTCTGCTTCACGAAGATCATATCGCGGGGAATGTTTTTCCTCCACAGGAATTTTATTCATAATTTCGAATCAATGAACATCACTGAATATAAAACAGGCTATTCGAAATATTCGTCTGGTGGTCCCAAAACATTTGTACCAACGAACTCATTCGCAATTATAATTAACAAATATAAGGTATTATTGTATTGCTTGTCAAAGTGATTTATAAAATAAGCAATATGTTTGAAATGAAAACCAAAATTAATGAAATATGTGAATTTTCCAAATTGTGAATTTTCCGTATTGGAGGCAGGACCATTCAGTTTGCATACACGTTACTTATAAAGAGTAGTCTATAATCTCGTGGGCCTCTAACTTCTAATGGTATACTAAGGATATATGAATAGAGTGTCTCGTGAGCAAATAGAATAGCGTTAACAGAGAATGCTGCCGCATAATGCGCCCTTGTAGAGGTTTAAATTATTTGCACAGCCGATACTGAAATACTTATGTGCATCAGTCACAGTCCTTTTGTTTTGTTCTATCGTCAGGTTAAAAACACGATTAAAATGAGACAATGTGCATTATAAAAAAACATACTAGAATTATAAAAAATCTATAAAATGAATTTATGAATTATTTCGATTTCTCGCGTACAATTTGGGTAAACATAGCGTGCATTTGAAATTGACATAACATGAACAAAACACGCAGTCCTCAGGGGAACTTCACGACTTTTTTTTCGTCACAATCAGCGTCGATTCACTTTCTGAGATTCTGTCAAAACGCTTCATTTAGTCTTTGCTTCAAACTGTCTATGTGGAATAGAAACTCGACACGTATTGCCTAAACCAGTGCTTGCCAATTCAAAGCTCTGTGACGTCACAGAAATCTGCTCCCTTGCTCTGTACCGATCCATGAAGTGCCCGACGCGGAGGCGGGCGCACTATGTTCCAATGATGGTACGGAACTGGAGGGAAGAAGTTAGCTTGGAAAATCGATAATTAAGTGTTTTAAAAGGTAATTATTATTTACCATGCTTATTATTCAATAGCAATATGAAGAATTATACAATTGAACATTCATTATTACATACCTCAAAGCAATAATCACTCTTTATCATAACCAGTACTGTAATTTCATTTCTATTTTTTTTTAAAATTATGAAGGAATATGGAATTTAGTTTTGAAACAATTAATGTTAACAAATACATAACAACACGGAAGGGGTCACGTGAGAGAATTTTCACCTCAGGCTTGATTACTTTTTATGCACAATTTTGTTTGAGAATGTAAATTCTCGTGATTTTCAGGATCTTTTCTTCAATCTTCAATATGAAAATTCGTTTACTCAGGACATGATTGCGGGGTATCTGTCAATTCTCAGAATGTATTTTTATCTCGCAGGTTTCTCTGTGAGTCGCAAAATTGCATAATGCATCTGTAGGTTGAACTTTTCAACACCCTCCAGTTCTTTCGAACACACTAAACTCTTCGCCATTGTTCCAGTATCTACAAAAGGAAACCTTTCTTCCCAAACCGAAAGAAAATTGACGGGTGGTAGATGGTCTCTCACTCATGTTGCCTGAAACTTTGTAATGGCCCACTGCCAAGGTTTTGTCTCCAGCAACCGTCGTCTGTCGATCTCTCCAACCCTCCTTTGCTCGCACTGCTTCTCTGAGCTCCTTTTCACGAAGGGGAAGGCGGCTCTGACGTCATTTATTCTTCAGTTGGCAAACGCTGGCCTAAACCATCGACTAAAGAGGTACACATCTTTACTCTATACCTAAACCCATACGCATGCATAGTCCAAAACAAGAGAGAAGGCAAACTCCATTCCTTGGCCTCGTTTCCTATTGAACATTTTTATTTACATTAGAAATATTTTACTAGTAAAGGAATAAAATATTCTGCAATGAGAATAGAATTATAACTTGAATGATAAATTAATAAATACAATTGATTTTATGTAAAACCATGTCTACGGTTGCCCACTTGAAGAGCCTCTCCCTTAAATGTCGTTTAACAAACAAATAATTTCTAATTGTGCGTCAAAAAAAGGAAAACCAGGATTGAACATTTAAAATGAAATAAAATGTTTTATTATGTCAAGCTGCGGAATCTTTCAAAATTTTTACAATAATTAGATAATTTATCAACAGCTACTATAGTTTTCTGAGCAAATTACGACCAATTTAATTTTACTTACTTCGGTAAACACATTTTTTAAAACTTATTTTACTTGTAATGTATTTATAACATTATTTTATATACCTATGAGGAGAATGCCACTTGTTTTGAGTATCACAAATTGGAAATCAATAGGTTGATTCTTGGCTTGAATATCATTGCAATATCAGTCCGTATGCTTTCGACGAAAGACACGGACAAAATATGCGAGTAATACTTGGTGTATCAGAGAGCGATGACAGTGTTTCTCGTGTGACGCATAAAGTTAGTCGGAACGGTAATACTCGTGCAAATATAACGATCTTAATTAAAGCATACACAACGTGATATTTAAGAATATACTGCAGAAAAACCCTGATTGGAAAACATGCAAACTATTGCAGAAATTTATTCTGGAAAAGACATTAACGAAACCTAAGATATATAGCCTCTTCTTTCCTTTGATTTCAATAATGGAAACTTTATTTAATAATTCTAAATAATGTTACTATCAAATTATAAAAAAATTTCCTTTCTTACATACATATGTCGTCCATTTTAATTACATAATTAAAAAAACTAAATCAACTACTTTTATTTCACGAAAATCCGCTACCAGTTTAAGGAAATGCCGCGGAAATCCAATACAAAAAGCGCGAACCAGAAAGGGAGGAGCGGGGGCGGGGTAAGAGGGAGTCAGGTGGCCCCCCCTTCTCCCACCTCCGAAGGAATGTGCGCGCCAGTGGATCGATCCTTGAATTCCGTCGATCGAGTGGAAATGTTCGACTTCACTCCTTTGCCTACGTTTCTTCACACCCGAACCGTGAGTTCGTATAAGATTCAAAAACGAGTATACTTCAAACTGTGCATGTTGTAATAAAACACTACAAAAAAAGCGATAAATAAAAACACAATCTTTCCTGTTGATATAATGAATGGAAAGGAACATAAAATTAGCATAAGAAATATTAGAAATAATGAAAATATATGAAACCTATTTTTGAATGGCTGTAAATAATTTTCTCGATTTATTATCCTAGTAAGTCTTGGAAATTGTTAATTTCTTTTTCCGAATCACTTTTGCGAAAACAACGCTTATTACCATCTCCATGAGACAAAACAATTGAGTTAAAAGTACGTATCCCGTGCGAAATTGAGAGCATCATACTTTCAGCTTACACAAGGGAATTTTCGAAAATACTCAGAAGATATTTATCAGCGAATCGTCTAAGTGCCCCCACTCGTAACACGATGGATGAAGAGCGCACCCAAAGCTTCCCCGAAGTGCAGTCACAATTCCAGAAACGAAAAGTCCATTAGCCGCACGAGGGGATCCATACTTCCACTCGCCGGCGCCTCACTCAATGGCTCCAATTTTCCCGCGCATGTCGCGCCTTATGAGTCATCAGCTCTCCACCGCCGCGGCGCCAACGCCAGCAGCGCTTCCGGGAATTCCGATGTCACCCGGCCTCCGCTGCCCACGTAGCGATGACAAATTTTACCAAAACATATTTTTTTATGTTTCCCCTCCACAGTAACCCTGAGGAGGCGGGAATTTATTTAGTTAATGGTGTACAAATTATGCTGCTGCCTTGCGGCTTAAGCAGCTAAGGGAGAGGTAAAGAAAAAGCTAATATTAACTAAAGCTAACTTAATTCTAGCTTAAATCTAACTTAATAATTATGTTGTAGCACTTTGGCATACTTAATTTACACGAAAAATGTTCTTTTTTTTCTTATTTCTAAATGTTTTTGTTGGTTTTCTATGTGGTTCTTTCACTAGTTTATTTTTCGTTCACGCATCATTCATTCATTATATACATATTACATTACATTATATACAAACATTATATACCAAAACATCGATACATCCATGTTTCGATAGATCGCTAAAGGGTTTTCAATGTCGAGAAAAATCGACGAAAAACATCGATGTTTTAATTATAGACTAATAAACACGCTATTTCCTATCCATTTTTACTTACAGTACGTAAAAGGGATATATTTTATTGTTTGGTTACCAGCATGTTAGTAAAAATATTATCAATGTAAGGAATAAAATTAACAATAAATAACATCGTGTTTCGCTACTTTACCCTTTAGACATTTCCGTTCATATATCATCCAAGTAAAACCATCTAACATTCCCTCAGATTGCACAGGTGAAATGTGCAGCGTGTATAAGGAGTATGACGCAAAACAATGATATTGCTGTGGATTACTGCTGCTCTACAACGTGCCTCAATTTCTTAATTTAAAAAATAATATAAAACATTAAAATTAAAAACATTGATGTTTTTGCAACAAAATATAATGTCAAGAAAACATCATTAGAAAAATATCGATGTTTCTGGAGGAAAACATCGATTTTTTTGCCATCCCTATGCCCACGCGCCACGGGGAGGAATATTGATTTCGAGCTTTAGGAAGAATGCGATTGCAACCCAAGGCGCAATACGCTACTATTTGTTCCACACATCAATCCAGTTAAAGTATGCACACGTTACAAATTAAAATGAAATAATATGCTGTGCTACATCACCCATTTGTTGTTCATGTTTTTGATTTAGTTTTTAAAGTTGTTGAATGTGGCGTCGCCGACGCTGTAAACTGTTTTAAAAGTATTTTCATGTGTTCAAAATTTCTTCTTCTTTCTTTCTAGGGTTTTTATCCAGCCGACAGCCGGTTACCCTTTGCGTCCCGATGGGACGCATATTCGACCATACACTAGACACCAACACACTTGCGGGCTCCTCTGATCTGGGGTCAGCAGAACGCGAGGCCCTCCGCGACAACACATACATACAAAGACATGGGACAAACAACCATAGCCAAGGCGGGACCCGAACCCGCGACCCTTCGGACCGAAGCACTGAGTCGGTACTCGCTCTTAGCCACCTCGGCCATCCAGATCGGCGTGTTCAAAATTTCTTTCATACTTAATTTCTTTCATGCCTAGCTTTGTTCAAATATGTTCTTACAGTATCTGGCGTTGGACTTATGAATCGTAGTAGCTGTTAATGTATACTTTCGTTTAAAAATCCCAACACCTAGTGGCTTGTATATTACCTCATATGGGATATGAACGGCTAATGTTGCAATTTCAAAATTATAGAGCCGTAAAAAATACTTGAAGGTTGAATAATGTGGATAGTAGAATTTACACAGCTTTGTTTTAGTTTTTTTTATAATATAAACATAAATGACACCTTAAGCTTTTCTGCGTTATTCTCTATTCCCATTATAAGGTCATTGTCAATTAGTTCAGAAAACAGCAGTTACTGAAAATCCTGTAAAGGGATTTAATTTTTTATTTGTTAAAACGGCGAACATTTTCCGAATGTTCATATCCTTGATTTACTTAGAAGTGAATTTTTATCTTTCGAAATCTAAACAAAACATTCGTATTACTTAAAACAACAATAACATTAATAATAATAATAATAATAATAATAATAATAATAATAATAATAATAATAATAATAATAGGGAGTCTCAAAATGCAAGTACAATTGTCGGTATTCAGTGTGTCTGCATCATTGAAGGCGGATTTTTTAGTTTATGGATTATAAATACACCAGAAAAAGTGGTCGTTCTGACGTAATCCAATGAGAGCGTGTCCAGTCTCCGTGTTTCCACAAGGGTGAGGTGAAGGCGGACGCGGAAAAGAACGAGCAGCTGGGAGAGACCCCGGCGCCCCATGCCCAGGACGGCCGGACCCGGAAAAGTGCGTCGGGCAGGAAGGGCGTGGCTGGACGCGTGGAAGGCCATCTCTACGCAGTTCGGATGGTCTTTGTTTCGGATCACTATCGTGAGAACGGTAGGAGATTCTATCAGGTCAAAGTGGACAACTTTTCAATTTACGAAATTCGAATCTATGGATAGAAGTGTTCATGCACCGAAACAAAGATTTTGATGGTTTGAATGGTTGGGAAGACAAATAGGAGTTTCAAATACCGTGGACAACTTACACTTAACGATATACTCGTTTGTGAAAGAGTTGCTGAGTTTATCGACTCTACCAAACCTCAGAAAGTGATTCCACCAGTCCTCAAGGTCGCGGGATGCCGGAGGAGAGGGAGGTCTCCCTTTGCGAACCGGCGCACGCAGCGGATTTTTTTAAAGTATGCGAGCAGTTATAGAAATATGCATGAAATTCCAATAGGTCAAAATAGCAAAATCAATATCTGAGAGGAGATTAGAATTTTCATGGTACTAAAACAATGATGAGTGTTCGTTTCCATGTGTAAAATTTCGCCTGTGTTTTGTGTGTTGCCACACACCGTTGCACTACATTAATTGGACTGGATTACCCTTCGTGTAGGTATCCAACACGAACTAGACATTCAGATGAAATCTGATGTGATCCTACAAAATTCTTCTTTAATGGTGTGTGATCCAATGGAGCCTTTCGATTAGAGATACATCGATGTCGATATTTTTAAAGCGTGGATGTTTTAAACGCGATGTTTTTACGTTATCGATTTTGTGTGTATGTGTATGAATAAAAAACTGCCATAACCACAATTTTATAAAAGTTAAAATATAAAATATAACTATTGGTAACACTTTCAATTTATGTGATAGAACCAAACGAACATTACTTTCATCTCTCTCGCCCGAAATGAGCCCAATTCCTTCAAAATATTTCCGGCGTTTTTTACTTGTATTTCGCAAGTGGAGAGCGGTCTGTGCAAGTATCATGGGTGTAAAACCTCCCATCCTTCTTCCGGTATCTTTCTTCGGTGGACTAATTACAGATCCTTTGAGACGTTCCTAGACTATCAAACTTTGTTCTCATTAATTTTTAACTTTGTTTTTGTTAACTCTTAATTATAAATTAATACACACGGTCACCGTCAAATTAAATTTCATGGTGGAGGGAATTTAATGTTAGAGAGTACAAAAGCAGCATTGAAATAACGATGTTTGAAAACATTGATAGTTTTTGGTCGATGCGTTATTGGGGAGTTTTTGTCCGCCTTAGCGGGCAGCAATCGACTGCAATCTGGATCTTCTGCGCATGCGCAGACGATCGACAGTGTTTTCGAATGTTATAACGTTCGAGAGTGAAAAAACTTCTTAATGAAGCGAAGTGCTACAGATTGGTGGTATTATTCCCGCACGTTTTCTTGAACCCTCATTTCGCTAAATGCGAAAGGGGTGGGGGGTAGGGTGATTATCTTATCAACAGGAGAATTATACGAAATTTTTGGCTCATTTTACGATACAAAATAGTTTCTATTACACGGGAGCGAACATTTCTGGTTATTAGATTTTGTCAACAAAACTAGTTGCTCTCATTTGTTCTGAATTCAACGACTGTTAGTAAAGGGGTGGGAGGGGGTAGGTATTCCGGGGCTCGAGAAAACTTGCGCGTACAAAAACCGTCCGTCGTGCAAAAACTCCCTATTAAAATCGATGTTCTTATTTTGAACAGTGATGGTTTGCTATCGCCGTCGCTTCGCTAGGGGCAGGCAGATTTGGAGCGGGCAAGCGCGGAGCGCCCTTCCACATCTTCCTCCGAAAACTGGCTGATATAAGATAATGAAATAAATAGTCCTCCCATAAAAAGTCAACAATATGTACTCGTCCATTTTATCATTCGCACAACTTCAATATATGTTTAATGGGAGGTGACCGTAGCCCCCCCTTCGCATATTTTCGTCTGAAAATGCTCGCTCCGAACAACTGAAAAGCCATATGGCTGAGCGTTGTATAATCAGTTCACTCTGTTAAATAAATTTTTAAAAAAAGGCTTACAAATAAAAGTATCCAAAGTTTTTATGACAATCATTTATTCAGTAATTTCACAACGTTTCGTAACTCGTTTTGTTACATCTTCAGGTGCCAAACTTAGTGAGGGAACGCTATCCCATTGAATTACCACGTCAGCAGAACATTCAAGGAAACATTACGAAATACCTCACTCTCACACAGTTGATACTACATTGATACCATGAAACGAAACGTTGTGAAATTACTGAATAAATGATTGTCATAAAAAACTTTGGATACTTTTATTTGTAAACATATATTGACAATCAAGAAGAAATATTGATTTAAAAAAAAAGGCGCGGAGCGAGGTGGGCAGAGAGATGCGGGGCGGGGCGGGGAAAGGAAAAGGGCCCGGAAAAGTGCGAGGGGCTGGCAAGGGCGCGGCGGCGCCAGGTGAGCTGGAGGGCTGTTCGCGCGAGGTTGCGCTGCCGCGCTGTGCGCGCGGGGGGTGGCGGCGGCGTGGCGGCGGCGGTGCGCGCTGCGCGTGGCGCGGGTGGCGGCGGCGGTGGCGGCGGCGGTGGCGGCGGTGGCGGCGGCGGTGGCGGCGGGTGGCGGCGGCGGTGGCGGCGGTGGCGGCGGCGGTGGCGGCGGCGGTGGCGGCGGCGGGGCGCGGTCGGCGGCGGCGGGGCGGCGGCGGCGGCGGCGGCGGCGGCGGCGGCGGCGGCGGCGGTGGCGGCGGTGGCGGCGGTGGCGGCGGCGGCGGCGGCGTTTGGAAAGGTGACGCCCTGCCGGCGGCGCGGCAGGGTGCGGGGGCGGTGAAGGGCTGAAGAGGGCGCTGGACTGGGAGTTGAAACACGAATCTTGTCAGGCGAGAAGTTCTGGTGTTACGCGTCGTCTTTCACAAAGGTTTTCGTGGTTGCTCGGACACTGTATTTCCTCTGAATGACCATTCTCCAGTTTAGCAACCACCTCACTCTTAACAACCAAATTTCTCTTATCCATTTTAGTGTCCATTGTATTATTCTTGATGGGCAAAAACGTCCAGTTTATGTCACCTTTCCGAAGAGTTTTCTTGGGTTTCAGACATTTCGTTTCACTTCAATGTCAATCATTTTAAGCAAACCTCCCTCTAAATAAGAGGACGTTTTGTTACTGATTTACGATTGAAAAATCATTCAATAATGGCATGAAATCATTCTTCCTAGCTACCACTTTTCACACAGAAATCTACGATCAACCATTATAATTTCATACATCCCAAGACTAGATTATTCAAATGGATTTCCAGAACAAAGAAATGGAGTATTTAGAATTCATTTAGAAATCGCAAATAACGATTAACACTTTTCCGAAAATTGCAAACAAACACCACTCACGTATTCTCCTGATTTTCACTATTTGGTTTTTCGTTTCGCAGAATGTTCTAAACAACAATATCTAACTACATTTATTAGATAGAAATTAATATACAGATATTTTGTTTATTTCAGAAAGCAAACTTTCTCTCACAATCGAATAATTTGTATTTCGCAAAAGACCATGTGTATTGTACTATAATAAAAACGATACTGGAGTACTCGTAATATGTTAACATGTTATGATATCCTGAGTAGTATCCGATGTACCTCAATTTACTATGAACATCGTAAAATGCTACTGACTATCTTTTTACATTTATAATTGTTAGAAATATCTCCACTTCTCCTTCAAGTTCCGAGAGAAACTTGCAGCCATATCGGCCCAAAGAAGTAAACCTGGGTCTTGCATGCTGAGAAGCATGCCCCCGCGCGTTATCGAACTTCTCACTTCCTCTCTCCAGTATTATTACCTCCGCTTCTATAAGGCCACCCATCATCAGTGCTTCTTCTTCACAATGACTGCTTGACCGGCTTCCCTAGCATCTGCCCATCTGCTCCACTGACTACATTCCTCTCGTCCCTTTCATCTGCCTTTAATGTCTAATGTCGTCTGTGAACCTCTGCCCCATGACGAGCACTCACCAGCATTTATGGCACTATGAAGCTCCTTGCGCCCCCTTCTGTCCTAGCTCGCTAATCTAGGACGCATCATTTCTGCTACAGATCAGCTACCAACACGCGAATTTTTTCCGTAACACAGACCACGCCTTACTATCGCGGCTATCTGTACATCTCACAATCTCAACTACGCCACTTTGAAGCTATTGTGGCCACTCCACGACGTCTCCAGAAACGTCCTCATTATTATTACCCTATCCATATTCCCCGTCCTGTTCCCACCAAAATCGGTTTCATTGCGACAGTGTTGCTGCTCATTCGACGATTCAGCCGCCGCGACCATCGTCCTCTACGTCCTCCAGATGAAAGCATTCATCACAACTAGGGGTGGATTTTAATGAAATGTCATTTTTTTCTTTCCACTTTAGAACAATGCCCTTTAGTAAAGAAATTAATTATATGTTGTGACAAAAGGAAATTACCCATTTTCGTAGATAATTTTTTTGCATTTTTTATTGATTTCGCGTAACAAGTCGCTTTTTAAAAATGTTTCCGTCACTAATGCATTTTTCGCTGAATTCATCGATTTTAATTCATTTTAATGGTACGTGCTTCAAACAATATTTACGAGATGCAACAAATGTTCTCCACAGAATTCCTGAGTACCTAAATCTCGTAGCCTATTCCATTTCTTCGTTCAGAAGTTGTTCTGTCAGCCATTGTGCTTATGAATTCTAAGGATTCTGTGAAGTCTGTCAGCATCATAGCCGGTCCAGCCGATTTCGGGATAACTACAGCCAGAGATTTTCTGGTAAAAAAAGAGCCCAAACCAACATTTTGAAAGCTGAATTCACTTGAACGAATAGAAGAAGCCTCGATTACATCAGTAACATATCCAACTGCTTAAATTGTTCCTCTGGACTGGATTTGATCACATGTTTTACGTCAATTTTCTTTACTTTTAGGGCATTTTAAAAACATTTTAAGAGCATTTTTTAAATAAATTTTAGGGATGTTTTAGGTCATCAAAATCCGCCCCTTAATCACAACCATCATAGCAGCCTCCACCACCTGCTCCACCTATAAGCCCACAGCTGCTATTCCCTTCCAAAGCTTGCCGACCTCCACGCAACGAAGAATGATCGCCATTGCCATTTTCACTACACCGCCACCTTCCCCAGAGCTACGACTCTCCGTCGCTGTCAACTCGACTTTCCTCTGCCACCTCCGGATCTTGGCTCTAGCTAACCTTTAAGCACTGCCACCGCACTCGCCGCCTCCACCGGCACAACCACCCCCACCACTGCCAGAGTTTCAGAGCTATCCTACCGCTGGCAATACTATAGTCTCCAGACTAACCACTTTTCGAATTTACCCATCTTTCTCATTTCCGCCGTTAACCTTTAACTGTGCTGGTGGGGTCTGTGAGATCCACACTATCATATTTTTTAAATAATTTAAATTATTTTATAAATAATTTCTCAGTAATTTGTGTATTCCTTTTAAATGGTGGGGTTTGTAAATTAACAGCCAGTATCACCTTACGTTTGTGCAGTGATGAGTTATAGTCGATTTTTTTTACTTGACCGTTTCCGGGTATCCTAGACCCCACCAGCATAGTTATGTAATTGTGGGAATTCTGATGTGGTGTTGTTGACGTTCTTATGAGAAGAAATAAAAGAGGACATCTTTGTCAATATATTAATATCATTCATATTCGTCATAATATGTTGACGAAGATGTCCTCTTTTATTTCTTCTCATAGTTATGTAAGATTTTTAAATACATGATTTATTAGAATATGGATAGGAAATACACTGTGTGTATTACACAGAGTTTTTTTTTTTTTGTTTTAACTTTCAACTTTGCATTTCAAATGTCGACAATCATCGACAAAGAAATCCTAGGATTGTTGGACAGTAGTAACAAGTTTTGGGATCAACCCGTGGTTACACTGCAATCAGTAGTTCCAAAGAAAATAAGAAAGATTGTCCACGAGGCGCTGACAGAAAGGCAAAACATCTTTGCATTAACTGCCCCAAATTTGTTTTACAATACTCAAACTTTGTTTCAATTATTCTGCTTCGGATATTCGATAGCATTCTAAAAATTTAATTTTTTTCTTGTGCGTTTATCAATAATGATGCGTTTTTCTGCTGATATTTGATTTCTTTACTTTTACCGAAATTATAACTATCATCACGTTGAATTGCATTAAATATACTTTTCGTTGAAAAATATTGCTTTTAGCGAATTATTTCCTGTCTTGGGTCTTCAGACGCCACCAGACAGTTAAAGTTAAAAACACCACCACCTTCGACATATGCGCCACCGCTGCTTTGCTTCCGTGGTTTGTTCCGACATCTCGCTCATCGCTACCTCTACTCCGCCTCTCCAGCCTCCGCATACCGCCCCTCCTCGTTCTAGAGATCTTTCTGACGTCCACGCACCGCTTCGCGCCCTTTATCGAGGCCTCGACCACTTCCACAGCCACCCCGCTCCTGCCTTGTGAACAACGCCCGGTCTCCGTGTACCGCCGCTGTTCCCGCAACAGTCGACGCCCCGCCCCAGCCTTTGTCATTGCCACTGCCTTGCCAGCGCCCTCCAGCGCCTTCCACCCGCCTTCCCACAGCCGCCATTGTCATTGTCACTGCTGTTGCCATCCCTCCCTCCTACGCTCCAGCCTCCACGCCCCGCCGCGCCATCCTTGCCGCCTTTGTCGCTGCCGTCGCCATCGCCTCCAGAGCTGCGCACCGGCGCCGCTCCCCGCCTGCGAGTCCCGGGGGCGTGGCGGGGCGGGGTGCAGCGGGGGGAGGCAAGGGAACGCGTCGATATCGACCCGCACGCGCTCTGCGCGGCGCGGCCGACGCGACGCGACGCCGCGCCGCCGTTGTTGGAGCGACGCGTTTTGTTTGGGTCCCGCGCCGCGACGCCCATCGATCGGCGGCGAGGGCGCAGGGCCGTGGGCTGAGGGGGAGGGGGCGAGGGCGAAGGGCGCGGCGTGGCGAGCGGAGAGAGAGGCGCGGCGCGACGCGGCGCCCTGCGGAGCTGACCGCCAGGGCCCCCGCTGGGCGGCTACTCCGGCTCTTAACGCCCCCTCCGTATCACGAGATTTTCTTGTAGCGTTTTCCATTCGTTGCACTGAAACCCAATCCAGTGCAGGACAAAAACGTCATCGCTCCACAACACACGCGTGAGGGGCAGCTACGAATGAAACGGATTCCGGAACTGAGTCAGTGCTTAAGCGCTACGCAGTGAAATTATGTTCTTGGTCAGTCACACTGATGGAACTCGAAAAATTATAATTTTGAATTATGATCGTTGTTGTATTTTTTATAATTCTTTTGGTTGGATTTTGAACCGAAAGGCTTCTGCAGAATTATTTGATTACTGAAAACAATAAAAATATGAACATTAACATTTCCGCTGGTACATATATGGGCGTGCCAGAAACATTTCTTGGCATATATATTTGAATGATTTTGTCAGGGTCACTATTTTTATTTTCATTTTATTAGCGTTTCAAAATTGAGACGTACATAAACATTTAGTTTCTAAATAGCACTGGATTTGTTAACATGAAGTTATTCAAGGTTAAATGTTCGGAAAAAAACAATTAGATTTTCGGAATTTCGTGTAAATCACAAAAATTATTTTAAACGTATTTCTTGCAAAACATAATATACTCCATCATTCGAAGTATCTCTGAGTGAAACAAGATGCTCAATTACCTTCACAATTTCATAACGAATCTAAATCAGCATGAATAACTTCCGTACGTAACCCCACAATGGCCCGGTGCACTAGACTGCACTGACGCGGTCGTCAGTGCAGTTAAGGGCGCCCCGAGTGCGCCTTGGCTCCGT
Organism: Teleogryllus oceanicus; assembly: GCA_964035755.1. Taxonomy (NCBI): domain Eukaryota; kingdom Metazoa; phylum Arthropoda; class Insecta; order Orthoptera; family Gryllidae; genus Teleogryllus; species Teleogryllus oceanicus. The sequence goes on from CAXIVR010000002.1 coordinate 178,314,438, forward strand.
GTTGATGTGCGAATGGAACATGCGCTTCTTTGCACTGGTGTGCCCCAGCGGTCGAATGGAACACGAAAGCAGCCCTGAGTGCGGCAAATGGAAAACGCTATTACTCTTCAGCTTTTCAGCAGGAGCTTGGATTCGAAACATGGTTACCCATGCCTTTGGTACTGAAGTTCCTACTTGTATCCCTATCACGACGAATAATGAAAAGACCGGTCATCGTTATAAACAATTCGACGTGAACAATTCCCCTGTTCCTTTGTCAAATATAAACATGGGACTTGATATTTGCGACTTGTGTTGGGTCGACGACTCGCTTCCCTTGTGGAATGATGCTCTAACATCTGGCGCAACACCCATTCTGGAGCCATTCACTTTATTTATTCAACATAAATGTACAATTTTATCTATGCATGCTAATGTTCCTTTTAATTCTCGTAGGATAACTTCGAAAATAACAGAAAGTTATCAAATATGTGAATTTGTCGGCGTTGGAACCGTTGCCAAATTTCGGGGAAAGTGAGGGGGTTTGGAGTTCCACGAATTCGTATTAGGGTTTATACACTCGAAGGGAAATGTCGATCTTTCATAAAGTCAAATTGGAACAAATTACACAATTGTATCAATTACAATTGTCTCGAATATGCACCCCGAAATCAAGATAACGAATGATATTTGTCATTTGGTGATATGATACATTTAATCACAAGTACATCTCTCAACGCCTCTCCTGACACGGCAATGCCTCACTTCGACTTATGTGCGCCTTAGGCTGTCAAATGTTGTAGCGCACTTTTAATTTGCTGTTTTTTAAACATTTAAGCTATTGACAATATTTTAAATAAAACATTATTGTACGATATTTATAACTGACGAAAATACTGTATATGTATAAATAATTGATTATACGTATAAATAATTCTCGCCGCGATATTGATTTAATAAATATATGTTTGTATTCATTTTATCCGTATATATCAATGGATATATATTTGATTAACTAACACTGTCTTTTGTTACAAATATAAAAAGAAATAGTTCTATAAAAAACAGTCAAACGTTCACCTTATGAAATTTTGAATCTGCTGATATTCGTTCGCCCCCAAAATTGCGCGCCTCAAGCTGCAGCATATTCAGACTGTTCAATAACCTGGAACTGGACAGCGGTACCAACAATGCTCACAACAATCCCCGGAGACGTTCACAGCGAAATGTCTACATTTCAACTTAAATAAAAACAGGGAGAGACGATGACCAGGAACAGAAGTTCATCATGAACTGGAACTGGAATGATTTGAAGTTGTGCAAGAATGAAAGGAGTTTCAGAGGTGAACGTATTCCTGACACCGCCCATGAAAAGCACTCAGCATCCTCCCACTATGTAATTCTGAAAGAGAGTCTATGACGTCGCTTTAGTTCCACAAATCTTGCAGTCATGGCCACCCCCATCGTCACAGTCACTCCGCCTATGCCACGCCATCGCCATCGTGTGCTTAAGACATCCGTTCCCCTTCCGTCCCAGAGCCTCACGGCGCCGCTAAATTAAAACGAACGTCCTACCCGTTCTTTATAATTTCACAGGCTGTCCATCACTGTAATCTTCTTCGTCGTCGTAATATCTGCAGCTATCTATAACAGGGCTGACGTTTGCTTCACAAGCAACTCCTAACATGTTAGCGACATTCCCCTATATTTTTTCCCGGTTTTTATCATTTCTTTTTATTTTATTCTTCTCAAATTGCGTGAAAACATTCACTGACATTCTGTTTAAAGAGGGAAACAATGTATCTGCCTTTTATATCAGCTAAGACAAATATATTTTTATGGAAGATCAATAGAAGCCTCGAATTGATCTTTCATTTGTTACCCATTCCCAGCGGCTCAGAGCATTTGGTCTGAAGACACCATTTGATTAACTGAGAATTTTTATTAAGACATTTTATATTAGGATCTTCCATTTCATCATTGGAAAATAATCTGTTCCGAAGTGGTTTCTTTATTTACCAAAACATACTGACTAAAGCGACCAGTCCCAAGTATTGTGGTTGGCGAACATATTGTAACGCGTGTTATGAGATTTGTGTTGCGTCATGAAGCCTAATGTTGACTTATAACTTTACCGTAATAACACCACTCCTCGAGCAAGATCACGTAGAGGAAGACAACTGATCAGTTGAATGTTTAGTGACGGAGAAGTGACGCAAATGATTCAAAAAATTCGTGAATATGTTGAATAATAATGTAGTTTAGCTGTCCATCATTGTAATCTCCTTCGTCGTGGTCGTTACCAAAATAAAACCGTATAAGTCATGACGTTTTTCCATTGCATTAAAAACTCACAAGTAAAATTTCAAATGTATTATTTCTTCATGGCATCTCGCGCACTGTTGTTATAGCTAGGGTATTCTCTCATTTGTAAGGGCAGGATGCGAGGATACGTCACGCTAAAATACTGCTGCCTGCAGCCGACAGAAGTGATGCCGTCTTTCAGACCCCTTGCGAGTCGACTCCATCAGACCGAAAGAGCCTTGCCTTCCTCCGTCCTTCGTTCTGCGGGGTCACTCTGACCGCCCTGAAAAATCGCATCGTCATTTCCACCACAGCCGCCCTCGCCACGGTGGTCGCGGCGCAGCGGCAGCGCGATAAGTCGCTAATGAGAAAGTGCGCGCTTGCGCCCTCGCTCGTCCATCACGTGGGCTTAAGAGAGCGGCGCGTGCGGAAGGGGTAGGACTCCTCCCCCTCCCTCTCTCTCACTATCTCATTCCCTCCCTCCGACCCACTCTGGGCGACCCCCAGCGTACACGGTCCATCTCTGGACGATGACAAAGACAGGGACTACGATCAGTACTACTCACACAACTTTTCTTGAACGATAACCTTGCTTCCCTCTCCCTTGGGCAATAAATAGTTGAAGGCAATAGCTCGCAGCGAGCACTAATGACAACATTTCAAGCATTAAATGTTCGTTGGCGCGAAAGAAGCTAGCTAGTCAAAGCTAGCTGCTTTTAGAGTCGAGAACTTCTGTTCAGCTTTATTAGCATGATCTACAGAAATGGCTGAGGCTGCGTCCAGGTCCTTCAAGGGAAGCAGCTAAAATTCCGTCCCTGCTGTTACCTACCCAGAGGGATGATCTAACTGCACACATAACAAGTGTGACTTTGATTTTCCAGAGGTTGGCGTTAATGTCAATACTCTAGTGGTCGACTTTGCAACAAATACCCCCACTCCGCCCGCATTTCTTCAATCCATCGTTCAAGAAAAGTTGCGCGAGTAGTACCATACACTTAAAAAATACACTAAAAACATTTTAAAAGTGTTTGTATCTTCTTCTTCAAACATTTGAACTTGCGTCGTCACATTGCTGGTCCATCCATCTTCTCTTCACTCTCCCAATATTCCTTTTTCGCGTAATAAAGTTCTTAGGAGGAGCATATTGTATAAAGAAGTTTGTTTGATCGCGGTGTCAGAAACTTCTACACTGTAATACGACAGGTTTTAAAGATAACGGAATTGTGATAACGTATTGTATGTACCCCCTAAAAAAACAGTTTGTTACAACACACCATTTCGTACAAGCAAGTTGAATAAGAATTACACTTCCGAAGACCAATGAAAATTCTAATGACTTTGACTTTTGTTTTATGCATACAAGAGTTTCCTCCCTACGCGTGGTGAAAAAACAAACAAGAAATAAAAAATATAAACTACATAGTTTTGTTTAATGTGTAAGGGCTACAAGTCCATTAAGTACACGAAACACATTTCTTTTTCTGTTTAAAAACTAGTACGTACATAAACTTTATTAAAAACAAGTATTTATTAAAGAAGCAAATCCGACTAATATTTCTGGTCTTTTATACAGTGGTGGGAGTAAATCACTCTTTGTTCACTACGTTACGAAACATGAGGTGTCTAATTTTCAGTTAATGAAATTATTAATAATGCATAACTCACTGGTATAAAAAACTGTTACTTACATCATAAATAACATATTATTTATTAATCAAAATAATTATAATCAGAGTTATCTCTAAATCGCCTTACAAAAATATTCAAGTTGTAATGGAAAGTTATCTTCTTATATTTGGTAATTCATTTATTGGCGAAGTGCATCAGAAAAGTTTGTGGCCGTTCGGCACGAAATCTTATGTTGAGAGACAACGCAAATCTTAAATAACTCTATAGTTATTAAAAAAGACGTACATTTAAATAAATTGATATTAACTGCTTTAAAATGCAGTAATAAATTGAAAAATATCCACAAAAAATGCTGAAAACCAAAAAAAATAAATATATTATATTGCTTCGAATTGAGCCATAGGATGATCTGGTTTGTTTAGAGATTTATCCCATAACATTCCAATTTCATGAAATTGTGAAAAACACCTTTTAGGACACATTCCCACGCAACTGCAGTTTTCCGTGTACTCAGGCCCTCCGCAAGCACGTAACTTGCAGATGCTCTTCCGAGGTTGCGCTCTTCTCCACGTCACGAAAGGAGGGGATCACGTGACCTCGCACTCTTCGCCACCCGCGCGCTATGGCACCCGCGAGGCTTCATCCCCCCACCGCAGTCAACGACCACTGGATGATCGCCGCGCAGACGATTGAGAGAATCGACACAAAACATAACGATGTTGCGAAACATCGATGTTAATGAAACATCGACCAAAAACCATCGATGTTTTAAACTGGTTTACTAATCTCAAACAATCACATCGTGTGCAACATTTAATTTGGTAGTCCGTGTATATTAATTTCTAATTAAAATGTAACTCAAATTAAACTTATAAAACGCCTCTCTATGTAAAAAAAAATACGATGAAAGACGAAGGAAATCAAGATCATCAGCATCATCTCGGGCGAGGGATTGTATGCTAGATGAAAATAGTAATACAAAGTCAGTTATTATTTCACATTTTAACTTTTGCAAAATTGTGATTATGAAAATTCTTCATCGTTAAAAAAATGTAAGAAACGTAAAAACATCGAGCACAAAACATTGATGTTCCAAAAACATGGGATTCAATATATCGATGTTTAAAACATCGACATCGATGTCGATGTCTCATCCCCAATGGAGATCAGCGAGCGGAAAGGAACGACAGTCGTGGCATAATTTTCTACATCTCTGTCGGCTGCGCGCAGACTGTGTTTCAGAATTCGCATAGTAATATTCGCTCGTGCTTCTGGAAACTTGTATTACGTAGGCGAGCGACCGTATGTGCGTCTATGTGTATTGGCGAGTGGACGCTTGTGTGTGTAACAGGACACGCGAGGTGTGTGTATCAGGCCGTTATAAGCACTCTGAAAAGATTCCCCCAGCGGAACGAAATGGCATAGTTTCTGAATAGTCCTTGATATTATTGTCCAATACCCAACACACCCTTTTCCAAATTCTAATCAATTTGCATTCAAGGTGTCACTGATATTTTTGCGAGTGGCCGTTTGTGAATACTAGTAAACTAGACTATTTTAATGAATGGAACAATCTCATCCTCTTGGGAATATCGAAGGATCTGTACAGATCTTTATCTCCAGGATAATTTTTTTCAAAGTTTGGGTCGTCGCACATATTTCCGAAAAAAAATCTAGTAAACTTCACATTACCCATTATATATGAATATGCCCTTAAAATTCAAATGAACAAATAGTTACAAAAAATCAAAAATGTGTAGTGGCAAGGATCAAGAACTGAATCCCGTCCCTCCCCGACGGAAAATAGTTTCTGGATCCGCTCACGAATCCCTTGAGTCGTTTGGGCACACGATTGCACCGGCTCGCTCGCCATAGCTCGCTCATTATCCCACCGCGCTCGTCCCCACAGCTCGCTCACTATCATTTGTCATTGAAGGGCTCAGTAGAACAAGGGGCTATCTATCCCATACTGACATAGTTATGAGATGAGGGTTTTATCTTAAGTTCCCTCATATAACTCACTACATTTTTTAAACTTTTAAATGCAATACATTTGCATATAAATCAATACTGGCTTGAAATAAAATATTACAAGAAAAGAATATTTGAAGTTTTGCGTCATGCTAATTATTCAATTTCACAAAAAGTCTGGGATAGCTTCTTGTTCTACTGAACCCTTCAATTATATGTCGCAATAATTTTACTTCAATGTGATTTCATGTAAAAATATTAATATTTATACTAATAAAAGTTATAAACACATACAGGGAGAGGTGGCTAATGGCAATGCAGTGTCTCTGGTGGGAGGTCCAGGGGTTCGAGTTACGACAGTACCAGGATTTTTCTACTATAGCTGAACCGCTCGCAAAAAAACCATCATGGCGGACGTACCTTTGTTAAAGTCTCGGAAGCTGCCCCCACCCTGCGGCATCTGAGATTTCCCCTCTCGGCGATAAGGAAGCGCGTAGGCGAGAAGGAGAGGCGACTGCGAGACGCAGCGATCGCGCTGACCGCCACTCGTCATCACTACCCTCTTCGTCAAAAGAGGAACTCGCACTCCCAGGACTGTCCAAGGACATGAATACATCGTATTGTGCAAACGCTTCTCTGTAAAACATTTCCTTTTCTTTTAAGGATGCACCAATAGTTTCTGCTGCCTCGCGCCCTTTTATAAATCCCCAAACAAGTTCTATTGGATTTAGACCTGGATGGTACGGTGGGAAACGGAGAGGAATGTGGTCATGTTCAATGATTATTTGATCAATGACCTATCGTTTTTCAGTGGATATACTTTGATTTATTTGTAATAATTGGGTTTTTGTGAATAACAACAGCTACTGTGTAAAGGACACTGTCACTGCTCACTAGCCACGGTAAAACAGGGACTGGAGACCGAAACTCTCCAAGACACGGCTTATTTTCTGTTGAGCGTTTGGACAACCCCTACTGGAGAAACACGAAAGCTGCCATTCGTCTGATCCTTCTCACTCATCAGTTTGTTATCACCAAACTCGTAGTGTTGAATTACCGCGCGGCCCACGAGAGAAAGACAGAGGGAGAGCTATGTTGTGACAAAGAGCGCAGGCAGGCGGGGAAATATTAGGAGCTTTGGAGGGAGAGGCTACGTTCGGGCATGCGCATTGGAAGGTTTTTTTGAGAGTGGTAGAGCAATAACCAGATAGCTAGGGTCGAGTTCTGTCGCTGTCTGGACGAGAATTTTAGTGGCCGACTGCTCTGATCGTTAGTTTTCCATGATTTCTCAGTAGTTTTCCGTGGTTTCTCCAACCAGGCGAATGCTGGAGCAGTACCCTACCATACGGTCCACGGCCATTTTCCTTCCCCACTCTTGTCCTATCCTCACCCAACACACACTTACTACATTCACTACTCTACCACACATGCCATGCCAGGAGACCGGTCGGGAGCTTAGTGTTAGATCTTGACCCGGCTGGGATGATACCCTGCTGGTGGGAAATACCTGGTTGGGAAATGCCCGCTAGCCGACGGTAGGTCGTAGCCGGATCTCGCCATCCAGTGGGAGATCACCGCCACTTCCCGAACAAACATCATGCACTATTCTTACGGGAATAATAATCTTAGCTGTTCACGCCCGGAATCACTAGTAATCAATCACTATAATATACTTTTTTACTTACAGTACGGTAAAGTTAATATTCCATCAGCGAAAAAAGTTGCCATTGTTTTTGTAAAACGAAATTTGAACAGTCGCTAATTTTAGTAGGGCACGTCGGAGTAGTTTATTTCAACGGGAATATGAATCTGGTTTATTTTATGCACATATTATTTTTTTTTGTGTGTTCTCTTTAAACCGACGTCAAAGTGTATTTAGTTAAATCAAGTTTCAAATGTGGAGGTTGTAGTTGCATACGAGTACTGATTAATTATTTCAAGGATAATTGATGTCCCTATGAATGTATAAATACATTCTAAAAGGTAGAGAAAACTACATATAGGCTACTTAACAAAAAAAAACTAAACCAGAAATGTTTATGACTATAACATTTATCGCTAGCGGTCAGAAGTTGTATTTGAATGAAACGTTTAATTTCCAAAATTGCCTTTAGTGTTAATATTTATAAAAATACGATTTTTTAATTTGTACGTTTTTGAAGTTGCAAGAACAGCTAATGATTAACAAATAATCGTTTAAAAACTTTTCCGCGCATGCGCGCGTTTCGGCCCGAATCAGGCCAGTGTGGGGCGGCGGTGACGGCTCGGCGAAGTGCTTAAGCAGGAAATGACGCGGAAAGTAACTGGATGCTCGGGGCCCTCTCATAATTCGGGCGACGCTCTTGACTTAATATTCAAACGCCCCTGCGCGGCCCGGCTTATATCGGCTCCCTCCCCCTCTCGCCCCCCTCCCCCGCGCCCCCCTCCCCCGGCGATGTCGGGGGGCGGGTCGCGAGTGCAGGCCGCCTGCAGTTTTTGCGCCAGGCTGCGGTATATTTCACGCGGCAGCGGAGAAGATACGGAGGGAAAGCCCAAGACGTACAGTGCGAAACTCCCCCAGCTGCGCGGACAAAGAATAAAAGTCGGCCCGGTGGCCGAGATCGCTAAGGCAGTAGTGTCGCAGTGATCTCGGACCGAAGGGTCGCGGGTTTGAGTCCCGCCTCGGGCATGGTTGTATTTGTGTTCGTCCTTTCACCCCTTATCATCACCATATCGTTTCATCCTCATAGTTACCATACCGTTAACAGCAATAGTGGTCGCTAATCACCTAAGATGTTGATGCGACCTTAAATAACCAATTAAAAAAAAGAATAGAAGTCATGATAAAAGAACTGCCAGTTCGGTCTGCGAGACAGTTAGAGGGGGCGGGACGGATTAAAGGGCCCCGTACGCATACGTGCGTGGCTTGTTAAGTCTTCCACAACGTTCTGCCACTGGGAACAATGCGTCAGCATCCACGATTTACTTTTGCGACTACGGTTTACTTAAGTTTCGTAGCCCAAATTGAAGATATATGGGATTGTTTAACAGAAAATCGTGTAGCTGTAAAACCAAACGGTTACGTTGCTCATAACACCTTGCTGTCGTTCCCGAATTACGCCAGCGGTCAGGTCAATACTCTACACATACCACGCAGGTTCGCGGCAACATTTGTGAAACTCGCGTATGTTTAAGGGCTGACACTGCTCTTACGAGTAGACGTAAACAACAGACCTAGGTGGCACAGTTGGTTGCGATGGGATGGCACCACTAGCTGCGGCGTCATCATATGTTTGCCGACAAACGTCAGGGGTAATCTCACGGGATCGCACGAGAAAGACAGTTCAAACACCTGCAATTTAGTGATGAAGAACAATACTGCAGAGGAGACATGAATGTACTAATGGATGCATTACCGTAGGTTCTAGGACAAAAGCACAAAATTTCAGAGAGGAAGGTCAATATCGTCAAACGCAATGTAATTCAAATTAACAGTGGTGCACAGAGTCATAAAATAGTTATGCAGCCCCCTGAAGTAACGTAGAAGGTAAGGAGTATAGCTGGATGGGAGTTCAAATTCCGACTACGAAAAGCATGGATCAAAGCCAAGCACGATCTGAGAGCGGCACGGTTCATATCATACATGCATCAAACCTGAACTGTCAATTTATTCGTCATTTATCCTAGATAATGAAGATCAATGCAATAACGAGTACATTTTACAGATAAATGAAAATGAAATAGTGATCCAATGAAAGGTAAGAGAAATGGAAGAACTTAAAAACATACCGCGACCCGCTTTGGCAATCACAAATTCCACATCGATGGGTTTTGATCCGCTATGTGCGAATAGGGAAAGCTAGTGCGCTGCTCCCTACGTTACAGATCTCCCCTACACTCATGACAACAATACGAGAGTATATTCACTCAAATATTAACAATATATTGGGAAATAGAACCAATCACATTTTTTGAAATTGCTCATCAGCTTCCAAAATCACATTCTACAAATAAAGATGAAGTTCTTACATAAAGCAAAGCCATAAATGAGTTAAGACTATGGTCGCCAACCGTTCTCCAAAGATATGTTAACAATGATGGAAAAGTGTGGAATGAGATGAAGGGGAAGCGGGACAATCCTACGAAAAGCCTCTGAGAACCTGCTTGGCCACCACAAATTCCACGTTCATCAATCGAGATTCGAACTCTGGTCCCAGCGGGGTAAGGCGGTCAACCTGACCGCTACTCCACGAGTCGCGTCTGTGAGAACTTGATGGTGTCACGAAGAGTGGGACACGACTGAATTACTAAACAAAACAGAAATGACCATTACCTTGCCTGAAGGCAAAGCTCATTTGTATGGCCACTTCCTTGCCTGAAGGCAAAGCTCAGTTGCATGGCCACTGCCTTGCCTGGAGGCACTTGGGGCATTGTTCCCACGTTCGCGTTACACCAAAGCTGTGTGTTAGAATCCCCCTTTAGCCACAGATGTTTTCTGCTGTTTTGAGGCATGGTTTGCACTCCCACTACAACATGTATCAACTTTGAACCCGATTCCTTACCCAGCTGCATTAGCAACGGCAGAAGTACAATACAACTGGTATGCGCGACGTTATGGGTATAGTAACCACCTAGGCTAACGCGATGGAGGAGCAACAAGGAATCCCCCGCATTTAATCCGGACGAAGCACCGATGGGTACACAAAATACGCCGGCCAGAAAATACTGTATCCGATACAGACTTGAATCAGATCGACGCGATGGTTTGAGGAGACAATTCAACGTAACCACTTGGTTGCGGCTTCAGTTAAGGCTCAGCTGGGTAGATATGCCCTATAAACACGGAAAAAAGGATCAAAGGATGGAATAGGAAAATATAGAGATTACTATAAAAGGGACCGCATTGACAGCTACTGCTTGGCCATTGTTTGCAATAGTACTGCAGGTTATGTCCATGCACTCGTTTTGTCAGTGCGTTCGCTTACAGTTAGCTCATTTGTAAACGAGTGCATCACTATCTCTTGCAATGTCATCATTAGAAGCTGATTTTGATGACCTAAAACATCGTCAATATTGATCAATAATATGCTTTTAAAATGCTTTGAAAATGCCCTAAAACCAAAGAAAAATTACATAAAAATTCTTATCAAAACCAGTTCTGATGAACAACTCAAGCTGTTGGATACGTTACTGATGTAATCGAGGCTTTTTCCATTCGTTCGAGTGAACTCAAGTTGCAAACTTTTGGTTTGGACTGTACTTTGCCACGAAATATGTCTTTAGTTATCCCGAAATTGGCCGAACCTGCAACGGCGCTGATATACGTCACAAGAATTACATACTCACAACAGTTGTCAAAACAATTTCTGACCTAAAAAATAGAATAGGCTAGGTAATTCTGTGAAGAGCATTATTTGCATCGCGTAAATATTATTTAAAGCCAGTACCATTAAAAATGACATTAAAATGGATGAAATCAGCAAAAAATGCATTAAAAATGACGGAAAAGGTAAAAAACTACTTAGTTGAAATCGACAAAAAAATACAAAATAATGATTTATAAAAATGGGTCATTTCCTTTTGTCAAATCATAAAATGAATTTCTATACTAAATGGCATTGTTCTAACGCGAAAAGAAAAAAAAATGACATTTCATTAAAATCCGCCCCTAATCGTCACCCAGCACGACGTTCATTTGTTTCCCGACCTGTCAAAGTGGTTCCTTCTTACAGTAACTCCTCAATACCATACCACTGTATTACCATGTCGCAGATGTGGGCCTCGCCGTCGCATGCGAATCCCGCCTGCTGCGGGGGCGACGTCTTTTCGTCCGCCGTCACAGAGAGGACTCTCACTGTGCGGGGGCAGCAGTCGGAAGCGGCACTCCAGTGCCTCAGGGAGCCTCTTGGACGTCGTCCGCAGACCGCCTGAGTGCCGGCCTTTAGGGGCCCATGCATGCGAGGAAATAATAGCCCACTACAGGACCGGCAGCGTACGTATAAGCGACTCTCACAGTTCTCTCGCCACGTGCTGTGGTACTCATGTGACCTGCCCTGAAGCAATCAGCGTGCGAGGATTTGTTCACTTTCTCACAGCCAGGGTTCGGCATTGTCGCTTGCCTCACTCACACGAAGTCACGGAGGCGATAAGGTTCGGCTTTGGCGAGGGTTAGAAACATGATATCAAGACGTGTCATAGCCTATCAGTAAGTGTTAATGTTTTCATACATTATTTATCTGTAATGTAGGTGAATTTCAGCAGTATAGCTCTGAAGAAGGCCACAACAAGATGGCCGAAACGTCAGCCACTACGACAGGGACGCGGCTCACCCCGGACAGCCAAGAATACAATGTCATGTAGGAGGAGCCAATGGCGTAGTATTGAGAGACAACAGCGCATTGAACTGTCAGTCGCTTATACGCTGCCTATAGTGTAGGCTCCGAGAAGTTAGTGGCCACCGTTACATTAGGCCATGCTGTTTCTGAGTCTCCGTTACCGTGTGAAACAATACAAATGAAGGGCAGCATGTCAAAATGAATTAAAGCCGAGACAAAATATACGAAAAACGTTTTAAAATGTTTATGCCTTTGAATGAGTATTTTATGAGTATTTTCTCAATTTTTTGAAGAAACGAAATAATATTTTATACGGTTCATGCTGTGTGCACGTTAAGACAGGTCAAGTAGTCGTTTAAAGCAAATTCGAATGCATAATTGAGTAAATACATTTTCTTCAGATGCTCTCCATATATAGTGCTGGGTGCTCGTAAATTCACCAGTCATTTGTGGGAGTGTGGATGCGAGTTCGCAAATGAAGACCGGTGTTTCGACTCTCCTGGTAAATGTTGGACGAAGTCAGGATAATAATTCCGACCATTCTGATAATCTGTCGTGTAATTTTACTCTGATCAATTGTTGGCAGGTAACGGAGCGGGACCTTCAATACCGGGACGAAGATCTCTCGCGATTCTTCCTACCCAATCTTGATATCTCCACTGTGATATATAAATGTGATATCTCCACATTCCCTATAAGGCCGAATGAAGGGAAGATCGTCCATACTCGTATCACTCACCCTCCACTAGTTAAGAAAATCTCTGATAAACATGGAAGATCATAGATAAAGCTAACAATCTGAGAGATTCCTCGGACTCTATACGAGTTTCGTACAGGAATAATGTGGCAATAAAATAAATAAATTATTTATGTGGCTGGGAGTTGGCATTTGGTAATCAGTACGGATCTTGCACCTTTTTGTCCGTTGCTTCAGGGCATATGAAATTTTTGACGTTTGCTTTTATTGATCTAACTTGTTGTGCATATTTATGCATATTTGGCCGATTTTCCCTGTTGGTGCATATTCTTGTAATTGTAAGGCATACTCGTATGTTGCATATTTCGTTAAAATAGAGACTTATTCTAAAACGTTTCATCTTTTCATAGCATCTACTATTTATTTGTGAGCTTTCATTGATTAGAATGAGCTTGACACAGTTTGCATTTTTCTTTTCTACAGATAACATACATGTGCAAATGAAAGATATTTCTTGATATATTTTTTAAACCATTGTTTTAAAATGGGTCCAAGTACTTTCTTTCTTTACATCGTTTTCTTTATCTGAGTGAAAAAATGCAAATGGGTTATAAAGAAAACCAACCAAACTCAAGTAATGTTCATGTTCTAGGCAGTTTTACGACACAATGAAGATCGCTACTGTCTTATACTGTAAATATTAATGCATTATTGGAATCATTTCAGATGAATTAAATCAAGTGTTTCATTAGCAAAAGGTTTTAATGGACCTTCATACGATTATTATTCATTGAATGTTTTTAAATTTCCGAGTAGTTCGCTCACATTAGTAAAGTGGCAATACATTCCCATGCATTTCGTCATTTTCAGTGCTTATTATTCCTTGGCTGTATTTTGCTTCATAAATGGATTTCCTTGCGCAAACTAAATTTTGGAACGTGTGGCTTGTTCTTTCAGAATCACATACGTTCCTAATTAGAAAAACGTCACTGTCGTTCCCCGTGCCTCCCGGCTTGTGGAGACAATGCCCTGATTCAACTTGAGAGTTTCTAGGAAGCTTTTTATGACGCCCACCACCAGGGCTGCGAGGTCTGTCAGAAAAACAAACCCCCATCAGTATATTATGCAACAGCCCCAAAATAAATATCTTCTGATGAAAAATAAACGGTAGAGTAGAATGAGCTTTCCGTTGAATGAAAGACGACGCTACAATAAGTTTTGCTTTTGAAAAGCTTGGTTATAATGCGTTGGATAAGAAATCCTATTGGAAAACTTATTTTCTGAAATACTAAGTTTTCTTTTCGTATTCCAGCCAGTATTTATAGTTGATTTGCCTCCAATCCAGCGGAAAAGAGAAACGAGGAATCGAAGCAAACAAAGCTCCATTTCCTACATTTCGATTTGCTTTATGCCGGTTGGCAGCTCAAGCGAACGTACTTCCAAGTCTTCCGGTTGTTTTCGAAAGTTTTGTTTGGTTGGAACCATCAGTCTTAATCGCAAACATCTCTGTGAATTCAGAATGAATTATATTAAAACACTATCAAAAAGCAAACCGAAGAAAATTGCATATTTCTCTATTTAATATAGACTTTTTTGCTCTTGGGTGCATGATCTATGGAGTATCAACATTCTGACCGAGCTTTCTATACCATTTTACCATTTTCGTCGGGGGTCGTAAAGGCCAAAAAAGGCCGTAGGCACGATCTAAGCACTTGGAAATTGTAGAACATAAATGTATTAAAAGAATAACAAATAAATGTATCCTTCGATTTATTTAAAGCTTCATTTGACAGATCATTAGCTGTTGCCAAGTCATCCAATCGGGAGTTTACACGTCACTATGGTGACGTTCAGCCCCCGATTGGATGACCGTAACAGTTAATTTACGTCAACTGAACCTGTGTTTAAATGCAAGTATAACCACGAAACCTAACCTCACAAAATAAGCATTATCCTTGGCTGCCCAATCAGATTCCACGCGCCTCCGCCTCCCCCTAGGACTTGGCGCAGCTGCAAGTGGCGGAGGCCGTCGCCCTGCCTTCGCCTCCTACGATGGATGAGCGCAACTTCCCCCCACCCCCACCCCTACGCAGCACGCACGCGGCCGCCGCCGTCACGCACGCAGCGGCGCCCTCAGCCCTTTTACGACGGCGATTCGTCCCCGGGCGCGCACGGGCCCTCGCGTGCGCAAGGGAACAATTGGCCGCTGCGCGGGTTGAAAAAACCTGGCGACGTATCGGCACAGCAAGGCAGTAAGTTGTTCGTACGTTTAACAAGAAAACAAGAGGGTTGTACTATACAGCGTTAGAGATATGATTGACGGTGCTTAAGATAACGTTAACTTCCGAATAAATTAGGTACATTTCCCCTCGTAACTATTAAAACCCTGATAATGCATCTGACAAAAATGAAAAGATACCCAAGTGTCTCATAAAAATCTCGCTGAGAACATATTCTCAATATAAATAAAATAAAATTTGAATAACTGAGTTGAGTGGTTGTCGTGATTAAAACATAAGCACGGCGCCGTGGTTACCTCGGTACTAAATGTTTTGTCGGTCCAATCCAATCTGATATGGTGTGTGTGTGTGTGTGTGTGTGTGTGTGTGTGTGTGCATTCACGGTCTAAACGAATCTATCTTAGAAAATTAAAAGTGAATATATAATCGATATCATTAAAAATACCAGCTCCTTATTCGATTTAGAAACGTACACGTATGTGTGCACTGGATATCACTATCTCCACTGAGACAAAATGAAATTTATTAAATTCGGTCTCTTGAAAAGACCAAGCAGTACATTATCAACAGAATACCAAGTTAAGATATGTTAACCGCTTGCTACCGAGGCGGTCCTGGGTTCGATTCCCGGCTGGGGCAAAAATGAAGCCGTGGCTTACAAATACAAATCGTCTCAAGTTTCTATAGCTATGTGACGAAAATCTCACACAGAACCCAGTTAACCAGGTAAGATTATGGGAATACGCCATGCTCGCCACATTCTCACATATCCCCTGGCGCGGATAATAAATAAAAACAGGGCTCGGACCTGGGAACACTACTAGCTGGCAGAAGTCGCATTATTCCGACCCTAAGCTGCCAAATACATTCAAATGTGAATGTTATTGAATTCTTGGCTGTCCGGGATTAGCCGCGTCATGGTCGATGGAGCTGACGTTTCGGCCATCTTGTTGTGGCCTTCTTCAGAGCTATACAGCTGATACAGCCCATTACTGCAGTACAGCTCTGAAGATGGCCGAAACGTCAGCTTCATCGACCATGACGCGGCTAATCTCGGACAGCCAAGAATTCAATGACTCTGGCTGCGGAAGTCTACGACTCTACATAATTTTTATTGTCCAGTCCCAACTTCAACTGCCGCCGTCAAGCCGAATCCGGGCAGCGGCGGCCTCGACCCGTTTCGCGGGGCGGCGGAGCGGAGCAGCGCGGAGCGGCGCGCGGCTGGAAGGGAAGGGAAGGGAGCCGCTCGGGAACGAGTTGAGAGGCGTCGCGACGCTGCCACGGGGCGTGAAAAGCGCTGCCGCGCGTCGCGTGGCGTCGCCCGTGTGGACGCCGCGGAGCGCGGGGCTTTTGGCGCCATTTTAAAGGCTCCCACAGACCGACGCGGAAGATACGCAGCCTACGCAGATTGGCCGCAGCGGAGGTTTCGCGTCACATGTTGCCTTATGAGCACGTTCAGACCTGCGCGGCAGGCGAGCGTCGCGGCAACGGATTGGCAGCGTTTAATCGGCGGGAAATTTGTAACGCAGTGAGAGCGTTTCTTCCGCTGTAGTTCGAGTTTCGTGGAAGTCCGCCAGTGTTCGCTCGAAGTCGCCAGTCTTCGCTCCCCTCTGAGTAGAGCGACCTTGCCAACCGTCACCGAACGCTGACTTGCGCGTCAATCTGTGGGAGCCTTAAAGGTGTGAAATTCTCCTTACTATTTCCTTTCATGCTCAAAATCATGGACACTTTTCTACGTTTTCTTAAGAGATATTAATAATTTGAGGGAAACTCGCAAATAATGAAGGAAAAGTACCATACCCCATGTCCTCAGAAAACGTACTTTGTGTAACTTGGCATTTCTATTCCCTGTATGAATTGAAGTGAGCTTCTTCTTTATCGGATGAAAACTGTCACCAAACGAATGAGTGAACTCTTGGGTGCACTTTAATACTGTATAATGTGTCAGAAGTATTGCCTCTGTGGAGGGAAGGCACGTACGAAGTTGTTGGAAAAGATATAAAAAAAGAAAATTACACATGTTAATTCAATTCTCAATTTTAAAAAACAACGGACAGAATTATTACAATAACTACAAACGCTCATCTTATTACAAATATAAGTCTCACAATACAAAAACCGTCTTAGAACAAGACTTATCCGGCGAAGTATTCAAAATCAAATCCCCAATTTGAACTCGTTAAATTTTAATCCAATCCCGTCTATTCCTCTCCTACCGGTCGTGGGGGAAGCAAAGGTTTGCCCAAAGCAAAGAGCAAGCAATGAACTTAGCACGCAGGCGGAAGTCCCTGCGTAGCCCTCCGCCAAAATAAATCCCGTTGGAGCGCGCACGGGGCGGCAGTCTTTCACGAGGGGCAGGTAAAAGCCCGGCCGGCTCTAAATTCGAATTAGGCCCCCCGCCACGCCACGCCACGCCGCGCTGCACCGCCGCTTCCCGCCTGCCGCGTAGGGGGAGCGGGCATTAAAGCGGTTGGGAGGAAATCCGGGCGGTCGAGGAGGATCGCTCTGCACCCAACCCGCCACTGCCCCACCCCGCTGCAACACTTCTCCGCAACTGCTCTTCCCTACCACTGCACTCTCCCGCCTTTATATATCCCACCCGTATCACTGCATCTCCTACTGACTCTTAATCCTTCATTCCTTTGCAACATTCTTCTTCGCACAGCCTTCAGACTCTCCGTCATCACTCTCCCTCCCCTCAGCCTCTCCCCACTGCGATCCCCGCTGCCCCCGGCCCTCACTCTTCCTCCTCCCCTTCATTCTCCGTCCCCACGTACCATCCTGCTCCCTCCTTGCCTTCGCACCTACGCAGATCCACTCCTTGATGGCCCTTTATCTTTAAGCCACTAGATACATTTTTGTACGAAATTGAGTTATTTATAATTCCTGATACATTTTACCTCAAGAAATGCAATGCAACTATTCTCAAGTGATTTCACATTCGTATAAAAAACGTGCTGTGTTCATTCGAGAGGTAACTATACGTCGAGCAGACCGCAATCAAGGCAACCATCCCGCCGGTGGGACTGCGTGTGTTCGCTGGCTTTCACGGTGCTCCGGGGATCGTCCAAATGATGCAGCAACGGCAATACTATTATTATCGACAATACTCATTGCGCGCAGTCACACCTAATTGTTTCATCACTGGTTCATTTCCAACAGAAATTTCATTTTCTAAACTGCTCTTCCGACACATATGAGCGAATTTGCTTTCGCACAACAGGTTGTTGTAATGTTCCGCGGTTATATGCATGAAATTATTGGGCAGACTATGGTTTTGTGGTTTGACCTAGATGATTCGATACAAAATCTATACGTTCGCTGGTTACATAATCAGTGAAAACTGTGAATCTTCACCAATTCTCATTATGAAAATAATAACGACTTTAATTTTGTTCGTGATACATCGCGTTTGAAAACATGACTCATAATTACTTAGAACGATTTCGAGATGGGCCAAACAAAATTTGAAATTTGATTCCTCTTTCCTGAACACACACTTGCGGTCACTATACATTTACTTGTGTATAGCTTCTTCTCCCGTTACTTCTAAATATTATAGTATATTTTTCTGTTCTTCGATATACATTATTAAAAATCCTTACAATCGCGCTTCAGAAACTCATACATTGAATCACGAAAAGCTCGATCTTTCTACTTTTTACATTCACTTTCATTTCTCGTACATACATATTGTTCGGTATCTGAGACCTGGACAGCGATGTTCGGGTAGTGGAATTGTGTACAAAAGTGAAAATTAAATTGTGTTATAATTGTAAATCAGATAGGAATTTCGAAAATATTAAATACATTACATTTCATTTGTTTTGTCACATACATGTTTGAATTTGCCATGTATACCTCCCAAAGCAATGTATCTTTTTTTTCATAAAATATGACAGAATCCCCTTCATTCAAACATCATCGAATCGAAATGATAGCTCACTTTTTTTTTTCTCCTATAATGCCGTTACAATAAAATTATCGATGTCTAAATGTACATGTTGGTAATATTGTAAAAAAAATCTCCGTCTTCTTTCAAAAAATCCGCCAAGTCCGCAGGCCGTCGAAGGCAACCCCGTCGCCCACTGTCGAGATCGTTGCCCCCCCCCTCAGTTTGGCAGGCTGTCAATGAAACGGAGGAGCGTCTAACAATAAGTGCACTGCACTGAGCGAACAGCGGCCAGTGATTCGCCTGCGGGGGCGAGCGGGGCGGGCCACTTGGCGCCCGCGCCCGGAGCCAGGCCGCGCCGGCCGCATGATCGAAGGGGATTGCGGCACTTTGTCCTGGTAATCCGGCCCGGGGGCGGAGAGGGGGCCGTGATTCATGGCGCACGGGGCCGCGGATTAGCGCTGTGCTGCGCGTAATGAGGCTCACGGTGGGGTGGGGCGGGGTGGGGCGGGGCGGGGGCGCAGTTCGGAGGATGGACGCGCGGACGGCGGAGCGGAATTTACATTTTCAAGGGAAATCGTCGCCATTAGCTTACGTCGTTACGAGTGCGGTACTAAAGCTTCGTAGACTGGTCAGTTCCAATTGGAGGCGCTCCGTGGTCAATCGGTCTGTGATCTCGCCTTTCACCAATGGCACCGGACAAGGGTACACACCCCGTGGATCAACGTGGAGTTGCGGCGGGCGCGTCATGTTTTCTCCGAATTCTGGCGTTTCTCTTGTCTCCCGTTCCACCCCTTTCTTGTATCATCACTAGCCACCTATCAACTCACCTCCTCCATCCCAGATGTGGTCGTAACGTTTGGCAGAGGCATCATAAGAAAGAAAAAATGTTGTAAGCTTCAATCCCGAAGACGAAACCCATTCGACACCCGTTAAATACTTCGGCCAGAAGATTTCAAGATGGATGAGAATTCTAGAGATTTGATTATGCCCTGAGCGATGGTTTCCATTGTTTTCTTTAAACAGTTCCAGGCGGGTTGCTCAAGCAATATCTTCAACAACTAGTCACGAATTGCTCGCAATCTCTTCTTCTCCGTCCTACCTCCACTCCCATCCTTATGGCCAGGTGACGGATCACATAAGGCTGAGGCCCATAATCTGGAAAGCGAGTTGCAAGTTAGGTCAAGGCCCAAATTTTAGGGCCAGAATCAAGGAGGAGGAGAACGACGACGAAGAGAAAGAGGATGGGTCATGAAGGGGTACAAATCCCGGAGAGCCCCAATCGCGGCGACGCAGTTAGGAGGAGAGCTCTGGTTGGCTTGGGTTCAAACCCCGGTGGAGTAATGGAGGCTACCCCCCAGTGGCCCATTGTGAATTCCACGTCCGCTTGGGATTTATAGCGCCCAGAGAGTGATACTGGCAATTTCACCATTCCCCACTGGACACTACTAATTTGTGGGTCTCCGAAGCCACTATTAGCATGTTTTTAAGATCAAATAGACAGCACGACCCTGTCCTGCTCAGAATACAATAACTCGTAGAGTTCGCTAGTAAGAAAAATGTGTTCCAAGAGTCACATTTTACAGAAAATAATATTGAATATTTTATAACACACACTCTGCAGATGCCACTTTGAAACTTAATTCTGATAATTAGCTTCATAGATAATAATTGAGGGAAATATAACCTACATTATCCCGAAAATTTAATTTAGCCTATTCATAATGTACGTATGTCGATTTCAAGAATGCGAAAATATTCCCCACTGTCCTCCTAGTAAGACAATATTCAGACTAGATAAATTGATTAAATTGAACTTCATTAAAGGCATTTCACTGCTCTTTCAAAGAAATTCCGTGCCAGACCATGAGAAGATAATTCACGTCATTCAGTTGATCTGATTATTTGATTTCGAGACTACATCCATACTCCACACTGCATATTGGTAATACGGTAGAAAGGAAGCACATATAGGTCAAATAAAAAACCGCGAGGAAGATACAAAATCGTCCGGTACAGGAGCCTGTCAAAATCCCCGCCCTCTCCGCTGGCAATCCCTCTGTTCGGGAGGGGGCGTGGCATGCGATGAGGACGGATGAGGGCGGATGAGGCGCCCGAGGTCGCGTGCGACCCGTGGGAGAATCGCTCGCCGGGAGGCCGGACACGCCCCCTTCCCCCGTCACCTCTGGCGCCCGACACGCCTCCCCCCACCCCGCCACCGCCGCATAATGCATCGCCGCCGCTGACAACACGCGTCGCTCCGAATCGGGGCGGAATCTACGCCGACGGCTGCAGATCGCACGGTTTGCTGGGAGGACGGCTAAAGGGGCGCCATTTGCTGTGGCACTGGGACGTTAGAGGGGAGGAGGGCAGACATTGAGGGGAAACACTGGTTTAAATGAATGAACCGTTTCCAGAACAAACCTCAGTAAATAACAACAGAATGTATCAGATTCTCCATTAATTATTATTCATTGTCATATTTAATCAATTTTTTTTCGTAATTATGATTTGATATACAAGTTTTTACAAAGAATCCAAATTATTTCCAATAACAATATATAGCTGGAGTTTAATCTTAACTAAATAAGCTCTTCACCATCTCTTAAGATTTAGGTTAAAAACTCATAGGTCTGTAAGTCAACAGTGATAATCACACATAAACAAACAACTGTGCCTCCCCCCGCCAAAGTTGAAGCCTTGATGCCGAAAATTATTAGTTAAAATCCAACGGATCTGAGAAACTCTAGCACCCTCGAAACATCGACAAATATTTTAGGTTCCACAAGAGATGGATTATGATTTTTATCACGTAGATTGGAAAGTAATACATTACGTTTAGGAACAAGAAAAGTCAATATTTTGGAAGGTGTGTGAGATCAGTTACTAAATGTTTGAATGAGGTCCGACTTGTAGTTCATTAGTTTTTACAAAAAGGGAGCATTTTTTTAGGGTTGCTAAGGCCAAAACTTAATAATAATAATAATAATAATAATAATAATAATAATAATAATAATAATAATAATAATATGAGACAACTACCAGACTGAAAATAGCGTGACATATTTATTTGCTTCGTAGGACTGAATGTCTTCCTGTCCTACTCAATCACACAGATTTAAAATGTCGCGTATTTGTCGATACCACCCGCAGAATGTAGTTGATATACTGTTCTAATAACCCAAATTAAAAAAGCTACTGTTCAACACAACCATACAAAGTGGTTTACCGAAAAGTAGGACAGAACACAGCTCAAGAACAACGTACAACATTACATTAAATTAACTATTTCAAAAACCAATACAATCTTTATATACAAAGAAATTTAAAAAACGTTGCGCTCCGTAACAGTGAATAGCAAATATTGAATGGCAGGCGGTCTCTTCCTCGGGGCCTTGACATCATCTGATGTCAGTTATGCCGTAAGCGGTGTCGCACTGTGAGTATGATAATTCAGTCGATATAGAATTCAGTCAGGGCAGGCGAAATAACACAATCAAATATTTGCATTTTTTGACGAAACCGAAACTGTTTCATTGCTTTCGGATTTTTCCTCAGTTCCTGGATTCTAACGAATTCGTGGACACCTCTCACATCGCCGGGATCGCCAATCGTAGTTTTCTTTCAATTTCTGCGTGAATTGGAACTTAGTAATAAAGATATTACGATATTACTTAAAAGTTACGTTCCTAGAATACAGAGTACCTGTGTATGTTGGAGATAATTTGCAACCGGCTGTGAAACAAAGCAAAATAATAGTGAAGTTTCCCTTTTTTCTTTGTCAGATCGTGAGATTAATGAGAAGGTTCCAGACAACGGAGGAAGGCAAACAATCTACACGACATCCTGCTGAAGATTGTTAAATTTTAAAAATAATATTATCAAGCAACCAGCATACTCTCAGTACTTCAGCTAAATGTTACAACTTCAACTACTGTATCATCAGTTCATCACGTAGCGGAGATTTCACATAGCATAAAAACGACATTTCTAGTTATCAACCAACATATTTCGTGATGTCATGGTTAATACATTCAGTACCTCTTGACAATATCACTTTCAATCAATTTCACAAATAAAGAACACATTTTCGGAGGACTTTTCTTGCATTTTTAAACTAAAAATCTACATCATACGCATGCTTAGATGTCATTGTCTGTGACTCTATCGCGATATAATCGAGCATGAATGCGAAACAGGATTTCAAGTCATTTCTACCGACATCTACTAGAATGGCTTTAATTCGGGAAAAAGGTGAGGTTATTTAAATTCAATTAAACTAGCATATCCTTTAGCAGACACACGCCACCTGGATTGTACAACAATGCAGACCCTCCCAGCCACCGGCACCACTCCTCGGGCAACACGCAACATTCTGACCCCGAAGAAAAGTCTGCAAACACGCATGGAGCAGCAGTTGCCACCACACGCGAAATCGAAAGCCTTCGTTCACAGGAACACCTCGAAGCGACGCTATAATGAGAAGAACCACGTTATTTAATTTTATACTTGTATTCATTTCTGCCTACCATATTCCTTCTACCGATAGATTTATATTTCCTGGAGTGGAAGGGCAGTATTGCATGATTCTTCAATATACTCCTGACATTTTCATTGATGTCAGTCATGTACATCTCATTAAAGGAATTTCATTAATCATTTTAAAAATCAAACTCTGGTTTGTTCCTTGCAGAGAGCCTCATGCGCCATCGTCCTCGAACTTGAACTGTATGGCGAAGGCTGCAGCGCCGATAACGAGGGATTTACATTTCTAGAAGTGGAAGGGCAGGATTGCACGATTCTTCCAATATACTCCCTGACATTTTCATTGATGTCAGTAATGTATATCTCATTTAAGGAATTAAACTCTGGTTTGCTCCTTGCAGAGAAAGCCTCGTGCGGCAACGTCCTCGAACTTGAACTGGATGGCGGAGGCTGCAGCGCCGATAACGAGGCGACAAGGCCGGGCGGACGCCGACGCGGCGCGGCGCGGGAGGTGGGGAGGGGGGGGGCGGGAGGCTGCAAGGTGCTTTGAAATCGCTGCGCGCCGGGAACACAAAGGCGCTGCCGGGCCGCTGGCTGGCTGGCCGGGCGGCCTTTGCGCGCACCTGCCGCCTCCGCCCGCACCCCTTCGTCCCGCTCGGGACGCGTCCGAAACAGGGCGACGCTCCCGGCCACGACGCAAGCCAAGAAGTGGACCCGTGCGGCGGGGTACTTTCTTTGGATTCAAGCGTAAAGGCTCATTCACAATGCAAACATAAGCATAAGCATGGCGTTAACATAAAGCATGGCGTTAACATAAAAGTTAGGACTACCTACAGGAATGAGCAATCACAGTTCGATAATCAAAATCAGTATCGAATCGATAACGAACCTATCGAGGCTGCTGATTGTTTTTCGTATTTGTTTTGAATCTCGAAATCGGATTCTCATATCAACCAATAGAAACTAGAAATTGTCAAGCCAATGAAACTCTTATTTCGCCTATGTAGTTCGCATTGTGAATACGCCAACTCTTCGCTTATGTTAATGTCTATGTGTTATGCTTATGTTTGTGATTGCATTGTGAATGAGCCTTTATACTCATCAACGACCGTTTTCGTTACGAGAAATCCTTCATACAACGACATCTTGTGCCACAGAATATGACGTATTGGCAGATTTTGGCACGAATAACTACGTCATCTGACATTCAGGTTGGATGGTTGTTAGTGACGGATGCAAGCTTAGGTCATTAGTTCGTAATATGAAAGTTTCCTATAATAATATCGTTTGAATTTCCGTCATTCAGTCTTCATTTCACGCGCTTGCCTGTAAATTCAGTGTATTCTATCCAATACCTTTTGCATTTTTAAATCGTCCATACACGTTACCATGCCAATTACGACTCTCCTCAAAACTTCACAAAGTTTTGCGAATCCGAACACCTTATGAGTGTGTTTCTGGATTTTAATGCAAAAGGGCAATCAGATTTTGTGTTTTTGAGACGATAAGGCGGCAAGTGGGGAATTATATTTCGTAACTTTCTCGTCGTTTTTAGATAAGGGCTGATGTAAAGTTCATGAAAATAATACTGTATAATAATATCATGAGTTATTCATGTCAAATCAAAAGGGTAGTGCATTTATCTTCACCGATCTCATGGGCCACAAATTATAGCTTGCGTGCATTGATCGCATAATCTACAGGTTCAATATCTTACCATTAGATCAACATAATATATCAAGGAAGACCGTCATACTATAAATTGAGGATGAAGTACATGAAATCAAAAACTATTTCATGTTTATACCATTTGGTTTCAGTACAACAATCATATTTAATTTTATCTGTTGTCAATCGTAGTGACAGTGTTTTTCATTCCTTCAAGTATGCTATTCAACATACTCCGTATCCACTCAATAATAGTTGGCCAGCATCACTGAAGAGTCAACATCAACAAATACCCTAAAAACAACTGAAATATACTGAATTTGTTCTTAATAATATAAATAAAAATAGAGAAAAATGCATAATTGAGAACGAATCGGCAGGCTAAAGCAAAATGTAACTGACAGCTTACGTAGCTGCTACAGTGTAGCATAAAATGAAGCTAAAAATAGCCTGTGGTAATAAACGCAAAAGGAATCGTCCCATCACCACCGTAAAAAACAGAAAACATCGTAAGCAGGATGTCAGACATAACACGCTCGTGAATGTTTCGACACCGCAGAAATATTGAGAGACATTTTGAATGCAAACGTACAAAAAATATACCTGTATTATATTAAATTTTCGAATATAATTTATTATTTACTCGTAAATACCACAATAAAATACTACGTATAATGGACAACGCCGTAAACATAATGAATTTTTGCTCGCGAAGTAATTTTCAATGAAAAGGGAGATGCAAACTCGTAACCGCCTGATACTGAACGTGCGAGAGGAATTCAAATTCGAATAATAAACACACACAATGAAATAATTCTGAACGGAAACGCATAATATCAACTCTGCAACAATACTATATTTCATGTGTGGGTGGAATTCATTGTGGAAGACACTCATCACCCGAAACAAAAGACTCAAAATATCAACTCCTAAAACCGTCGTATTGAATGTCCAGGTCGAATTCGCACGCGCAGGCTGGAAATAATAGCATCAAAAACACGCCCAGGTGGCAGCGCTTCGGTGACTTCAACGGGCGGGCCCGCGTCGACCCGCTAGCGATCGACCGGCGCGCCGGTTGAAGCACACACGCGTGCGGCGCGGCGCGGCGCGGCGTCGCCAAGGCGGAGACGGGAACGCCACGCACGGGGCGATGCGTCATCTGGGCGAACGGACGCCATCGCCCTCGCCAGCCGCCCCAGAACCGAACGCACCCTGCGTCGCGCCGCCCCCAACGCACAGTGCGCCCGAACAGGCCAGTGGCGCGCGGGGCGGCAAAAAAAAATCGATGCGGCGAAACCTGTAACCTGTTGCCTCAATAAGATGAAGCTTCTTTTTTTTTTGGTTTGTTTTTGTTTTCTGGTTTGTTTGTTTTCGTTGTTTTTTAGTTTTTGTTTGTTTGTTCCTTTGTTTTGTTTGTTTGTTTTTTCGTTTACGCAGGGCGTTGGGCAAAGTTTTGCGAGTTGAGGGTCTTAATATAAGTCATATAAGGGTCATATGAGATGTTAAATATTGTAGTTTTTACCTACAGACTGTTGCAGCTCTTGGAAAGACGAGAAACGAAGATTAACACGTAAAAGAAAACGAGGTTTTTGAACTGGAAGTACACAAAGGGTTCGTGGAGAAAGGAATGAAATGTTTAGAAATTATTTCATTTCAAATGTTGAAGGAAATTACTTTCTTTTTTTAAAAAATGGCATTCGCAAATTTTATATCGTTAAAATAAACAATGGCAGTAAACAGAAACCTTGAAAAACAATTAAAACAAGCTTTTTTAATTTTCGTGTATTTCGTATGATTTTTCATCGGTTTCATTTTTTCACCTGTTTTGAAATGGTTTGGTCTGTGCGTATATTTTGACAAATCGCTAAAACATATTATGGGGAACTGAACACTTGTGAAATGCTGTGTACACTTGATTCGAAAGTTGTACGAGTTTGCGAAATTGACAGATCAAAAAATCACAATTCTTGAGCAAAATTTTCAATGCATTTTACAACAAAATATATGAAAAGAGTAACTTGACTCAGTACGCATAACTACACTTTACTACAGAATATATTAATTACACACATTTCACAAGCGTTCAATTTGAGAAACAACAGATCACAATTTATAATAGACCAGACAAAATACAAGTATCAAAGTGGCGATGCGAGTGGGATTTTAAATTTTGTAAGAACTTTCTCCTGTTATTATCCTTCAATAAAAATTGAGAAAGTTTAAAAATTAAGAATTCACTTCAATTTTTTTTAAGTATGCCAGAAATACTTTTTCATCTAGTACTAGTTTCATATTTCAATTTAGTGTTATTAATGTATTTATAACTACTTATAAGACCTTTTATGTGAAACCCCTTCAACACTTAGCTTCGCTCTTTGAAGGGTGTGCTAGAACTTTTTTATGTAACTAATATGTAATATTCTTTGTTAGTAATAAATATATTATTAGTATTATCTGTATTGATTGATTGATTGATTTTTTCGTGTTTCCGGGCGCGTCAACTGCTTTGGTCATTAGTCCCGTTAGTGTAGTGCATGTTTTTCTCGGAAAATGGCTGTGATCTTCCCCCGCTGGATGGCGAGATCCGGCGCCGACCTACCGTCGGCTAGTGGGGTTTCCCCTAACCAGGACTCTCCCACCAGTGGGGCACCGCCCCAGCCGGGACAAACTCTAAGCTCCCACCGGTCTCCCGGAATATGTGCAGTGCATGTTAGTGTAAGTTTCGACCTAGCTGAAAAGCTAGTGTCGAAAATCCAGCTGCCGTCAGGACTCGAACCTAGGACCTCCCGGTCAGGGCGCTGCAGTGACATCGGTGATGCACTGACTACCGCTCCCGGTATTATCCGTATTATTATCACTTTTATTGAATAGGCCGTTGGCCATCCAAATGCTCGCATAGCGCCCAGTGTGCCTAACCTCGCCGCCCCTCGCCCGCTGGTCGATCGAAGCGAAGCCGCGGTGTCTGCGGCCGCCCGCCCCTGCCGCCCCCAGGGCGAGGAGACGCCGCCAGCGCCGCCTCCCCCCCCCCCGCCCCCCCCCCATCGCGCGAGATTAGAATGCACCCTTCGCGGGGCCTCCCAGCGCCGTTGCGATCCGAGCCCATGTCCACTGTATCAAAAGGAGAAAGAGAGACGGATAAATGAAGCGGCTGGCTTAGCTGGGCTTTCGGTGACGGAGCCGTCGCGTGAAATATGTGCGGAATTATGCTGTTTTGATGATGTGCACAATGGAGGTCTGCGGGGCGAGAGTAAATAAACTTCAATTTCACGTCTTTCTGTCCACTGAAGAATACGACTTCACAAAACGACCTTTTCCGAACTTCATTCTATTCGTATTGATGCCGCGTTTTTATTAATATAATGACGTCTTATATAATATAAATTAATATAATGAATCTCGCCTCCACAGAAACATTAAAAAATCAAGTTTGTACATTTTACGTTCTGGAAAAGTCCACTTCTTGCTCTGCACGCAGTGTCGTGTGAATATCTCAGTTTCCTTCCGAAAACTGATCTTGCAGATCATCTTTTACTGAATTTCAGTTTTATTCCAGTTGCCTAAGTTATCTAGGTATTATAATGAAACCTTGTCTCTTCTCTACACGTTTGGCTTTCCATTTCGATTCGACTACCAAAAAACTATATGATGAAACGCATCGTTCTTTACAGAAACGCTAGATCTCTGCTTGAATGGGCAATAATAATGCAACAGCATTTCATCCCAGAATTTAGACAATTAAGTTAACGGAAACTCGCCTGGAAGGAAACTATGACAAGCACTTGCATATACTAAGAGCGGAAGTTTTGGATAAGTTGATGATCTCGTACTGCACCGTGTGTCGTGAACGGAACCCGCGGCGGCAAATGCGATCGTCGATTAAGATAGTCCGCGCTGCAAGGGTTGTTGCTGCTAGATTGCAACCGTTAGGTGAAGATAAGCCACCCGCTGCCAAGTTTTCCAATTTGCACAAATGTGCTGCTCACCCTAGAGCCCCCCAGCCCTGCACGCGAAGCTGGCTCCGGCGCAGCCCCGTACGTGCCCTCCGAAAAACACATATCCATTCACTTCTCCGTGAACGAGTGTGTCGTAACGCTGCAAGTTTCACACTTACTGTTAACAGATAATGGTATTAAAACCAGTTAATTATACATATTCTTCTGCCGATTCGTAACAAACGTGAAAGTTCGAGCCAAGGATTCAGTAAGACTGTTTTTTTTTAAACACAATTCTTTCATAAATCTGGAAATATGAATGCAAGTCGTGCATTGTGAAAAGATAAGAAATAATACCGACTTTACGGACCTTGACCAAAAAGAGAAAATTAATAAATAATTAACAATAAATATGATCGTGTAAAGGAGTCATTAAATAAACCCGGTATTGGACGTTTACAAAACTACTCTCATCCCGGTAGCAGCTGTCTCAGGAAAAAAAAAGCTTTGGATGTGGATCCATGAACCATTCAGGAATGGTCCGGCATTTATGCACAGTCACCGCAGTCGATTCGAAACAAAGTTTTCCCTCTACCTCCTGCCTAAAAAGCGAGAGGCTCCTCACAAAACAAACATTATAAATGGTATTATTCCCACTTTCCCTCGTGTTTAACAATTCGCGCCTCTGCAACCCTCAGGGTTCTGCTGGAAGCTGAAAAGGCGAAGCCGCGGCGTAAAACGTAGGGAACGCTCCGCAGCGCCATCATTTTCTTTAATGGCTATCGTTAGATTGTTTACTTAGGTCGGGCGTAGGAAGGTGCACTGGTAGCGTAGCCATCGCGCAAAAAACAAGAGACCTGCCTGCCACAGGACGGGGAACACTGGGGAGAGAACAACGCAAAAACTTGAGCTTCCCAAACACGGCCGGCTGGGGAGCTCCTGGGCACCTGGACGGAGAAAAACTATACACACCTGGATTGTGAGTAATAAGACCAAGTAATTCTAACGTTACTGCATCTCCCTAAAGCAAAGACGTAAATCTCGTTGATGTCTTCCCTCGTAACCTAGTATGGTATCAACGTAATCATCATTCCTAACGCGATCACGTGCAGAGATCTGTATTTGGCTTACCTGCGCAATTACGGAATTCTGTCTGAATATTTAGATAATCATGTGGGAGTCATTGTGCTTTGCCATAGTCTTTCACACCACAGTCACAAGACGAAGGAAGATGCCTTACGCGATATTGCAAAGAAAACCATAACCATGGGTAAGAATTGTTGGCGGCGCAATCCCCTCTGCTATTCTTTGGCACTTTGAATCAAGAAAACTAATTAAAAAATAATGAAAGCGAAGAATAATAACGGTGATGTGGGAGATGCACAATAAAAGTGATGATAGTACTGTGAGGCCACCGTAACATAAGATCAGACATAAAATTTAATCTGTACATTTTTATAACTTCGCTTTTTCAACATTAATTTCTTTCTCCACATTTTTACCCCGTACACTTTTATCGGCATCAGACCATCAAGAGTTTGTTCAAGAAACACATTCCCCGTTCTTTGTATAATTAAACTGCTCTACAACCTTCTCAAACTCTTTCAGCTAGCTGATGCCTCTGGAGCTCTTAAACGCCACGCCTTCATCCAGTCTCGCCCGACAGCCATCGCGAAAAACCCGCACCCGATATCCGCCCCACGGCCTCTCCAGCGCGCGCCCAGCGGCTCCCAGGCGGCACCCGCTATTTGCCGAGGGCGTCTGCCCCACGGAGCTTCCGGACGCGGTGGCAGCCGCTTCCGACACCGCCGAAACAAAACACCGTCCGCCCCCGCACCGCGGAGCGCGCTGGCCCACGTCCAATATGTCGCGTTTACGAGGCTGTACGTGGAGAACTCTGGCCTAACATATGTCCAGAGGTGCGTAACATATGTACAGAAATTTTTATGGAAAACAATGGAAATGAAAAAAATTAAATTATATAAATAAAATTGGGAACAAAGTTATCTCCATGTAAACATTATTAACGAATAAATGTTTCCACTCGTTCGTTAAAGTTGTTTTTTTTTATATCCGGATAAAATAATATTCATTTCTGCCTAAATAGGGAAAATAAGAAAACACTTTCCTAAAATGTGCACCTTCGTTTCCAAAAAGAACGCCGAAAACACAAAAACAACAAAAGCACAGCAAGCAGAAAAAAGCATACAGAAAGCTCCGTCGCACGCACCTTGAGTCGTATTCCGGCGGTCACTCCTGGTTCATGCCCCGCGCGGCGTGCAGTGCGAGCACTCCTCTTCCTCCGTCGCCGGAGCCACACGCGAACGCCGAAGCGGCGGCGGCGGCGGCGGCGGCGGCGGCGGCGGCGGCGGCGGCGGCGGCGGCGGCGGCGGCGGCGGCGGCGGCGGCGAGGGGGCCCTGCGCGCACCGCACAGACCACCAGCGCCATCGCCGCCGCTGGGCACCGGATGATCCAGAGGGGAGGCGCATGGGGGCCAAAGCCCCTACCCAAAACGAATAGAGTTTTCGTTTACCGATCTTTATTTGGCGAAATTCATTTAAATATTTATTTATGTTCGAATCATGTAAATATTTAAACAACAATATTGTATAGTATCAATTCTACAGTACATAAATAATATACAAAATAATAACCACTATGTTTATTATTTAACGAAATTTTACTATGTCCCCCCCCCCCCAATGATTGCCTGGATCCGCCCGTGCCGCTGGGCGCCCCCGAGTGGATCCGCGGATTCTGGAACATTTCCCCCGAGAAATCTAGGACCTTATTTGCGGATCCAGAGGGGGGGGCATGGATGCAAAAGCCCCGACCCAAAATGGGTGGAGTTTTCGTCTACCTTCCTTTATTTGGCAAAATTCATTTAAAAATTTATGTATGTTCGAATTATGTAAATACTTAAACAGTAATATTGTATAGTATCATAACGACAGTACATTCATTGTATTTATTCCACAGTTTTACTTTGTTAATATACAACTTTCTGTTACCCACAAATTCTAATCTTTATGTAATTTAATTTTATTTTTCCACTTGTCCCGATCTTAATAATCCTTATCTGTTAAATTTTGTCTTTCAAAATTCTCTCAATTTCTCTCAACAGTTATGTTTATTCTTCCTCTTTTCTTCCTTCCCACAGGAACCATTCTAAAATATTTTTGGAATTCTTACAGTACATAAATAATATACAAAATAATTACAAATATGTTTATTATTTAACTAAAATTTACGATGCCCCCTCCTCTCAAATGATCGGCTGGATCCGCCCCTGCCACTGGCCGCCCCCCGAGCGGATAACGGATTCTGAAACACCACCCCCGAGTATCCTACTACCGTATTTTCCGGTGTATAAGACGCGCTTTTTTCCTGCAGTAACTCGTTAAAAAGCAGGATGCGTCTTATAAAACGGATTGGAATGTTTGTAACTGTTTGGTTTTAGTATACAGTATTACAAAAATGAAATTTTTGTGCACTGAAAAATAGGAATTTGTATTTCCACAAAACTGAATATTGCAAAAGATAAAAGTATGGCGTGAAGAAAGAATGCTGAAAATTTCGTTGGGCCAACGCCGTGGTGTAGAAGATTGATGAAAAGGCACGGTCTTTCCACGCGTACTAGAAAAAATCATAAAGACGCCCAACGGAATATGAAGAAAAGATTTCTCTATTCAAAAATTCAATGGTTTTTCAAAGGCTTTTCACAGGTAAAAATTTTCATTCCTTTCGTAAAAATGAAAATCAATTTAAAAGTTAACCTTAAAAAATGAAATCCTTCTTGAAAAGAGGGGTGCGTTTTACATTACATACACCTATTTGCCGTGCTTACACATCGGCAAATAGGTTACCTGCGCCGGCGGTTTCGAAGCCACCACTTCGCGAGGTTGTTTGTTTTTTGTTGTTTTTTTGTGTTTTTTTTTCTGATTTTTGTTTCTTTTTTTTTCGTTTCTTTCGTCGTTTTATAACTTTTTTCGCGCGGGAACAAGTTTTGTTTCGGGACACACCGTGGGGGAGACCTTTGTAAATAGTTAATGATTGTGTCTGTTCATAAGTTGACTATTTTACATGTTCAGTTGTATTGCGTTGTGACTATTGTACATGTGACCTCTCGGCTGACCATTAGATACTTGTAAGGAGCGAGAGAAATAGTTTAAAAATATCAATTTTTATTCCGTATGTCTATTGAATCGAAAACACACACAGAGTACTAAACAGAAAAGTTGTTGAAGAACCATGAAAATCGATTGAATTAAAATTTTACCGAAATAATTTCTTATTTAAATGCATTCTTATTGGCACACTAAATTTGGGAAACTACGAAGTGTTACATCGTGACGCTGTCTTTACGAATGCTAATGTGGACTTTCTTTTGAATCCTGAAATGGCATTAGTAAAAACGCGATTATTTTCGTTCTTCGCATATGTGTAATCGCCATCACTGTCTTGGGACCGAATTGTCTGTCGATTACAGAATTTTCTGTCGTCGAGGGATCAGGCCGTACTGAAAAGTAGGATTGGATACCTCGTGAGCGAACAAAGACTGTTAGCATCAATGAAAGAAGTAAAAAAGTCTTGACTGGAATCATCTGCCTTTCTCATTTCTATTTTTAACACTTCCTTGCTTCCATTTACAGAGAAATCCAAAACGCGACAGTGCCTTCGTGCCACTCAGGCGTGCAGGCATGTTTCCAACTTGATCGTGATCGATGTCAGGAGAGAAAAGGAAAAATAATGACGGAAAAGGAAAGAAAATAAGGCCAAATATTAAAAACAGGCAACCAAAGCTAAAAAAAAGGCAAAATGAAAGTATTGTAAAACAACTCCAGAAGTACAGTTGAGTAATTCCTATTGTTCAAATTACTATAATCATAACAATAACAAAAGGGCCTTTTGCCAAACTTCCTGGCGCTAATCATAATCATTCATCGTATATCTACGTCCGGTACCGAAATTCGCCATTGGAACGATTGTGCAACTACAATAGGCGAGCTGACAAAGGTGCAAAACAGCCAATTTCACTGTGCCCGTGTTACGTCGAGAGTAGTTTCAGATCGCGTCTAGTCAGGACCGTAGTGTGTAAATGTCACTCAAAAGCTAAATCGACACGAAAACCTCAAATTAAACAGAAATTTTCGTAAACGACGACATATTCAGAAAATTAGGAGCCTAGTGTTCATAAACCACAACTTTGTCGATATTAAGAAAAAAATCCTTGGAAAATCTGTGTGAGTATTCGCTTCTAACAATTCTTCAAACTAACTGTGCGTGTTTCATTCTTTTCACATGTGGACCGAGTAGCGACGTAAAAACTGTAACTCGAGCCTTCAACATGACTTAGGCCGTGTCCTGCGTGAGCTACATCTTGCGACACGACACGCGACAGCTTCAAGCGACAAATTTCAAACACACAGTATTTATGGGCCCGTCCCGCTCCGCGACATCCGCGACGAAGCGACGAAAGCGCTATAAGCGGCGGCGTCCGAGATTAAAACATGTTTGAATCTTGTCACTACTTGTCACCGCTTCTCGCTGTGTCGCCCGTATAGTTTCGCTGCTTTGGTCTTCAATTTCCCATTTCAAAGATGTCGAATAGCGATATAATGGAATGTTTAACTGAAGATGTGAAAAATACAAGGGAATTGTGGAACAAGAGATTGAATAACTACCACAGTGGAATTGTGAGCGGCGAATTGTGAAAGGAAGTGACGAAAGCACTGAAAATAACAAATAAGTTTGTTTTTTATTTATTAAATTATGTTAATTTATATTATTCGTATTGAATTTGTCAGATGCTAATTATATTGCGTAGTACATACATCACAATGTATTATATACCAGTATTTCTGTAGACGTAAATGAGGTTAGGTTTCTATTGTAACCAAACCGGCAGAGCTATTGAAATAATTGCAAATAGTCTGTCTTATTTCACGGGCTTCTGTTGAGGGTGAATTAAACCTATAACTAACTAGCAGAGTGAATATCTGTGGAGAGTTTGTTGAACAAATCTTGAATGTTTCCTTTGAAACATTTCGACTGTCGCTGTCGCAGCCTCTTGTCACTTACATAGGACACCACGCGCTCAACCGCGCGGCATTGCAACTTGTCGCTTAAAGCTGAGGCAAGCTATCGCTTGTCGCTGTCGCCGGTTGTAGCTCACGCAGGACACGGCCTTACTACTTTTCCCCCTCGTGACGCTAGACCTCCTGTATAGGTGCCCCCTTCCTCATACAACTTCTTGGGGATTGCCGTTCTCCTGTTAGGCACTCTGAACCGGGAATACAGGATGTCAGATTTGCCTGCTCTCATTCTTTTAGCTTCTGCTCTATTCATTGACTACTCAGTTGGGTATCATATGCAAAATCGCGTTCTCGAATTGTTGTGAGGCGAGTTAGAAAACGTTATACGTTCTTGGGTCGGAGATGTGTTTGTGAATGCAGTTTAACGTGTTTATTTGTTGCTATTTAATTCCCAGATTTTAGAAGATTGGTTCAACTCCCATATAGGCGATATTGTTGGCGGTTTGCAATTTGGAACAACACTTGGGATACGATACCGATGTCGACGTTCTCAAAACGTCCATGATATCGTAAACATTTCTATATTTTTAACATCGATTGATTGAAGCAATATTTTTTTTTTCAATATTGAAGTTTTTTTCATTGTCGTAGTTTTATTTTCAAATCGAAAAAAGCATTATAATAAAAATGCATTAAATTTCACATCTCACTAAATTGAACATTATTTCTTGCCAAATATCTATTAGCAAAGTCACCAAGGGTGAAAAGTAAGTTAAGTCTACTTTTCGCAATTACTTTTACAGTTTGTTTTGAAAACCTTATTAATAGACTAATAAACACGGTCACTCTCAGATTATACTCCCCCGCACCAACATTAATTACAATGTCACTAAACCACTTTTCAAATCATCGAAATCAAGTTTTACTAGTGGTGCTACAGAACAGCACAGACTATCTCATACTAGTTTGTTTTCTAATTTCTTTGCTCTGGGCTAGATTTTAAGACTAGCCACATGCTCTAGCCAGCTGCCATCTAGCGCTGCTCAAAGTACTTTTTTTTCTTCAATTTTCTGTTTCTAGTAGCAAAACCGAAATATACTTTAAGAATATTATTGAAAAGTAAAACCTCGTAAAATTTTGGGGCCGTTTTTGAGCAAATGGCATTTAAGAGTTACTGTAAATACGAACTCTTTTTCACAGAAATCTTTTGAAAATTTTTTTTTTTTAAATAATTGCACTATCCATACTAAAAGTACAAGAGAATTATAGCCGTTTCGGGAAATGCGGAATTTTGAGCTCACTATCATAGACAGGTTTTGAGTTTTCGAGAAACTTTAAAAGACATCCTTTATAGCACATGTGCACGTAAATGCAATAATGTGAAGAAAACACCGCAAATGTAAATATTGACGACGTGAGTAAAAAAAATAAATTTTTGTTATTTTTGAAAAGAGAAAAGCGTATAGTAAAATGCCGTTTATGTTATTTTATAGAGTTCATTTAGCACTACTCCTAAAAAAAGTTTTAAAAAATTGAAGTCGTTGTTGAGAAAATCTTGTTTTGGTTTTATTTTTAAAATTGTACCAAAATATTGTGCGAAAACCACTAAAATTTTCAGAAAAATGTGCATGACCTTAATGAAAGAACAAATTATAGAGGACATACTTCAATTGAAGGAAAAATCCCTATTTTCACATTTGTACATTAGGAAGACGCCGAAAAATTCAAACTTTTGCAATTATCGATAATTCCCGTTAATAGTGAAAATAGGACATATCCCATCTTCATAAGGTATTTTACTCTATTCTTACAAGATATTTAAAGAAAAAGTTAGGAGCCATTTTTTAAGAAATTTTGAAAATATCCCAAGGTCTTCATGCAAAGCACCCCAAAAAATTGTTTTTCAAAATCGCAGAGATTCGACTCAGGGCGATCGATAGGAGATTATTCAGTGTGAAAAAAAAAAATGTTTCCATCGTTTACGCACTAGTGTTGTTCATGTACACCAGACAGGCGGACAGACGGTCGTTTTGCCATCAGTAGATTTTTCTGTATCAAGGACCCACAAAATATGTATTCTGGCTACACCACGTGTTAGAGTATTTATTTTTCTTTATTTAGCATCTGGATTTATTCACTTTTTCGTTGTCAGGGCCCGGCAATAAGAGTTTTCGAAAATTTGCCGTTTTTTTCACGCAGCATTACATAATTTTCTCTTTACTGCGGAAGTAGATGCGAGAAAGCAAACACATCGATGGTTTTAGAGATGAATTAACGACATCTACCTTTTTTTAACATAGGTGTCTTGAAGTATGCATTTTCTTGACGATGTTTTATACGTGAAAGCAGGTGAAGTTATCAACTTTTTTGACTCTGCCATTCGCCGCCAGGGACCGATACAACAATCACAATATTTCTTATGTTACTACCCCGTTTCTCAACAAAGCTGACACGGGAATTGAATATATTTTTTAAATTATTGAAGTGTTGATCGTGTTTCTGACCTTTAAAATGGAATTAATGCGAAAGTGTGAATTATCAGAATCGTTGAAAGAAAACTAAAAAATATAACTGTTTTTTCTTTCTTGGAACATTTCGTCCTGTCCGGTCATTTTTCGAAGAGTTTATTCTTAAATCATTAATTTGAAAATTAAATTCCTTTGAAGAGAATAAAATATTACATTCTCGTACACCTACTCAGGCGTAAATCAATGAAAGATAAAGGGAATATAGTATTATTTCCCGAAACAATATTTTACAAGGAGATTCTAAGAATAACATACTTTGTTAAAAATAAGTTCGAGGTCGAATCTGAGTAGATATACGGCGTTCTTTCTTCATTTTTGCCATCGACTCAACTGTAAAACACATTTACACGAGGTATACTCAGTGATGCCTCACCTCTCACAAGTGTCCATTTCTAAATGCGTAAACTTCTTATTTTAATAAAAGAAGAGAGTGTCTTGTTTACTACAAAATAACTAATTTTATAAGCATTTTTGATTACTTACATAATAGAAACTCGTTCATTCGCACAATTTTGTAACTGAAATATCTGTGTTCGCGGGCTAATCTCGGGAACGGCAAAAATCGATATCGATGGGTGTTTCAGTGGCAGGTCGAGTATCTTCTCGGGCATAATGTTACTTCCTTTTTTCATATAATTATTTTCTTTTGTGTAAACAAGAATGTTTGTTTATTTTATTCCGATCTTAGTTTTGTAAAATCAACCTTCAAATCAAGAGAAAAGTTGGTATCTACATTTCGGAAAAAATATTAGTTTTCCCCTTTCGCGCTCCTAAAGAAGAATTTCAGTAAAATTGCATATTGAATGACATTCTTATTGTAATTTACATTATTCAAAGAATTACATGAAATTAGCTTCTTCCCTTAGGAGTTCAAAGAGCAAAAAATGAGAAGTGCGTGATGCGTGTGTGAGCAAATAAGGCGTCTTCGTCAGGTTGGCCGAGCGGTCTAAGGCGCCAGATTTAAGCTCTGGTTCCCGAGAGGGAGCGTGGGTTCGAACCCCACACCTGACAAGGGATTTTTGAAAGCATCGACTGCTTTCAACCTCAGAAATCAAAGTTTTGAGGTAAATTTCCCAACAGTTGCTCGTGCATTACTTACATGGATATGAAGAGAAAGGGAATTAATTACGAACTAAGTTTTTGGTTTACCATTTTTTTTCTCATTTTCCTCGTAGACATGCGCACTGGGTGGTGCGGTGGACCCTCCTGAAAATTTGGAGAGAGGTTCCGTAGTCCTATAAAACATTTTATTTCTATAAAAGTGATTAATTCCTGATTTGTTACCTTTAAGCTGACAAATTGGTGAATAATTCCCCAATTATTGATACACGAAATTTGGGGGAGAGTTCTCCAAACCACCTGGCAACCCTGAAAATGGTTCAACTTAAAAACAACTGTATTTACTGGTGGCTACTAGCTGGAAAATCCGAAAAAATCACGAAATTTCATCCCTCTAGACAAGTCAGAGAAAAATTAGGGAATTTTGTTAGAAATTAGGAATTTTAAAAACTTGATTTTTATTTCCATTTCTCATTATAGAAGATAATTATGCTTCAATCCCTCAAAATTAAAAAAAATATCCAGAGTTTTGCAGCTATTTTGCAACAAAGACAGTTTCACGATCTTCCTTGTTTATTCGTATTCTATTGCTCTACCACTCTCAAAAAAACCTCCCGAACGTGGCCTCTCCCTCCAAAGCTCCTAATATTTCCCAGTCTGCTTGCGCTCTTTGTTACAACATAGCTCTCTCTTTGTCTTTCTCTCGTGAGACGCGCGGTAAATTAACACTGCGAGTTTGACGATAACAAACTGATGAGTGAGAAGGATCAGACGAAATGCAGCTTTCATGTCTCTACAGTAGGGGTTATCCAAATGATCAACAGAAAATAAGCCGTGTCTTGAAGAAGAGTTTCGGTCTCCAGTCCGTTTTACCGTGGCTAGTGAGCAGTGAGAGTTTGTTTTACATAGTAGCTGCTGTTATTGCCAAATTGTGCATTGTATAATGGCATATTCTTCATTATCCACTAGTGTGTCGGGGAGGCCCCCGAGAGGACAAGCGCATGAAATCGTTTATCGAGTGGTTCAGTACTTTGACCAGCTCAAAATTAATTTGCGCGATGGAAATATAGTGCAGATGGCGAGTGATGCGACAGGTATTTCGGAATCCACAGTAAAGACCGTAATTAGAGAAAGGCGTGAAAGTGTAGCGAAGGGTCAGCTCATATTTTGAAAGAAAGAAATGATAAAAATGAGAGAATGAAAGAAAATAGAGAGAACAAAACTGATGGAAGTGGATTCATTCACAGATTCCTCTATTAGGCAGAAAATTCATAAAATTCATAATTACTGTAAAAAAAAGAATGTCCTACTCTTGGAAAGCTATTAACACCACTGAAGGAAGACGAAGTTATCGACTGTAGCAGAGAATTCCTCAGAATGCGATTACGGAAGCTTGGTTTCAAGTGGAAAAGATGCCAGTCCTATAGAAAACTCCCTATGGAACGCCCCGATATTTTGGCATGGCGTATGCGTCACTCACAAGAAATCCGTGAGAACAGGGAAGAAGGGTTTTATATAGTGTATATCGACGAAACATACTATATACGGGCATCACATAGTGGAACATCGTGTTGGCAGTCTGAGGAAGAAATTGGCGTTACAACAAGAATAGGCAAAGGACAAAGATTCATTATTGTTCATGGGGTTATGAAGACGGATTTGTCGATGATGCCTCGTTGATATTCTTTTCGGAACAAAAAACAGGAGATTATCACACGTCAATTAACGCAGAAAGATGCACCAAGTGGCTGAAAGAGTTCCTGACGAAGTTGCCCCGTGCCTCGGTTGTTGTAATGGACAACGCAAAGTACCATTGTATCGAAATTGACATAAAACCGAACTCTGATTTTTTTGAAAAAATATATAGTAGGATCCAACGTGCTACGTTCGCGAGGTCCTGTCGGCCCTCACTCTCGTGACCTGGTTCGCGCCTCCGCTCTTGCTCCGGTGCTCACACTCTTTTATAAACCTCTCTTACTTTTAAAAGAAACTATTTTGAAGGGAACACTCAGTTTTAAGAGAATTTCTTTTAAAGGGTGTAGTAAATAAATAGACAGAAGGTAACTCGCCTACTGATTCGCATTATATATTTTTGCGATGTATTGTAGGAATTGTTCATCTCTGTAGACAATACAAACCCATTTAAAAGACTACGGGGTAAAAAAATACAAATTACACAACAAAAACACGCAATTTCACGCCGACACAATGAGAAAAATAAAACGTTTCAACGAACAATTAACTTTTGATAATACACAAACTTGCGAACAACACAGAAAAATTACGAAATAAATCAAAGTAGTCAAAATACTTTAATTAATTCATTTTTTACGTCGTTTTATACTTCTCCTAGAGTGATAGTGACCATGTAAGTGGTGTGCACATTAAAAAATCTTCGATGTTATAAATCGTAAAGTCAGTGGCAATATTGTGAAGTGATTTGCAATAAAAGAGTATATGATGTTATAATTTGTAAAATCAGTGAAATATTGTGAAGTATTAATTTAAATGTTTCTCAAAATAATATCAATTTTCCCCACCAAAAGAGAACCATTTCTAAAAAACGAGAGAACCGAATCTTTCGGCAAGTGAACTGGTATACATATAACGGAAAATATCCTTTTCTTAAATACCTCTCACACCGTTATTATCCATGTTTCCAGAATTTGTATACAATTTTGCATTTGTGAGTGGAAGTGCTTCAAATGACTTTAAATGAAGTTCCTCGTAGACTCAGTACATTCATGTGAAAAGAGCTTCAAAATTTGTATTTACAGAAACGGTTAAACGCCATATTCTTAAAAACGGTCCAAGTTTTAATGAAAATTGCCACTTGGGAGGACTCTTCTTTAATATTATTAAAGTAATATTTTGGCTCTACTATTAGAAAACGAAAAGCTGAGAAAATTTCAAAAAAATGTACTTTAGACGGCAGTTGGCAAGCGGGAGGTGGCGGATTTGTTTCCCCGCAAGATGGTGAGATCCGGCGCCGTGCAAAACGTCGACTTGTGGGGTTTTCCTCACCCACCTGCGGGGCACCGCCCCACCCGGGGCGAGCTCTAAGTTCCCGTCTAGTATCCTGACATCAGTGGTAGTGTACTACATGCCAGTGTAAGAATGTGTAAATAAAGGGTGACAATGAATACCGGCGTAGGTGGGTGAGGACAAAAATTGTCACTGTAGGGCCTCTGACCACAAGATCCTAGTGTTCGAGCTCCTACGCTTGCAGGATTTCGACACCAGCTACTGAGCTTGGTCGAATTCAGTCACTGTTTGAGGAGAATTCTACCGGCACACATGGTTGAATCGACCCAAAACCGGCCTAATGGCCAAATTGAAAGTGCGGTTCGGAATTCTGACTTATCAAATCTCGTTGGAAGACTTCGGAGCACACTGCTTCAGCTCCAGAAGTTATTTCAATCATTTTTGTCGTCCTCAGGTCTCGTAAAGTTACCGTTGCTCGAAACACGAGAATTCATTGCTTCTTTTCGACTACTTTTGTTAAATTAAAAAAAGTGTTTAAATTATTTTTCTATGGATTCTTTTCGTGTTTCCGAAAGAAGAAACTTTTGACTATAAGTTAAGTATATTTTAATAAAACTTCTAATTATTTTATGTATAATACGCAGAATTCTAACCTATGTAGCGTAAAATGTTAGGCATGTATATTGTGATTATATTTTTTTTCCCCAACCTTTTTTATTTAAAAGAATTAAAATTTAGCGCACATACCTGCACCTTTTTATTTTATAGCCACTTTACTGCAATGCTACATAGTAAGATTCAACACTAGATATCTCGGAAGTGTCTTCGACGCCACAGGGATTTATTTTCTCGGTATATTTTTTCGATTTCTTCTTCTGATAATTAGTTTCAAGAAGAAAATAACTGATATACATTTTTGGAATGAATAAACAATATTAATCCGTGCCACCGTGCACTTTAAGATTTTTAGTGTACTTACAGGATTCTTATTTTCTTGTCGTGTTAACCAAGACTAAGAGTTCTACGGGTGTAAAAGTGAACGCAATGATGTTATCTCAAACTACAGTTGACCATTTTTTCAATAAAATATTATTTTTCAATAAATTAGTAACGATGAAATTAGGTTTGTATAGCATTGATTCCCGACAGATGGGTGGCAATTGAGTAACACATAAATATACACCTATAACTTATAATATAGCTATAATATAATTATACTATCGTAAATGTATCTA
This sequence comes from Teleogryllus oceanicus, assembly GCA_964035755.1. Taxonomy (NCBI): domain Eukaryota; kingdom Metazoa; phylum Arthropoda; class Insecta; order Orthoptera; family Gryllidae; genus Teleogryllus; species Teleogryllus oceanicus. The sequence continues at coordinate 178,357,392 of CAXIVR010000002.1, forward strand.
GCCTCTGTATCTATCTATCTATATATCTGTATCTATGTATCCAAATTCCGCATTTTCAGAAACGCTCAAAAGCAATTTTCTCGAAAAGGGCTCGAGATTTTGGCTTTAAATTTTGTGTACGGATAGTTCTAAATGGACTTAACACAACATAAATGTCACTGTGACGTATTCTTTTATTGCTGCTTTTTAATTAAACAAAAATTTTTTTTGAAATATTTCTCATATCAATATTTTTTTTATACTTACGTATTTGTGGTATAGTTACCTCAAATAATTTTTTGTAAATAATTCTTCGCCACATGATACAAGAAATGTGTGTCAGTTGCATTTTCGACGGCCCTTTTGACCTTGAATGACGGCATGTTTTCCTTTCCTTTCTCGGGCATCTGACTTGCAGTGACGCATCGAAGTGATCTTTGTTTTCCGGTGTCGTGATCTTCATGCTCAGTTTGGATCTCCCGGGAGTCTCCAGTCGTTAGTAAATCCACTTCCTACGTTATGTGTCTCTTTTTACTGCCTCTTTCCCTTTATGTCAAAAGAACGAAAATATATATAAATGTCCAACGATACTTAGGATTTGCACAGATATTCTAAAATCATCTCGATTTTGGGCAAGATATTCCGTCAATATCGGCGTATTTAGGATAATAATCATAAATTGCCACAATAGTGTTTCTAACGCAATTAAGTTATAGTGTGAATGACAAAATGTAGAGGTTTCTTTTCAAAGAATAGAACATTCAAAGAAGAGTTAGTATGATCAGTTAATATATCAAATGTTACCAAAACTCCCTTTTTAATAATTCAATTAAAAAGAATGTAGGAAAAGGAAGGGGAACAGAGCACAGGAAAAGATGCCAGATGCTACTTTACGACCATAACGATTGCTCACTTTTTATACATTAAGTAAATCAATGAACCAAGGAAGTCAAAACCTCTCTTAAATCACATTTCTCTCTAAAAAATGTACTTATCCTTTGAAACCGTCATGTCTTTTTAAAGCAGCGGTTTTGAATTTCGTTGCAATATTTGTATTCAGCAACATCGAAAATAGTGTTTTACGTATAATCATATTTCTACGCACAATCCCTTCCCTTTCAAGCTTCAATTTGGAATTTTGATATTTCATTTCGATATTCGACATCAGTGACCGCGAGAACCATTCAATCAATATTTCTACACATATTGGGTTTATTTTTATGAGTCAGTTAGCCATTTCGAGTCCGCCATTTTGAATTTTGAAATTTCATTTTGATATTCGAAAGAATCTCCAGAATCCATATGTATTTTTTATACACTTTTTTTTTTTTAAATTCCTTTTTTTGGGGAATTAGCCGAAACCCGAACATTCACAATTTTCTAATAATTGATCCAAATTTTTTGCTTAAACTTTTTCCTCTGATAAAGTAAAGGACGCTTCAAAAATTGCACATTTCATGTCTCTCTCTCATTTTTTGAAAATTAAACACAGTTTTTCAATGTCTTCCTAAACTACAATATTGGATAAGAGATTTTTCTCTAATAAACTTGATACAATTTTTAAATAAGGTACATTTTTCGAAAATATTTTTGCGTAAAATATACGCAATTTTCAAATAATTGTTTCAAAAGTAGCTTCAAATATTTCTAATTTTTTTCGTCAGATTAAACCAGATATGCCTGGCGTCCTCTATATGGAACACTGAGCATTTCTCTTCTTGCACTTTCGGCTAGAATTCTTTGATATGAAGCAGCATTTGCAAGCCCCTTAATCGCATTCACAAAGTGATTCAGTGACTTTCGCACAGTTGTGAAGGGTAATCTTTCTGGAAAGTTTGAGAATATTTGAGACTTTTGTAATGTTTAGCAAAAGGTTAAAATATTTAATTTACTTTTACTTAGGAAAATTGGTCATCTTGCGTTTCACTGGAAAAACACGTTGCGTATCAAACGTTCATATTATTTGATCATGAAATACGTTTTTAGGAATGAATGAGGCCTAAAATTACGGTTTGATTTTGTAAAAGAGATTTGAATTTGGCCGAAATAATTGAATCACTAGAAGACGATCCAGTTCATGGCGGAGGGACTGCGGAACTATACATACTATTCAACCTCCTGAAAACGCTCGTGAGGAAGTCACGATGAAGATTCAGTGAGGAAGACATTGGGAATATAAACAATCAGTTGCGTTCAGAGGCAGAGATACTGAAAGTTATCTCATTGATGATGACGCCGAGAAGGAGGAGAAATTTAGAGAAATATTTCTGGGTGCATCCGTACTCTTAGAATACAGGAATGTTCTTTCTTCACTTCACAAATTGCCTCATCGCCTTTATTTTGATAATTTTTACATCTCTTCACTGCTAGAAGAACTGTAAAAGACAGAAATGGAAGGTACTATCAAAGAAAATAGGATTCAAAAATGTCCACTGGCAGTAAAATCAGGACTAAGAAGGAAAGAGATTCATTCGACTGCTGCTTCAGAAGACAAGAATTAAGACTAGAATTACTAATACAAACCCCCATATTGTTTACGAAAATAAGTAGGGGGCGTGGATAGACGCGATCAAAATCAAAGACTGCCCCGCACATCGATCAGAAGTGAGAAGCGGTATACATCGATCAGAAGTGAGAATTGCTCATTGTATGATGTGACTGTCCCAAATGCTTGCAACTACATAAGAGAGGTGGCAAACTTCATCACCATCACCAGTAAGTAGAATTGCGCTTTCAATTTTATCAGCAAATGGAACTTCAAACTGTGCAACTGGTAAGCCCTCTAGAAGTGAGAACATAGACACGAGATATGCTCGTCTCGATCATTTTCTAACTTCACAAGAGAATCGATCACAATGTTCACAAACTCCAACAAAATCATCAAGTGTAGTGTAAATCTCCAGTAAATTATTTCATTGATATCATTCAAAATAATAAAAATGTGAGAATACTAAAAAAACAATCTTTTTTTTTTTTTTTTTTTTGTGTAAAAGTTATTATTACATAAAAAATTTACAAAAGCCTTGCACATATTTTTATTTTAGTTTAGTAATTAACTAAATAATTTGTCTGTTCCTCTTTTTCAAATATAATTATAATGAAAAAAATTGATAATTTATTGCCCTGACATCTCACGTAGGGGACACCATTTTCCTGCCTGTTCCAAATTCCGAAATTGATAAAATTATTTTTTTCTCTTCCCTAAAATCTCACAAGAAAGCAAATAAATAGAATCGATTAATTATTTTCATATTTTAACACATCAGGCATATCTGGATTAACTAAAGACCGGTAAAAAGAATGGTGCAGGTCCCATTTTCAGTGAACTCTCTGTACTTTCGAAAATTAGAATAATAATAATAATAATAATAATAATAGTAATAATAATAATAATAATAATAATAATAATAATAATAATAATAATAATGTAAAAGGAAATGTATATAATGGAGATTTACTGCTTAATCCGAGAGATTTATTGCTAAATTAAATTATTTTATCTGTCCGAAAAATTAATCTCATGAACATTTTTTAAAACTATTGTTTTCACGTCATTTTTGCTTTAACGCAATGGAATTTATAAAAAAAATTCACAAAAGCTGCTCAATTTTGTTATTTAACCATTTATCTGTGTACAGCATGGGATGCGTATAAAAATGGCGCAGGTCTCATTTAAACCGAAATCTGAAATTTCTACTGTGATAGCCAAGAACCGTGGATTTAGTTTTAATGATTTAAGGCATCAGCATTAGTAATAAAGCATTGTTTGCAACGCGGAAGTCAAAGAATACGCGTTGTTAGGACAACGGATCAACAAAGTGTGATATTCCATGCTTGATGTAATAGCACTGTGCTAATAGACACGGCCTCGAACACATGGAAAAGGTTTGGAGTGGACGTTGAGAGTCGTGATCTTGAGAAAGGACGCATGCGATCACTCTCTAGAAAATTATTGAAGCGAATCACGTAAGCGGTCGGTGAGGCGCGAACGGATTTTCAGCATAGACTGGTATTATTTAAATGATAGTGAGGCGGGAATTTATAATTAGTTTGAGAGCTTGGTATTGTGTAAATTGTATTAGTAAATTGTAATTGAAAATTCTATTAATGTAGTAGCTGGAGGTTTGAATTAAATAGACTCCGTGTTTCGAGGAGATATATATTAGGGTAGCGCCGTAGATGAAATAATTTTTTAATAGATAGCTGAATATAGTCAGTCGGGAGTAGGTATTTCTTAAGAAACACAGACAGGGAAAGTCGCGACCGCTATTAATATTGTGGAATATAATCTATTGATAGCATCGTTGAGGCATTCTGGAACATTTTTAAAATTTAGGCAAGGATGCGAGAATTGGAACAAGGATTCCATGGCCAACATTCTGCTAGTCAGCTGAGAAGCCATCTATCAAGATATTATAGTAAGCTTACGAACTATAGTCAAACTTGTACGGTGTTTTAATGTCCTATATTGAAAAGTAATTCACATAAAATCAATAGAATTGTAATATATAGCTTATAAGAATAAACGTTAAGTTTTTATTGTTGAAAAAGGCTGTTTTTGGTGTTAGTTGCCATTAAGCTAATAATTCGTTTCAATCAATAGAACTACCAAGAATTATGATTCTGTATAGAATTACACGTCCACATGCAACAAGTAAGGAGTAATATGTTGTACGTCGAACCTAAGCTCAAAGAAAATTTAATAATTTAGTGTTAACAGAAGGAAAAAACGTCGCACTTCACTTGCAAAAGTTACAAATAAAGCAAAAAATATGTTCTGTTGCACCGCCAGTTTTGTTTTTAACTAATAAACATCGATAAACTATTTCTGTGTCACCATGATACCGTTTTAGACTGTATGATAACATATGATTAAATATCATTATTACAGTAAGTTTTATTCAAAGTGACTTTAGTTTATACTGGACACAGCACGTGCCAATCTATCTTTTCTCCTATCCATACGACAATCTTTGTAATTACTATTGAATAATTAAAAAGAAAACATGTGTGAAATCAGAATTTTATAATGAATGTGAAAGAGGACCCCTTTTCATTTCACAGAATAATTTTCCAGGAGTTTTCGAAATAACCACATCCGGAGCCGTGTCATATTATTTAGGGCAAAGCCCCTTGAAAGGCAGCTTCCGGGGATCTGCGTTTCGACCTGTCGGCGCGGACATTTCGGCTCGGATGATTCTGCTTTCCTCAAGAGATAATGCACTCGTCATCTCTCGGGAGACAGCGTCCTTCTGTGGAGCATTGAAACGCCAGCGACTGATGAGTAACTCTTGTCCCTCTGACAAGTTCTCTGTTTTGTGAAGGGGGGAGGGCTCGAATAATCCTTTTCTTGTTAAGGAGCCGCGTCGAGTAGTCATGTAGGAAACGATAAAATTCTTAATAAACGAAGAAACCTTAAAGTATTTCCCTCATGTCTCTCCGTGTTGTCAATGCTAAGTAAAAATATATTCAAATTCAACCAATCCCAGATTCTATCGCCATATGATTATATCACTATGTTTACCTTTTGCACTCCGCTGTAATCACTTTGTTTACCTTTTTAAGATAAAGATAGCAATTGTTTTTGGTCCGTAATAGCTTGTGAGCATCAATATAATATTAAAATGTGTCGTGTTGGTAATGTTTAAAACTCTGAAATAGTATCTATTATTAAAAATTCAGTGTCGAAAAACAGCAAAAGAAACAGAGCAAGTGTGTGGAAGCAATTTCAAGAATTTTGTGAAGAAAGAAAATACAAATAGTGATAACTCGGAGCTGAATGAAACTTTCACATATTCCGGTTGAAATTTTGTGTAATATGTCTCTTTTTCGTAATTCCTGTGATTTTAATTGTACATTCCATTCATGTAATGTCTTAATTCGTGAAACAGTTACACTAAATATCACTCGAAGTGCTGTGCTAGACTGTAAATTCACTCCTCACTTCGCGAGTCGTGAATTAACCGGCTTTCACAGCACTTCTCGTGATATTACTTATGATAAAACGCATCAAATTTCGAGTATCCCTGTTTCATTTCACTTAAATAACAGTACCCGCAAATGAAGCCGTAATCAAGACAAAGCAAACATTTCAGTCCACAAATGAATTTTTACTTGTTTAAAAATTTAATAATAATATTTGCTGAAGAAGTAAGATATTACTGTTCTGTTTGTCCCTTGGATGTACTAGAACGGGATATCAGTAATACGTCTGCAGGAAGATTAAGTCGTCGCCTCTTCTTTTAAAAAAACTATCTGTTAAGTTAAAATACATATTGATAGTGAATAGACTTTTAGAAAAAAACATCCCCTATCATCTTCTAGATTTATCTGTAAAGGTAAATGTTTGTGGGCTTGAAAAGTAAAATACTTATTCCTGAAAAGTTCTTGCATCTTCAATTTTCTTAACCATTCTTAACCATCATAGGCGATACGAGAGACCGAAAAATTTTGAGGTCATCTAAAGAAAACGCTTTATCTACTTGGATTCTTTTACGGCTAGCCAAAAAGTTGTACGTTTGGGATAAGTACGTTGCATCTGTGTATTTTGGACAATATAATAGAAGTTCATATACGATTATAATTTCCTTAAGAGAGAGGAAGAAGGAAACGTCGATTAACTTTGTATTGAGGAATAAATCGATTATCGATCGATCAGTTTTACATGTATTCATTTGTTGGCAATTGTCTTCGTTAGATTTAATTCTGAGTGAAGAATGTGCGAAGAAAAATCGTATTAATATTTCCTACAGTGCACTTATTTGAGGTTCATCCAAATAACTTCTACTAACTGGATCTACGACGTAAAATTATCAGTAGGGTAAGGGTTTGACACGTTGGACATATAATTCAGATTTTTCGCATTCAGGGAGTACATTCTCTGAAGTTAGTATGATGTTAAGATTCCAAGTGTGTGTTTGCGTTGTATTTTTATTTATTACGGAAGGATTTGCTTCAAAGTTAAATTGTGAAGTTTGTATTAACGTTATTGAGAAATTTAGTAAAACATTGGATTCTGTTGCACGGACAAACCCACAAAAGATTGAAATTGAGTTCAAGAAATTCTGTGAAAACGCGAAAGGTAAGGAAAACAGTTTCTGCTATTATTTGGGAGGTCTGGACACCTCTGCAACAGGAATACTTGGAGAACTCTCGAAACCACTGTCTTGGTCTATGCCTGCTGAAAAAATTTGCGAAAGGTTGAAGAAAAAAGATAACCAGATATGTGATTTACGTTATGACAAAATTATAGATTTAAACAAAGTTGATACTAAAAAATTACCAGTGAAAGATTTGAAGAAAATTCTAAATGACTGGGATGAAACCTGCCATGGCTGCATTGAGAAATCAGATTATGTAAAAAGAATAGAGGAGCTGAAACCTCTTTTCTTGAACAAAGAGCTTTAAATTGTTTAAAAAATGTTCATCAACATGTAATGTTTTTCTCGATATAAGTGAGTAATTTACAATTCCAATTTTCAGTGGGTTGTATACTAATTTTCCTCTTGAATTAATAAAATTTTCGAAAATATCATTTATAATTTTGTTATTGACTCATCCTCGTTCATCTCATTTAGTAGAAGTCAACGACAATAAGGTCAATAATTATTGAAATCACATTGTTGGCTTGTTTTACCACCTACTATGTTTCAATGCAAGTGCTTTCCGGAATATTTATAATTCATATGTTTGATGATATTTCATGACGCGTCTAAACCATACGTACGATCTCTTCCAAATTGAGGAATCCTTTGTCGATCTGGCTCTAGTTAAAGCTTTGAAATTTTGAAAAAACATTCATTAAAATTTGGGGGTACTTTACATAAAGTCTCCCGGACATTTTCAAAATTTTCTCAAAAACGGCTCCAAATTTTTTCCTTAAATTTCTTGTAAGAATAGAGTAAGAGTCCCTTATGAAGGTGGCATTAGTCCTATTTTCACGTTTAACTTTAAATTTCCGAAAATTGCAAAAGCTTGAATTGTTTTCGGCCTGTTCCTACAACTACAAAATTGAAGACAGATTTATCCTTCAAATGAAATTTGTTGTGTCATATAGATTTTTTGGGAATTTTTAGTAGTTTTCGTGCGATAGTGCGTGCAATAAGAGTAATTTTAAAAGATTACAATATTGATGTGAGAAATTGCCCTCATAATTTCCATTTTGCATGTCTTTTGGAAATTATAACATTTCTGGTGCACAATCAATTATTAAATTGTAAACTTTTGTTAGTTAAATTTTTAAACCGAATCAAAAAAAAAATTAAGAAGGAAAATAGAAACAATGGTGGATACACAGCAGTGCACAAAAGAACTTAGACGGTGAATTATGGCCCTTGTAACTTGAAATACGGGAACATCATGAATTTAAATAAGTGGGAAAATGATTTCACAGCCTTGATCATTGCATTAGACGGCGCGGCATTCATGCAACGCGCCGCGTCGGCTTCTCACCTCAAACAAAGTCTTCTCCCCTTCCCCCCAAAGGGTCCTACCCCGCACTATTTGTGCTTTCGGCGCTCTTACGGGCAGACGATCGGCTCGTAAGTTCAGAATGCCCGCGGGAGCAGGCGTTGTGCAGGCCTGGCCTGTGCCACCACCTCCTATAACTCTAGGAGGTGTGCGTCTCATAGACCCCAGGATTACAATTTTGGTTTCGGCAACTGTTGTGCTTGGTTCGTAACGGCTTTTCGAACTGTGTACTTCATGGCAGTTGAAAGTCAGATATACGGCTTTGTAAAAATTAGTAGGTAAATATTAAAAAAATACTCTGAATAATATTACTAGTAGTGAGCATGTGTTTCGGGTGTTTACTGTTTTTTGTTTGTTTGTTTTTCAAGGTAAGATGGAGGAGCACTCCTTATGTTGTACGACATGAGCCTCGTCATAAATGAAGACATGTAAAATAATAATAATAATTATTATTACTATTATATTATTATTATTATTATTATTATTATTATTATTATTATTATTATTATCGCTCAAATTCATGACGTTAAGTTAGGCTAAATCTATACTGATAAAAGTGAATTCAACGACATGTAATCGACATCGATTTCACAAAAATGAGTCGATGAATAAATACGAAATAGTTACAGGCCCTTCTTCAGGATTTTACGCAATGTCCTCGCAAAGTTTGGTAAAGATTAATATAACACAAAAGAGGAAAATAAATAATTTAAATAATATGCTGGCAGATGCACCACGGTCGTTATTTTTAGCTTGTCGCTAAGAGACGGGTTTTTGATGTATTCCGCCAGAGGCCAGCAGCGGTGCGGTAGAATCATGGAGTAAGCATAGGGGGATGACCGTGTGACATCTCCATGAAAGTTGGAACATTATGTGTTTTCAAGATGGTTTTTATTCATATTTTTTGTAACTCCACTAGAAGGCGCTGCAGCACAAGATGGCGCTTCAGTTAAATGCAATTCCCAATCATGGGCACCCAGCTTCATTATTGCTGGGCGTTGCCGCGTGGCGCGGGGCGAGACCGAGGAGGCCAGGAGGAACCAGCAATGCAAGATAGAGAGAGAAGCGAGGGAAAGAGAGAGGAGAAGGGAGAAAGAAGAGGAGGGCAATAGAAGAGAAGAGAGAGAGATGGAAAAGTGAGAGAAAAGAGAAGGGTAAAGAGCGAGGGATAAAGGAAGTGGAAAGAGATAGAAAGCAAAAAGAGAGGGAAAAGAGAAAGGGAAGGAAAATATAGATGGCAAAGTTAGATGGAAAAGGAAAAGAAAAAGATAAGGAGAGAGAGAAAGTGGAAAAGAGAGGAGGAAAGAGAGAATGGAAAGAGAAGAAGAGGAAAGGAGAGAAGGCGAACAGGAGAAGGGTAAATGAGAGAAAGGGGAGAAAATGACAGGGGGAAAGGATGAAAGCGGAAAGAAAGATTAGGGAAAAGGGGAAAAGAAAGAAGGGGAAGAAAAAGAAGGGGGAAGAGTGAAGTGGAAGTGAGAAAGATGGAAAAAGAAAGGGAAAGAGAGAGATGGAAAAGGAGAGAGTAAAAGAGAGGTGGGGATAAAAGAGAGGGAAAAAGCGGGAAGGAAAGAGAGATGGAAAAGAGTGACAGAGAATGAGAGGAAAAGAGAGTGAACGAAGAGAGAGCAGGACGCTGCCGGGTTCTGCTAGTATACACTCTAGGTTGCAATGCTTTATATGAAGAAAATCCAGTGCCTATGAGTGCCTTTACAATTCTTTCGCAAAATATAGCTGCTCCCAAAAACGCGATGTCTTGCATTTCCTAGTCTTTTGAACTACCTAGGACATTATAGAAGTTCTAACAAATTTTTTGGAATGAATTCCAGAGCTCGAATACTTATTGCCAGTATGACGAGCCACACCCTGCTGATATGAATTTCCGCGTAAGGACTCTCGAACACTCGTGTAAGACGTTTCGCTACCTCCCTAGTTAAGTCGTTCTGATTGCATGACACAACATCTACAAGTACAAACAAGTATCAACGAATCTTCAAAATCCAAAATACAATATTCTTTTCGTTAACTGCTAACGTATAGATTTGTTGATCATACATAAACCTAGAGTTCAGAGACTTCTGCTCTAATAATACTTGCAAATGCAACAATGCAGACTTGCAAGTGCAACAATACAGTTCAATGTGATATCAGTGCAAATTCTATTTGAAGAGGGGATCATAAAGTTTGTTTATTTAATGTCTAAAACAGTTAAAAGTTCGTGCGACATATTTTGAGGGGATATTTTCTTCATTCCTTTCTTTTTGAATCCCTGCCCTTTCCTGAATTCCTGCCCTTTTGAATCCCTTCAGGCAGCACCAAGCGTTTTTAACAAGATTAGATATTAAGAAAATATTCACTCCCTTGTAATAAAAACTCTTTGCTACAGCAACTGAGCTACAGATTTCGATTCTGATTCCTTGATATGCCCCATATGAAGAAATCTACTTTCACTAAAAGCCCAAAGAGCACAAAACAGCACAAAATTAAAATAAAATTAATAAGTTCACGGATACTAAAGCTACATTTATCTCCAGGAGCAAGACAAGGGACCATCTCAGGCTTTTCTCAACGGCTCAACGAAAACCAGTGGAATAACCTGATCGCGATGGTTGTCATTGACTGAGAAGCAGAAATACAAAACTTGTTAGAGGCATGTCCAGTATTTTACAACTATACAGTACACATAGAAACTAGTTCGTTTGAATGAAAACTAATGGATTTCAAAACAACAGTTGGAAATAGAAAAATATTATTTTTATCTAAGTAATCTTTGTGATACATTTTAAGAGATGAATTTAAAAAACAGAACAATTTTCCAAAAATCTGCCTTAATTTCAATTCCAGCACTTCCAATTTTTCGTTAAAAACTCGTTCGAACAACAATTGAACTTTTATTTTATTTTATATCCAAACAAATCATTATTACCTCAGGATAGCGGAGGTATCAACCACAAAGTAGTTTATTACAATATGAAATTTAATACAAAGAAATCTGAGCCATAGGTCTGAAAAGCGAGGTTGAGAAAACTCAGCCAAAGATGGCGCCAACTTAGGACTTACCACGTGTTTAATTCATGATACTTAGGGCCACGGATGATGTGATGAAGTTGTCCCGAAACACTTGTATGGTTGAGTTTTCTGTTTATTAAAATTCATATTGTAATAAACTACTTTGTGGTTGATACCTCCGCTATCCTGAATTACTAAAGAGTTTGTGCACGCCATAGCGGGCAGCGCTATCGATCTTCTGCGCAAGCGCAGATGCACTAAAGTGATACGATACTTGAACTGCGCATGCGCAGAAGATCGATTAACGTTTCGTGTTTTAACGTTTGAGGTGCACAAACTCTCTATTAGACACCATAGGGGATAGCACTATCGATCTTTGCGCATGCGCAGATGCACAAAAGTGATGCGAAACTTCATCTGCGCATGCGCAGAAGATCGGTAGTGCTTTAACGTTCGAGGATGCACAAACTCTCTAATAATCATGGACTACCACAGTATCTCTGCTGCCACTACAGAATTAATTCAAACAACTCGTTTTTCCAACGCTATGTACATGGCGCATCTGCCACATTTGCGCTCAACCAACCGAGAGGAAGCGCCTCATCGTCGCTTGATCCTCCCGGACCAAGAGCAGTTCATCTGATGTCTACTGGTCGTGACTGGTTGGCCGCGCCTTATCCGAAATTCTCGCACTTGAGTGGCCCAAGGTCAAAGGAGCGGCGCGCCACTATTCCTGTGCGGTCGGGGAGATAGCGCGCGCCTCGGGAGATGCGTCGGAAGGCGCTTTCCTGCACACGCAGCGGTTTCGACACCACCTCCCCCCTCGGTCTGGACGTTGGGGCATGAAGGCGTCGCTACCGGAAGTGGACAGTGTTTCAAAATTTAAGGGCAAAATTTGGGATTGGACTCTCGTGTACTGACACGTAAACTCTCCACCGCGAAAAACCCGTGAAGAAGCGCTGTTCACTTTCTAAGCACAGTAATCGCTCATTAACACGAATTTCAAGAGACTGAAATAATAAAAATTCGTGTTATCCGATTATTATAATTGTACGTATTACTGTAATCCTTTGCCGGGACCCAAGTTTTGTTCGTGTTACGGCGAAATTCATGTTAAGCGAGTTCGTGCTAACGAGAGTTTACTGTAGTAAATTCACCATGATGGCCATGATTAGGAGACCCTCGAAGGTCCGGACATGTAACCTAATTATTAAGACACTCAGGCGTTCCGAACTGACAGGCTGATGGACGAGTGGCTTGTGCTGGGAACTTAGGTACTCCGTATTATTTTCATTCTACCTCTTCAATTCATTACAGACAACATTCCGTACAACATGGCTTTCAATGGCTTATATAACCATCCCTCTTAATGAGCGTAGGCCAAATTAATAGTCCCTACTAGTGTCGCGTAAGAAGAACATTGTGTCTATTCCTTAAAAGCTTCGAGAATGTTTCTTAAAAAATAATTTGTATTTGTTGGAGCTCAAGAGAAATACAAGTTAATTGCATGAAGCAGTGTATGAACGAATCACTTCACTTTTAAACACCATTATTTCATGTGAATTTGCTATTTTATTCCGTCTTTCGACAGTGAGAGCGACGTTATTGAAAAAGGCAATTGCATTTTTCATTAGAGATACACTTACGTAACATATGATTTTCTGCATCGAAGATGTCTCTGAAGATCTATGGTGACATCATGCTATAAAAATGTGGGAATGCTAAATTAGGAAATGGTGAAACGGTTGACGCATGAAAGATTTCATCTCGAAGTTAGGCGCAGAGGGCAATTTGAAAGCGTCAGCATTCGTGGCTGACAGCATTTTTTGTCGTGTGTGAGGCAATTACTGTGATGGACATTTGATAACATGTCCTCACACTTACGCAAACTTACACCAGTGAACAAAATTTCCTTCCGCGGAAGGAAGTTCGCCCTTCAGTGGCTTCGAAAGCTTTCATCTACAGTACCGGCAGCGTATAAGCGACTCTGACAGTTCTCTCGCCACGTGCTGTTGTGCGTCACGTGACCTGCTCTGAAGCAATCAGTTTGCGAGGATTTATTTACTTTCTCAAAACCAGGGTTCAGCGTTGCCGTTCATGTGACACACGCGAAGTTGCCAGAGAAGCGCGCAGATCCCTGTCATCGGCAGTATCAGTGCGAATGAAATGTGCCTTTGCGATGCGTGCTAGTCCAGTTGATGTGTGACTTCCGAGCGCTTCTGTGTATTGGTCTGAGGCTGAGAGTTTCATGAGGGCTACGCCCAACGCGCAAACGTTGAGTAGATGGAAAAGTAGGTTGAAAGATCCAGGATGAAGTAGGTTGAAAGATCCAGGATGAAGTAGGTTGAAAGATCCAGGATGAAGTAAGTTGAAAGATTCAGGATCAAGTAGGTTGAAAGATCCAGGATCAAGTAGGTTGAAAGATCCAGGATCAAGTAGGTTGAAAGATCCAGGATCAAGTAGGTTGAAAGATCCAGGATCGTGAACTTTTGTACGATTACGCGAATATTTTGAGGCACAAAAGGTGAAAGGCGGAATATTATTTCCTCTCGACAATGTTGTGGGTAAGTTGCGGCCGCACTGCAGTAGGCCCAATAGAAAACTATAGCTGAACCGCTAGCAAAAAAACCAACATGTCGGACGTACCTTTGGTAAAGTCTCGGAGGCTGCCCCCTCCCTGCTGCATCTGAGATTTCCCCCTCGGCGATAAGGAAGCGCGTAGGCGAGGAGAGGCAACTGCGAGACTCAGCGATCGCGCTGACCGCCACTCGTCATCACTGCCCCCGTCCTCAGAAGAAGCCTCGCCGCCCCCCTCGCCGCCCGCCTCGCCGCCCGCCTCGCCGCCCCCCTCGCCGCCCGCTTCGCCGCCCGCTTCGCCGCCCCCCTCGCCGCCCCCTCGCCGCCCGCTTAGCCGCCCACCTCGCCGCCCGCCTCGCCGTTCGCCTCGCCGCCCGCCTCGCCGCCCACCTCGCCGCCCGCCTCGCCGCCCGCCTCGCCGCCCGCCTCGCCGCCCGCCTCGCCGCCCGCCTCGCCGCCCACCTCGCCGCCCGCCTCCCCGCCCGCCACGCCGCCCGCCTCGCCGCCCGCCTCGCCGCCCGACTCGCCGCCCGCCTCGCCCCCGCCTCGCCGCCCGCTTCGCCGGCCACCTCGCCGCCCCTCGCCGCCCGCTTAGCCGCCCACCTCGCCGCCCGCCTCGCCGCCCGCCTCGCCGCCCACCTCGCCGCCCGCCTCGCCGCCCGCCTCGCCGCCCGCTTCGCCGCCCACCTCGCCGCCCGCCTCGCCGCCCGCCTCGCCGCCCGCTTCGCCGCCCACCTCGCCGCCCCCTCGCCGCCCCCCTCGCCGCCCGCCTCGCCGCCCGCCTCGCCGCCCGCCTCGCCGCCCGCCTCGCCGCCCGCCTCGCCGCCCGCCTCGCCGCCCGCCTCGCCGCCCGCTCGCCGCCCGCCTCGCCGCCCGCCTCGCCGCCCGCCTCGCCGCCCGCCTCGCCGCCCGCCTCGCCGCCCGCCCGCCGCCCGCCCGCCGCCCGCCTCGCCGCCCGCCTCGCCGCCCGCCTCGCCGCCCGCCTCGCCGCCCGCCTCCGCCGCCCGCCTCGCCGCCCGCCCGCCGCCCGCCTCGCCGCCCGCCCGCCGCCCGCCTCGCCGCCCGCCTCGCCGCCCCGCCTCGCCGCCCGCCTCGCCGCCCGCCTCGCCGCCCGCCTCGCCGCCCGCCTCGCCCCCGCCTCGCCGCCGCCTCGCCGCCCGCCTCGCCGCCCGCCTCGCCGCCCGCCTCGCCGCCCGCCTCGCCGCTCGCCTCGCCGCCCGCCTCGCCGCCCGCCTCGCCGCCCGCCTCGCCGCCCGCTTCGCCGCCCGCCTCGCCGCCCCCTCGCCGCCCGCTTAGCCGCCCACCTCGCCGCCCGCCTCGCCGCCCGCTTCGCCGCCCACCTCGCCGCCCGCCTCGCCGCCCGCCTCGCCGCCCGCCTCGCCGCCCGCTTCGCCGCCCACCTCGCCGCCCGCCTCGCCGCCCGCTTCGCCGCCCACCTCGCCGCCCGCCTCGCCGTCCGCCTCGCCGCCCGCCTCGCCGCCCGCCTCGCCGCCCGCCTCGCCGCCCGCCTCGCCGCCCGCCTCGCCGCCCGCCTCGCCGCCCGCTTCGCCGCCCGCCTCGCCGCCCGTCTCGCCGCCGCTGGGGACATTGCGGTTGCGGTTCTTGATTTGAAACGCTTTATTCGACCAGAAAAATAATTGGCCTATCAGCTTATTACGCAACAAACGTAGTTGCGTTTCACTCCGGGCACCTGACCGGCTTAGGTGACTCAGGGAATCTTATTATGTCACAGCAGTGCCTCTGACCGGGAGGTCCTAGGATTCCACTCCCGGCGGTGACAGGATTTTGGACACTAGCTACATAGCTAAGCCTAATGTGTAAGGCAAGGGTGAATCGACCAATTAACGAACGGAGTTAACACCAAATTTCGGCAGGAAAGCTCTTATTAAAGGGCCATGGCAACGAAAAAGTGGATGAATCCAGTTGTAAATATATATATATATATATATATATATATATATATATATATATATATATATATATAAAAACGTGGTGTAGCCAGAATCCGGGTTCTTGGTAACGAAAAATCGAATGGCGATCTTTCTGTCCGACTGTCCGTGTCTGTCCGTCCGTCTTTGAACAACGGCTAGCCGCTACCTATTTTCGGTTCATCCTATTTTCTCCATAATTGATACTTCCCAATCGCTCTGGCTGATGTCTGGGCCCCTTGAATTTAAAATTTATATTTTAATTTTGGGGATGCTTTACATGAAGCTTCTGGGACATTTTCAAAGTTTTCAGAAAAGGAATGGTGTAGGTCTCATTTCCGTAAAACCCTGATTTTTCGAAAATAGCAAAAATAAATTTAAATTTTTCGGCGTGTTCCTGCATCGACAATTATGATGATAGATATTTTTCCCTTAATGAAAACTTTCTTGAAGATATATTTTGAAATAAGGTCATGTACAATTGGTGTAATTTGGTTTCAAATTTTGTTCCCAAACTTTTAATTTCGGAATTGCGTGAGTGCATCGTGCTGAACCGAGTGTGCGGATGCTATCCGCATTCTTGAGCGTGTCTTCTCTCTGAAATATCTGCTCCTGATTCACCATACATACCATAGTTGAAATGTGAATAATAAATTGCAACGAGCGGTGTTGACTACATCTGATAACTAGAAATGTCACTCGTATAATAGAAACTGGAAGCTTATGGTCTCTTTTGTGAGCTATCATCTTCCATCCTTTTTAGAGGTTGTGTCCACGATAAACGTTTCTCTTTTATTTTGTCTAACATAACGAAAATGTTTAATCTCTTCTGATGCTTTCGTTTCTGAACTGGTCTAGGTTTTTCATTACACTCATGACTAGGGGGCGGATTTTGATGACACAAAACATAGCCAAAAATTATCAATAAAATGCTCTTAAAATGTTTCCCTAAAAAATTCCCTAAAAGCAAAGAAAAATGACGTACAAGATGTGATCAAAACCACTTCAGAAGAACAACTTAAGCTGTTGGATATGGTAATGATGTAATCGAGGATTCTTCTATTCGTTCAAGTGAACTCATATTTCAAACTTTTAGTTTGGCCTGTTCTTTGCCAGAAAATCTCTGTCTTTAGTTATCCCCATATTGGCTGACCGCCAATGACACTGACAACCTTAGATTACGTACTCACAATGACTGACATTACAACTTCTGAGCGAAGAAATCGAATAGGATAACACGTATAGGTACTCAGGAATTCTGTGAACATTGTTGCATCTCGTAAACATTATTTGAAGCAAATACCATCAAAATGATATTAAAATCGACGAAATAAAAAAAAGGAAAAGTTTAAAAAAAAAAAAGAAAAAAAAGAAATACTTTTTTCATAGTATAAAATGAATTTTTATTCTCGGCCTTATTTTAAAGTGAAAAAGAAAAAATGACATTTCATTAAAATCCACCACTACTCATGACAAATCTAATTATGGAATTTCCAGTAAATACAAGAGGATGAATGAGCAATGTTTCTTCAGTATGTCCTCATACCCAGAGAGGGGCTTTCCCACGATCCATTGAAAGGTATCGACTGCCAGCGATGCGACTCCCAGACGCAGCTCAAGCAGAAAACTAGCCATTTCACGCGGTGAACACGTGTCGTCGAAGGGCTTCCGTTAATTTTGCTTTGTTTGGACGTAATTGGATTAGATGCGTGGGGGAGCATGCGCGCCCGCACTCATTAACGCACCGGAGATCCACCCCGTGCTCACAGGCAGCGCGGAGCGGTCTGACACCAAGGTGCTACCCTCCGCATACCGCGCGCCGGAAATGCCTTGAATGGCCGATTCACACACATTCCTCACGGAAATGACTTTTCCGTTTGGGTGCGGTGCTTGTCAGCTTTCCAGACATCGGTTGAGATGGAGAGAGATTGTGCGCACAAAAACAATGAAATGAATCAACAAACCTGACTTAATGTCAAGTCTCCTTCAAAACTGTCCTCAAGTAAATTTTGGATATTTTTAAAATTCGCGATAAAGCCAATAAACTAATTTGAATAAAGGGGTAGTGTGATACGAATGAAGATGAGTTTCAAGAGGTTTATGATTAAATTCATAACGTTGGCCAGAACCTGAAAAAATTAAAAGAGGTTTATTAAAACAGTCACAACTGTGTGTGACGTGCTACGGGGAGAAATGAGTTCTGAGTACGTCTTTATAAATCTGTGATCCCTACCCTAAGCCATATACGACTTCAATTTTGAATACAGAAAGAAATCAAGGAATTTTGCAAGGATTGTTAACAAAAATATTCGCTTCGAGTAATAAAATCTATTTTCAAGGGTAAATCAGGTATACATTTGGGCTCTTTATGTCTTTCCCTCTTTATGTCTTTCGTGAAGGAACGATACTTCCTGCCGCGATTACATGTAGAAAGATAATTTGAATAACTAATGTGCATTCATACATTTGATTGCAGTACAGAGCCTTATGGAATATTGTCATCTCTTTCTCTCCAATACAATTTTACCTAAGACTCTCTTTCTATCGCAAGCTGTGTTGCCAATTCACAAGGCTCGGGGTTATTCGGCTCGTCCATCCTGTTTCACGCGAAATATTTAATATGTTTACTCAACGATACCTTCAACTGTGTTTATCTTAGGCAACCTAATTTTTACCAGTTATTCTCAAAACTTTTATGAATGTGATGGTTATTTTGTAATTGAATTTTTGGTTTAATTTTCAAGAAATTAATTATAAATTCGTTTAGGAGATATGGTCGTTTTCCAAATCGTAAAAGTTGATAATACCCCCATGTTAAACTTTTCAAATTTCGACCGGACAGGATTCTTCTGAAAGCCAGCACCCTGACTCGAAATTTAACGGCGGTTTCAATGGTGCAGGTCATTTCTCTCTCTGAGGCTTCGTTTTCTGGCAATTTGCGAAAACATTAATAAAATACGCCATTTTCAGCCAAAATGCCACCCACATTGTCGCCGTTTTTTTTACGATTCCCTATCGTCATGTACCAGTCGTTACCTGGAATGCATAGAGACAAGTATTCTTCAATTTACGTGCGGATTTCAGCGTCGTATAGCTAATAGTTTGGAAGATGCAGGCAGTAAAAATGACCTATTTTGGAAATATTGAAAATGCATTTAAATGAGGAAAACCCTCTAAAAACCGTAGTTTTCTTCCGAATTGGACGAATGACCACATTTTCTGATAGCCCTTGATCCCGGGAACACGCCGGTGGCTTCAGAATGCCAAAATTCGCATTCGTTTAGGAGATATGGTCGTTTTTCCAAATCGTAAAAGTTGATAATACCCCCCCATGTTGAACTTTTCAAATTTCGACCGGACACGGATTCTTCTGAAAGCCAGCACCTTGACTCGAAATTTAACGGCGGTTTCAATAGTGCAGGTCATTTCTCTCTCTGAGGCTTCGTTTTCTGGCAATTTGCGAAAACATTAATAAAATACGCCATTTTTAGCCAAAATGCCCCCACATTGATAGTGCAGGTCATTTTTTTATTATTGCATGTACCAGTCGTTACCAGGAATGCAGTCAAAGATGATCTATTTTGGAAATATTGAAACGTCCTAAAATTTTAACCATGCGTGAAACTTTTTTATTATTGAAGAAAAGCACAAAGATCCGGCGGATGAAATGACACAGGAAGTTCAAATTTTGATATGAGACCAACGATATTGAATGAATCCTGGTTCTTGAGTTAGACGGTAATAAAAAAATTATTTAGAGCGCCCGAAACGATCGTCTCATTTCGTTCGGTAATCGGTTTATATAATTTTGTCTAACCCCACTTCAATTTCAATTTTAAAAACGTTGTAATTTTTTTCTAGTTTGCTTTCTCTCAGAAACTTATTGTACTTTACGATAAAAAACAATGTTTTAAGGTGATTTATTTATTCTATATTCTTGTGGTCGGTATGAACATTCTGAAAATTATGTAGACTTTTACTTCAACAACTTCACATTTACATTCTCAGAGACTTAAAGGATTTTATTCTTCAATTCATAAACGAGTTTTGTGCTTGCGTACGCTACTCATTCATGAAGTTCCTTAATCAAGACACTGAACATTTTCAAAATCCACATATTTGATAGTCATCTTTAGTTTAAAATATGGGATAAATTTCTAGTGATCAAATGAATCATTAAATTAAAGGGTATTTTATATTCGTATTAGCGAGGGAGAATGTCCGATCTATGTTCAGAACAACCCAGTGAGTGGGAACAATACAATCTTGCTCTCAGGTATCTACAACTTTTCCTGCGCGAAACATCCTAATGAAGTAAATTAACAGAAACCGGACGTGCGCTTTCTGTTATCCGCTGTACAAGAATGAAAAATCAAAAGCAAAGTTGGCAGATGGAAAAGTCGTAAACAATAGTGCTTCTCAGAAAAGCAAATTTTAATTTGTAATGGAAGCTGTAACATGACAATACCGAACTTGAATTTAAAGAAAATTTGGGCTCTACAGAAAATGGAGTAAATTGACGCGGTTCCAAGGACCACGTGTTGTTATTTCAAGATTAATAATGTACGTAATTTTAAAATTTAACTTTTCCGTACAATTCTCATTATCCACCCTCTAGTCATCTCTTTGTACCAGCTTCTGATTTGGATAAAATAGGAGAATGACTAGAATTGGAGGATTGTCGAATGTATATTGCGGCAAAAAAAGAGAGGAAGGAAATATTGCGCGCGGTCTGTGACCCGTTTGTTAGGGTACTGCTCCGGTATTCGCCTAGTGTTGATCGGAGAAACCACGGAAAACTACCGCTCAGAGCAGGCGGCTCCTAGAATTCTCTTCCGGAGAGCGACTGAATTCGAAGTGACTGAAAAGCTAGTATCGAAAATCCTAGCGCTGTCGGGACTCGAACCTAGGACCTCCCGGTCAGAGGCACTGCAGCGATATCAGTTGATGCCCTGAGCCACCTCTCCCAGTTTAGTTGCCCGTTCCGAAGTGGCCCGTCGGTGGCGGCGTCCCCGGAAACGGCTCCGGGAACCTGCGCCGCCGGCGCCGCCCCTCGCCAAGTGGCCCTATAATAGATCCCGCGCCGCGCCGCCCCCAGCCCCTCGCGGCAGATAATGAGAGGCGGCTGCCGGCGGGCCGGGGCGCCGCGCCGCGCGGCGGGCAGCTGCTCCGCCTCGACGGCCGCGCCAAAGGGGTGCACCCCGATTCGCGCGTTTCCACTCGCTGCCGCGCCATCTCACGCTATTCGTTTCTTTTTTTAAAATTTATTTATTTATTTATTTATTTATTTATTTATTTATTTATTTATTTATTTATTTATTTATTTTTAAGGGCTTTTATCCAACCAACTACCGGTTATCCTTTACGTCCCGATGGGACGCATATTCGACCATACACTAGATCAACACACTTGCGGGCTCCTCTGATCTGGGGTCAGCAGAACGCGAGGTCCTCCGCGACGACACATACGATGTCAAGGGACAAACAACCATGTCCAAGGCGGGACTCAAACCCGCGACCCTTCGGACTGAAGCGCATAGTCGGTACTCACTCTAAGCCATCTCGGCCATCCAGGTCAGCACGCTATTAGTTGCTTTTTAAAAAAATCTTAAATGTGTTTTTTTTTTTCATTCTCGATACGGAGTAGAGAGAAAGTTATGTAATGCTGCGCGAAAAAATTGCAAAATTTCGGCAGAAATACTCTTATTTCCGGGTAACAAAAATGTGGATAAATCGAGGAAAAAATCCTCTAACACGTGGTGTAAGCCAGAATCCATGTTTTGTGGCTCCTTGCCGAAAAATGGCAAAACGTCCGTCCGTGCCTCCGTCCGTCTGTCCGGCTGTGAGCAACGCTAGCGGCTAAACTGTGGAGCCGATTATCTCCAAAATTGATATTCCCCAATCGATATGTTGATCTGGCTGTTGATCGAATTTAAACCCGAAATTTTAAATTTGGGGCGTACTTTACTTGAAGTCCCTGGAACACTTTCAATTTTTTTTAAAAAAGCGGCCCTTCGTTTTTGACTAAATTTTGTTGTTGGATAGCCTGAAGGCTTTTGGGAGAATGGGGCAGGTCTTATGTTCGTTAAAATCCCCGATTTTTCAAAAATTGCAAACATTCAAAAAATGTTCGTTGTCTTCCTGCAACTACAATTATGAAGATAGAGATTTTTTCCTGAGTTAAATCTTTTCGGTAAAGATAGATATTGAAATAAGGTCTTGTATAATTTTTCGAAACTTTCTGTGCTATTCGCGTAATTTTGCGTGTTAAGTACGGGGGAGAAAGTACGTGCTGTTTTAGCACCACTACTTTATAATCGAAATGGTACAATCTCAATTACTGAATAATCAGAATATCTCACGTCCTTCGTGAAATTATTATTTAAATCCTAATTTATTCAATTTTGATTAATTCTAGTATTAGAAGATTACTAATAATGGTTCCGATAATTGAGCGGCTGAGAGGCAAAGTGGAGTCAGTCATTTACACTTAATTCACTTAATTATGCAAAAGTGCGTATTTTGCGTTTCAGCTTATCAAAAATTATGTTGGCACATAGGTGGACAAAATTAATTCAAATTTGGCGCCGTACCTGGAATTCAATCAATTCAACAGAAAAGGGTATACATTTTAAACGTCCCGCGTTGGAAAATATTTTTTTCTGTAAAAGCCGCGGGCGAGCTTCCGGAGAGAAAGGCAAGTCGTCTTTCGTATGAAACACTTTGAATCTGCTTTGAAGTTTGAACTGCTTTCAAGATGCGCGCGAGATTGCGCCAGCTACTGGGAACCAGCGAGAGGCAGCATCTCGTATTGTTAACAATTTCTGAGAATCAGATGCATTTCCAAATAAGACGCCATGAAACCCAATTGTTTGAGAATCTTCAGCCGAGCGGTTTCACAAATGATCGCCTCGTCAGAAAAAAGGCTAAGTAATTCACATCTTTGCTGCATTGAAAAATTAGATTTTGACGATTGGCAACGCCAGTGCAGACTCCGTGAACAGAGATGTTATAGTGCGAGCCTTGCGTGACATTGTATTAGGCCCGAATTATGGCAGAAAAATATATTTTTTTCGCCTAACACTGACTTCTTCAATACCGAATAATTCTTTCGCTGAGGTAAACTAATAGTTCTTAAATAATTGTCTTTCAGAATTTTCGCTTGTGACAAGGGAGGAAAGGTGGCGGGAGTCTTGTCCGAATCATCGTCTGTTGCTCTCCCAAAACTCTGATGTTCTCCCAAAAACAAGCTATTTTGTAGCCTCAACAAATCGCGTTGCCAGTAAATAACCAAATAAGATTGGTTATTGCAGATGTGATAATCTTTTTATTGAACGAGAAATTTTTTTTATGTCAAACACCGAAAAACAAATAGTCAAAATACGTAAAGCATGAATTCAATTTTTTCTAGGCACTTTAGGGATTAAATAAAAACGTATCGCTTTGTTCTTTACACTTCCCTTTGTTTTCATCAATTCATCTGGTATTGCATATTGTTGTTCTGCAACATCAACCTGCTGACAATCATTACAAAAAGCATTCAGTCTCGGCGTAAGTTTTATCTATTTTCTTCTACACCTAATAGTCCTTGCTCACAAGGCATACTCTTCATTAATCCGCGGTCAAATAAACACTTATAATTAGGAAACGGAATGCATTGGAATAAAAAAAAAGCAAATTATGTACATACATATGTATTTATATTTTCCAATATATATAAGAGAAAATATAAAATATGTAAAACAAAAATTAATTATAGTGGTTAAAATTGGTATACAATTGGTATTTTCTGAGTAAATAATGCCGTCTATGAGATTATAACACGGTTTCGGAGCGGTTGAAAGATAGTTCTACCTCTTCAGACGCAATTGTACAGTTAACACCATACATAAATAGTTTTATTCCAAATATAAAGAACGTTCTTTGTTTGTACAATGATTACGAGTAGCCAGGGAGCAAATTAATGGTAGTACCGTGTAGCCAGTGACGGATCCCAGAGGGGGAGGAGGGTTAAAGGATCCCCTCTCCAAATTTCATAACGCGATACAATGGCCTCTCAAAATATTTGTTAGTTTTTGACTGTGTTACGCATTAGCTCTGTGAAACATGATCAAGGTCGTGGTTGAATTACTTCTACCTCACAAACACCCGCTCATCCTTGATTTCAAGAAGCAGGAAGAAGAGGAGGTTAAGTTTGTGAATTCATGGCGAAGGGCCTCAGATCATAGAAGCGAGGTAGCATTACATTGCTTTTTAAGAAAGATGATTCTAGCAACATAAATTGAAAAGTCACATCAGAAATGTTCCGTTTCAAAAGTTTAAATGTATTAAAATATAACAAAATATGTAAGAAATATGTAGTTTTAGATAAAATACGTGAAAATATGTAATAATACCAAAATATGTATAAATATGTAAAATAAAAATTGTTCCAATTCATTCAAAATATATAGTAAACTCTAAAAACTGTTATTGAATACGGGTATCTTGTTTCTGTAAAAATATGTATTTACATGAAATTCGGTTCCCTACAATTACGAAAGTTTGCCTGAGGAGATTTTGCACCCAGAACTATTCAAATATGAAATAGGCCTAAGTCAAAATCGCGATGTCAGTGACTTATATCACTCTACTTCTCAGCAGTTTAATTGGAAACTAGGATTTTACGAATTACAAAAAAAAAACAAAAAAAAAAACGTATTTTTACACGACCGGTTAGCATTTTTCTACATAACGTTTTCTCTCTCTACATTTTCTCATATTGATTTCGTTACGTGATTTGATGACACTGAAAAAGTTTTTATTTCCAGAATGCTCTGAATATTTTTTATTGAATATGCTCTATAAAATTTATATTCGATAATTAGAATTTTTGATTAGTGAGACAAACAAATCATTTTTTTAAAATTTTATTTTATTTTATTTTACGTCAAAAAACAGTTAAAAACTGTGTATGACGTGCTATAGGGAAAAGTGAATTGAGTGCACATTTTCAAAATTCTGTGATCCCTACACTAAGTCATATACTACTTAAATTTTGAATTATGTTCCCTAGCAGGGCACCGTTTCATCCGTGACAAGCTCTAGGCTTCCAACATGTGTAGTAGTGACTGATGTAAGTGTAAGTTTGTGTGTATATATATATACACATATATATGTGTGTGTGTGTGCGTGCGTGCGCGCGTGTGCGCGTGTGTGTGTGCGCGTGTGTGTGTGCGCGCGTGTGTGTGTGCGCGCGTGTGTGTGTGCGCGCGCGTGTGTGTGTGTGTGAATGCAAGGCGAGAGGGAGTGGTAAAGAATGAAGAATGGAAGGTCGCGCGTGGAATGAAGCCTGTTTGTTAGCGCCCCGGCACTCGCCTGGTATTTATTTATTTATTTATTTTACGTCAAAAACAATTAAAAGCTCTGTGTGACGTGCTATGGGGAGAAATGAATTTTATGCACGTTTTCAAATATTCTGTGATCCCTACCCTAAGCCATATAATACATGAATTTTGAATACAGAAAGAAAATGAGCGTATGGTATGAATCAGATTCATTAATTGATTACACTGGTCGACAAAACTTTACTGTTTATCTGTTAAATGGAATAGAATGTTTCTTCGTATTACGCATTTAAAAACGCTATTGCATTCTAAAGTGATTAGATTTATTTTTTTTCCATGAAATAATCGCAAAAATTTTTTTTTTTTTGGAATTTTTTTTAGTGTCCAGTAAGAGTTCACAAGCATATTTCGATTCCAGTTTCTCTCGTAGGTAATACCATGAATAATCTCAAATTCTTCTAATTCTCAATCTTCAAAGTGATTAAAATAGGCCGAGGAGCGAATTATATGTATAACGGAGGCCACTGTCTGTCTGCTTCTGAGAAGACAGCTATTATTCTCTCTTATGAAAGCTGCACTAACTTTTCAGTGATTCAGGAAATGAAATGTAGCGTCCGGATCATATTCGTAATACGTAGAATCCAAATCATATTCATGATGTGATAGAAATTGAATAAACTAGAGGTGCTACGACTGCACATACTTTCTTGCATTATTTCTAACTGCTACGTTGTATTGTACTACTGCATAAATCTGCAAAAGTGCTTTCAACCAGCGATTTTTTTTTCCGCACAGAGACTGGAACTCACATCGTCTACGAGTTAACTCGCTGTGAATCTCTAGTTATAGAAACTCCGTGAGTTTCGCACTCGGGCTGACGCGTCGCATTTTGGAGCGTCGCGACGCTCCAAACTGTAATTGTCTCAACCCAATAATTCAAACGCACAATTTTTTATGCAAACTCGCATTAGTCGAAAAGGAACCCTGCGTCCTTAGCTCAATTCAAGAAAAAAATCACGTGAACAATTTGAGCTACTTTTGATTATTTTGTAAACATTGTTAGTAGTATATATAAAGAAACCACCAAAATCAAAATATCCTTTTGAAATTCGTAGCACCTTGAGTTCGGCCAGATCAATCACGGGATATCGATTTCAGGAACATCGTCTGAACTGTATACGCGGAAGTGTTCACCGCAGATGGATGGACAAATCAGACGGAAGAACACAGAAGTTTTTCCATAAACCAATTTTTCGGAATGAAGGACACACAAAAATGCAGTCTGACTATACAACATTGCAGAATAACATTTTGGATATCAAGGCCCCACTCTCTGAGTTTTTCAGTTGAAAATCGCCACTTACCGCTGCTGCACTATAATACTTCCTTTCTGCTATATAGCAGGAAGGAAGGAAAGCAAAATGCCTTTTTCCTACCATTGCAATGGTTACCATCTCGATCAGGTTTTTCGTCCAGTTTCCCTGATCCATTGAGCAAATGCTGAGATGGCCCCTTGTTTTGCTTCTGAACATAAATATAACTTCATTTTCTGTGCACGTCTTCTAGAATTCAGTGGGAAATACAATTATTCAAATTATCGTTTCCATGTTGCCCGGGCGGGAAAAAAATTTAAAATTTATTGTTATTTATTTTTGAAAATAGTTTTTATTAATGGGAGTTTTTTTTTTCCCTTTCTCCCTTCAAAAATTCAAAATTTAAAGTATTACTTATGGGGGGATCGAAAATTTTTAAAAATGTACATTTTTTTCCCCATACCCGTCATGCTTTTTTAATTTTTTGACGTAAAAAAAATAAAAAAATAAAAATCCAATGCTTTGGGCCCAAAAATGGAACCTATAAATTTTGAATTTAAAATTTTTTTAGTTACCATCTTCGGCTAAGAGTTTAAAAAAAACAAAAACCCCAATTTTCCCTATGGGTTATTTTTGATATAAAAAGGGTTAAAACGGGGGAATGAGGGGGAAAATTTTCTAAAAAAGGTTTTTTTTTATGTAGAAGGATTTTTAATTTTATAACTAATGTCCACAATTTATCTCAATAATCCCACTAATTATCTGAATTTTTCTTTGTAGGTTACTTTTTGGGTAAACATCTAACATCCTTGTGTCCCCAGAAAGAGAAGTCCCCGGTTTTCGATATAGTTCAACCCTATTTTGGGGAAAGCATTTCAGTTGGTTGTTACTGGGGATTAACTGCCCCTGGAAGAGGGGAGTTTCAGATGGTCTCGGTTGAATGAGGGACAGAAAACTGAAAGAGACTCATTTAGGTTGAAAAGGGAGCATCCATAATCGAACCCCCATAGCCCTGAATAGATCTGGGGCCCTTTTTGGAAACTTAGCTCTGGTACCAGGGGTGAATAGAGCATTTCAAAAATTTTTTTCGACAATGGCAGCAAATTTATGTTAAGGGGTTTTTTAAAGAAATGCTTTTTCGTTTTATTTTAGAACATTCCCTTTTAGTATAAAAATTTCATTTTATTTTGGGGATAAAAAAATGAAATTTGAAAGCTTTTTTTGATTTTTATAGATTTGGATAATGATTTTTAACTTTTCCGTCATTTTAATGGTTTTTCTGATTTCATCGTTTTTAATCTTTTTAATGATACTTGTTAAACATTTTTAAATCAACAAATGTTCTTCATAAAATTTTTGAGTTATTTATTTTTTTTTTAAATTTATTTACAAAAAAAAGTTAAAAACTGGAGATGCAGGGGAAAAGTAAATTTTGGGAAATTTTAAAATTCGGCCCTTCACTAAGTCATATCTTTAAATTTAAGAAGAAAAAAAGTAATAAAATTATTTCAAGGATAAAAAAATAAATTTTGGGCCTTTTTTGGGTTTCTTACGTGGTATTTTTCGATTTCGTTTCGAAGTTGTAAGTCAACCATTGTGTAACAGCCTGCCCCGGGCATTTCATTAGGTTCAGCGATAGGATAATTAAAGACAGATTTTCTGGCAAAGAACAGCCCAAAACCAAATTTTGAAAGCTGATTCCGAACGAATAAAAGAAGCCTGATTACATGGCCCATATTCAAACATAAGTTTTCGTCTGAAAGGATTTGAAACATTTTCATAATTTTTCTTAGTTTTTGGGGAATTTTTAAAAAACAGAAGAGTTTTCATTGACTTTTTGGCGGTTGTAGGTCACAAAACCCCTCTCGTTCTATTCAGCGACTTTACAGCATTAACTACTTAAACCACGAAATCTCTATGAAATTGGCGCACGGCCCTATCGTCATGGGAAAAACGCCCATTAAGTTCCTTCATTCACGCAGTGTCGCTGAAGTTGGCAGCCATACAAAGACGCCATCAACACCCCTGGATATTTTCAGGGGTGCAAATATATATCAACCATGACTCATCATATATCAAATATCAACCATGACATCGAGTTGGTTTCCTTTTTAAGAGCACTTGAGACGTTATTTTCAAATAGATACCCCCTAAAACAAGAAGGGGGAAACTAATTTTTTCCCTATTTCTATTAAATTTTCTTTTTTTAAATTTTTCAGTTTCTAGAAATAATAAATTGTTCTAAAAATGAGAATGAAAGTATAACCAAATTATAAAATTTATAAGCAATTGATCACCATATCAAATTTTTTTCCACGGGTGCCAGATGACTTAAAAGTTTCGAGTCAGACTTTTGGGGGATTTTCCCAAGTAATTGTAGGCAAATTCCCCCTGTTTTCAGGAAAATTTCCCCGCACCAGCGCCTGTTGGGAGATGGTTTCTCCTATCAACCCCAGGCGAATCCCAAGCACCCAAAAACAGCAAATCGGTAATTACAGAAGTTTCGAAAAGCAGAAAAAAAGAAAAGCCAAACCCCACTTGAAAACGAAATTTAAATTTTTTAAAAACATGATTTTAAAAGGGGAAAGGGAAAAAATCCTAAAGTATTTTACATTCTGGCACTCGAATTTTAAAACTAGAGGACAAATTGTTTTGGGGGGATATCATGTGCCCCCCCCCCCATGACACTCATTTGGAAAATTTGGACAAATTTTCCCAAAAAGGCCAAAAAAATTCCTTTTTAATTTTTAAATTTAAAAACAAAGAAATTAAATTAAAATAAAATCTTTTTTATATTTGAACTTATAAAATTATTAAAACAAAAACAAAACCTAAACTTTTTAAATTGAAGGTTCTGATTTTGTAATCGTTTACTTAAGAGTGCAATTATTGCATTAATTTCCCAGTTCTTAAGAAATTTTAGAATTAAATACATCTTTTATATGTGAACTTATAAATGACTAAACCACACATTTAAATTGAAATTTTTTGATTTCGTAACCCAAATATTTTAAGAAGATTTATTTAACTTCCAGTTCAAAAAAGATTAAAAAAATTTTGTATAAAAAGAACTGTCGGCCCTAAAAATAATTTAAATTTTTTTAGTTTTTGTTATACAAAAAATAAAAATTGTTATTTCGAGGTTATGGTGATTTAAATAGCCCCGGGGATTTTTGGGGTTTTAAAATGTATTTTATTTATTAAAATTTATTTTCCTTAACTGAAAAGGGTTTTTATGACATGGGTTTTTAATTTGATTTAGAAAATATGTTAATTCATATTTTGGGATTTATATAGATTTAAGTAATCTTTTTTAATTTAATAATGTATAAATTTTTTTTATTTCATTACAAGTTAAATAGTAATTTAATTCAATTTTATTTTAAATTGATAAGATGAAAGGTAGGGGGTTTTGGGTAATCAGATATATTTAGGGGTTTAATTTTTGAATGTTTTTTTTATTTCCGTTAATTTTAAACTCTAACTGCAATGTAATGCTAAAGCAGAACTTATGAATAATATTGAATCAATTTAATCAAAAGGATGGGTATAGTTTTTTTGAATGGTTGTGAGTTTAGTTTTTTTTGATTTGTTATTGTAAAAAGGCAAAAATCCAAGCGGGAATAAGCGTTTTTTTGGGGATGAGCCAAAGTGACGCTAGTGCGGCCGTAAAATGTAAGTTCTGTGGTTTGCCCACGAGCCCATTAGATTCCTTCGGGATTGTTCGTTTGCAGTTTGGGTAACGAAACGGCGTCGACGCTTCCCTTTTTTGATGTCCTCGTCCGAGAAAATATAGTGGGGGGAGAAATAATTGGTTAAAAGGGGTTTACGTGCCTTCTTAATTTTTTCTTGGGGCATTACATTGAATTTATTTTTTTTGATAAATATTATGTTTATTTTAAACTGGGGAAACCGTACTGAGTGTTTCCGCCCATTGTGCTGGGAGGAATTGAAAGCTTTTATTTTTTTCGGGGAATTTTTTTCACATTTGAGAACATGTTAAAATTTTCCAAAAGGAATGAGATAGCGTACGTGCATATACCCCCAGAGAAACTCTTGACTTGCAAGGATGTTACAGGAGCCCCAAAAACTTCGAAAGCTGCAGGGGGGATACTTTTTAATTGCATGTGAGTTTACTAGTTAACGAACTGTCACTTTGTCTCATCCGTGGGGAAAAACCTTCGAACTGGTGTTCAACCGTTATTCACAGATGGCTTTTGATCAAGGGAAATTTTTTGTCTATTTGATAGCATTTAATAATTCAAATGGAACTAATTGAATAAGTAACTTTGAAATCCTGATACTAATTACTAGGAACGGATTTTATTGTAATAAAAATACAAAATATGTACATATAATTTTTATTTTTCCAAAAAATTAAACAAACTGAAAAAATGTAAAATAAAAAATTATTTTTGTGTTTGAAAATTGTCTTCCCAAAATTTTCCGACCATAAAGTCCATCAGTCTTTAAAAAAACGAAGTTACTGAAAGTAGGTTCTATTAAAGTAATTGACCTAAACCCCCACAAAATTTTATTGAAATATAAAAAATTCATATTAAAATTTTGAGGAGCCGCTGGGAATAGTAGAACGTGAGGGGGTAAGAATTAGGGGGGGGTTCAGGGAAAACCCATCCCTAAAAAAAAAGTTTGTTTAGATGGAGTAACGAATTGTTTTTAAAAAAGGGGAACGTGTTGAAATTCTTATTCACAAAAGACCCCTCCCTTTTCCCAAAAAGCAATAAGGGGGGGGGGAGGGTTTTTTTAAACTTAGCGATGATATTTAAAGAAGCGCATATTGATTTTTGAAAGATTATTTCTAAATATATTGAACGGGGACTGAAAGTTGTTTTGAGTATAAATATATTAAAATGTGGAATATGTCATAATTGTAAAAAATAAAATATGTAATTATACGAAATATTAATTTAAAAAAAAAAAATTTAATTTATTGAGAATGTCTTTTAAATTAAAAAAAATAATTGAATGCTGGAGGAGTTATGTAAAAATGTAATTACATGGGAAATGTTCCCTACTAATTTTTTTTGCCCATTTATGTATTTTACCCGTTTAAACAACTAAATATATTTTTCTTATTGCATTTAAGGGGGAAAATAATAGTTTATTAATTAATATTCTCATCATTAAATTTAATTTAATAATTAATTAGGATCTTCCTAAATACATTTAATAATTGATAGATAATTATTAATATATGTAATGAGAAAAATAATAATTTGTGTGGGGGTTTTTTTTTGTTGTAATACCATTAAAATTTTTCCCTTTTATCATCCTTTACAAATTTTCCTAGATGACATCATCAATAATGGAACCAATTTTTGCACTTAAAAAAAGGGGTTCATTCGTGACGGGCCCACAGATGTATGAAGCAACCTGTTGTGAATTTCATTTTTTGTTTGATTATGATTTCCGTAGGGAAACTTAAAAAAGACAAGAGGTTTAATACAGTGGATCCTTGTATCAATAAATGTCCAAAAAGAAATAAAACCCCATAAATAAATAAATTGTGGGGAAATTTTCCTGAAAAATAACCAAATAAATAATGATTTAATAAAAAATAAACAAAACGAAAACAAGTTAAAATTGCAACCATTTTTTCACCCCTTGCAAAAATTTGTATAAAGGGAATAAAAAAAAATATAAAGCAAAGTAATAAGTTGTAAAAATTATATATATATATATATATATATATATATATATATATATATAAAATATATATATTTGTTACCCCTCTGAACCCCCACGTGGGCTTCAATTAATACTGAAGTAACGTCAGTTCAGTTTATTTCTCAACACCCAACAAAGAAACATTCGCAAGATCAAAAAAAGGGGGGCCCGGTCATGTCCGCCATATTTATGTCGCCTCGGGGGAGGGGATAGATGCCCCTACGGGCAGTGGCATCCTCCTCAAAACACCGTGTTATTGCGGAACGGATACTGAGCGCGTTTCTGTTGACAACTGCGGGGGCCCCTTGGGAAATTTTGCGCCCATGATTGCGTGGGGGGTGAATTAGGTGGGAAACCTGAACGTCACAAGACAAGGGGGGGTTTGTGTATATACATAATATGTGTGTGTGTGTGTTTATATATTTATAAACATAATCAAATGCATTTGGTGACAACCCCAGGAAACTATATTTTTATGAAGTTCATTGTGGATTTTTTGAGCGCGCTTCTCTTACTTAGGTTTCCTGCACATTGGCCTTCTGACGGGGGGAAATAAGAGCGGAGACGGGGGGTTGTCCCGTAGGTGCGGGCAAGTGTCTACGAAGAAATTTGTCGTGTGCTCTTTGCTTAGCGTTAATAAAAAGATTTGTATTGGCGAAATAAATTTTTTTTTTAATTTTTTTTTACCCATGACCATAGGGCCCTTAAGGGTGAGAACATTTTTATTAATTAACTTTATGGAAACTTCAAAGTTTTTCGAGTGTTTTATCGGCAAGTAATATAAATATTGTAATTTGTTTTTATTTTTTATTAGCTGGGAAAGATTTTATAAGTTTAAAGGTATAAAGGTTTGAAAGATTTTGTTGATTTTGTTTTTAAGGGGTTTTAAAAAATTCTTTAGGAAATCTAGATTTGTTTCGGTTTGGGAGGTTGTTGTCCAGTTGAAAATGGGTACTTGGGCAGGATGGTAAGAGATTGAAAATTTGGGAGGATGTTGATCAGATGATCAGTGATTGATGGATTTATTTCATAATAATTTGTTTTTTGGGTATAAACCATGATGCTTAATAGTCTTCTGAAAATTTTTTTGGGAAAATTTTGTGCGTTTATATTACTGGGGCAACGTTTACCCAGGCGGGAAGGCTTTGTCAAGGTGGGTCTGATAATATTTTTGAAAGGGGAGCAATTTAGTTTCAATTTTTAAAGTGATGAAATTAATAAGGGGTTTAAATTTGATGTTTTTGGTTGCTTTTAATACTGTTTTAATGTTTGCTTCCATTTAAACTCTATCTATTAGTACTCCCAGATATTTTGTGGGTGTGGAATTGTTTAACCGGGGAGTTGAATTATTTTTTTTTAAAGGGGGGGGGGGTTTTGGGGTTTGGAGGGAAAATTTTTGTTTGTTTTTTTTGTGGATTTATCTTGAGTCGCCTTTTTGGAACCAGGTGGGGAGGGGAAGGGGGATTGAATATGGTCATATGCTAATAGAATGTTTATAGATGAGAATAATGCGATCATCGCATAAAAAGGTTATGTTAGAATCTGGATGGGGGATGATCTGCTGTATAGATATTGAAAGAATGGGACAAGTAAGATTTGAGGAACCCCTGAAAGAATGTTTTGGTTGGAAAAAATGTTTTTTTTTGGACCGGGGCATTTGTAAATAAAGGAATTTTTTTTTGAAGATAATCAAGTACCTAGGGGAATTTTATAAAGAAAAACCTGATCCCAAATGCTGTAAAAGTTTAGTTATGTCAAAAAAAGACTGTTTTGTGTGCTCTTTGAATGGAAACTTTTTGCTATTTCGACTAGACGTAAAGAGGTGATTTGTTGAATGATTTGGTTTAAAACCCAAATTGTTTTTTTGTATGGTGTCATTTGAGTTTAAAAAATGAACTAGGCGACTGAAAATTTTAATTTTCAAAATTTTAGCTATTTTGGGAGCAGACAAATGGGCCTGTAATTTAAAGGGGGTCATTGGGATTATTTTTTGGTTTTAATTGAATATAATGCGTGTTTCAAGTTTAAAGCACCCAATTCGGAGGCAGATTAAAGGGTGGTGTTATGGCGCAATGCAGCTGGGGAAGTTTTTTTAAAGGGTTTTTGGTTTTTAGTTGTCGCCCGGTGATTTTTTTTTTTTCAGCTGTTTGATGATTTTTGGGTTTCTACGGGGAATGAAATGAATAGGGTGGAACTGTGGCGTGTGTTTTTTCAAAATTTTTTTTATTAATTGCTGGTTAATTTTAATTGGTTTGAATGTTTCAGGGGTTTTTTGCTATTATTTCTTTTTGATGTTCGGGAAAATTAAACTTTTTGAAATAAGAGGAAAAATTCTTTTTCTTTAGTAAGTATTTAATAGTTTCCATTGGTCGAGAGTTTGTGGAGTTGTTGAAGATGCTGGAATTTGAATTTTTGTGATTGGTAATCATGTTTTTAATTTCGGTGTTTTTTTAGTTTTTTTTTGTCTTTTGCTTTTGGTTTTAAAAATCCATTTGCGTTAATGGCCCTTTTGGGTTTTTAAGGGATTTATGATAAATAGGGAAGTGCATCAGCTTTTGGGTTTGTTAGTTGTAATGTGAGGAGTGTTGATTCGGGGATTTTTTGTGATTGTTTGAATGATATTCGATTGAGTTGTTGAGATCATCATTATTTTGTATACGAGTTGGAAAGATTATTTTGAGCTAATTAACATTTTAAATAGTTCCAAATAACTTTTTTTTTTGGTGTTTTGATGGTGAAATTTCATTTGATATGTCAAGGTAATTTTAATAGGTGGTGATTTTGAGTCAAATTTTTCTTTACTATTTTTAAATTTGTTTGGTAGAAATTTTTAGTTATAACTAAATAGTATATCGGGGTTTTTGTATTGTTTAAAAAAAAATGGGGAATTTGGGAGCATGAAAAATATATTGTTGGTGGCGATTTGGAGTCTTTTGCCATGGTAATTGAGTTACACCCCAGGCTTGATTTTTGCAGTTGAGATCACCAAAAATTAAAGTTGAAGTGTTTGTAAAAAATATTTCATTTGTTCATTAGTGGAAATTTTTTGGGTTTTGGGTTCGGGGCAATGATATTTATTGGTCCGTTATTAAATTTGGATTGCCAGTTTAAAGGTTATTAGTTGTAGGTGTAAATTTTGTGAGTTTTTTATTTTTTATTTTAAATATATTGGCCCCTCCAGAGGCAATTAGTTGGGCCTTTACTTCTATATATTTTGTAGCCATCCCCTTTTGCTTTTCTTTTGGGAAAAGATGGGTCACTGATGGGAACGTGAATGTTATGATTGTGAAGTGGGAAAGAGAGATCCTGTTTTTTTAAAACCGTTAGATTGGGTTAAAAATAGTTAAACTCTTTGGATTATCCATTTTGGGTTGTTGATTGGGAGGGGAAGGAAGGCAGGGATATGTTAAAGTAAAATTGAGGTTCTTTAAATTTTTGATTTTATCGCTTTCGCAAGATTGAGAACACCAGAAAAATTTAGGGAAATTTTAATTTTTTCCAAAATAGAAATAAAACTTACGTTATCATAGACTATATTTAAGATAAGGAACTTGTTGGAAAAAGGGAAAATGTGTTGGGGATTAGAAAGTATGTTTATTGGGTTGTATTTTCCATGGATTGATTGAAAAAAGATTTTGAATTTGGGGATAAGGTTTACAGAACTTGGGAACTACTTTTTTAAAAATGTTAGTTGAAATTTTTTGGTTAGGGGTGGTTATTCCCTTGATTAGTTGGGCGTTAATTGGGGGGTAATTTAATTTTCATAAGTGGGGGAAAATGTTAAAAGTTTGTGTGTTAAAAACAGCATTGGTGGGGGAAAGAGTGATTAAATGTATTCATTTTTGGAGGTAGTTTTTTTTGTGTTTTAGAGTTGTAATTACGGGTTTTTTAAGTTTTGCATAATTTTTTTTTATGTAGGACATCCTTTTTAAATTTGCTGTGGTTCTAAAAAATTCTTTGGTTCTTCATTTTTTGGGAGTTTTAAATTTTAGTAAAAGAGATTACCTATGATCTGGAAACTTGGGCTGACCCATTTGCTTGTAGTGGCCATAACTGACATTTTTTTCATTGTATTGGGCCTTATTAGTTCTTTTATCTTTTAAATTTTACAAAATTAAACTCACTAAAATTTTAAAATTTGTCTGGATTCTTTTTTCAATAAGATCACTGCCACTGTTTGCATAGGTTTTTATTTTTTGTAAAGTCTGGTGCACTTTAATACTGAAAAGTTTTTTGATTTGAGTTCGTTTATAATTTTTCTTTTAATCTGGGGAAAATCCTTGGAACAACTGCAAATTTTTTGACTGTAGGGTCCCCTTTGGAGTGGGAAATTGTACATTATTTTGATCACAGAAAGTCTGAAATCACGAAAGTCTTTAATTTCTTAAAAAAATTTTAATATTGTTTTTTTCAGTTTTTTTTGAAAGTTTCTATAACACTTTTTTAAAGTCATTTATAAGGGGTTAAGTTTTAAACCCCCGTTATTATTGGGGGATTTTTTTTTTTGTTGCTAGATTTTCCTTTTGTTGAATATTGTTTTTAACTGGTTCATTTGTTTGAAGAGTTCATATCTTTACTCACTGGACGGCAAACCCGTGTTACTATTGGTGCCTTTGGGCTTTTTTCGCCTTTTTTGATTCAGAGATTGGGGACCATCTTTTTTGGAGTTGGGGAATTTTATTAATGTTTACGTTTTTAGTTTCACTTGCAGGTTGTTTATTTGGGAGCGCGTTGGTTGGTAATGCGGCGGTAATGGCGAAACCCGTGGCTTTTAGGTTTTGCTGTGAGTAGTAATTGTTGTTTAGTTCTTGGTGGGTGGTTCTTCCCCATCCCTATCATGAGGATTCTTCATTCAAACCGAGATACCAGAGAGCCCGGGTTTGCTAACACTTCGTGGGGATTATATTTTCCATCACGGATCACTTTTTAAAAATTGAAAGGTTTCACCTTTTTCACTGGGAAAAGTTACTTTTTTAGAAATTGGGTTTCCCTGCTGCAATGCGCATTTGGCTGGGCCCCCAGAACTGGTGCGGTTAATCACTGGGGCGTCCCCGGTTACAACTGATAAACTGATACTATCTCGATTGGGCTACTGAACGCGAAGGGGCGTGGGGCGCCCAGAGAGGGTTCCGGGAACTGGGTGAACCTAAGATTAAATTTTGTTCCGAAAAAAGGGTGAAAATGCTCTTTAAAAAGAAAAATACCCGTTTAATGAGCTAATGTTTTGGAACTAAATGGTCCGATTTTATTGTTTTTAATTGCGCAATATTAAACAATTTAAATTTTTTTTGTAAAAAATAAAAGACTTTTTCAAAATTTTTGTATGTTTTTTTCCCGAAGAAGAATGAAATTCCCCCATAAAGGGTTTTCTTAACGAACAATTGAAAAGCGAATCATCTTTAAAAATTATATTCGTTTACCGCTCACCCTCTGTAATTTGAAACTCTTCCTGGCGGCTGCGTCGTAGAAACTGATAGGCCAACCGCACGAGAGCCTAGTCTCCAAATCTAACCCGAAATCAGTTCATTAGCGGTGCAGCCAGCTCCGGGCATCGTTTCACCGCTCCGGAGGTGGGGTGGGGGGGGCCCGAGGGAAACTGCGCGGGGAGGGCGGGCGGGCGGGGCGCGCCGCGCAGGCGGGCAAGAGGCACGCGCCGCCTCTTGAAGCGGCAGACTGCAGCCCTTGAGCCCACGCGGGTCGACGAGGGCAGGCGGCGGTGGAGGGCGTCATGATGGCGACGGAGGCTGCACGCGTGGGCCGGGGGGAGGGGGGTGACGGGACTGCGGTGTGGCGGAGAAGTTGGAGGAAAATGAGGAGACGGAGCGACGAAGCGGCGGGCGGCGAAGATGCGGCGATGGGTTGGAGGGGTAACAGGTGTGGCGGTCTGCGGGGCAAACGGGCTGGCAGCGCGAAGAGTGTGCACTCCAAAGAGGTGGCGGTGCGAAGTGGGTGGCGGTACAAAGGGGGAGGGGGTGTCGGGGCGAAAGAGGTGGCGATGAGAACGGGTTGTCGGAGCGAAAGGAATGATGGTGCGAAGGGAGTGGCGGTGCGAAGGGACTGGCAGTGCAAAGAGATGGTGCGAAGGGGGTGGCAGGCGGCGCGCAGAGGCAGGCAGTGCGAAGGGACTAGCGGTGCGAACAAGATGGCGAGACGCAGGGTGACGTGAGAAAGGGAGCGGCGGAGCGAAGGGTGTGGCACTGCAACGAGCGGGGAAAAAAAGTTGGGAAAGGGAGGCGAATTTGTGGGGGGTTGCATTTAAAGTAGTAGTACTTGCATGTTAATATCTGGCATTAGTCCCTGATTTTTGTGCAACTTTTGATGCACCAATGTTCTGCAGATCACATTCTCTCATAATCAAGGAGATTTCATGAACTGACAAACATTTATGCACAATGGATTGCGTAAAAACGAGGGGCAAGTGTCACACATAAATAAACTCCGTGTATGCAATTATCCATTACATGTTCAAGGGTAGAAGGGTCGTTTTTACTTTTTACATGCCCTAGGAGTATGAAACGTTTATTCTGAGACATTCTGTATATTCGTGAGAATGTAAACTACTTATCACCAGAGAACGGATTTATATGGACTAAAAATGTTTGAAATACGTAAATACATATGTACTTATTTTCATCAAAATAGTTTAGTTTAATATGGACTTAAATTAATAAAAAAATGACTGTTGTAAAAGAATATTTTATTGTGGGTTGATAAACCTTAATCTTTAAATTCTGAAATGTAACTTCTAATTTTACACTGGATCATTGTCTATTTTTGGCATTTTACACTAGCTTAATAGATAGATTAGTAGAACTAACCCAACACAGTATTCTGACTGGATTGTAACCGACAATGAGAAACTGTATAAGTTGAATTCTGATGTCCAAATCTCTGTGACGTCATGCGATTTTCGGGTGACAGCCTCAGAGGGAAGGAGAAGGGGTACTGAAACGAGGTGCGTTTCCCACAGACCACGGAGGTCTCAAGGTCATCTGTCAAACAAATCCAATAAATCATCGCCTCCTCACTCCCCTTCCCCTCGCAAGACATTCAGATACAGGGCCTGAGGGCCGCAGAGTGGATCTATTCTTCCCATAAATTAAAACATTTACAGTTTCTTAACTTGCTTTCCCATTGTCAATTCTTCTTAATTTTCAAAAAAAATTTTAAGCTCTTTTTGTTGAGTTATATATTTTAATATTTAATGAAATTTCACTGTTAAGCTTAATACGCTACATGAACTGATTTTATTAGAAATATGGAAATATATTCAAGCTTTTATTCAAGTTTGTACCAAAACCCAAAATATGGAAAAATATGGAAAATAAAAGTAGCATTGTTTAATCCTACACATTGTACAAAATAAAGATAAAGCAAATTAGTATCGATATTAGCTTATTTAGTAAATATGTGTATACATAGAAATCCGTTCTGTTTATCACCTTTCCTAATCAAACACACTTATACTCTGCACTCATGAAGTCATGTTTCTTATCTTCTGTAAACACTACAAAATGTTTTACAAGACTATATATCAAGACATGTCAATGCATTTTTGGCTCAT
This sequence comes from Teleogryllus oceanicus, assembly GCA_964035755.1. Lineage (NCBI taxonomy): Eukaryota > Metazoa > Arthropoda > Insecta > Orthoptera > Gryllidae > Teleogryllus > Teleogryllus oceanicus. The sequence continues at coordinate 178,397,245 of CAXIVR010000002.1, forward strand.
CAATCTTTGCTAAGACCCTTATATAAATAAAAGAGTGCTTCAAAAATAGCGAAAATAGACAAAAGTGTTTTTTTTTTACCCTTTACGTGCCCTAGAAGTATGAAACATTCTGAGACATTCTATATATTATTGATATGTAAACTACATATTTATTTATTTATTTTTACGTCAAAAAACAGTTACAAACTGCGTATGACGTGCTATGGGGAAAAGTGAATTGTGCACATTTTCAAAATTCTGTGATCCATACAATAAGTCATATACTACTTAAATTTTGAATTTTGAAAGGGAGAAAAAAACATAAAATTCCGTATAATAAAATCTATTTTCAAGGATAAATAAGCAATACATTTTGGCTCTTATCATGTTGTGCTTCGGAATAATACTTCCTGCCGCGACAACATGGAAACGATAATTTGAATAATTGTATTTCACTGAATTCTAGAAGACGTGCACAGAAAATGAAGTTACATTTATGTCCAGAAGCAAAACAAGGGGCCATCTCGGCATTTGCTCAATGTATCAGGGAAACTGGACGAAAAACCTGATCGAGAGAAGACACGGTAATGCTAAAATTCCTAGATGAATGAAGAGAGGCTTACATGAATCACGTGGGTGGGATTTTTTTATTATTCGTACAATTCGTTTTTGTAATCTAAAAGTCTGGGAGCTATAAGATGTATTTCCCCAAAATATTATGCCATATCTCAGGCGGGAATGAACATTCGCGAAGTATACACAACGAGCAATATGAAGGCTGACTGAATTTGCAAGAATCCTGAACGCGTAGCATAATGAACTTAATTTTGTGTTCAATTCATTTAAATGGACGTTCCATTTAAGGTTTGACTGAATTGAGAGACCTAAAAATTTTGTTGCCTTAACATCAGTCAATGGTACACTGTTCATTTTCAATGGGGCACAGAATTGTTTATTTGAAATGGAAAACTGCATTAAAACCGTTTTCTTTTCGTTCACTATTAATTTGTTATTTCGGAACCAATTTGAAACATCTGATATTGTACTATTTACGGTTTCTTTATTGCAAAGGATGTTCGTATCATCCGCAAAGAGAACCGTTCTTCCGTTTCGAATCGTCGATGGCATATCATTTACGTAAAGTAGGAACAGAATAGGGCCTAAAATCGATCCTTGAGGAACTCCACATGCAACGGGCAAAGAGTCGGAAAGGTGCGTACGTAATGTTCCATCATTCCAGTAAGGTATTTCAACTGTCTGAGATCGTTGTTTAAGGTACGAACATAACCAATCTAGAGCAATACCACGAATTCCATATGAAGCAGTGGCGGCTCGTGGGTATTCGCACGTTCGCATGTGCACACCCAAATTAATTCGGTGCCATTTCTCTTAAACATCTCTTAACAAGAGGAGAATACAAGTCCTCTCAGAGCATTCCCGAAACATGTTATTTCAAAACACGCGCCATTCGGAAGCTGCGATTGCCGGTCCGTACGCCTTTCTTTCGTGAATGGCGCCTGAAAAGAAACAATGGAATGGAATTGTTCGGCATGCTATCAGACGTCATAAGATGATTTGTGTTTAATTGTCATTATTAATGTTAATGTGTGTCAATTCATGCATGTAATGTATGTGTGTGCGTGAGAGAGAGACAGAGGGAGAGAGAGTGTGGGAAAAAGAAGAAAAACGTTGCACACCCTAATGGCATGACCACGAGCCGCCACTGATGTGAAGGTAATTTGGAAAGTAAAATGTCATGATCAATGACGTCAAAACCTTTTGAGAGATCTAAAAATAATCCAATAGGTGCCTCGTTTTGATCCAATGATGAGGCGTCATCTTTAAGAAAAGAAAATATAGCTATTTCTGTTGATTTTGATTTTCTAAATCCATGTTGGCAATCTGAAAGCGCGTCGTGTTTAGTGAGAAAGGTTTCCATGCGTACGTAAAAAAGTCTCTCTAATATTTTTGAAAAACTGATAGAAGAGAAATGGGCCGATAATTTTGAATTTCATTTTTGTTGCCTTTTTTGAAGAGCGACTTAATTTTAGCTGTTTCGAAAATATCTGGAAACGTTCCAGTGCATAAAGATGCATAAAATATGTGAGTTAACGGGTGTATAATGGCATACGCACAAGTCTTTAACAAAGAATCCGGGAATTCATCTAAACCGGACGAATATTTATTTTTTAGTTTACCGATTATTTTGAGAATTTCATAGGAAGAAGTTTCGGAAACGAACATTGTGTCTACAATTTTGGGTGAACTGTCTGTTTTTTTAATTTTGTACCTGAAGACCCTTAGTGAGATCGGCAGCCATTCTCGAAAAGTATTGGTTAAAGAGACTAGCCACTTTTGCCGGATCGTTCACATTTATATCGTTATATTTTAAAACAACATTCTCTACGGGTTTTCTAGTTGATTTGGTAGTATTTTTTATTATATTCCACATTGCTTTTGTTTTTTATTTGAGTTCAAAATATCCTGATCGTTTTTCATGATTTTAGCCTGCCTTTGACTTTTCTTAACAATGTTTTGTATTTTTTAAAGTAGATAAGGAAATCTTGAGATACGTCATGACGTTTAGAAATGAAAGAAAGAATTCGCGTGTTTTTACAAGATGTCCTAATCCCTTGTGTTATCCAAGAATTGCTTTTCCGTGAAATATTTAATTTTTGTTTTTGAAGAGGAAAGCAAGTGTTAAAATAAAATGAAAGAGTTGAAAAAAAAATATTTGTCGTTTGTATCAACAGTGTTATAAACCGCTTCCCATGACTCCTGCATCAAGTAATCAGTGAATAATTTAATTTTACTTTTAGTAAATAATCTAGTCATACGTGTATTATTTATTGTGTCAGTGATCGCGTTTCTTATATTGGTAAGAATTTGTGCATCGTGGTCACTGTATCCTAAATCTTTTGTTTCAACTTCATATCGAGTTGTAGTTTTGTTAATTATAAGTTGATCAATTGCCTTTATCGAATGTTGTGTGTTCCGTGTAGGTACATTAATTGTGATGTCTAAATTGAAGGAATTAATTAAATTGAGGAACTTTTCTTTCTCGCAAGATTCGACCAGAAAATCAATGTTAAAATCTCCGCAAACAACAATGGATTCAAAAGAGCGATTGCTAACTTTAATAAGTGTTATCTCCAGGTTTTCGAAGAACAAAATATAATCAGCAGTTCTCTTTGTTGGAGGTCTGTAAATGCAAAGTATTATCACTTTTAGTGAAGTAAGATGTACAATGTGTAGTTTAGTGATGTAAGAGGTACTTATCAAACACACTTGTACTCTGCACTCCTGTCTTGAACTGTTGCACACTTGTCTCACCTAATCAAACACACTTGTACTCTGCACTCTTGAAGAGGTATTGCCTTATCATTTGTAAACATTTTACAAAACTGTATTACAAGACGATAATAATGAAGACCTGTCGATGCATTATTGTGATCATCAATCTTTTGATGAGCTTCTGTTGTTTTCATTGCCATAGAAAAGGAATATCCCGTTCTAAACTATTGAAGGCCCTTATATAAATAAAAGTGTTTCAAAAAATAGCGAAAATAGTTAAAAGTCGTTTTTACCCTATTATATGCTCTAGAAGTATAAAACATTTATTCTAAGAGCATATTCGTGAGAATGCAAACTACTTATCACCTTACTTAATCAAAAACACTTAAGAACTCTTAAAGTAATGATTTCTTATCTTTTGTAAACAGTTTACAAGATTGTTTTACAAGGTATTAATCAAGTCCTGTCAATGCATTTTTGTGCTCATTAATCTTTTGATGAGCTTCTGTTGTTTTCATTGCCATAGGAAAAGAATATCGCGGACTAAACTATTGAAGGACACTGGCATAAATAAAGAATGCTTCAATAAATTGCCAGCTTCTATAAACAGTCTAGTAACAATAATGAAATTCGATAAACAACAATTATTACATTTTCAAATCGAGATACCCATTCCCTTACGCAGTTGGTGGTGACGTATTAGTATCACTTGACGAGGAAATGGTATTGTTAGGGCAATTTACAATAATAAAATAATATAGAACTAGTGGTGCTTCAAGAGTACATCTCGTATTATTGGCAAAGGTTTCATATCAGACTACAATATTGCATTTCTGTCCTGCTTACACTTAAGAAATCTCTTGAAAATAACCAAACGAGGTAAGAGAGTTTAGAAAAAAAGTACTTTACTTTTTTGAAAATTCAAAAGTTTTATGAAAATGACTTTCTGCCACGAATTCAAAACTTTGTGCTCCATTTTCACAAACCATTTAAAGAAATTTTGAAGTTATGATGCACTACCAACGGTCCAGACTTCTAAAAAAATGAATAAATTTAGCAATGCATCATTGTTCCAGCATTTTTAAATAATTTGTATCTGCATTTTTGAATGCTCTAGTTGTTGTAGAATTTATGTGTCTCGTACACGTACAGGATGGAGCTAGTAATGCTGGTAAAAATCGATGTGAAGATTTTGGCGGAAATTGTTCTTTTGGAGGTCCCTGATTACGCAAAAGTTATGTCTTCAAAACGTCCTTCTACCCGTCCGGCGGTCTATGTGTAAACAACAGGACCATCTAAAACGATACCATAATGTACCAAAATTGAAGTCCCATGATCGATCTAGCGTCACGGATTCTGAAATATGAAACATCTTTCAATTTTGGAGAATATTCACACGAAGCTCTTAATTTATCTCAGAAATGCTCCAATATATGCTTATACAAAAAGTGGCACAAGTCTTATTTTCATTGGAATCTCAAACGTTTTAAATGCTTCAAAATGTAAACATTTTTGGACCCGTTTTTGCAATATTTCAAAATTTTTCTTTCTTTCTTATTGGAACCTTTTAAAAAAGTATTCTTTAATTTAAGTAACGTACATATTTTTCAAAACAGCAGCTTTTCTGCAATTCTGAATGAAATTAGCAAAAAAAATATATAAACAAGATTTTCACGAAAACTGCTCCAAAAATTATCTTCAAACAAATTTTTGAAGATGTATACATTGTGTTGTTATCTCTCGTATGTGTCTACACTTTTGCTACGAAAAATGTTGGCATTGTTTTCTAAAGTTTGTCAAAAATTCGATCTGAAATATGATCAGTATCTTCCATTGTAATACTGTCCGTAAGTACACAATGTAATGCATCAATGTATTCTACATCTTACCACGAACAGAGATGTTTTCTACATCTACACAAAATTCCAAGTTGTCTACGTACCCTTAAATCTTACATACTGTTAACTAATACTTGAGTGTTTTTTATTGTTGGGGCTTGAAATGTTGTGCTTTAATGTCTTTTTTTGGTAAGGTTTGGATTATCCTACAAGTTGTGTATAAATATTGGAGGGATTTTGTTTTTTGTATGGTACATGATAGAAGAATTAAAAGGTTCGTCCTGAATATTTCTTATGCTGAGAAGGTCAACTTTGCACAGGGATGCTATTAGCAGGAGGAACAGGATTAAGGGTGGGTAAGCTGGATTTAAGGATAGGAATCTCTTTGAATACTGGGCATGTATTTTTAAGGTCTTTGGCTTGTCAGATAACTTCCGGCTACGACATTGAAAACGACACGAGTAGAATGTGCCAACTGCACTGGACGTGGAGTTGCCGCAGTGTCGAGGCAGACGGCGCGGCGGGGAGATGGCATGAACCGCGCATGGCGTCCACTTATCGCTCCACTGTTAAAGTGTAACACTGATATCGTATCAACAACAGTAGATTATGCAACTCGTTTACGACGTTGCCCTTTTTTGCATGAATAAGAAAATATTATTGAGACAAACATTGTGTGTGCAAAGAAGGAACATTTTAAACGAGTTGCTTACGCTATTTTTTACTTTCTCCCTAGAGAACGTTATGTAATGCTGCGGGAAAGAACAGGGAATTTTGAGCAGAAAAAGCTCTCAATGCAGGGCTCTGGTAACGAAAAAGTGGATAAATCCAGTGGCTAAATTTAGGGGCAAAGTTCTCCAACCCGTGGTGTAGCCACAATCCATGTTTTGTGGGTCCTTGATACCGAAAAAACGAATGTCGGCAAAACTTCTGCCTGTCCGTCTGTGAACTACGCTAGCGGCTAAAAGGTTCAGCTCATTTTCTCCAATCGATCTGGCTGAAGTTGCGGGACAAATTTGGGAGGTACTTTACAAAACGTACCTGGGACATTTTCCAAATTTTCAAAACAATGGCTTCATTGTTTTTTATTCAGTTTTGTCGTTGGATATCTTGAAGGACTTTTAAGAGAATGGTGCAGGCCGTTGAAAACAAAGAGTTTTCGAAAATTGCAAAAGTTCAAAATTTTTTCGGAGTCTTCCTACAACTAAAATATTAAAGATAGAGCTTTCTCCCTTAATGATAGCTGATTTTCATAAAGTTTGATTGTGAAATAAGGTCATGTACAATTTTTCGAAAATTTGAGTACTTTCACCGTAATTTTACGAGAAATTCGGGGGGAGAAAGTTCGTGCTGTTTTAGCAACACTAGTTTTATAACTGCGTTATAACGAATATTTAAGAAAGCGAAGTTAATTTGGGTATATAGTTGTAATGTCGGTCCATATTATGACGTCATGTGTGCTTCATAAGCGACGAAATTATTACAAATGGTATTCAGGTTGAAAGTTGTGTTACAAAAGTCATGAATACTTTGCCAAGAGAAAGTTTGGAAGCAGCTGCAATGGCAGAATATGCATTAATACTAAAAAAGAGTTTTGCAAACTTTATAAGGAATATTCTAAGTTTAAGAAATGGATGATGAAAAAAGCGAATTTTTATGTGAGGCCGTAGTGCTTGCTTATCTGTTGGAGAAGGTCTTGTAAAAACAAGCGAATTCTTTCTTTCATTTCTAAACGTCATGACGTATCTCAAGATTTCCTTATCTACTTTAAAAAATACAAAACATTGTTACGAAAAGTCATAAGGCAGGCTAAAATCATGAAAAACGATCAGGATATTTTGAATTCAAATAATAAAACAAAAGCAATGTGGAATATAATAAAAAATACTACCAAATCAACTAGAAAACCCGTAGAGAATGTTGTTTTAAAATATAACGATATAAATGTGAACGATCCGGCAACAGTGGCTAGTCTCTTTAACCAATACTTTTCGAGAATTGCTGCCGATCTCACTAAGGGTCTTCAGGCACAAAATTCAAAAACAGACAGTTCACCCAAAATTGTAGACACAATGTTCGTTTCCGAAACTTCTTCCTATGAAATTCTCAAAATAATCGGTAAACTAAAAAATAAATATTCGTCCGGTTTAGATGAATTCCCGGATTCTTTGTTAAAGACTTGTGCGTATGCCATTATACACCCGTTAACTCACATATTTAATGCATCTTTATGCACTGGAAGGTTTCCAGATATTTTCAAAACAGCTAAAATTAAGCCGCTCTTCAAAAAAGGCAACAAAAATGAAATTCAAAATTATCGGCCCATTTCTCTTCTATCAGTCTTTTCAAAAATATTAGAGAGACTTTTTTACATACGAATGGAAACCTTTCTCACTAAACACGACGCGCTTTCAGATTGCCAACATAAATTTAGAAAATCAAAATCAACGGAAACAGCTATATTTTCTTTTCTTAAAGATGTCGCCTCATCATTGGATCAAAACGAGGCACCTATTGGATTATTTTTAGATCTCTCAAAAGCTTTTGACGTCATTGATCACGACATTTTACTTTCCAAATTACCTTCATATGGAATTCGTGGTATTGCTCTAGATTGGTTGTTCCTTAAAAAGAAATACCTTACTGGAATGGGAATTGCACCTTTCCGACTCTTTGCCCGTTGCATGTGGAGTTCCTCAAGGATCGATTTTAGGCCCTATTCTGTTCCTACTTTACGTAAACGATATGCCCTCGATGATTCGAAACGGAAGAACGGTTCTCTTTGCGGATGATACGAACATCCTTTGCAATAAAGAAACAGTAAATAGTACAATATCAGATGTTTCAAAATGGTTCCGAAATAACAAATTAATAGTGAACGAAAAGAAAACGGTTTTAATGCAGTTTTCCATTTCAAATAAACAATTCTGTGCCCCATTGAAAATGAACAGTGTACCATTGACTGATGTTAAGGCAACAAAATTTTTAGGTCTCTCAATTCAATCAAACCTTAAATGGAACGTCCATTTAAATGAATTGAACACAAAATTAAGTTCATTATGCTACGCGTTCAGAATTCTTGCAAATTCAGTCAGCCTTCATACTGCTCTTGGAACGTCCATTTAAATGAATTGAACACAAAATTAAGTTCATTATTTCAGAATTCTGGGGAAATACATCTTATAGCTCCCAGACATTTAGATTACAAAAACGAATTGTACGAATAATAACCAAATCCCACCCACGTGATTCATGTAAGCCTCTTCATTCATCTAGGAATTCTACCATTACCGTGTCTTTTATTTACGAATCAGTGGTTTTTGTAAAAAATGACTTGCTCAAGGGCGGAAATATATTTTCAGAAAATGCCGAAGTCTATTACTATAACACTCGACGTAGAAATCATATTCATCAGGTGACAGTATCAACAGCTCATTACAAACAATTCACTTACAATACATGCACATTATTTTACAACACTTTGCCAGATGACATTAAACGATTAACTTCAATAGAAAAGTTTAAATCCCAAGTGAAATCGTTTCTGCTGCATAACTGTTTCTATACAATTAGAGACTATACTGAGCATCACAAGAAAAGTAACATTAATTTTACCAATGATACATAATGCATTATTTACCATTTGGACTGTATAAATGAGTATAAACAACCTGTAACAACTATTGTACTACAGCTTCCGGGTCAATGACCCCATCTCGATCAGGTTTTTCGTCCAGTTTCCCTGCCATGAGCAAATGCTGAGATGGCCCCTTGTTTTGCTTCTGGACATAAATGTAACTTCATTTTCTGTGCACGTCTTCTAGAATTCATTGGGAAATACAATTATTCTAATTATCGTTTCCATGTTGTCGCGGCAGGAAGTAATAAGAGCCAAAATTTATTGCTTATTTATCCTTGAAAATAGAGTTTATTACATGGGAGTTTTTTTGATTGTTTTTTTCTCCCTTTCAAAATTCAAAATTGTATTGCTTATTTATCCTTGAAAATAGATTTTATTACATGGGAGTTTTTTGTTTTTTTTCTCCCTTTCAAAATTCAAAATTTATTGCTTATTTTTCCTTGAAAATAGATTTTACTACATGGGAGTTTTTTTCTCCCTTTCAAAAATTCAAAATTTAAGTAGTATATGACTTAGTGTAGGGATCACAGAATTTTGAAAATGTGCACACAATTCACTTTTCCCCATAGCACGTCATACGCAGTTTTTAACTGTTTTTTTGACGTAAAATAAATAAATAAATAAATAGAAGCCCTGTTAATAAGATATAATGCACATGTTATAATAAAGCTGGTAGATATTATACTAGTAATATCTCACAATGGAAAGAAGAGGACGACAAATGTATAAATTAGAGTTTCGAGATATTGGCGGTTAAAAGAGTTTTAAAAAATTCTGGTAAATTCAGTTTTTGAAGAACTAATTAGAAGTAATTAAACTTTGATATTTCCAGGCTAGGCAGATTGAAAGGTGTTTTTTGTGAATGTTATTCCAGGTTCATGAAATATATATTTAACAGATTTTTACACTAGTGAAAGCATTGAAATAACACTGCATAAAATATTGCAGTTTCCCACTAAAAAAATATTTTTGTTTCAAATTAAACATAATATTGTATTATGATATAATATTGTAATGTCAATTAAGATTACATTAAGAAGAAACATTTAACAAGATACATTCATCTTTACAAACAAAATACACCAAACTTCACAATTTTCTGTTTTAAATTAACATTAATACAACAATGTTAATAGATTAAAAATAGATTTCTCTCTGACGTTTTTACTCTATTAGCTACACTTATTCAGTCATATCCACTATCTCCCCAAAATGCTCATGTAGAAATCAGAATACTGTGTTTTAGGTGATTCGCTTCACACAGTGTTAGGTCTTTTTTCTTTGCGACGTTGGTATCTCGGGTCTATCTATAGGTTGGAATGAGTTCATTTGAACCTATCTCCCACGTTACCAACGATGAGCGTTGATAACACTATTCATAACCCTCAAAACTGGTTTTATATTTAATGAAATAAGGTATTTCCTTTTCAATATTAATTTGCTTCTATTCATTTCAAATTACTTTTTCATCCTTTTTATTTGTAATAAAATTTGATCCAAAAGAGGTTGTCAGATTTTTGGATCATAGATATCCTCTGTATTTATTTCTTCTAAGTGGCTCACCATTTTTCTTCGCCAACTAAATCTCTGTCACCCATTGAGTGAGAGTATAGATAGGCCCTTCCCTGAGTGCACGATTTTTCTGTTTCCCAACTGGTGAGTGCATTTTGTGTGTGGTCAGTTATAAGAAATTCGTGTTTGTTTGAAGGTGTGCCAATATTCTGGCATGAAATACATCTTTATAATGTATACTAGCTCAAGTATAAAGCGTTATCTGGTATTTATTACAGTAACTTATTAGCCAGGAATTATTAGCCATGGTGGGTGGCGATCTTCATATGTAGCTTCAATCTTACATTGAAGAATCAGTCAGTAACAAAATTAAAATATAATAAGATATTGCTAAGCAGAAAATATTAATGAAAAACAACACATTGAAATTAATTCTTTTGTAGTAAATGATACAAATATTTTTTGTTATATTTTAAAAAAAATTGTTTTAATTTGGGTCTGAGAAAATATCAAAAAATATTTTTTGATATATAATTTCTTTTATTTTCATATTTTAGTTAGATAAAATAGTTAATTGCCGAAAAAAAATAAAAACACGGTTTTGGCTGTAGATGGGTGTGGGTGGTGGGACGGGGGCTAAGAAACGTTTCAAAAATATTATTTTTATGTTCGAATTATAATGTAACCGCTCATATGGCATTTGGCTTAGGAGCACTTTTTATCATCTTATCCTTTATGCATCCGGGAAACACGAACGTCTGTGACCACAACTCGGCGAATAAAATATCACCAGGGGACTCGAAAAATTCTTATTTTCTTCGAGATATATCATATCCTGAACGGCCGTGGCGTAAATCTGAACTGGGCAATTCTTTAAGGTCGCTTTTTAACTACTAGATCATGTGGCGACCTGTTTGACTGTTTACATTCGAGTAACTGTAGGGGAACACGATAATAAAGACAACACGAGCACACACAAACATCCATGCCCGAGGCAGAATTCGAACCCGCGACCCTTGGAGCTTTCGGCCCTACAGCCTTAGCGACCTCGGTTATCCAGGTCGACCTGAACAATTCTGTTGAACTTGTGAATGTTAAAAGTTATTCCATCAGGCATGAGATGCTAAAAATACACTGGTAGGCCAACGGTACGGTAATGCAAGAGACGCACGGGTAAAAGTGGCATGTGCCTGATAAGGGACCGGCGAATGTGTCCCTCTTTAGCCTGCACAGGAGGGAGCGCTGCAGACAGAGGAAGAGGCCAGCTTATCTTATTAAGATTAGATTAACAAATGTCTAAGGAAGCACTTTTATCTCTTTTACTTTGGCGCCCAAGATCTGACTCAGATTCAAACAACACTTGAAAAAAGGAAGATACGAAATCTCAGACTTAATAAAATGTTGTGGCATGGATTTGAACGTTTTCATTTAAATATGAAGTTCTCTTTCGTACGCCCGTTTTGCTTATCTCTCCTTAAGAGATTCCAGATACATCTTTCAAAGTCACTGAAAAGGCAAACTTGCGGTCCGAGCGTGTAGAAGTCAGCGAACGCCAGCGTCAAGAGGAGCCGCGGTGCGGGCCGTTCATTCGCGCGCGTGCTGTTCTGTTAGAGCACAAAGTTGGTGTCGGCTGCCATTTGAGAACTCACGGGCTGCGTCTTCCCCCAAAATTTAGCACTTTGTAAGAGGTATTAACCAACAATAATCGACTCGCTTTATTTCCGTATATCAACGCATGTTTCGAGGATGAAATTCACCAGCGTGAACGATCAATTTTTTATTGCGGCTTATGTGGACGTTTCGACTCCCGGGCGTTGCATGCTAACATAATTGTAACTATTTGACTGTGCGGAAGACCCCAGGTCCTAACCACAGTTCGCACAGACGCCGGATGGCAACGTATCGGCCGCCATTCTGCGACCTTCTTCAGGGAAAAATTCACTGCAGTGTAACGTTGGACGCGGTGTCTCCCGAACGGCCAAATGGTTACTGACTCCGGTCGCGGAAGCCTACGCTCTAACCTGTTTGTGTTTGTGGAAGGGCACTGCAAGTTGGGCAGGGCTGATTGAAAAGTTTCCTAGGGCACCCGCCACCCCGGAACATACTTCTTCTGTGCGCCGTTGGCTGTACTAGCGTTTATAACCCTAGTAACTAAAGCCAGACTCTTCTAACCTTACTATTTATCAATTACTATTTTCTCTCCTGAAAATATAAAAAATATGTTTTCGTGCCCAAAATTATAACATTCATTATCGTAATTGTTTTGGTCAAAAAATTAAATCCTGCTTCTTGCAAATCAAACAAACAGTACTCACTATATTTTTTTCTCGGTTACGAAACGTACTGAAGAGACAAATTGCATGCATCCAATTGATCAAACACGCCGCCCGCCCTAATTGGCAACCTCTCGGCCCCCAATGGTCGGAACAGCCCGTGTAAAGGACGACAATAAAACTCTTCGAGGACCCGTATATCCATTTATTCAGCTGCAAAGAAAATGTAAAATGCTCTTCAAAAATAAAGCGAGGTGGCGGGGTGCTCCGCCGTGAGTGGGGGCGGCGCGGGCGTCAGCGGGGGCGGAGGCTGTCGGCGATGAAGACCTCGTCGCCCGCGCGCACCTGCCCCGCCCCCCGCAGCCCGAGCCCCACGCCCAGCGCCACCAGCGTCCGCTGGTGCACCGAGTTGGGCTGCAGGCGCCGGCACCTGCGCGCGCCAACAGACAAACAACCGCTCACTTAAGCCTGTGTCACACGAGCGTTGCGTTGACGCGCGATAAGGAACGCGCGTCGTAGATGTATCTGGTGCGGAACGGCCAAAGCTCTCGTGTGCCGTTTCCCGTAAGATACATACCGTGCGCGTTTCTTAACGCGGGTTAACGCAACGGTGGGGTGCTGGGACCCTTAGGGTTTGGACGCCGTGGATCCGTTTTCGGGCCCCAACGGACATGAATTTGGTTCCACCGAACTTTCCCGGACACACTCCATTCGACTGTACCAGACAATCGTCGTCAAAACATTTCTAATCTGAGTCGTGTAATACAATACAAGCTATTTAACACCTCTCGCTGAGACAATATTTAACATAATAGATATTGGACATGATATGAATAATATATGTAAAAGAAGGCAAAGTAAAAGAAGGAATTATATGTAGGAGAAGGAACTATCAACAATTGATTTCATCATTTCTGAAACGACCTGCAATAATTCTATCGTACTGAATTTGAGGTCTTCCATATGCGCTTTCGTTTATAATTAACGAAACATGTTTGCACACTTTGTTTTTTGATTGATTGATTGATTTTTTCGTGTTTCCGGGCGCGTCAACTGCTTTGGCCATGTCCCGTAAGCGTAGTGCCTGTTTTCTCTGGAGATGGCGGTGATCTTTCCCCGCTAGATGGCGAGATCCGGCGCCGACCTACCGTCGGCTAGAGGGGTTTCCCCCTAACCAGGACTCTCCCACCAGTGGGCACTGCCCAGCCGGAACAAGCTCTAAGCTTCCGACCGTCTCCCGAATATGTGTAGTGTGCATGTGAGTGTAGTGTTGTGTAAGGAGAGAGATAGGACAAGGAAGAGGAAGGACAGATCGCGCGCGGTCCGTGGCCCGTTTGGTAGGGTACCGCTTCGGCATTGCCTGGTGTTGATCGGAGAAACCACAGAAAACTACCGATCAGAGCAGCCTGCGCCAGGATTCTCCTCCAGACAGCGACTGAATTCGACCTAGTTGAGAAGCTAGTGTCGAAAATCCTGCCGCTGTCAGGACTCGAACCTAGGACCTCCGACCAGAGGCGCTGCAGTGACATCAGTTGATGCACTGAGCTACCGCTCCCGGTACTTCCTTGTTCAAAAGCAGCGTTTGACCGAATACTTCTCGTTCGTTTAATTCGCCACCTAGGAAGTTTGTCCGTATCCGCCAGAATGCATTGGATGCATATGCGTACACCCCAGAGAATGTTTGAATCATTTGGTCTAAATCGGCAGAGCGTCCGCCAGAGCTGCGATAATGGATCCTCTCTGACCATACGTTAGGGAGAAGGAGGTTGCAACAAATACGGACCCCAAAATCGCCATTTTCCTTAAAATGTACGTGTACGAGTACGAAATTCACTTTTAAGATGTATGAACGTTAGAAAATTCCCAAATTTGGCACTTAGAGAAGCCGCATTTTCCATAGGACTGGAGGAGAAGTGGAAGTCTCAATTAAATTAACCAGTTGTTACTCATTAAGCAAACTGTTAATAATATAATTGGAATTTTGTATCCTCTAGGGCATTTTCGAGGAGCCACGTAAGTTCCACTTGGGAGCTGGCGTTAAAAACGACACAGGAAGCGGGCACGCTATGCCGCTTATTCACTCGTACTACGAGAGGTGGTTCACGGCATCAACTGATGTCACGGTAGTGCCTCTGACTAGGAGATACTAGGTTCGAGTCCTGACGGTGACAGGATTTTCGAAACTAGCTTCTCAGCTAGGTCGAATTCAGTCGCTCTCTGGAGAAGAATTCTTGCGGCATGTGGCCGTGGTTTGTCCGATCAATACCCCTTACTTACACACACTTACACTAACAAGCACTACATTACCAGACAGGTCGAGAGACCAGTTGGGCGGGTGAAGCTTATTCAGGCCAGGGCGGTGTCCCGTTCGTGTGAGATACTTGGTTCGGAAAAACCTCGCAAGGCGACGTGTAGGTCGGCACCGGAACTCACCATCCAGCAAATCACCACCACCTCCCGCGATAAAACTTGTACTACACTTTCATTACCAATGACGGTAGCAGTTGACGCGCCCGGAATCATCAATCAATCGAAAAACCTTTACACGTCACGGAAGGTTAAAGCAAGACGGGACGGGAAGGTTGAGGAGCAGAGCGGGACTTCATTTCAAAGACTTTCACCGCAAGTTTTCGTGTGCAGAACTGTAACGTGTGTTGCAGGTGGAAAGTAGTGCAGGAGTTTTTTCTTAAAGTTATTTCCTAAATTTGAGGAAAAATATTTTTTCCTCAAAAAAACAAACAAAAAAAACGTACATTCTCGCCCGACCTTTCATATAAAATTACGCGAAAAGTACTCAAATTTTCGAAAAATTGTACATGACCTTATTTCAATATCTACCTTTAAGAAACAAATTTCATTAAGAGAAAATATCTCTCTTTAATATTTTAGTTGTAGGAAGACGCCGAGAAAAATTGAACTTTTGCAATTTTCTAAAAATTAAATTTTTCATTGATCACGAGACTTGTGCCATTCTCTTAAACGTCCTTCACATTATACAACAAAAATGTAATAAAAAACGGAACCGTTTTTTTAATATTTTGAAAATGTCCCAGGAACTTCATGTAACGTGGCCCCTCCCAAAAAAATGAAATATCGGTTTCAAATTCAGGGGGCTGCGACGTCGGCCAAATCAATTGGGGAATAAATATTCTGAAGAAAATCGACTGAACGGTTTAGACGCTAGCGTATTTCACAGACGGTCGGACATACAGACGTGTTGTCGTCAATCGATTTTTCGGTATTCAGGAACCACAAAAATTTTGGCGCCATCACGTGTTAGAGTATTTTTTTCTAAATTTAACACTGGGTTTATCTATTTTCGTTTCCATCGCCTGTAATAAGAGTTTTCTGCCGAAAATTCGTTGTTTTTTCGCGCAGCATTACATAACTCTCTTTCTACTGCGTAAGCGCTTGCTAGAAAGTAAAAAGCATGACATGAAAACTTTTTTTATTGTAAATCTGTTTGATGCAGAACTGGGGAATAATTCACTCTCTAGTAGTAGCAAATTTACAGAATTTTGTGACGATTAATTCTTATAAATAGAAAAAGAAACATCAACTCTGCCTAAGAGATTCCTCTCCATTGTTTACTTCTTCACTCGTCACTGGTCAAATTTGCACTTGTAGAACTCCCTCCAAAAGAAAATTCTGACTACAGTGTGTTCATGAGTTAGGCAGATCATTTACACCCACTTACATCTGCCATGTTTTCAGCTGGAAATGACATCATACAACAAGAAAATGTGCTAACTTAAAAAGCCAAATGTGAACTGTGTGTCTAGGAGCATTGTGTGCTGCACATGCTCCAACTTTATCAAGCATTACTCATTATTCCTGATGATTTAACGTCCCAGAGTGGGAACCACGACTGTACTGCTATTTTTCCTAGCTCCTAGGTCTTTCCATACAGGAACTTCGGTAGTGCACTCCGCAGTAAGACCCCAGTAAGACTTTCCATATTTGTTTGTTTGATTGATGTTTCCGGACACGTCAAATGACGTAACCCGTTCGTATTGTGATTTTTTAATACCAGGAGGTAGCGGTGTTCCTCCGCTGGATGGCGATATCCGTGGAGGACCGCCTTGACAGCTTGCAGGAGATGTTCCTCTCTAGATATCTCCCTCCACAGGGCACCGCCCTACAAGTACCTGGGACAAGCTGTAAGCTCCCGCCAGGTCTCCCGACGTGTGTGGAGGTGTGGAGCATGTAAGTGTGAGTAAGGATTAAAGATAGGGCAAGGAAGAGGGAAGGATCGTGCGTGGTCCGTGGTCCGTTTTTTAGGGTACTGCTCTGGCATTCGCCTGGGGTTGATTGGAGAAACCGCGAAAAAGGGCCGATCAGAGGTGCCGGGTGCTAGAATTGTCCTCCAGACAGCGTCTGAATTCGACCTAGCAAACTAGCCATAGTTTTCCGTGGTTTCTCCGATTCAAGAGAATGCCAGAGTACTACCCTAAAAACAGACTACACAAACAGACTATTATAGTGTAAACACTATAATTAATGTCTGTATACGTAGTATCAAACTTCTACATTATAACCAATTTAAAAACAAAATATTAATTTTAAAAAGAGATTTAAACATTGAGAACATTATTTGTGTTATGAGTTCGGCCTATTTTTGGTCTTCAGGAAGAGCTCCGAAAGGTAATTTCAATTGAAGTTGAAAATATAAATGTAAAAATTATAAAAGTTATGAATATTACATACCTTGTGGATACCATTATCACTCAAAAAGATATGGTATAAACAAGAAAATATAATAAGGAGCGATATCACTAGCGTGTGACATTAGGTATGTGGAATAATATTATGTGTAATAACACAAAACATTATGTCTAATAATTGAAACGTGCTAATATAACTGAAATAGTGGAGCTACAGAATATCTCAGACTTTCTCGTAGTAAAGTTTTCTAATTTCCTTGGTGTGGACTAGTTTCTGACTGGCCCCACTCTTGCCGCTGTCGTCTAACGCCACCAAACCACAATATTTTTGAAATTTTCTCAATATTTCGGTTTCCTAATAGTAGAACCGAAGTATTACTTTGATAATATTAAATAAGAGTAAAACCTCGTCATAAATGGCAATTTTCATTGAAGAATTTGGAGCCGTTTTTAAGAAAATGGCATTTAAGCGTTCTGTAAATGCGAAATTTAAAGCTCTTTTTACAGGAATCTATTGAGATTTCGAAAAACATCATTTGAAGTCATTTGAAGCACTTCCACTCACAAATACAATACTTTATACAAATCGATGTAAATGTCTATATAAACGGCTTGAGGATATTTTTAAAAATTACACTTTTGTAATTTTTGAAAAAACAAAAGGATACACTAAAATGAACGTTACGTCATATTAGACGGTGCAATTAGCATTATCCGTTGGAAGAGTAGGAAGAAAAAATGAGCAATTTGAAATGAAAGCGTTTCTCAAAATGTTAGCTCATTTCTCAGAAAACCGTTGAGTTTTCGAGAAATTTTATGACTCCAGCATGGAGTTGCTACAGCCCACAGGTCCAATGCACGCCACGTCTGACCAGGGCCACAGCCCCAAAGTAAGTGTTTGGTATGTGTAAAGTAAGTGTTTCAATGACAATTGAAACTCTTGGTACTTCAATAGGACATATTTTAGATAAGAGTAGGTAATGTCTAAATATACATTTTATTGTATTACTTCAATGATAAGTAATAACGTAATATATAGTATAGGAAGTAAGTAAATAAATATAAGTGAATATATAATTCACTTATATTTATTTTTTCGATATCGGAGGCCCAAACAGAGTTTCTGTTGAAAAATTGGGATTTTTCGAGCTTTACAAAACTTTCTCTACACTACGTAAGTATGTGTACGTACGTACATGTGTACGTACACGTACACGTACGTATGTGTATGTATATGTACGTATGTGTAAGTACGTAATGAATTCTTGAGACGAAGTAACAACTTCGTCTTTTATTCATTCGGACTCGACGTACAGTATGAACGTAAGAACGACCGGCCGGCGTTTTACAGGTAAATTCGAAAAACTAGATATTGATATTGCCTTGTTATACAGAATTTTAAAAGGAGATGCAGACTAATCTTTCCAGTGATAAAGACGATTTTGACTATGGGAGCCCCTAGTTTAAATGGTGTAAAGAACAAATCGACAATTGGGCTGCCCAGGAAAAAAACAAAACTGATGTTTTATGGCTCGCGTATGACGAAAATCAGTAAAATGACAGAAGAGCTACCGATATTAAATTTATCACATGAAATGTTTTCTATGATGTAAATATTAACGAAAATTTAAAAAAAAACATAAAATGGATGGGTGCTTCTGCCATTAAGTAATTTCCTTTTCGGTCTACCCTCTGATATGGGGAAATTTTAAAGAAGAATTTTGAACACAAATACTTTTATTATTTTTATTATATACTGTATATTAAAATTATACAGAAATACCAGCGTAGCACCCATGGAACATTTATATGTACCTTAAAAATGTTTCTTCGCTTCAATATAAATACGTGTGTCTTCGCATATGAATATTCAAAAATGTTTTCCAAAGTGTTTTTCATGTAAATAAATAAATCATAACTGAATTTTATACATGCGTGTTGCGCTCTATTTGACAGACAGAGAACAAAACCCACCGCCGACGCACAAGTACGCTGACTGGCTGATATCCGGATCCCGCCAGAATGCAGTTTGCCCTGACGGCCACCTCCCCATACAATGCCTGGGTCGAGTCACCCTGCCAGCTCAGGGCTCCAACTATTCAGGCTATCCGGAGTCAAATCAATGCCCACTCACATCGCCGGGAACAAGTCCTTCCTCCTTGCTCAGAGTATCGGGCCGACGAAGCCGAAAGCCCATCAGGGGGCCCATTCTATAACTAGGGCTCAGGTAACGGAATAAAACATGTTTAGTTTAGATCTTGTTTCTTGTGATTTAAATCGAACTCGTGAGTGTGACTTACATTTTATTACTGGGTCCCAATATACGCAATTTAGTACTGCATACCGTCTTCTAAAAAAGTGGAAGTCGCATCAAAAAGTTTGTTACTTAATATTGTTTGACAATTTTCTAAGAGGAAATAAAATTTAGATATTTTACAGTCCCTAAGCAAAAATCAGGATTGAGAAAAGGAGTGAATTGCATTGCAAGAACCCCCAGGTGAAGACCGCACTGGGCTTCCGCAAGTATTGATCCTATCCTGATCTTATAGATGACATTCTGAGTGGAAGAGAAGGGAATAAGGTCCTTAACATTCATTATGATAGCACGATAAAAAGTTGTCGCGTGGCACAAAAGCACTGTGCGAATTGAGTACAGTAACAGAACAAAAAAGTACAGGAAACGTATTTCTGTCTAGATTCAGTAGAAATAGAGAAAGATACATCTCACATAAGGAGGGAGACGAGAAGCAATTTGGGCAAAAGAGGAGAGCAAAACAGCTGCACGAAACGCAGTAAAATGAGTAAGGGAACTACTCAGAAAATGGATGTGAGTGGAGCTAAAGTTACACAAGAAGAACAGATCACAAACAAAGACAAGTTAGATTTTTTAGGTTCACTAGAAATGAAGAAAAGAGAAAACTTCAAAGACACTTGTCACCTGAATTACCTCGAAATAAGGGACCAATTCATTTTTCGGATGTTTTTTCCAATTTTGATAGAGAAGTCTGAAAAAATTCCGAAACCCATATTGACGGTATATTCCAGGCCGGAAAGCCATAATATTGTCGGATTTCTTTGCAGATCAGATAAAGAAGTTGCCAATAATTTCTTCGCCAGAACAGAATAATAGTTCTGCCGTAGTATTAGACAACGAGAGTGGAAACACTAGTAGTGCAGGCCGAAGAGAAGTCAAAGTCAAGTTGTAGAACGTATGTTGTACAGCACAGTTCCCGGTTTTCAATTACTTGAGAGTAGTGTATGGGTCCAGGAATCGTACCCCGTTTTTGTATGAATGTTGTTGAATGTGTGAGGCAAGGCTAAATTAGATGTCAGCCCCGTTCTGGTTGCTGAAAGGCGGTTACAAGTTGATAAGATGCCCGCTCCAGATAATGAGGAGGAACGTATGGCTGCTCAATTGTGCGGAGCGTGCGAAAAAGTAGACGCGCGGAACAGACCGCACGCGGTTGCAAGCGGAAACGCTGACAGTGATGATTCAGCAGAGGCCCTTACGTAGCGCGCCACGCCGAGCCAGTGGCGTCGATGGCAACTGGGTTTCACTGTGGATAAATTATTAGCAAAATAAAAATCAAAATGTTCTCGGAAGCGAAAACGGAGATAAGGATTGATGCACGGGAAGGTTCAGAGGTATTTGTCGATGACAACAATGTAGATGTGATTCGTACGGTGTCAACGCTAAACAAGAATTCAGCTCCAATTTTATTAGTAAATGAGACGGAAAACTTGAAAGTATACAGTGAGAACCCTAAGATAAATACATACTAGCATAACGTACTAGAAGAATGAATAGAACCGAACGATGTTAAAAATAGAGTGCTAATGATAATTATTGTAGGGCAAATGGTTCTCGTAAGGAACAAAAGCATCCCACCGGGACAGACGAAAAAGTTCGTGTCACGTTGGGTAGGTCCATTTATGGCCACAACGGTCAGATCCTCGGTCACGTTCGACTTAGAATGTGCTCATAATGGCCGCAAAATTGAAGCCCCCCCCTCACAAACTCGTTTTTCTTTCATAAGACCCCGAGGAGCTCACACCAGCAGTTCTCGCAGAGGACGGAAAACAAGCACAGTGGCGCAACCAATGCACAGCCCCACCGGAACATCGCCGCCACGGGACAAGGACTAATAACCTCCCTCCTCTACCGGGGCGAGTGGCATATTTGTCTAACCTCCCAGAGGATTAAGGCAGCTCCACGATAGCCCGCGAACGGGAACGGGAACGTGAAGGCGAGCACGGGAAAGGGGAACGGGAGGTACGTGAGCTTCACAATAAACGCCAATGGGTGAGGGAACAGAGCTATGAATCTGTAGCGGCAAAAAAAAGGACTTCTAGAAACAGTTGCCGAAACCAAAGCACTTCTAGCTATGCTACTGTGCTATACTACTACTCTACTATACTACTACTCTTTGTATTGACATCTGTCTGATGTGTTTGCGTGAGCTGCTATAAATAAAAAAATACTGTAACGAAAGAATATTAATTAGAAAAATATAACTATAAGAACAAAGAATGCCAACACTACTACGAACTTACGAAAATACAACTATGAGAAACTAAAATTTTGTCAATAAACAAACAGCTCCAATGTACTTTAAGGAAACATTTTTAAAAAATTGTGAGAAATTTTATTTCTAAGTATTAGTGCGAATAGAAAAACAATTGTACTAGAAATACTAAAACAACTCAACAATGACTAACAAAACCCGCCTCAAACCACAATCTCGCAAATCTAACCTCAATATCGCCCTACACTCTCAATTCCGCTTCAGACAAGTGTCGCCTGTCGCGCGCAGTTCCCGCGCTCGACCAGCTGGAAGCTTCGCCGCCATTGCTGCACTTTCATTGGTCGAGAGGCTTCGCGTTCCCGGGCTGAGATACATGTTGACCATCCTTCCCGTTCCCGTTCCCGTCAAGCTTCGCGTTCCCGTCGTGCTGTGAACGCCTGCCTGAGATCTCCATCTTTTAACTTTCTTTACCTTCCCGTTCCCGTTCCCGTCAAGCTTCGCGTTCCCGTCGTGCTGTGAACGCCTGCCTGAGATCTCCATCTTTTAACTTTCTTTACCTTCCCGTTCCCGTTCCCGTCAAGCTTCGCGTTCCCGTCGTGCTGTGAACGCCTGCGTGAGATCTCCATCTTTAACTTTCTTTACCTTCCGTTCCGTTCCCGTCAAGCTTGCGTTCCGTCGTGCTGAACGCCTGCGTGAGATTCCATCTTTAACTTTCTTTACCTTCCCGTTCCGTTCCGTCAAGCTTCGCGTTCCGTCGTGCTGTGAACGCCTGCGTGAGATCTCCATCTTTTAACTTTCTTTACCTTCCGTTCCGACAAGCTTCGCGTTCCCGTCGTGCTTGAACGCCTGCGTGAGATCTCCATCTTTTAATTCTTTACCTTCCGTTCCGTTCCCGTCAAGCTTCGCGTTCCGTCGTGCTGTGAACGCCTGCGTGAGATCTCCATCTTTTAACTTTCTTTACCTTCCGTTCCCGTTCCCGTCAGCTTGCGTTCCGTCGTGCTGTGAACGCCTGCGTGAGATCTCCATCTTTAACTCTTTACCTTCCGTTCCGTTCCCGTCAAGCTTGCGTTCCTCGTGCTGTGAACGCCTGCGTGAGATCTCCATCTTTAACTTTCTTTACCTTCCGTTCCGTTCCGTCAAGTCGCGTTCCGTCGTGCTGTGAACGCCTGCGTGAGATCTCCATCTTTTAACTCTTTACCTTCCCGTTCCGTTCCGTCAAGCTTCGCGTTCCGTCGTGCTGTGAACGCCTGCGTGAGATCTCCATCTTTAACTTCTTTACCTTCCCGTTCCGTTCCGTCAAGCTTCGCGTTCCGACGTGCTGTGAACGCCTGCGTGAGATCTCCATCTTTAACTTTCTTTACCTTCCGTTCCGTTCCCGTTCCCGTCAAGCTTCGAGTTCCCGTCGTGCTGTGAACGCCTGCGTGAGATCTCCATCTTTAACTTTCTTTACCTTCCGTTCCCGTCAAGCTTCGCGTTCCGTCGTGCTGTGAACGCCTGCGTGAGATCTCCATCTTTTAACTTTCTTTACCTTCCCGTTCCCGTTCCCGTTCCCGTCAAGCTTCGCGTTCCGTCGCGCTGAACGCCTGCCTGAGATCTCCATCTTTAACTTTCTTTACCTTCCGTTCCGTTCCGTCAAGCTCGCGTTCCCGTCGTGCTGTGAACGCCTGCGTGAGATCTCCATCTTTTAACTTTCTTTACCTTCCGTTCCGTTCCCGTCAAGCTTCGCGTTCCGTCGCGCTGTGAACGCCTGCCTGAGATCTCCATCTTTTAACTTTCTTTACCTTCCCGTTCCCGTTCCCGTCAAGCTTCGCGTTCCCGTCGTGCTGTGAACGCCTGCCTGAGATCTCCATCTTTTAACTTTCTTTACCTTCCGTTCCCGTCAAGCTTCGCGTTCCGTCGTGCTGTGAACGCCTGCGTGAGATCTCCATCTTTTAACTTTCTTTACCTTCCGTTCCCGTTCCGTCAAGCTTCGCGTTCCGTCGTGCTGTGAACGCCTGCGTGAGATCTCCATCTTTTAACTTTCTTTACCTTCCGTTCCC
The DNA here is from genome assembly GCA_964035755.1 of Teleogryllus oceanicus. Taxonomy (NCBI): domain Eukaryota; kingdom Metazoa; phylum Arthropoda; class Insecta; order Orthoptera; family Gryllidae; genus Teleogryllus; species Teleogryllus oceanicus. Next base: position 178,421,010 of record CAXIVR010000002.1, read on the forward strand.
GTTCCGTCAAGCTTCGCGTTCCGTCGTGCTGTGAACGCCTGCGTGAGATCTCCATCTTTAACTTTCTTTACCTTCCCGTTCCGTTCCCGTCAAGCTTCGCGTTCCGTCGTGCTGTGAACGCCTGCGTGAGATCTCCATCTTTAACTTTCTTTACCTTCCGTTCCCGTTCCGTTCCCGTCAAGCTTCGAGTTCCGTCGTGCTGTGAACGCCTGCGTGAGATCTCCATCTTTAACTTTCTTTACCTTCCCGTTCCCGTCAAGCTTCGCGTTCCGTCGTGCTGTGAACGCCTGCGTGAGATCTCCATCTTTTAACTTTCTTTACCTTCCGTTCCCGTTCCGTCAAGCTTCGCGTTCCGTCGTGCTGTGAACGCCTGCCTGAGATCTCCATCTTTTAACTTTCTTTACCTTCCCGTTCCCGTTCCCGTCAAGCTTCGCGTTCCCGTCGTGCTGTGAACGCCTGCCTGAGATCTCCATCTTTTAACTTTCTTTACCTTCCCGTTCCGTTCCGTCAAGCTTCGCGTTCCGTCGTCTGTGAACGCCTGCGTGAGATCTCCATCTTTTAACTTTCTTTACCTTCCGTTCCCGTCAAGCTTCGCGTTCCCGTCGTGCTGTGAACGCCTGCCTGAGATCTCCATCTTTTAACTTTCTTTACCTTCCCGTTCCCGTTCCCGTCAAGCTTCGCGTTCCCGTCGTGCTGTGAACGCCTGCCTGAGATCTCCATCTTTTAACTTTCTTTACGTTCTCGTTCCCGGGCTATTGTGGAGCGGCCTTTAGGCTGGACGGACATGCCGGCACAGGGAGAAGGTTGTGCTGTTCTTCCAGTCACGCCGGGTAAGTCCATCGCTTGGCCACTGGCGCACACGGACGATGTCTCTCCCAGCAGCAGCCGCGGAGGCGGCCCACAGGAGACGTCCGGGGTACCCAGTACCTCCTCCCGCCCACACCGGGGAGGATGGGACCTCGCGACAGGAGACGGCAACTGGGGGCCACACCCCCGCTGGACACTCGAGTAAAGAGCAAGTCGAGCCACACTCAACGTCGTCAGGCGGCTTGGAAGGGCCACTTGCAACTTCATTTTCAGAGCCCAATATGACAGTAGCTCCAGACATAGACGAGGTCTCGTGGACGTAGTCCAGAGAGGATTAAATTGGCTAATAGGTAGGCTACAAACGATCAAATTGTTTATCTTGAAAATCAGTTTTCTTGCGCTCGGACACGCAGGATTCACTGAATTCCAAATTTACTTTTCCCTGTAACTTTCTCATACAATGTGAAGGCACATCGATATCCTCTCACAGACTTTACAAGCCCTACATGCCCTTCAAGACAATGCCTACAAGCATCGTCAGAGGCTTAACGAGTTCATGTACCCGTATGATGCCATCGGGCTAGGTTTTGGTCACATCCAGATGGCATACGTGATGACGATGCGACATATCCAAGTAGTTTCGGAAATCATGTCATTGACAGCACACCAAATTTCCTTGGCGAAAATAAGCTATTGAATACCCTCCATAATACTCCCGAAACCCTCAAAGAGTTTCTAAAGAACACTACACGAACTTTGGGCTAGAAGATGACTATTTTCAAAAGATGGAGTGGGGGTTGTAGCGGTTTTGATGCTTGTCAGTAATGTGACATATCTGTTGTGTGGTACAGAGATGCCACTAGAAGTAAGTCAGAACAAATGAAACGTTATTTTAGCTCCCTACACTCCATGCCTGGCAGTCAGCGAAAAACCTCTGAGTTCCTTCTCTTTCCCCTCAGATTTCCGTCATCAAAGTCAAAAATATACCATCTACATTTGCGCTCCTGTATTGCCCATTCTTAGAGATTTCCGATCAACTTGCAACTCAGCAACCTTCAGGAACGATTCGCAGGCCAAGTTGTGAGCTTGCAGAATGACTGTCGTCAAGGAGTATTCAAATATTAATCAACGAAAAATAAGATGGACACTGCAGCATTAGCGAAGATGTGATCTCCTGATCACTCTACTTTGAACATTTCCAGCTACCGCTTGGCTGCAAAGCCAATACTGAGACAAATTTTACCGTCGCTATTGCAACAATTTCATGACCGATACAACGTGCAGCGACCCATAGGAAAACCACTAGTGTACGATATCTCGGTCATGTCAAAGAAAATGCATTCTTTAGGCACGACTTCATTGGCATCGATCAAATTCTTAGACACTTACATGTACTGGTGTACAGACAGTGTACATCAAGTAAACTCACTTGACGCTCCCAAGATTGAGTTGACCAAAGTGGAGAGACATCGCCAAAGGTAGGGTCCAATAAATAGAGTAGATGACAACATTAACATTTCTAGCATCAGTGCCCAAATAGTGTTTCTCTGCGTCATCATAATTAGTGCATGTGTGTGGTCAGAAAATATGTGTTTCAGTGATTGTGAACATTATTCTACGCCATTAATGCCTCTTACTACTGATGTCCCACCACGTACTCATTTTTAAACCATATCTTCTTGTGATTATTCACTTCATAAAATTATTTTAATAACTGATGTACCCTTTCGCTCACAAAAATTGGCCGGCAAAATTCTATCTTCCCAACCGCGCCGACAAACTTGGACACCCCATGGCCAGGGGAAGGGCCCGGAAATTTGCTGATATTTCCGCCTCGTACGTAAACGAACTATTATTTATTATTTATTTATAATATTAACTATTAGTATTTATCATATTATTAACTATTATTTTTTATTTAAAATAAATTAATAAAAAATAAATAAAACGAACTAGCCCCCTCCCCCTGAGACAGCGTGCTTTCTACCCCTTGGGATGTTGCACCTATCACAGAACTGTGGTTCTACCTGCTAGCGATTGGTCAACGCGTCCCTCCCCCTTCCCTTCCCCTGGTCACGGGGTATCCAAGTTTGTCGGCGCGGTTGGGAAAATTTTTTTTGAGGGAAAGAGTACATGTATAATTTTCTCCAAAAACTTCATAGGCCAAAAGGTCGTATGATACTACAGAATATGTACTAAATCTTTTAATCTCTTTTTAAAATTCATATTAGTCTGTATTTAATTTGGTTGTTAAATTGGAGTTTGATACTATCCAACAGGTTTCGAAAAGACGCTCCCTATTTATTTTACTCGTAACTCAAGCTTTTACGCAAAACTCGAACCCAAAAACTAGGTAAGTCTGATATTTACACGCCTTAAACATATGGTACGTGGTTGATGTTTTTCTGCAAGGCATTCTCGACATTTGACATGTATGCTCTGAAGTTTACTGTTGTCGATGTTCAAATACCTGACTAGTGTCTTGAATGGCTCTCCTTTGGAACTCTTGATACCTGTGTTTGGATCGATGCAACAGGACAGATCTCTGGAAAAATAATCATATTATTATTTATAATTCTACAAAACATTACAATGAAAATCTGAGTGTAGTTTTTGAAAGTTGTAACAGAAACAACAATACAACTACCATTTCGGGCTTGATACCTCACGTTTCTTTTTTCTATTACACTTACTGTAAAAAATAAATTACGTAAAAAAATACATACACAACATAATTACACATTTGTTTATACACACAATACATAATTACACATCTTAAGTTTTCTCAAGAAAGGCAAAATTGTGACGAATTTGCACACTTCGTTCACAGATAGTTGTGATAGTAATGTTATTGCATTGTCGTGTATTCTACTCAAAATAATAGCTTTTGAAACGGTCTCATAAAAATGATGAATTGCATTATATCAAAACCATTCGATATGTTGACAAGAATTCCTATAAACCTAGTATTCTGGAATGCTGGTTAACACGTTTATCCCGGCGCAGACTATATAACTATTGATTCCCGCGCAGCTGGGCGCTCCATGATGTTAGCAGTGAATTATGGGCCAGGTATGCATTTCGCGCGTCCCACTTAACGAAAAAACATATTGATTTTTATTTTTTTTATTTTGTCGATGGCTGCCTCAAACAAGTCAGTTTGTCGCCACACCGCCAGGAAAAGAAAGGTGCCGGCATAGACTAAAGAGGTAATTCTTTACTCTGGCGCGTTGCGTGCTGCCCTGCCTCGCCCCCGTGGAGGGGGCTGCTGCAGCCAAGCTGCCGGTCAGCCCCTTCGGCGTCCCATCTCTCGGTCACACGGGAGGTGCTGGCGTGGGACTGAGAGGCATTCGGAGGGCTGGAGGGATGGTCGTGGAGTGGCGTGGCGTGGCGTGGCGAGGAGGCACTGGACTGACTCCATGGTGAAAAACTTCACCATGAACTGAACGAGCGGGAGAGGACTGGCGTGGCGCTCTTCGGTGAGATGCCACAGAAGATGCCAGAGAGGGACAGATTTTTTTACCCGTTTCGTAATAATTCTACGCTTTGACTGCCAGTGTCATAGTGCAGTGAATAGCTAAGAGTTTGATGCATCTAGAAGCAAACGTTTAAATTGGTGTATTATTGTTTCGTGCTAAATTATTATGGTGTCCTGTGACAACTGCTAACTGATGTCAATTACCTAGTGGATTTTCAATGTGTTACCTCCAATCTTTCGGAGTTGCTGTTATTTCTTGGTTCTAGACAGAAGTGAGGGATATAAAAATAGCAGTTTCGTTCCGCGGCTAAGCCAATGAAATGCTTCTCCCGTAAATAAATGCTCTGTTTGTTCTCGTTGAAAAACGTGTTCCTTTTCTTTGTTCTTTCTCTTTATCGGCAAGGTTTTGAAATATTTTTCAGAAGTTCTCCCTTTTGTAAACACTGATACACTACCGTGTTGTAATATATCTTAGATAAAATGTGAGACAAAATCTACGATTGCTATTTCTTTTCCTTGATGCTAAAATGTTTAAGAGAAAACAATACAAATAAGATGTTGCGTTCTAAAACAAAAAATGGAGGGAAAGAGATATTTTCCGACGCAAATACGTTCGAATTCATGTTCTGCTTGTGAAGCGAGGAACTGTTAGTTAGGGACCTTTGAGCCTCTTCACAAATGACTTTATCTTGCACTGTATAATGCAAGCAGTTATCAATGTTTGCAGTAGAGGGGAGAATTCTACTATCTGCATGAAAAAGTCACGTAATACGAAATCGTTCCGTTGGTCTTCCAATTCGTCTCAGTTCCTCACCTGTGGCAAGGCATGACATTTTGGAAGATTGCACTTCCAATCTTTATATAATTCCATGTATCCTCCTCAAATTCTTGAGACCCACCGACGATGAAATTCGGTCGGAACCAGTCGGGACCTAACAGCTCTCCATCACGTCCTAATTCTTTCTTCAGTGCTTTCACGCTCGACTCGGTAATCAGCGTGTACGGGGCGAAATCACAATAAACCCCCTACGGCAAAAATCGGCGTGTAATTGAAATGCACAAACGCAATAATTCAAAAAACTTGAGAAGTTTATTGACTTACGAAATCTCTTTTCGATATGTTCGGATAATCAACTTTCAGATGTTGTAAAGGCGTACCAAAATTTCGTCCCTGACAATATTTGGGGCAGAAATATCCGAAATGAATACGTCCTTTTGTGCCCTGAAGACCCAAATATTGAGATATCCATTGGGCAGCGGCCTCTCCAAAGTCCATAACATAAATCGAGTCACCATTCCATAAACTGAAAAACGTGAGCGTAAATATATTATATTGCTATTTATACACTTGCACATATTGGTAATGTATTCATGTATTAATAAAAGTCCATTTGAACACATGCATTTTTACTTTCTCCCTATGGAGTAAAGAGAAAGTTATGTAACGCTGCGCGAAAAAACAGCGAATGTTCACCAGAAAAACTTATTACAGAGCCCTCGCAACGAAAAAGCGGATAAATCCAGTTGATAAATTTACAAAAAATCCTCTAACACGTGGTATAGACAAAATCCATGTTTTGCGAGTCCTTGATCCCTAAAAATCGAATGACGACAAAACATCTGTCCGTCCATCATTCTGTGAATACCACTAGGGCCTAAACCATAGGAGTTTTTCCGAAATGGATATTCGCCGGTCGATCTGGCTCAACTCAAAGCGCTGCGATTTTCAAAAACATTCTTTAAAATTCGGGGGTACTTTACTTAAAACCCCTGGGACATTTTCAAAATTTTCTCAAAAATGGCTCCAAATTTTTTCTTTAAATTTGTAAAATTTGAGTAAAATACACTTATAAAGGTGGGTGATTGACTTACAAAAACGTGACGGAATTGGTTAAAACAAGTGCTTCAAATGATGTCTCATAAAGTTTTCACACAAACTCAAATCTTTTCTCTGAAAGCAAGCTCAAAATTCCCAATTTTCAGAAATGCTCAAACGCCATTTTCTCAACAGCGTCTCCGATTTTTTCTTCAACATTTTCGTAGTGCTAATTGCACAGTTTAAGATGATATAAAATTAATTTTGCTGTATTCTTTTGTTTTTCAAAAATTACACAAAGGTATTTTTTAAAATATCTCTCACGCTGTTAATATGCACATTTCCAGCAATTTGTATACATTGTTGTATTTAGGAGTGAAAATGCTTCAAGTTATTTCAAATGATGTTTTTCGAAAAAACAAAAGATTCCCGTGAAAAAGAGCTTCAAATTTCGCATTTACACTAGAGCCTAATCAATTTTTTCCTTAAAAACGGATCTTCTCTAAAACGGATATGATGAGGTTTTACTCTGCTTTAATAGTAATTTAAAGTAATATTTTAAATCTACCATCAGGAACCCGAAAAATTGAGAAAACTTTATGAAATGTATATTGGGCGACGATAGATGGCAGCTGACATGAGGATGAGGGAAGACCGTACAGCTAGCCTACACCAAATAAATTAGAAAACCACTACGAGAAAGTCTGTGCCATTATGTAGTACTACTAGTTTTAAATTTAATTTGATTTTACGTTAATATTATGACAGATACAATGAACTACATCATACACCCTTTTCTCATTTTAACGATATCCAAAACTGAGCAAAATTGGAGTGGATTGTCTGAAGACTTAAGTCTTACTAAAAGGAGCTTCTTCATTAGGTAAAGGGTGCTCGCCCTCATACGTCACCTCTGATTACGTTATCTATTAATGAGCCTTTGAGACTGAGTAACCTTGCTTTCGAAATGCACGTGGAAGTGGGTCTAAATGTGCCCCTGGTCGTGAGATTCGTTTTATCAAAAAGTCCATTATTACAGCATCATGGATTATATCACCGCCTTCCCGTACTCAAAGCATTATCGTGACCTTGGGTGAGGCTACA